>OZ018320.1:176918751-177511251 GCA_963969495.1 Ceratothoa steindachneri | reverse complement strand
TTCATATGGCGCCAATCCACAAATTAAGGATGGCTTGAAAGAGGAGGTGTGGCTTCATTGGATGCTTGAAGGTAACAAAAAAGTAAGTGGGAGGAGCGTATAACGGCAGGTAGGTTATTCCACATTCTAGGAGCAACTATTCAGAAAAGAAGATTACCCGTCCAGCACAGACGACGAAGTGGAACAAACAGTAAAGGGGACAGAGCCGTAATGTTG
Source organism: Ceratothoa steindachneri (assembly GCA_963969495.1). NCBI lineage: Eukaryota > Metazoa > Arthropoda > Malacostraca > Isopoda > Cymothoidae > Ceratothoa > Ceratothoa steindachneri. The sequence continues at coordinate 177,511,035 of OZ018320.1, read as the reverse complement.
GGGTTTCAGAGGCAGGGAGAAGCTCAATTCGGAAGATAAGTAGGAAGAGTAGGGTCCAGTGTGTAAGATTTTATATGTAAGAAGTAGAGTTGTGTCGATTGCAAAATTTTTGCCGATGCCGATTCTTATTTATACTTGCTTGCCGATGCCGATTCTGCCTAATATTTGTTTTTAGTGTATTATGCTTAATTTATTAGATATCTTATAATTAGTTTCCATAACTATATTCCTCAACTGTTAGGATGTTGGAAGCTTGGAACTTGGAAGCTAATAGACAAAGCAATAGAGTATTTTTTATTTTACTTTTCAATAGCCATTGAGTTTATGGAATTTTATAGCTTTTGATGGAAGGTTTTAGGATACAAAATGAATATGGATCTTTACAGAATTTATTTCATTTTCTTTCATATTAGGAATAGCCTATATACCTGCAGAAGTCTAAATACCTCCATGCATTAATACATACATAAATACACCGACACAGTTTTGCGTGTCCCCCCGCCCCACACGACCTTATTCCAAATTCGCCTTTTCGCATCAAATCCCCTTCACCCCTTTGAGATAACCAAATTCGCGGCCGGCCACACAGGAATATGTCTGCTTCAAAAGTCACCTGCCAGCCGACGAAGGCCCGAGTTTCTTCGCGCCGTCATAAACCTGCGACTTGAGACGAGGAAAGCTCGTATGGTGCCAATGTGTGAATGTTTGGCATTTCCTGGCAGCAGACGAAAGGTCTTTTCGCGCGACAATAAGAATTTTATGAAAATCCGTTGCTCTCTCTCGATTTTAGCTCCTGAGGGAAATAAAAGAGGAAATTTTCCCTGGAGTCGGGCAGAAGATCTTGGACCTACGTTGTATGTGGAGCTAGTCCCACAAAGGAAACAGTTCGCCCGTTGCAAGGAAGAAACTTCGGGGAATTTGTTGCTGCCATCAGGGTATTTGTAGGTGTTAAACTTCTCGCAGACCCCTCCCCCCCCTTCAGAGTCAGAAGTTACACAGGACCTCCCTCTGCGGATTACCCTAGACGCAGCTAGGTAATCATTTTTGGCTACCCACTCCAGGTGCCAATAATCGGAACGGACACTTCGAGGAGAAGAATTCCGATTTGAGTCACAGTTTGACTCGCCTTCGCGATCCGGCCTAGGATCATTATATTAGGACACCAGTCTAGAATTGCCCCCCACATTCGGTAACCTGGAACGATCGGGCTAAGTGCGAACATCTTCAGAAGAAGAAGACATTCACCGTCATTCTCCAAATACTTACGAACTCAAAGGTATCGTTAAAGTGAATTATCCCCTCCCCTAACTTCACCTGTTTAATTGTTAACTAGAATTTCCATCCTGAGCTCATAACCTCGAGTATTAAAAGTGATTAATTCAGTGCTTAATTCCGTGATATTATTCAATTCATTCTGTCGGGTGCAATTAAGACGCAAGCATCCTAGTAAGTAGATTTCAAGTGTAATCCCCACGACATTATATATACTTACCAATTCAGTGCGAATATTAATCCTATTTATACATATATATACTATTTCATATTTATAATTTATATATATTAAAATATATTTTTGTATCTGTGTGTTTTAACTATTTTGGACGATCCTTTGGCAATTGGTGAGCAATCCACTTGGCTCAATTCTCGATATTAAATAAGTCCACCCATGACTGGCTTTTACTGAGTGAAAACATAATCAGGGGATCATTATCTTAATTTTGATTAAAAGGTAAGAACCGGGGCTATTCTTATTCACCGGAAGTGGCTACGGTAGGTGTATTGGCTACCCTTCACCTCCACTTTGAAAGCATTTTATTGGCAACTTTTCCAAGCCCAGGAAATGCATTTAGTGGATCCGTATCTCGTGGTTCCAATTGTAGTGAACAGTATCTCTCGAGTTCATTTCTAACAGCATGTGAAGATGAAGATTGCCGGCGAAGTTTCTTTTTGTTTCCCTTTTCAACATTTGTGGTGGTACTTGACTCTGATGATGCTATCAAATCATTCAAACACGAGTAAAAGTAAAAAAAATCAGGACTTGCTCCAGCTTCCTCGTTTAGATTTTCATTTGTAGGTTCTATGTCATTGGAGGTAGAGGTTAAATCCTCTTCAAAGTCTTCATAATTCTCTATCATTATGCATTTTCTTACGAGTGTCAGTCAAATAATTCTGGATTGAAATGAAATGAGTTTTTGAACCTTCTTCAGAACTTTTGAAAAGACTATTTTTATATCTTGGATCCAACATGGTCGCTGCTATTAGATCTTGATTTGCTTCATACTTAGAAAATCTGCTGTCCATTGATCTTGAGATTGCGCTGACCGTGCTACCCAATCCACTAAACCTTCAATCTGATATAGCTTTGGTTATGGCATGTTTCAAGACTCTCACTTGTGGAATAATTAAAAGAATTGCATTGATATTTTGTAATTTGTAGGTTGTAAACAAAGACAGTAATAAATAATTAATATCTGAGACAAATGTGCGTTCAGTACCGTAGATAAAGAAGATGAAGAACTTTACCTATTTAATATTCATTAACTAACTACATGGTAAAATATTAAACTATAAATCATAATCGTAATAAATAATTAATTTATAATATAATATAATGTAATAAATAATTAATTAAAAATAAATAATATTAAATAATTAACAGTTATTATCTGACAGAGTTAACCCGTCACAGATTAACAACTGAAAATTGAACTGTCAATTATAATTGTATTGTTAACGAACTCCTCCCACCATTTATCTATTTGCTTGATATTAAAGAGAAAACTGCAGCTTCCGTGGAGGATATTTTATCTATTTTGCAGAGACTTTTTTTAATTTTATTTATTTCCTTATTCTTACTTTACTACAAATTTCAGGTCACGCCCCAGGCCGAAGATAAAGGCGTAACCCCTTCGTAACCACTATCCGGAAATAAAAAAAAACATATATATAAAAATTAAAAACTTTCCAAGAGATAAAATATCTTCCAGTGAATCTCTTCGTAAAAGAAAGCTTATTGATTGCTAGTAAATTTTAGCAATATATATATATATATATATATATATATATATATATATATATATGAATAACGTTACAGCCACGAGGAAAATGAAACAACGGAGAACTGCGAGGCCTTTCGACTAATGGTCCATAATTGACAGCTCAGTAAAGGACCATTAGTCGAAAGGCCTCGCAGTTCTCCGTTGTTTCCTTTTCTTCGTGGCTGTAACGTTATTCATAAATTCCTCACGTTCCTTATTTTCGTGATTCAGTTATATATATATATATATATATATATATATATATATATATATATATATATATATATATATATATATATATATTACCTTTGTGTTGTTAGATGAAAAAAATTGAGCAGGCTTGAGCATTCGCCAATTAGTGCCCATTTGTTAGCATCAAATACTGTCAAATTTGGGACTTCTGCACAGTAGTTAGCAATTGCAATTCTTTGTTCGAATATTCGTTCAAGCATGAGGTATGTACTATTCCAACGAGTGGTTACATCTTGAATCAACTTACGTTTGGGCAAATTATGCTGCGTTTGAAGCTTTTCAAGCTTAGTGTATGCTAACGACGAGTGATTAAAATGCCCTGTTATTTGGCGGCAATTTGCAATTACGAGTATGTCCTTGATCATTCGCTGTTCGAATATTGCATCATGTATGACCAATTGGTTGGTGTGAAGACAACAGCTAAGACTGTTAAAACCAGTACTTTAAATTCCCTTTACCATATTTGCTGCGTTGTCATGAACGATGTGGACTTTCTAAGGGGGAATTTTGTAATCATCGACTACAGCTTGAACAGTGTCACATATGTTAGTTGCAGTATGTGAATCTGAGAATGGATTCACCTGTAAGACAACTAATGACTGGTTGAAATTTGCATCGATGCAATTTGCCAGTAAACTGAAAAGAATGAAATAGAAATACCGTCAAAGATTTTTACTTTTTAGTTTAGTTTAAACTGTCTAATATTAATAGCATGAAATAAGTTAAAAACCTAATTTGTTGAATTTGAAATAACTCATGATTTAACATTACTTAACATAGTTATTAAATAACAACTCTGTACATTATTTGAGTAAGCAATCTTGATGGCCATTAAAATTTGAAACTTGGAAGCTTGTTGATTATTACTTGATAAATGACGCATCAGCATTGTTCATCCAGGTGTCAGTGGTGAAGCTCATGTTGCTTGCTTCATTAATCCTGCTTTGGATTTTGGTCATTACTTTGGTGTGCAAACTGGGAATAATATTGGTAGTAAAATATTTTCTGGGGGGGCAGTTGATAATTGGGTTTCAGCAGTTTCATAAGTCTTGTAAATCCAATATCTTCAACAACTGAAAATGGCTGTGAGTCTAGTGCTATCATCTCACCAATAGCAGTATGAATTGTTTCGGATTGATCACTGTTTATGTCCCAAATCTTCTTGAGCTCAAGGGTTTCTTCTAATGTTATTGGCAATTCTGAATGCGAACTGCTAGCTGTTCATGGCCTGCAATCACCTTTGGTCTTTTTCTTTGTAGTGATGCAATTACTCATTGTGCGTTTTTGTGCAGTTTGAGCTTGCTCCTGTGCCTGTAACTCCTGCTCTTGCTCCAGCTGCTCCTGAAGTTAAGTCTTCAAATGTTTTTGCATATTGGTGGTAGTAAAAGATTTTTTTTCATTCTTATTACCTCGTGACAATATTTTGTTACATATTGTACAGGTGACTTTTGTTTGGTCATCTTCATTTACAGCGAATAATCGCCACACAACACTCTTGGTTTGTCCCCCTTGAGCCATTACGGAAACAATTAACTGTTCAATGAGGCACTAAAAAGAAATTTTCCTGAAAAATGTATTATAATATGAATTATTAATGAGACTAACACATGCACAAAAACGCAATGAATTTATATATATATATATATATATATATATATATATATATATATATATATATATATATATATATATATATATATATATATATATATATATATATATATATATATATATATATATATAAATATATATACATATAGTAAACCCTCGATATAACGAACTACATGGGGCGGGGGGCGTTCGTTAAAGCCAAAAGTTCGTTAAACCCGATGGTCGTTAAAAGCGATGGGAATAACGATAGTTCGTTCGTTAATCTGTATACGTAAATATGTATATAAAGACTGTATTGCATGGATATGTAATACGTATGTAATTACTAATAAAGTTAAGTGGACTACATCGGATTTAACGAACTTCAGTTCGTTAAACCTGATGGAGTTCGGCCAGGAAATTTGGTTCGTTATATCCAAAATTCGTTATATTTAGGTTCGTTATATCAAAGGTTTACTGTATATATATATATATATATATATATATATATATATATATATATATATATATATATATATATATATATATATATTATAATAAAGTTGCAGCTCCTGTATGTCTATGTCTGTTTGTCTGTTTCTTAATGAACTCCTCCTCAGATTTTGGAGATAGCCCCCATGACCATATATATTCTGACAGTACACGACCCAGGGTACTTCGATATGTGTATTAAATTTCTGGAGGGCGTCTTCCTCCGGAAGGTGCAGGGAAAAGAAAGCAACCGCTCCTGGGTTACTGGTACTCTCTTCATAAATCGCAATATTTCCACATAGACCTACTCCTAGGCTAGCCTATGACCAAAGACCTTTAGCCAAACCGGTTACCTTTGGGGCAGGTCAGTAAGATAAGTGATAAAGGTAATGTTTCAACCTTTTGTTGATCTGGTTTGATAAAGAAATTTCACTTGCCACAGCTATATGGATACTGTCTACTAATCTACAGCCACTAGCCTAGCCCCAACCACACCCAACCTAACCTTCACGGGCGAACCAGTCAGAAGCTCACCAAATATCTGACACGGTGCTGCGGCCCTGCAAACCACCCCCTACTGAATTTAAAGGCCCATCCCCCATGTCACATGCAAAGAAGAGCAATGCAAGTTCCGTGGGTGATAACAACCACCACAGGGCTTTCGCCATATTTATTTTCTGCCTTTCAAAACAATTTTGAAGACAGAAAGAAAGGTGCAGAACCTAGCATTGTTCATTTGCGTCCAATTTCTCTTCTTGTACTGTATTGTTACATAGTCTGCAATAAAAGGTTCTGCACCTTTCTTTCTGTCTTCAAAATTGTTTTGAAAGGCAGAAAATAAATATGGCGAAAGCCCTGTGGTGGTTGTTATCACCCGCGGAACTTGCATTGCTCTCTCTTTGCATGTGACATGGGGGATGATCCTTTAAATTGTGAGCGAATAAGAAGATATTAAAATTCCTTGGAGGTTCCTAGCTTAAAGAGATACTGGGTTTAATGGGGTAACGCTTTGGGCGAAGTAGAGTCACTGTGCCTGGTAGCTTAGCGGTAGAGCATCTGACCAGCAATCAGCAGACCCGGGTTCGAGTCCAGGCCAGGAATTTCAAACTTTTTTCCCCTGGCGTTATCTCTGTCTTCTCGATAAAGGATTGCCTTCATTGTGCCGCCCTCTGCTCTATTTGATTCTAGTCTTCTTCTAATGTCCCTTTCTCCTACCTCTAAAAAACTCCTGTTTCTTGTCTCATTGCTCATTCGCGTCCAATTTCTCTTCTTGTACTCTCTCTCTCTCTCTCTCTCTCTCTCTCTCTCTCTATATATATATATATATATATATATATATATATATATATATATATATTAACTATGGCAATAACAGCAACAATGTTTCCGATAAATAAAGACACGCTGTTCAAGGTCACTAGACTTTTATGCACCTATATTGCTTTTTACATCCTTATTTCGTTACTAAACCTAAGGTTTTTATATTCACTGACAAGAATTCTGATTGTACATCACTCTGAAGAGACGTTGTGTCAGCATGTCAGGTAGGTTAGTTTACTTTTTATAGTTTAGTTGAGTGTTGAAGTATAACCTTTCCAACGGCACCTCCCGAACGCCATTTGTTTCAATTTTAATTTTTGAGCCCTCTTATTATTATTAATATTTCTTTTTTTCACATTTCTTATATACGAGATATTTGATATGGCTATTGGCCAAAGTTCTTTTATTTTAGTGTTTGTTTTAACTTTCTTTAGCATTTTTGTTTTATTTTTCTCAACTCACTGCTTTCCTTTTACTTTTTAATTCGTTTTTTTAAACATTTTGTTAGTATATTTACACTTTTCTTTTATTAGTTAGTACTTTATCTCGTTTCGGTTGAAGCCATTCGGATCCACTGTCTCCATCTCTTTTAGTTTCTTTATACATTTTGACACGGGGCCAGTATATCATGATAAATGGACAATGTCCATGGATAAGGAACACCATAAAACGTCCCTGAGTAGGTGAACCGCTAAATATGACTTAAAAATCCAAAGACAAAATACTAATCATTGAAACCACATTTATTAGAAAAATCATATGGTTGAGTATTTTTTTAACCTTTTAGTAATTATATCACTGTAGCTTGCTACTTTCGTTCAAGCATCCCTGAAAGTATATACTATAAACTGACCAGAATTAAACGATAAAGGTGTTACTTAATAAAGCTGTAGTAACTAGTAACACAAAGTATGTTGTCTGGCCCAATTCAGCCACCAAAACTATATAAAAAGCTAACATTTTGACTAAGAATCGGTCAAATTTTGCCGATGCCGATGTCGATGCCGATTCTCACAAATTTAGCCGATTCTAGCCGATGCCGGGGCCGATGCCGAGTACTCGGCACATCTCTAGTAAAAAGTAGGAACTTGAAGCCGATTATGGATCGAAAGAGCAACCTGTGTAGATCAAGTGGATAGGGAGTTGAAAGGGGAAAGCGTCCCCGCCGGAGAAGCCCTCTAGCCGCAAAGTTTTAAGCCAGTTGAAGTGGTAAAAGAGTGGAATAATGTGATCCATCGAGAAGGGGGTTACAGTAATCAAGTCTGAGGGAGGGATTGGAGGGGGGAGGCAATCTGGAAATTATTATCATCAAAGTGGGAGCGGATGCGGTTAAGAAAGCAAAGAGATGATTTTCAGATATTAGGAAAAAGGTCTTTGATAGATGTAAGGCTAACAAATGCGATATTCAGAGTTCTAACATTATCTGAAAAGGCAAGAAAAGGAGGGGAAAGGCAAAAAGGAGCAAGGTTAATAAAAGGATCATTATTATTTACAGCGAGTCACTCTGATGGAATACCAATCATTAATACCTCAGTTTTGTCATAATTCAGAAAGTTGTCCGAGACAGTCTATTGTGAGTGGTTAATAAATTTCTAAGTCTCAGTAAGCGAGGTTGGAAAGATGGAGAGATAGATTTCCCTGATATCAATCATAACTTTGTGTGACGCAAAATAATATCAAGCGGAAGAAGGTAGATACAAATAAGAGCAGACCAAGAACTAAGCTTTGCAGAACACTATAACCCCTCTCGATCTATATGAGGAAAACCAATGCTATCCTAAAATCACTTAATAACACTGGTCAACAAATTTTAACTTTCTTTCTGTTGACTTAAGTTTGAGACCTATTCCTGGGAAATTTGGAGCCACTGAATTTAAAAATGGCAATAATTTTCTTCTATCACGTAAAGTTATATATTTATGGACTGTTTCATATTGGTCCTACTCATAGTAGTAGGCTAACTTACGACCAAGTGAACGAAAGTGGAGGCATTTGGTATTCTTCTTATTTTATTTTATATATGTATTTAGACTTCTCTTTATGCGCATCTAGATATATAAAGCAATTGTGTATAATATAATTTTGTGTTTTTTCAGATTTGTTTTATAAAAATAACATTCAGTAGTTTAGCCTCATTACGAAGGAAATGTTTGAATTTCCCTGACTCGTTTTGCTATATATGGGTTTTTTTTTACTGCATCAACTCAAAGAATGAAATTAGTATCTTTGTAAAAAGAACTTACTTGGCTTACTTTAGGATTAAATTAGGTGATCAGGATAAAACGTGGGTCCCGCACAATGTTTATAAACCATGTGTCGAAAATCTACGCCAATGGACAAAGGGCACAAGGAAACAACTAGGATTTGGCATTCCTATGGTGTGGCGGGAGCCAAAAAAACATGCAAACGATTGCTACTTTTGTCTCACAAAAACTTCTGCTTATAGCAAGAAACCGCCACATAAAATAAGTTACCCAAATCTTGATTCAGCAATTCGTCCAGTGCTTCATTCAGATTAAATTCCAGTACCTGTATTCAAAGAACTTCCTTCACTGGACGATGTAAGTGATATACGTGAATCTGATGTAAACAATGAACTTGACAGTGATCCAGACTTTGTGCATACATTGACCCAAGAACGTGGAAACTTAGCCAACTAGAACTGAATGATTTAGTTAGAGACCTAGGCATGTCAAAAGAGTTAGCAGAAGTGTTTGTTAGCTTCTAGACTTGAAGAGAAGAATTTGTTGCAGGAAAAAACAAATGTAACTTTTTATCGGAACATGGAGTGATATCTCTTGGCATTCTTTAAAACTGAAGAAGATTTTGCTTACTGTTGTGGCCAGACTTTTAAACGCGATGTGTGTTTCAGAGTATGATCTAAGTGAATGGAGACTTTTTATAGATAGTTCAAAGAAGAGTCTAAAATGTGTGTTACTCCATAATGAAAACTGTTCGCTGCGATTCCTATTGGTTACTCTGTGCATTTAAGAGAGAAGCTTGAACACATAAGATCTGTATTAGATTTACCTAAATATGATGAACACAGAAGGATCATATGTGTGGATCTGAAAATGGTAATTTTTTTACTTGGCCAACAAGGAGGCTATACAAAATATCCGTGTTTCCTGTGCTAATGGGACAGCCGAGCCAAGGAAAAATATTGGGAACAGAAACTCTGGCCAGTTAGAGAGAGTAAGTTTGACTGTTGGGGAGAAGAATATTATACACCAACAACTTGTTGAGCGAGAGAAAATCATCTTCCCACACCTTCATATTAAACTTGGGCTGATGAAACAATATTTCCTGGCTTAAGTTATGATAAAATAAAGGTTGGAGTTTTTGATGGACCACAAATCAGAAAGTTAATGGAAAACCAAAAATCTCGGGTTCAATGACTGACATAGAAAAAGGAGCATGGGATTCATTTGTAGCTGTTGTGAAAGAATTTCTTGGAAACAAAAAGGCTGCTAACTAGAAGGATTTGATAGAGGCATTACTTGATAGCTTTTATCGTTTAGGCTGCAACATGAGCATAAAGGTTCATTTCCTCAAGAGCCATCTTGATGAATTTCCTGCTAATCTTGGCAACGTGAGTGATGAACACGGAGAGCGTTTTCATCAAGATATCAAGATTATGGACAAGGAATATCAGAGCCAATGGAACACAAATATGATGGCAGACTACTGTTGGATTATTCAACGAGACTGTGTAGACATCAAACACTCCAGACACTCTCTCAAGCGAAAGTTCTTCCATGAATGTGTAGGTATGTCTACGATTGCTTGTGTTTGCTCCATTATATTAGAAAAATAACCTGTATGTATTTAGTAATAGGTGATGTTATCTTACAATGAATTTATTCTTTCAAATTATGTTGACATTTTAAGTTATGCTAGGAAACTATCCTTACCGAGTAAATACATTCAGTACGTCGTAAAATAAGAATATGCTGTAGAGTGAATGATGATGATGTACTCAGTTTTTCGAAGAGAGATGGTATAGTGGAAGATATAGTGGGTGAAAAAAAATTAAAGAGGGAGGGGGGGGGATTTTGCCCTAGTAGGGAGGGCATCACTTTATTTTTATACTATTTCATTTTTCCTTTATTTGTGTTGTTATTTTGTGTGTTTTTTAATGTCTATTTGTATCTTCATATGTTTGTAATGTTCTTCTTATTGTATTTTGTTTCTTCTTCTCTGTCTTTTGACTTTTAGTGTAATAGTGTTGTTTGTAGCATTCAAGCCTTTTATAGCTTTCTTGCCGACAATGCTATTTTAGCGTTGTCTGTAGTCTCATTTTTCGTGAGTAAATGTATGGGAGTAGATGTGATGTGTTGTGACGCTTTTTATGTGTATATTGGAGTGATATTATTTCGTGTACACAGTTTTGTGCTCGGGATCCGGCTTCTGCGTGAGGCTTTTGCCCGTAGCCACGCAGGTATATTCAACCTGCCGCCTGCTCCCTGGAGTTCTGGAATGACATCATCCGTTAGAGTGGACCAGATCTTCTTGCCCAGTTTCTGGGTGACGACATTGATGGGCTCCAAGCGTTTCCTCCGATGCAGGACGCTTTGCCTGATTCGGTCACGCCTTCTTACTTTGTTGATAAGCAGAGAGGCAGTGTTCTGGATACGTTGGAGCCTTTTATCGAGGTTTTATTAGCCGCTTGGGACACCACTGCGGGGTAGATCAGCATAGCCCGGACATACATCATATATAATTTTTTGATGTTGGCCGAGCTAAGATCTCTAAACCTGTAGAGCTTGGAGATTTCTCTCTTCGCCAGGTTCCGCCTCTCCGTGTGGTGTCTCCGAGTATCCATGTTCGGTGATTTTAAGGCCCAGGACGGTGCCTTCGGCGGAGTAGCCGTACCTCCTCCCATCTATGATGATGGGCTATGTCAACTCGCGGTTCAACGGGACAATTTTGAACTTGTCCCTGTTGGTCCTGATTTTCCATCGTCTCTAAAATTGGCTGATGTTGTTGATTTCCGCTATAGTGCGGGCCGCCTGCGCCCTTGCTTTCCTCTCCGGGCACGGGACAATTTGTGTGACGTCATCTGCGTATTGCAGATACATCGTGTTCCTGTGCACCGGAGTTGGGAGGTCGATGGTGAAGACCAAGTAAAGCAGAGGACTCCGGCAGCTTCCCTGAGGGACGCCCGACTTTAATTCGAATTCGGAGCCTCTGTGCCCTTCAATCATGAGACACGCCCTTTTGTCCATGATGAAGTCACAGAGGATCCTTTCCAGGATTGGGTCTAGCTGGAGGTTCAGGATCTTGTATTAAAGTCCTTCCAGCCAGACTTTATCGAAGGCCTTTTGCACGTCCCTCAACACAATGTCTACATAGAACCTGTTCGCTTGGGTGTATGCTACTTTCTCAGTTAGGAGCGCCAGGGTGGTGTCTGTGCCCCTTTTTTTGCGGAACCTGTGTTGTTGTGGGTTGTGCGCTCCTAACTCGCTCAGTTAAGCTTGTAGCCTGTTCGCTAAAATCTTTTCAAAGATTTTACCCTGCATCTCAAGAAGAGAGATGGGGCGATAGCTTGCCACCTGGTCTGGGGGGCTTGTTTCCCTTTGGGATAAAGATGATTTTGGCCATCTTGTATCCATCCAGGAAGTAGCCTGTATTCAGGGTGGCATTCATCGTGTTTGCCAATCCCTGAATAATTTGCCTTGGGGCATTTACGAGGTTATTTTTCGTAATGCCAGACCAGCCTGGAGCCCTCTGTTTGAAGGACCTTATGGTGTTCAAGGTATCTTCTACAGTTATCGGGCATCCGTGGTCAGCCATCACTCTTTCCTGTGATACTTGCGGATGGGGGTGGGTTTTATGTATCATTGTGCCGAGGTCGTCGAGCAGTTGGTCTTCAAAGTCCTGGTCGAAGTCGTCGTTCTCCTCTGGTGATATAGCGGAAATCGTTTGCCAGTGCGATCTAAATCTTCTTTCGAGAGACTCTGGGTCCTCTATGATGTCGTCTTCTTCCTTGATTTGGGTTCTAGGTCTGGGAGGTAATCCCCTAATTCTCCGGATGTTATTTCCGAATTTTACGGGATCACTCTCCCGGTCCAGTCTCCCAATGATGTCATTCCATATCGTTCTTTGTTTTTCTATTATGATGTCTTTCATTTCCATGCCTAGATGCCTCATTATGGCCGTCCTCTTCCTATTGGTACCTGTCCTGCCGATCTCATCATAGATTGCTCTATGTTCTCGGGCGATTTCTCTCATCTCGTCCATCCACTCAGGTTGTGGTAGCATTTTATAGGAGATTCTTGGAACACTTCTCTCGTCGGATTGAATGAGGAGATCGGTGATCTTGTTGATCTCCTCATCAATTTCTTCGAGATTAGCGTCTCCCAGATCAGTTGGTTGGTATGTACTGAGTATCTCTCTATATAGCTCCCAGTCAGCTTTCGCGTAACTTTTCCTAAGTGTAACGGGCTTGAGTATTGGCGCTAGCGAGTTGGTAGTGAGAATCGGTATGTGATCGCTCGGAACCACTGGTCCCAGCTCATTGACAATGTTGAAGGGGAAATTTTTGGATGTCAACACAATGTCCGGCTTTGTTGCCGAACGTTGTGTTATGAAGGTCGGGAAATCTGGACCGACCCTCTGGAGTCTGTCTCTTACGAGTAGCATCTCCAGGTTTCTTCCCCTTGATCGGTGCTTCCGTAGCCTGATGCACGGCATCTAGCATTAAGATCACCACCAAGCAATGTCAATTTCCCACGTCCGAAGAGGTTGTAAAAGTTAGGGATCGGCAGGTAATTGCGTCGCGGTGGATGATACGCCGCCGCTACGGTCAGGTCTCCAACTAGGGTAGGTATTGCTACTGCCGCGAATGATTCATCTAGACCTGGAAGTGTTTTATATGTTAGGTTGTTCCGGATCGCGATGGCAGCGCCATCGAACCGTTCTTATGTATGTTTTTTGCTAATGATTGTGTAATTGGGTATTTTTATGCTGTTCATGTTTGTGTTAACGCCATGTTCTGTGATGAGGATTAGGTCGGGATCCACTTTACGAAAAATGTTTCCGTAAGGAATGTGTTTCCCTACCCATCCGTTGACGTTAATTGTTAAGATCTTTACTGCGTTGTTGGTGTTCTCCATGTTTATGTTCTGTTGTGTGTGTGTGTGTGTGTGTGTGTGTGTGTGTGTGTGTGTGTGTGTGTGTGTTGGGTTTTCCCGATTAGTGGTTTTCGCTGTGTGTGTTTCTCCCGTTCCGAATTCTTTTGAACTCTGCTTCGCTTACGGCGAGGCAGGAGTCACTATATTTTTATCCTGGCCTCCATGAGCGCCACTACTACCAGCGCTTCAGGGTCTGGGGAATCATAGGACCATTTCAGTAGTCCCGTGTTCACTCCTTCAATGATTTCCCCACCTGGGGGCTCTTCGGAAAGGAAGTTTCCTCCGTTCTGAAGAATTTGATGTTGAGGTCTTCTACATCAAATTCCCTTACTTTCTTCAGATTCATACTCCTGCTCCTGTTCTTAATGGGTTGAGAGATCTCCCGTTCGTCCTCGGATGACGAGGCCGAGCTTAGGAGATTTCCTTCCGCCTGCTTGAGACGTCTGGCTGCTCTCTTAGCACTCTCTTCCCTCTTCTTCATCGCAACTAGTCTTGGGTCCTTGTTAGGGGACCTCTGTGGGGTGAGCTTCTTTTTTATTTCTTTGGTGCTACCCTCTCTCTCCTCGGTCTCCCGTGGGAAGGGGGTTGCGGGCGCCTCTTTTTGAGTTCCGATTTGAACTTGAAGGACATCCCCTAAAGGGGGGTTCTCCGGGAACCACATTTCTGCAAGGCCATTGTTCTTCAACATATTGTTGACTTCTGGCGAATCAGCTTGGGCTGGTCAGATTTCTTACATGCGCATAGAGGATGCACGTAAGTATTTTCGTGGCGTCCTTGTCGTCCTTATCTACCTTGACGTAGGTTCTTGGGGGTCTGGCTGTTCAAGGCGCTTGCTGAAGGGGTGATTTTTGCTGCTTGGGCATAGGAGGTGTTCGCCCTACTAATACCTTCCGCCCTCTTTGCTTCTGTCTTTTTCCGGATAATCTCCTTCTTCTTCGGGCATGACATCGCCATTGCCCCATGCCTTTGGCCACAGTTTGGACACTTTTCCTCCTTGGCTTGGCATTCGCGCCAGCCGTGTCAATTTTGGCTGCACTTGGGACAGGTTGCCTCCTGCTCCTTGCAATCTTTGGTCGTGTGATGCTCCAGGCGATAGCAATTAAAGCAGATCTGCTCCCCCACTGATTTTTGCGTTGAAGAGAAGTAAACCTCTCTCTTTGGCCTTCGACGCCATCTCCGTGTCTGTGAAGACAACCTTGAAGACGTGGGAGTACTCCGAGTTGTCCCTTTTATTACGAAACTTAATGACCTCGGCCACTTTTGCCCACTTCTGGTTCTTCTCTACTTCCTCCTTGATTTCGTCCTTTGTGTGCTGGCCGACCCATGGGTCCAGCCTTCTGCACACGACGCTCCTGTGCGCCTGTATTTGGGGAGGCGTTGTTGGTTGGAGGTTTATCTCCATTAGATGCCTTACCCCTTCTTCTTTCGTGAGCGTCTCAATATCCTTCTCTTTTTCGCACACAGCGACATAACCGACTGTAGTGTCGATCAACCTGAGCACGCCCACGCTGAGCTTACCAAACAGGGTCTTATAGACAGTACCCTTGTCCGGTTTCGCTTGTCCGCTAATACACCTAAGCGGGACCCTTGGTGCATCCTGTGCCGTCATTATTCCGGGTGGGCTCCCCTTGAAGAGGGGGCACACTTTTCCTTGGGTAGATGGACTTTTTCTTTATTCGGGACTCCCTATTATGTGTTTTAATTTATGTAGGAATTGTGGTTATTTTTCCTAAAAAAATTTCGGTTTTTTCTTTTTGGGAGAAGTGGGCCTCCCCTCGTAAAAACCACCGCCTGGACGTAAAAAGGGATTTGCCTTTGACTGAGGGATGGAAGATTGATGAGATCAGTCCGGGAGGGATCCTTTCAGGGGTGTGATTGTATAGCGGGCTTATTGACAACGCCGCCCCTCCCCCGAAGGTTTTGAATCGCGACCACTCCCCAACATACCATAGAGACGGTTGTATGTCCCTCTATGGTC
Source organism: Ceratothoa steindachneri (assembly GCA_963969495.1). Lineage (NCBI taxonomy): Eukaryota > Metazoa > Arthropoda > Malacostraca > Isopoda > Cymothoidae > Ceratothoa > Ceratothoa steindachneri. The sequence goes on along the minus strand of OZ018320.1, from coordinate 177,495,229 downwards.
CTGGAAGGGGCGTTCGCCGTAATGGGCACCGAAGATTGCGGTCCGTCCCTTGTCCGGAATATTTCTGACATTGTTCTCTACTGTGGGCTAATCTTCAAACTAGCTTCCTCCAATGCCCCCAAATATGCCAATGCAACTGCTAGGCATAATTGGGACGAAACATGAATGGCAAATCCCCCTCACATCTGACGGCCGTTCACGCAGGGAAGCGGGGCCGGGGAATTAGGCAGTCATCTGCTAAAGTGGGGCAGCTAGAAAGAAAGATGAAGTTAGTATGATGGTGAGTGGTGATGGAAAATGAGTATTAAATCTCTTTTGGAAGTTTTCGGAAGCGTTTGGGAAATTTTCCCAAAACCTTTCATCCTTTGCCGGATCTGAGATGCTGTCGGAGCTGTATTTTACCAAGAATTCTTCGCCGTCTGTAGAGTGAAAATTGATGGTATAATCGCTCTTTGAAATTGGATAGTAGTAGATAAAAAAAAATGGTGAAAATGGGGGGTAGGGTTGCCCTTGTTTTAGGGGCATCGCAGGCGTTTTTGTTTTTGGTGTATCTTGTGGTTCCTTCTGGTTTGTTGTTGTTTGTTGTGTGTCTTTGTAATGGTATCTCTTTAGTGTTCTTCTTATTGTTTGTCTTTATTGTGTTGTATACTGAATGTAGTCGCGATTTCGAGCATTCGAGCCTTTGTTAGTGCTCGATGTTAGAATTGCACTTCCCGTTTGTGTTTTGTTTTCGTTGTTTGACTTGTTTTCTCATAGGATTGGTGTCCGTCTTGTAGTTTTGTATGCTGTGGTTTTGTGTTTATGTGTATATGTGTTCTATGTTTTCCTCAGAGCAGTGTTTTGTGCTTGGGAAGCGTCGATTTCGGGCGACCTTCCCGCGCAATCTGGCAGGGATGTTGATCCTGCCGCCAGTTCTTCTTACTTCTGGGATGATGTCATTGGCCATTGTAGACCATACCTTTTTGGCCAGTTTTTGGGTGGCGATATTAATGGGCTCCAGACGTTTTCTATGGTGCAGTACCCTCTGCCGAATTTGCTGCCTTCTTCTTGTCTTGTTGATGCAGAGGGATGCGGAGTTCTGCACTCGCTGGAGACTCTTCATGGTGGTCTTGTTGGCCGCTTGAGTCACTACTGCAGGGTAGATGAGCTTAGCTCGGATGAACATCAGGTATAATTTCCTGATGTTTGCCGAGCCAAGATCACGGAACCTATAAAGCTTGGGGATCTCTCTCCTCGCCATAATCTGCCTCTCCTTGTAGTGACTCGAGTATCCGCGGTCGGAGATCTTTAGGGTTAGGATGGTGCCTTCGGCGGAGTAGCCGTATCTCCTCCTATCTATTATGATGGGCCACGTTGACTCTCAGCTTAATGGGAGAATTTTGAATTTCTCCCTGTTTGTCCGGATCTTCCATTTTTTCTCGTATTAGTTGATGTTACAGATCTCTGCAATTGTGTTGATTGCCTGATCCCTCGCTCTCCTGACCCTACTCAGGACGATTTGTGTGACGTCATCTGCATATTGCAGATACATCGTATCCCGGTGTATAGGAGTAGGGAGGTCGATGGTGAAGACCAGGTAAAGCAAGGGACTCAGGCAGCTCCCCTGGGGAACGCCCCCTTTGAGTTCGAATTCGGGTCCTTTGTGCTATTCTATCATGATACGCGCCATTCTGTCCATGATGAAGTCAAAAAAGATTCTTTCCAGGACCGGGTTTAGCTGGAGACCGAGTATTTTGTACTGTAGTCCGCTCAGCCAAACCTTGTCGAAGGCCTTCTGCACGTCCCTCACAACGATGTCTACATATTGACCCTTTGCTCGGCAGTGAGCGATCTTTTCGGTAAGGAGCGCCAGGGCCGTTTCCGTTCCCATTTTAGGTCTAAACCCATGTTGTTGGGGGTTATGCGCTCCTAACTCGTCGAGTTGATTTTGTAGCCTGTTGGCTATAATCTTCTCAAAGATCTTGCCGGAGAATTCTAACAGAGAGATTAGGCGATAGTTGGCCACTTGGTCTCTGGGATTGTTCCCCTTCGGGATAAAGATCATTTTTGCCACCTTATACCTGTCGGGGAAGTAGCCTGTATTCAGGGATGCATTCATGGTGTTCACCATACCCTGAATAATTTGCCGTGGGGCATTTGCCAAGTTGTTTTTGGTTAGCCCAGACCAGCCGGGGGCCCTTTGCTTGGAGGACTTAATGATGTTCAAAGTCTCTTCAACTGTGATCGGTCGCCCGTGGTGAACCATCTCTCTTTCTCTAGAAACTTAAGGTTGTGGGTGGGTCCTATGTAACATCGTTCCGAGGTCGTCGAGCAGTCGGTCTTCGAAGTCCTGGTCGAAATCGTCGTTTTCCTCAGGTGAGATTGCAAAGACCTGTTCCCAATGTCTTCTGAATCTCTCTTCGAGAGTGTCTGGATCTTTTATGATGATATCACCATCCTTGATCTTTATTCCTGGCCTGGGAGGCAATCCCCTAAGTCTTCGGACGCTGTTCCAAAAACTTAAAGGATTAGTCTCCCGGTCTAGTTTGCCTATGATATCGTCCCAGATTTCTTTTCGAGGATTATGTTCTTCATTTCCTCGCTTAGCTGTCTCATTTGGGCTGCCCTTTCCCTGTTGGGGCCTGTACTACCGACTCCCTCATAAATGTTCCTGTGTTCCCTAGCGATATCCCTCATTTCATCCGTCCACCTAGGTTGCGGGAGCATTTTGTACGAGATTGTGGGTACGCATCTTTCATTGGTTTGAGTTAGGAGATTAGTGGTCTTATCGATCTCCTCATCAATTTCCTCTAGATTAGCGTCGCCCAGGTCAGCTGGTTGGTAGGTGTGAGCATTTCTCTGTACAACTCCCAGTTAGCTTTCGCGTAACTTTTCCTAAGTGCGACGGGCTTGAGCATAGGTGCAAGCGAAATGGTGGTGATAATCGGGATATGATCGCTCGGGACCACAGGTCCTGGGGCATTGGCTATATTGAGGGGGAATTCTGGACTTGCCAACACGATGTCCAGTTTTGTCGCCGTACACCGTGTCAGGAAAGTTGGAAAGTCTGGTCCAACTCTCTGGAGCTTTTTTTCTATCAAGTAGTAGCTCCAGGCTTCGTCCCCTTGGATCGACTCGCCTGTAGCCGGAAGCACGGCAACAGGCGTTTAGATCTCCGCCTAACAATGCTAGCCTTTTGTGCTCGAAGAGGGTATAAAAGTTGTTAATCGGCAGGTATTGTCTCCTGAGCAGCTGGTAGGCTGCCGCCACCGTTAGACCTCCAACCAGGGTTGGGATTTCGATAGCCACGAATGATTCATCTAAGTCAGGAAGTGTTTTGAATTTTAAGTTTTTCTTGATAGCGATGGCGCAGCCATCGAATCTTGTTTGTGTGTGGTTTTTCTGTATGACTGTGTAGTTATGTATTTTTATAGTGTCAGTGCTTGTGTTGATTCCGTGTTCTGATATGAGAATGATGTCTGGGTCTTCTTTCCGGAAGATGTTCCCGTAAAGAATAGATTTTCCCTTCCATCCATTCACATTTAGTGTGAGTATTTTTAGAGCGTTGTTTTTGTTCTCCATGTTTTCTTGTAGTTGTGTTCTGGAGTTTGTTGTGTTTTATGTGTTGGTTACTTTGCCGTTTCTTACTTTCTTGAATTCTGCATCACTTAGGTTGATGCAGGATTCTTTGTGTAATTTTTTCAGCGCCCTCCAGCATTGCCTCTTCGGCGTCTGTCTCTTTATCCATTGCTGAGTAGTTCCATTTATAGGTCTTGTGGTGAATACCCTAAAATATCTCCTTGGGGGAGAGCTTCTGTGGGTATGGGTTCACCTCGCTCGAGATTATCTCCTCTTTTATCTAATCCTTGGTGTGCTGACGATCCATGGATCTAGTTGCCTGCACACCACGCTGCGATGAGCCTGGATCTGAGGGGGGGTGCTAGGTTGGAGGCCCTATCTCGTTTAGGACCTTTTGTCCTTCTTCAGTCGTCAGTGTTTCCACGTCTGCCTCTTTCTCGCAGACTGCTGAATAGCCAACTGGGTTGTCTATCAGCCTCGGGATGCCCACGGTCAGCTTCCCAAAGACGGTGGCAAACACCGTGCTACGGTCCATTTGGGGTGCCCACCTATAACCCTTAACGGGACTCTTGTGGCTGGGTGGGCCGTCATTTTTGTGCTTCTGCAGCCCCTCTGTCCAGGGGGGTGCAGATCTTCTTTGTTTTACTGTTTCTTCTCCTGTTTATGATGTTTCGTGTTTATGTATGTATGTGTACTGAGTGTATAGTTATATTTACGTTTTGGTTTTCCTTGATGGAGAAGAGAGGCCCCCCTCACGTTCGCCGGCCGCCTGGATGAAAATGAGAATTGCCTTTTAAATGGAAGATGATGATGGATGGGATGAATCCGGGTGGGATCCTCTCAGGGGTGTGATTGTAGGGCGGACTTATTGACAACGCCGCCCCCCCGAGGGTTTTGAATCGCGACCGCTCCCCAACATACCATAGAGACGGTTGTATGTCCCTCTATGGTCCTGGAAGGGGCCTTCGCCGTAATTGGCACCAAAGGTTGCGGTCCGTCCCTTGTCCGGAATGTTTCTGACATTGTTCTCTACTGTGGGCTAATCCTCAAACCAGCTTCCTCCAATGCCCCCAATTATGGCCAAGCAACTGCCTGACATAGTTGGGACGAAACATGAATGGCAATCTCACTTCACATCTGACGGCGGTTCACGCAGGAGGGTGGGCCGGGGACTTAAGCAGTCATCTGCTTAAGTGGGGCCACCGTAAAAGGAAGATGGATTAGTGGTGAGTGATGATGAAAATGAGTGAGACACCTACAGTATATTATCTTTTTTAAAATCTGGATCTAAAATTAGAACTCAGATTTTCGGAGGCGTGGGCAAAAATAATCCCAAAACATTTCCTCCTTTATCAAGCCAGGAGATGCGTGCTGCGAAGTATTTCTGCCAAGAATTCCGATCCGTCTGTAGAGTGAAAGCATGATGTATTACAATAAATGGATGCCATATTTGAAATTAGCACGTCAAAATTAGTTAAAAACAATCAAAAAACATAAGTCAGCAAAAAGTGTGTTGACAGTGTTTAATTAATGAAGGCGATGAAGAAGAACAGTGTGTTCGACATCAAATGCTGCCAAAAGATTAAGAAGTAACAGCATCTTCCTCACGATGAAGATTGTCTGTTAGATGCAGATGAGCTTATTCAGTGCTGCGACCTCCATTGAAGCCAGACGGGAAGATCTCATTAATATTGGGCGAGAACATGTGATCTACAGGGTGGACCATAACTCCCAGGACACTTCACGTACAACTTTTGTATAAAATATGTTTTTAACGGAAAACAAATGTAATTTTTTTTATGTAACTGTAGTGTCCCGTGACTTGTGGGCCACTCTGTAGAAGCCGAGATGACACTAGCTGTTCTAAAACTTTGGAAAGGAGTGGTAAATGAGTTATTTGGTATTAGTTTGCCTGGTCATTTTGGCTCAGGACGAGAGGGATATGTTAAAAGTATCAATCGAGTAAGGGAGAAGAGCAGGAGGAAGGAAGAAGTGACCCTAAACATTTGCAGGGAAAGAAGGGTTCAGAGGAAAACAAGTCTCTTTCGAAGAGAGGAGGGAAGTTTACTTCCCCAGGGGGCACTGGGGTGAGAGAAATTGGTTAGACCTAAGAAACATAGGCAGAGAGGATCTTAGAAAGGATATGACCTATCTTCTCATCGAAGAAAGTTAAGAAACACTAATGATAAGGAGGGAGAGGGGCGAGCGAGAAACTTGAAAGTGTGTGTGGATTGGTTTTTTTTTTGTCAGCAAGCATATGGACTTTAGAGGAAGACTTCAGCAAGCTTGTGAAGGAATGAGTAGCAAGAGAGTAGAGAAGAGAAACTGTCTCGGATGTGGACTTTAGGGGAAGACTTCAGCGAGCCTGTGAAGGAGTGAGTAGCAAGAGAGTAGAGAAGAGAAACTGTCTCTGTTCCCGTACCCCAAGCTCAGTTAACTTGAAGGCTCTTCTCACAGGCGAGCCTGTGTTTCTTTGCATTCAAAATAAAGTTGTAGAAACAAAAGTAGCGTCGTTACGAGAGGAATCGGGAATAAGGGGCGGGGTGTACGGATATCAAGGCAGGATGAGGAGAGGATGCAGGGAAAGGAACAGAGGGTCATTGACGACCGAAGTAGGAGAGGAGAGTTTTAACGAGAGGAGTCGTGAGGTAAGGCCACTGGACATCAATTTTTGATCAGTAAAGGAAATCTGATGATGACAAGACTTGGATCTAGAGGTATGCGAGGGCTTTATGAAAAAGAGGAACAAAACTGTGGTTGTTTCATTGTAGGGGGAGAAAACGAGGGTTAAGCCGCTAATTAAGGTGGTCAATAGTTTCTCGTATTGTATCAGAAAGAAGAGAAGATAAATATCAAGGTAGGATTAAAGATAAATAACATTTACTCATGCAAGAGTTAGGTTGCTTCATCATGGCTGCCGGAATCGAACATAAAAGTTTTAAAAAAAGATAATGTTGATCTTTAAACTCCTGAATATGTACATAGAATCAACTGAAACACGCACATCAACTAATCTACCCTAAAATAGAGTAAAAAGTGCTAAAAGGGAAAATTATTTATAAGATAAAAAACGTTTTCAAAGTAAAGATAAATAAAATAATAATTAATCTCAAAGATTAATGACCCTAGAGGAGTGATGGTCTCGTTAGTATTGAATAATTGGATTATCTGTTTAATAGGGAACTGCATTTATGAATCAATTGGTATTGCTATTATTTTAATCCTTCTTAATATTGTGATGTAATCAATCGAGATTGATTAATTTCTTCTAGTATGGCTTTTGTAACGCTCTGGCTCTTATTTGTTCTATCTCAACTTGCTACCGATGTTCTTCCTTGAGAGGCTTATTACCCTACTAGACAGCTGCCACGCTAATTACCCCCTGTTAATATTAAAGTCTTATTCCAATCTCAGATCGTTAGATTTCCACCCATCTCTCTCTCTCTATCACTCATTTGTACATACATGCAAACATTCTCCCATTACGCTCTTTTCTCACTGACATACATACACATACTTTAGCGCACTCTTCTTCTCCCAATCACTCCATCTCACTTACAAGACTGCAAGGGAATCGACCCTCTCCCTCCTCTCTCAGTTGAGACATGGGACGTTGACCACAAAACATCCTGGCCGTGTAGACGCCTTGGTTCAATCTCGTAACCACAGCCCCTCGTCCCTACGAAAGGCAGAACGGTTAAAACTGCAAGATCTCCCCTCAGAACGGGTATTCCATTTTACCTCAAGTGCGAAATTTGAGACGCTGCTCCCTCAAGCCCGAAGGTCTATCAGGATCAGAGGTAAGAGGTCCTAAAAAAAACCGTGTGAAGAGAAACCTGCATGCGGCCCGTTTCCCCTTCCTACGCCTACCCTAGTGGGGTGATGATGTATATATAACAAAAACTTGGGAAAAACGTGGAAGAACACGTGAGTCAGGAAGTCTACGAAGTCCCCGGCAAAAGGGCCGGGTTACCAAGAGAAGGGACTAAGAAGCAGCTCATCCTCGAGCTAGTTCCTGGTTATCAAACCGAACTTTAAGTTAACTTGTCCAAGTACAACTTATTCTCGTCAGAGAACCCTCCTCCCCCATCCTGGTGTAGCACAAAGCACCGAGATAGTCCTCAACCTTGAGGAATACCAGAACTAAGAAGAAGAAGCTCATCCTCGAGCTAGTTACCGGTGGTCACACCGAACTTTAAGTTAACTTGATTTAAGAATCAAGTTCAACTTAGTCTCGTCAGATACCCCCCTCCTATCCTGGTGCAGCCCAAAGCACAGAGATAGTCCTCGCCCTTGAGGAAGACCCCCGAATGAACTCATCCGAGTCAAAGGATTCCCGCCTGGCTCACCGCTAGCCAGTGTGAATTATTCTCCAGAGTAATCCGAAGAGGAAAAAGAAACATTCGTTCACAATCCACTGGTGATATTCTTTCCTGCCGAAGGTGTGCGCCCCACCCCCATCATCTGCCACAATAACCAAAGTCCTCTGTGGCTTTCAAAGTTATTCCGTCCGCCATCAACCATCTGGCCGAGGAACGCGTCAACGAGCCCACAAGATTCCTGAGGTGTCTGGGCTCATTGAGTTCAAGGTCTGACTCAAACCCGCTGCAGGAGGGACAAAGGTATTTAAACTCCAATAGAGACAGTTCGCATTTTTTTTTATATTGTATGGAGCGGTGGGTCAACCGTCACTATAATTTCGAGATGTCAATTTAGAAAGCCTTACTTAAAATTGATTGTAGTCCTTACTGTGCATTTAGTTCGTAATATTTCTGTGGTTCATGTTTATTTGTTTTTGTGTTTTAATTAAAGTTTTAGTTTGTTTAAACAATTTTTTTTTATTCTATCCTCGAATCGCTACGTATGGCACAAGGAACCCTTAAAGTTTAAAGAAGTCAAAATCAAGATAATAATAATCAAACATATATAGCACTCTTAGAGAGATATAACGTTATTTAAGGAGTCTATTTTTGTGTAGTACGTTAAAAACCCGTAAGTACCAACTCCTTCCATCACTCGGTCCTACCTATACCACGGCAAAGACTATATCTGACGCACTTTCTCTCTCATCCTGAGCGCTCTTTATCCGAATTGGCTATCGGACAGGCGGCCGATGGTTGTGGTGTGTTGCTAGGCTTCCAATTGATTATAATTATCTGCCATTAGCGGCGTTTCGCAGGTCTCGATGTTCGGCCCTCCACTATTCATCATCTACATCAACGACCTTGAGGAAGGATTGATGAGTAAAATTGCCAAAATTTGCGGACGGCGCCAAACGAGGAGGGTGTGTAGAGTCGGGCTGTAGAAGTAGAACGTATCCAAGCTGATTTAAAAGTACAAGGTAAGGACATTGGGTATTCCCCAGATCCTGAGTCCGATTATGTATGAAGGAGGTTAGAGTGGCCCGATTTGGTGGACTTGGGGGTGCTGATTAGGAAAAGATATGAAGTTCTCCAAGATGTGTGTTGAGGTTGAAAAGTAATCCCATGGCTTGATGGCTTGTAAGGTAAATAAAGGAGTAGTTCAACTTCCGCCATATAGAGGTTTAGTTGACAAAATAATTCATTGGTCAACCGCATTTGTAATATGCAGTGTACAGTGGCGGCAACAAAAAAAGTGACATGTGACAATTCGGGGAAAATGAAACAGAAAAATGTAACTTACATATTTTATTATGAATATTTCATGAAAGTTAATACTTGGTCATGTTGCCCTTGCACTTGATGACCATTCTGAGTCGATTGGGCATTGATTCAGCGAGGTTTGCGAAGTAGGTGGGGTCGATCGTAACCCAGATCTTCTTCAGTGATTCTATCAGGTCCTTGATGCTGCCGGATGCTGTCTCTTGAACTTTGGATTTTATCAGATTCCAAGCATTCTCAATAGGATTTAGGTCCGGGGAATTACCAGGCCACTCCAAAACACTAATATTATTATCATTGAAGAACCTTTTTACTAACTGGGACCTGTGAGCAGGGGCACCATCATGCATGAAAAATTCACACCGATGAATTTCCCAAAATGGCAGCATGTGCTGCTTCAAAACTTCGAGATAGTTAGTCCCCCTCATGGTTACATTCTTGGGAAGGAAGTACAGACCTCCTCTGCCCTTGTTTCCACTAAAGGCACCCCACACCATCACACTATCAGGGTGCTTCACAGTTTTCACAGTATATTTTGGGTCATACCGAGACACATTGCTGGGACGACGCACGATCTTTGACTCTCCTCTGACCAGCCTAAAGGTGCTCTCATCACTGAACATCACCTTCTTCCAATGGGCAGCTGTCCAATGTTTATAGGTCTTGCAAAAATTGAGCCTTTTCATCTTCATAGCCTTGGTAAGAAGGGGCTTCTTGGCAGCGCGGCGAGCCGGTAGGCCTAAGTCCTTCTGTAAGCGATGACGGATGGTCCTGAGGGCGACGTTCTGGAGAAGGTCTGGGTGTTTTTTCTTGATTGAAGCGGAGGTTACAGAAGGGTCTGACATCACTTCACGCCTTAGGATATTATCAGTCCTTGGAGATGTCTTCCTAGCTGCACCAGTGCCCTCCTTCCTCTTTGGTATGGTACCTGGTGGCAATAACTCAGCTGCCCGTTTTAGGCGATAAATCGTATTTCTTGAGGTTCCTAAATCTGCTGCTACATCAATAAAAGACTTTCCCTGCTCTAATAGGGTCAAGGCACGGCTTTTCTCTGTCATAGAAAGCTTTTTCCGCCCCATTGTATCCACTTGCACAGAAGTTATAGCACGTCAAATGTAGGCACGAATGCAGGAAATCAGCACGCTGGAGCGTTGTACACCAAAACCTCACTGTACGAGCTCAAATGAGACAGTGAGTTCCAATAAAGCGCAGTTCTGTTGTCTTAGCTCAGGAGAGTCATCCACTCGTGGCATAAGCCCCGCCCCTTTTCATTGGCTTGTTGCCAAGTAAAATCGTGAAAGCGATTTTATGTATCGATTTCTATTGCCAATATTCAATGTCACTTTTTTTGTTGCCGCCACTGTAGTTGTGACCCCACAAACTTCGGAAGGACATCGATCACTTGGAAATGCTAATAAATTCAAGCTGATAAGCTAATCACATCGCTAAGGAATAGGAACTGTCGGAGAGTAACATAGTTCTCACCTCGATAAAGACTCGGAGACTTCGCGTTTCACTGTTCAAGTTTCTTCGATGTTTCGAGAGTATTGGTCAAAGGAAGGTGTTTATCCTGAATCAGAATAGGACTCGGAACTACGGAGAGAATTTCGAATTGGCGGAAATATGACTTGTCTGGTGGGGAAACTTCTTCATTTATAAAATAGTAGAACACTGGAGCAAGATTTTGCTGTTAAAGAGCGATGCTATTAATAAGTTTAAAATGCAATCATAAATTCCAGGTTTGCTCTATATGAGTATGACTAAGCTGTTTTTTACATTCTGAGCGTGCCGAGAGGGGGAAGGAGGGTAGAAAGCCTCCATCTTTGCTATACTTTCTGTCATACCATGTATTAATAGGTCCTTCCCAATATACTACGTCCTTGGTATGGTACCCAAGATCTTTTGGGGTATTTATTATTTGTAACTCTCACTCTATCACACTCTCTCTTACGCTTTCTATTTCATTCACTCGCATATAAATTATCACCTCCACACACGTATACACGCGCTATCTGTCTATCTCTGACTCATTCATTCCTATTTCCCACGTCGGCTATTTTCTATCGTGCTCTCTCTCCCTTCTCATTTTATTCCCACACATACTCACTATCACCGGTGCTTTCTTTTTCTCATTCACACACACTGTCTATTACAATTTACAACAGAGGATCACGCGCTCTCCCCTTTTACCAACGTGCACATATACTACCGCTCTTCTATCTCTACACACACACTATATCGCATGGTGTTTCTCATACACACGCACTTTACCCCTCTCTTCGTTATCTATCTATGCTCTACCAGATTCAATGAGTTCACATCACACCACTCCCTCCTCTATAGGAGCGGGCGCTTCGAAGCCGTCTCTTTCTTCGGCCGCTTTGAGTAAATAGGTCCCAATTTTTTTTTTTTTTAAGAGCTCATCTTGCGACTGCCTACTTGGGCATTAGTCGCCGTATAAAAACTGGCCTAGTTCTAGGCTACTTAAAAATAAATTTGAAAAAGACAAAAAAAACAGCCCCCCACAAAAAAAAATGAAAAGGGAAGCGAGCAGTAAGCAAGCTCTTGTGTCGGGAAGGGGTCCCCCCGGCGCAGGAGAGTGCGAACTGTAAGGAAAAAAACCAAAAAAACCCTGCTTAAATAATAGGGAGAAGGCCGGCCTCCCCCCAAAAGTCAACAAGTCCACCAGTCCATGTGCACGCACTCGTCCCGAGTACAAGGGACAGGCGGTAGCGACCCCGCCCATCCCGGTACTGGGACAGATAACGTGCACAAAGATCACCCAGACTGGGACATTCAACAAGAATGTGCCGAACAGTCTGGGGGACGACGTAGTCGTCACAATAGGACGTAGGTGAGCGCTCCATAAAATAGCGATGCGTCACACGAGTGTGTCCGATTCGGGGACGACACAAAGTGACCTGAAGTCGTTGCGGCATTGGGGGATAGGTCCATGGGAACAATTGCGGCGCAATGGCACGCAACTTTAAATTCCATTCGACCGTCTCACATCTTCTTTGCCAAGCAGTCCGAAGAGCTGCCCGTATTCCTGCAATGTAGTCGGTGTGAGGAAGAGCGAAACGCTGGTCCAGTCGCAGAGTCCTTGCGGACGCTTTGGCGCCATCATCGGCGCGCTCATTCACCGCAATTTCTACATGTCCAGGAACCCAGCAGAAGATAATTTCGACATCCGCCCGGCTCGCCAAAACCGTGGCGTCACGGATATCGTGAACCAGGGGATGCGGAGATTCCAATGCCCCGAGAGCACTCAGGGCGCTTTGTGAGTCGCTATAGATCACAATCCGGTCTCCGAGGCGGGTACTTCGCGTGATCTCCCATACCGAGTCGTGTATTGCCACCAGTTCGGCTGTGAAGACAGGCGCAGGGCCTGGCAGAGCCCCGCTGACTTCAAACAGAGGGGATACGGCGTAGAAGCCGACCCCCTCTTGAGACTTTGAGCCATCCGTATACACTGACACGATTCCAGCGTGACACGAGGTGTGCTCCAAAAAGGTCGAACACAATACTCCTGGCGCTGTACAAGCTTTGGGAGCATAGGCAGGATGACAAATAGCCAGATATGGTACCCTCCAGGGTGGCGTCCTGGGCAGAATCAGGGGTGCCACCAGCCTGAGAGCTATACCTAGCTCTCAAAGGAGTTTCCTAGCCCTAAACCCAAAGGGCTTAGAGTATGACTGGCGTCTCTTGGTGGCATAGGCACCGTCGAGATCAGCTGCGGAGGCAGTGAGAGCTGTTGGTGACTGAGGGAGGCGCCGGGCTCGCGCGTACAGTCGAGTGATGCACTACACGCGGCGCAAAGCGAGTGTCATCTCCCTAGCATCGACCAACAGGCTCTCAATGGGGAAAGTACGTTAGGCACCGGTCGCAAGGCGAAGGCCGGTGTGGTGGATCGAATCCACCTTCCGCAATAAATGGTCGGCTGCGGATGCATAAAACTCGAATCCGTAGTCGAGCTTCGAACGAACAAAGGATCGATAAAAAAGTAGGGCACTAGCCCTATCAGCGCCCCAAGCGCTGAACGTCACGGAACGGAGAATGTCCATGGCGCGGGTACAAGAGACCCTAAGGCTGCGAATATGAGCCTCCCAAGTGAGGCGTCGGTCTAATACAAGACCGAGGAAACGGTGCGATTCCACCACATCCAGGCGCACCCCATTAAGAAACAAATCTAGGTCGGGGGGGATTTTTTTTTAATTCAATAGAGCCCATCTGGCAACTGCCCACTTGGGCATAAGTTGCCGAAAAAAACAAAAGCCTAGAACTAAGCTACTTTAAAAAAAAAAAAAAAATAACAATGATAAATATTGGAAAATTTTAACAATCAGAAAGCAATCTCCGGCAGCGGGGGGAGGGGGCCCCCTCACCCCGGTGCAGGAGAGTGCAACCTACAAACCAAACAATAACAAAAAAAAAACAGAAAAAACCTTAAATAAAGGGGAGAAGCCCGACCTCCCCCCCAAAATTCAACAAGTCCACAAGTCACCCCATTAAGAAACAAATCTGGGTCGGGGTGAAGCCGTGGTTGGCGGCAAAAGTGCACCACCTTAGTCTTGGCCAAAAAAAACCGAAACCAGTGCGCTTCGGCATAGCGAGAGACGCGGTTCAATGCCTGTTGGAGTCGACGCTCCAGAGTTGGCATCTGGGTCGCGCCAAAAAAGATATAAAGGTCGTCCACGTAGAGCGTAGCGAGAACATCTTCCAGCAGCACCGAGGTGATGCCGTTGATGCTCAGGGCAAAGAGTGTGACAATGAGGACGTCTTCTCTGCAGGACACCCTCTTCCTGCTCCTTTGGGCCGAAGCGGGCTCCCCCCACACGTACGCGAAATCGACGATCTCACAAAAATTCAGATATAAACATCGGGAGGCGTCCCTTCGCCCCCATCGTGTGGAGAGTCTCCATGATACCGTATCGCCATGCGGTATCATAGGCCTTCTCCAGATCGAAAAAGACCGTGGCGTAGTGCTCTCTACGAAGGAAAGCCTCGCAGACGGCATTTTCCAGTCGAAGCAGAGCATCCGACGTGGAGTGGAACTTGCGGAAGCCGCACTGTGCGGAAGACAGATGGCCTCCGCTGTCCAGGAAAAAGGCTAATCTAACATTTACCAATTTCTCCATCAACATGCACACGCAAGAGGTTAGAGAGATTGGGCGGAAACCGGTCGGAGTATAGTGATCTCTCCCCGGTTTGCGATTCGCCAGGAGTCTGGGAGAAGACCTTCCACCCAGATCCTGTTGAACAAATCTAACAGAAAGGCCATGCTTCACTTACCCAGGTGTCGAAGCATGGCGTACGGGACATCGTCCGGACCATGGGCGGTTTTCGCGCACGAAGCGAGAGCGGAACGCAACTCACTCACAGTAAACTTGTCGTTGAAGGGTTTTCCGCCTCTGGAGGTAAAGTCCAGCCGGCGGCCTTCCGCGACATCCCGACGTGCATTGAATGCTGGCAGAGCAGCATCACAGCTAGAGAATGCGGAAAAAGCGGTCGCTAAGGATTCCTCCACGGACGCGGGGTCCGAGATTGCGGTCCAATTCTCCTGGAGAACGGGAGGGGGGTCCTGCGAGAACTTGCCCCGAATCCTTTTGACTCACTTCCACACCTCAACTAAAGGGGTTTTCCCGTTAAGTGAAGACACGTATGCCCGCCAAGTAGAGCAGCGGGCGTGCTTCGAAATATACCGGAACCTAGCCCTAGCCCGACGAAATTCAGCGACAGTGAAATCGTTCAGGCGGCGCTTATAGCGCATGTAGGCATAACCTTTTTGTTTGAAGGCCGTCTGACACTCGGCCGCTATCATTGGGCATTGTGACCCTCTATATTTCACGCGAAGCAATCGCTCATCACCTCTTGCAGTGCGGGCCACTGCAAGAGGTGCTTACAGGCCTGGCAGAGCCAGGCGCCGCCATTTCGGACCACCTCTCCCGCCTGGTGGCCTGGCAGTCCATTGGCATGGCGGCTCCACCTTGAACACGGCGTAAAATGATAGATTGTGAAGAGGAGAGGAAAAGGGATGTGAAGAAGGTATGGTTGGGGATGAAGCAGGTTGTTAAAAAAACCCCATCCCGAACCGGTGCTCAGGAGTTAGAGAACATTGTCCCTTCCCCCCTCAGCCCCGATCCGGGACGGTTGGCTTGAGAAGAAGGTCAGCATCTACCCTGTGAAATTAGAGGCTGACCAGAGAAAGTTGTGGGAGAGGTTGTATGAAAAGCGTCGAGGTAGGGGAGAAATACAGGCTATCTGAAGGAAGGAAGAGAGGCTAAGCTGGCGCCGGACGGCTCGCTGGATCCCGTCAGCACGGCGGCCAGGATGGAAAATCGCCGCGCCCCTTACGGGGTGACCAGAAAAAGTTGTGGGAGAGGTTGTATGAAAAGCGACGAAGTAGGGGAGAAATACACGCTGTCTGAAAGAAGGAGAAGAGGCTAAGCTTGGGTCGGACGGGGTGCTGAATTCCGTCAGCACGGCGGCCAGGATGGCAAATCGCCGCGCTCCTTACGGGGAAATGGGTCCAAATGTTGCGCCCGTCCCTCCTCTGCCCGCATCCGTTCTAGAACCTTTTATTAATTTTCTCCCATCCTTCTTCTCTTCTCCTTCAAGTCGAAAGAGGACAAAGAGGGATCTACAAAGACAATTAAAAAAGTTATAACCAACGAGGGAATCTCTTCCAGAAAATGATAACCAACGAGTTCATAGGAATTTAAAATATGATGAAAGGACATAGCTCGAGTATTTAAAAGAAGAGACTTTTGTGGCATAGGGGGACGGGGAGGTCGGGCAACCTTCCTCAGCCTGCTTTCGTTGTGCATCGAAGGCTGGCAGATTTTGAAGGCCGGGATTGATCGAGCCACGAAAGTGAAGAGGTGAGGTCACTTCAGTGGTCAAGTCAGTCGCTGTCTCTATACAATATTTGTACCTGTTTCTGTACCTTCATAGATCTCTCTCTCTCTCTCTTTCTATATGGGCCTACCTCCGTCTTTTTGTCTACTTGTCTTTCTGAATATGGATGTTTTTTCTGACTTTGTTTATGACTCCGTTTCTGTCTTTAAGACTATGACTGTCTCAATGTCATTTTACCACGGTTTGTCTTGTTATTTCTCTTTTCTACTAAAATTATTTTTAGTATTTTAGTATTATTAGTTTATTATTACTGTTGAAATTCCCCGTCCCTGCTTAACTATCTAACTCTGACGTCATTCATTGATAGATTCATTAGCTATTCGTTTCTTTTCCTAGCTGTTTACATCCCTCTGGTGTTTGCGTACCAGTTATTAAAGGGCAAATTTCCCCTAATAATCATTTTTTATTGAATAAGGTCAGTGGGGGTGCATAGCATCGACCAAGGTCAGAAGTTTCAATAATGGGCATGACTTGTAATGAAATTCCTGCGGCAATCCTTAAGAATGAATTGATCCTTAAATTCAATAGCCTTTAAAGATCTCGTCGTAGCGCAAACAAACAAAGACAAAACTTCATTATTTACAGATAAATACACGATTAATATTCCCTCACTTTCCCTACTCTAAGACGTCAAGGACTTGGCATTCTGGCGCTATTGTAACTCACTAGTACTTGTTTTAAGGCTGTATAGTATTATCTCATTAACATTTCTGACTATCACCCGAATTATCAAATTTAGAGATATACGGGTTTTGACCTTTCATTCATTCATATATATGTACTACGGCAAAATGTAGCTAAACTCAAAGACTGAAAAGTAGAGTAGTAATTAGGCAGTTTCTACTTATGTGAGTAGTAAAGTTCAAGATTCACAATTACTGGATGTCACTAAGATTGTGTTGAAAATTTTTACCAGGAGTAGTAACTGTACAAGGGATGTACTACCTAAATCGGCGATATAAATAATGCTCCTTCATCCAACTTTAATGGTGAGCTGTAAATTGCCACCCTAAAACTGTGGTATAAAATTGATCGTCCTCTGCTTTCTTGTTTGAGCGCAGAACTCTAAAAAAATATGATTTATCTTCGAATTAACCCCACTCCTTACATTTGCAATGTTGTGAATGGAAACTCATTTAAATTTCGTTAAATTTAATAAATACTCTAATTTGCGCCATATTTAAGAGAGTGCAGAATAATAATGTTTCAATGTTCTTATCAATCGTCTGATAAGAAACACGAGATCAAGATGTCAAACTGTAAAATTCATATGTGGGGCGGGGCTAAATAATTTATTATGGCTCGATAAGGTAATTAACGCAGTCACAAGGGATAGGACTACTTCAAAACTTCCAAGACACTGGTATCCATACAATGGAGGTAGTACATAGTAGGGTAAAGCTTTAATATACAGGGTGAGAAAAAGCATATTACAGAATGAGGCCCCCCCTCCCTCCCCATAGCCTCCCCGATACGGAAAATAAAGATACATAAATGTGTTGAGGAAAAGGAAACAACCAGTAAATATAATAATAGAGTTTCTCGACATTATTATTATTATTATTATTATAATCATTGTCGTTGTTTTGTTGTTATTATTATTATAATTATTTTTTAATAAAGTACATATATCAGTTTAGTAATTATATATCGCTAAATTTAATTTCGAAAATCTTTGAGGAGTTAAACTTAGAGCTATATTATAACTAAGCTGATTTAGTTTATTAATTATAAATCTAACCAGGCAATGGCTTCGCCACTCCCCCCTACGGGAGCAGCTTGCGCTTCGCTACTAAGATTAAAATCTGAAAAAAAAGCAGCCATGGTTAAATTTTTATAAATTTTCTGAACTTCGCCAATTATAATAATCTTAAAAAGCAACTCTAAACAAAATTTCCCCCCTTTTAAAATACTACGTTGCTAAAATATAGTTAAAGAAGAAATATATAATAATAAATTTTCTAAACTTCACCTTCTGTAAGGAGTGGCAAAGCCCTCCTCTTGTTGTCTCAATTTTTAAAAATCGACAAAACACACAAAGTCATTTCCAAACTAAGAAAAAAAGTATTTACTATTTTCCCAAAAAATCCCGTTCTTAAAATATAGAGTAGGTGAAGTGATGATGATGATGATGATGATGATGATGATGGTGATGACAATTGTTTGCTTATAAAAATAAAATTAAAATAAATGTTTGACAAAGGAACACAAATTTAAGAAAGCATTTAAGTAAGAATTATACTATGTAACATAATTTTAATTTTTTCTTGTTCCTGGGTTAAAGGTGTTATTTCCCAGTTTTTAATCACTAAAGTCAATGGAAAAAATTCATTTTGATCCCAAAACTTCACTTTCGTAGGTATGGCACCGTATTTCTAAATTTGCCCAATTAGAACTTTTGGGGAAAAATATGAGAATACATAAAAGGCTGGAGGCTTTAATTTTGTTCGAAGCATTGTAGAAAAGTGTAAATCTTATTTTAAAAACGCATTGTAATGTAGAATATTATTTGTTTTAAGGAAACTTTCCAAAACATTCTACATTTAATGAAAAATTTCTAGAAATTAGTAGAATTCTATGGTTTCAAGAATGTTTCAAAATATACCATTGGAAATTTCTAGAACCTTTTGGAATATCACTTCAGAAATATTTATACAGGGATTCACTGATCCGCTATCATGTCAGTCAGCTCTAGTTACTATAGTGAACACATCAAAAGAGAAATGGTATCAAGAGGCGGCAATCATCTTCCAGATGTATTCTGTTATATTTGCAGACAGTTAATGAAAACAAGAGCAAAAATTCCCTGTGTAACAGAAACTATGAGAATGTGAGAAGCATACAAGCATACTTTGGCATATCAGTTGGGGACCAAGACAAACCATGGACACGTCATTTGGCTTTGTGAACACTGCAAGAAAATATTTGAAGGTAAGATAATGGTTTGTTGTAAAGAGTAAAATATTAAATGTCATAAGTAAATAAACTAATATGTTTGTTTGTAAGCTAAATGAGCAATAAAGAATATATATTTATTTTTAAAAGATTTCCGGAAGAGAGGTGAAAGAAAAGCCATGAAGTTTGCCATTCACAGGATTTGGCGAGAAGCCACCTTTGCATGGTCGATGTTGCAAAATGCACCTGCTATTTCTCATCCCGATCTTTCATCATCAGTGCTACCGTATCACACAGTGCTGGTCATCTTCTACCTACCACTCCAGAAAGGAATAAGCCACCCTTTGAAGAAAGCAAAGAGATATGGCTCTTGAGAGGAATCTATACTATCCAAACCAAAAAACTTCAATGACCTTGTCAGAGATCTTGGCTTAAAGAGTTGGATTTGCTGGATGAAAATGTGCAAGTGGAAAGCCAAAGGAAACGTCATAAACATTTCTCAAGATTATTTACTTATCAAGCTGGACTATGCTACTGCAATGATTAATCCGGTTTGTTTTATGCAATTGAAATTACATGTAATCCAAATGAGTGAGCTTCTTCATTGACAACTCTTCAAGAAGCTATAATTATTGTACTTTACTATAATTGGAATAAGCATCAATCCCTTCAGATGGCTCATTCAGTATATCTCAAGGAGGACTACAACACTGCCAAGCTCTCGCTACACGTTTTGAATTATAAAGAGTATGGCTGGGAACTGATTTGAAACTTCAAAATGGTAGCATTTTTGATGGATCTACAGGGAAGCTTAACCAAGTTTCCATGTCATCTCTGTCTTTGGGACATTATGGCTAGCTCAGGACATTACCACAGGAATCACTGGCCACAAAGGACTGGCTTCTCTGTTGGAAAGTATCATGTTAAGCATGAGCACTTGATAGACTCTCTCAAAAGGTGTTGTTTACTCTATTGCATTTTAAATTGGTCTCCTGAAGCAGTTTGTTAAAGCTCTTAACAAAGAGTCTGCAGCCTTCAAGTACCTTCAAAATTTCTTTCCCAAACTTCATGAGACAAAGGTGAAAGCTGGATGTTAAACCACAAATTAGGAAAAACATAGTGTTCAGAATTCCCTGAAAAGCTTACTAAAAAGAAAAAAAGAAGCCAGGAAGTGTTTTCTTTCAGTGTGTCAGGGAATTTTGGGCAACCACAAGGCTGAAAATTATATGGAACTGGTTGAGAACTTAGTGAAAAGCTATGGGCTGCAGGATGTCCCTGAAGGTGCACATCCTTGATGGCCATCTTGACTAATTCAAGGAGAATATAGGAGCATAACTTAGAGGAGCAATGAGAGCGCTTCCATCAGGATATACTGAACTTTGAACATCGATACCAAGGAGTATACAACGAAATCATGATGAGAGACTACATTTAGGGGTTTGTAGGGGAAAGTAATTTACATTACAAACGGAAATCGAAGAAAACTGTTTACTTCTAACTTTTTTTGACTTATTTTTATATAATTATAGTGAAAGTTTAAAAAAAAATTGTATAAATTTAACTCTGTGTTTTTGTTTTTAACCCTACAATAGATGAAAAAACAAACAAAATTTGCCTATTTTTAGTAAAGATTTCATCATGCAAGACACAAAAGCAAAGATTAAAACAAATAATGGCTATTTTCTATTGTTTTGCAATAAAAGGGGTTGGAAAATAACACTTACTGACCAGGAACAAAAAATGTGTCACATAGAGATCAATGAAGATCAGAAGCTAACCTCTATATTATTCTAAATCGAAATAGACATAGAAATTCAGGAAGTTGTGCATAAGGAAAAATGCCTCACAAAAGACAAAAATGGCGAAATACCGAATTTTATTACTTGGTATCTCAGACACGGGATAACATTTTAGCCACTTCTCGAAGACTCTGAAGTGACCACGAACCCCAACCTTCGTTGTCATTGGCAACCTCCCCCCGTAAACCAGTCCCCCAATTAGCCATAGACATATATATTCGCACATGGAAATTGAGGGAAAATTTAATCGCCCTGAAGGTCATAAATGCATAACGAAAGCTTTGCAATCGTATAAAGATTAAAGATATTAGAATTTTTTTTCTTGAAAACAATTATTTTCAAAGTTAGATTTAGAGCTCTATTATTATTATTATTAGTTATTATTTTAATTATTATTATTATATTATTATAATTTTAATTAAATGTTTTTACTACTACTATTATTATTTTAATTAAATTTATTTTTACTATTATAATTATTATTTTAATTAAATTCTATTTTTACTATTATAATTATTATTATTTTGATTAAATTTACTTTTACTATTATTTTGATTAAATGTATTATTTTATTGTAATCACTTCATATTATTTACTCAGAGCTAAGGAGTGAAAACCAGACAGGTCTCAATTTGGTGTACAAAGAGGTGAGGTAAGGGGAAGTGAAAATGCCCGGAAAATACACAGTCCGCGTGGCTTAAAGAAGAGACTACTTGGAGCGCCTGTGATCGAGAGGCACGCGACTGTTCTAACCCACCTTCTCTCCGCACTTGGGGTTGACTGGTATCACGAGCCCCCATTTCTTTAAGAAGGGGACCCCCACGAGGGTTTGTAGCACGGGTAATGCTCCTACTACAACTAAAGCCTGGAGTAGTGGCGCGCCCTCCCGACCCCAGCGCGCCATGATAAACTGGTGCTCGCTCTCGGGTCATCTTTTGCACCTTTTTCAAATGTCCCGTTATCTTTTTCATGCCTGTTTAGACCCAACCAACGGTGAAAGTGTGTGTTAAACGCCCTAAAATAAATTAAGAAGAGGAGCATGAAACTTCCCACTCCCATGTGGCATAAACCTAACCCCACCCCATAGTGTAACCCAATTAAATGACTTGGTAATATTTCAGATTTGGGGCGCACGGTAGGTGGCGCTGTTAGTAGGCTACAACATATCTCTTATGACGTCAGACGGTAGCTTCAGATGTGACCAATTTCGGCGTTATATTTTTTTTGTTGTTTTGAGGATTTGTAACTTTTAGTCTGTATTATTTACTAAATATCTGCCCCTCTGCTCGTTTATAGTTTTTTCTAAGTTAGGTAAAGTTTTTTGATGTCTTTTATTGTTTTTGGTTTTGTTTTCGTATTTTTTGTTTCGCAGTGAACGATAACAGCTTCCTACTGGCAACGTCGTAGCTATAAATAGAACCCACTTAGCATTTTTTTCTGTTTCGTTATGGCTTTTTCGTGCTCTAGGTTGTGCTTCTTCGTTTTTCGAATTCGGGTTTATTTTGCATGACCGCGAAAGACTTTTAGATTATTTAGAGGCGCATAAACTAATCAAGAAACCTATAAAAGTATGTATTGTTTGTCATTAGGTTAGGTTTTTCTGCCAGTAAAAAACTGTTGGGGACCGGGGGACAATAAATTCAAGGGGACTGTTCGTGAGGGAGATATCACTGTGAGGGCACCACCCTGCAATGATCCTGAGTTTCAATCAATTGGGGGGGGGATCTGGGGGGCACAGCCCCCCAGTATATACTCGTATACAAAAAATATAACGCCGTAATTGTTCACATCTGACGCTACCGTCTGACGTCATAAGACATATATTGTAGCCCAAAATTGTAGCCTATAAACAGTGCCACCTACCGTGCGCCCCGAAACTAAAGTGTTACCAATGACTTTACCTCTAGTCCACAATCCCTCCCCCCCATATATTCCGTTATTAGATTAAAAAAAAGAAGTGATTGAGTAAGACCCACAATCAAGGCCACAGGTGTCTCCTAAGGAGAAAAGGTGTATGGAAGGGAGATGGGTAGATAAAGGCAGGGGGAAGGATGGGTAGGTAAAGACAGTGGGAATGATGGGTAGGTAAAGGTCATGGGCAGGATGGGTAGGTAAAAGCAGTGGGAAAGATGGGTAGGTAAAGGTCATGGGCAGGATGGGTAGGTAAAAGCAGTGGGAAAGATGGGTAGATAAAGATAGTGAAGATAAAACGCGAGAGAAAATAAGGACGGAATGAATACCTTGCACACTCATAAATAGGCCAAGAGGATAGACATAAATCTAGCCAGCCAGTCGGTTGCCACCTAACATATAGTCAGAGTACAAAAGAGAACAACGGTACACAGTCTAAGAGTACAAAGAATAAATTGTCTAAGAGGATATGCATAAATCTACCATCCTGTTGCATCCTAATAAATATAATCGGCCTCAAAAGAGCGCAGTATTACACTGAATAAAAGAATACAAAGAGAAGAGATAGGCAATTGGGATAAGTATTAATTTAGCCAGCCAGCAAGGCTGCTGCACGAAAACAAATAATCACAGTACAAAAGAGCACAGTATTACACTGAGGTAAAGAGTACAAACACAATAAATAGGCCAAAAGGATATGCATAAATATCGCCATTCTGTTGCCCCCTAAGAAATAATTGGATAAAAAAGAGCCCAACATTACAGTGAGAGAAACAGTACTAAGGGAATAAATAGGACAAGAAAGAGTACAAAGAGCATAAATAGGTCAAGATGGTAAGCATGAATCTAGCCACTCGGTTTATTCCTAGTAAAGAATCGGGTTGCAAAAGAGCATAACATTACACTGATCAAAACTGTACAGAATAATATAAAAAAATACAATCGCAAAGCATTTTTTGTTGATAAAATCAACTTTATGTACATCTCAAAAATGGTGAGAAGTACAAACTTACAACTGGGTACAATTTACTCTCTTCTACCCTGGGTAGAATAGTAAATATGTTGAATATCATACATTCACCCAGGTTTATGTATTTTTTACACGTTCAGATATATTTAACAAACTCAACAAGTTAATTGAATTATGTACATACATATCCTTGCACATTTACGGTCTTCTACTAAAGCATTTAAAAATATCTCTATAAGTAGATAACTCTGCATATTTGCGCTGGATATTCTTGACTAGGGAATTTTGAGGTGCGTAGCTATTCTTGACATGGGAATTTGTGTGTGTGGGGGGGGGGAGAGGGCCGCTATTCTTGGGTTCGCTATTCTTGACATCAGATGGTAGGTTTAAGTTAGGTTAGCCCATGTTAAACTAACGTAATCCAAATACCATCGAGGTTCGGTCTCTAGAAGTCAAGTTTGAGTGTTTGTTCTAGTAGATATTAGTTATTCACTAGCAGTTGTGTGTATGGAAGTAGTTGACCATAGAGGCAAAGAAACATTTCTGCTAATAATCGTAAAGGTCATGAGAGATGCATCAATTATAATCCATAGTGAAGAATAGTGAACCTAAAGAAATTTAGCCAATGATCCAGACTACCAGCACAAAACTGTAAACCACTCTGTGTACTTTGTTAATCAATCGTATTGGGGAGGATATAGGAAAAAATTAACGTGCTAGGATTCAAACCCGAGTTTCTTCCAGGTTATTCACAACAGTTCATATGGATGGAAGGAAATAAAATAAACAGATCAATTAATTTCTGTAACACAATTACCAATCAATTTTATTTTTAATTTAGTATACCGTTCATTTTCATTAAAGTGAAGATCACAGATGTTTAAATTTTCCCTTTTACATTATATTATGGTTGCTATTCTTGACATAGGAAATTTTACGGTCATTATTCTTGATATGATAAAATTATGTTTCCTATTCTTCACAAAATCCCTAAATAATATCCATTCAGGATCATCTATCATAAAGTTAAGAATATTTACATATCTAGCCCAGTGCATTCACGTACATCTAACCAAAATTCAAGAATATAGACTTAGATAACTGCACATTCACGTGTTAGCTACCAAAACTCAAAAACCTACGTAGATAACCTTGCATATCCACAAGTTATACACCAGACAGCCAAGAATATCTTGGTTTAAATTATTATTCATTAAATTAAGAATATTAATACTCTTTAACACGTTAATAACTTTTAAACGAGTGTTTGTAAACTTACTTGCGATAACTTAGCTCTGATGGTATAAAATAATTTGCACTAACTTCAAATCTATTTGAACATCATGTTAATTACAATAAAAAAAGTTAAACACACAATATTCTTTTGAAATTTAATATTTCACCGTAATATTAACTATATACACTAAAATATAATAAATGAAATTATTAAAATATTTTAAATAACTGAAAGGGAATTTTAGATCACTTGACGATATGTAAAAAAAAAATCACTGAAACGATATAAGGTTGCTTTTATCTGAATGTTTACTTGTCCGTATGTTAATTTGTATATCTATTTATCTGTATAAATGACAGAAAGACACAGCAGTGTGAGCAAGTTAAACCGCATTCGCCGAGGTCACTTCGGCGAATGCCCAGAGCGCACTGTTTAGACGCAACTAAATGAACCCATCCGAGTAGCAAAATGGAGCAGAGAGAAAGAGAGAGAGTAAAAAGGAAAAGAGAGGAGTGGAGAGAGACATGGGGGCGAGAAAGAGGGAGTGAAAGAAACCGACAGAAATAGAAAAGAGAGAGAGAGAGAGAGAGAGAGAGAGAGAGAGAGAGAGAGAGAGAGAGAGAGAGAGAGAGAGAGTGTGTGTAACAAGGAGTAAAAAGGAAAATAAGTACCCTAGAAGACCTTACGGTCCATTGAATGGGGGTACCTTTGGACCAGCAGTAGAGCGGGCACATCTCTACTCAAATGCTTTACGTCCCTAAACGGCCACTTTTAAAGACTTTGTCTAGGCTTGACTTGAACTGGTCAACAGATTCACTGTTGACAACTTCCACTGGAAGTGCGTTCCACTTACCGCAGATACTGTAGGTGAAAAAATTTCCACACAGATTGCGGTTGTAACGCTTCAGTTGACGTTTGAAGCCGTGATTTCTTGTTCTGCTCTCAACAGGTGTGAAAATATCCCGGTAGTCAACATTGTCGAACCCTCGAAGTATTTTGAAAACTTCGATGAGCTGACCACGCAGTCTACGAGTTTCCAACCAAGAGAGAGAGAGATAGAGAGAAATCGAGCGAAAGAAAAAATAGACAGACAAAAAAGGAAAAGACAGACCAAATCAAATTTAACCAATACAAATAAAAGGCACAATATAAATAAAAAGAAAAGAAAAGTTATTTTTCAAGTGAGAAATGAAAGGGAACTTATATTCAACGAGGGTATTTGTACTCAGTAAATAGAAAATGAGAATCCAGACGAAAAAATGAAGTGAAGAGAGAGCCAGAGCAATAATAGCGAAAAAGATTAAAAGATGAGACTGACTTCCCCCCACCTCCATTAAAACTTGGGGTCGAAATGGACAGACAGAACTTAACAGAGGGTGAAAAGATCGAACAATCAAGCACTAAGCTAGAGAGAGATAGGCAGAGGACAGACAGAAATCATTAAAATTTATTCTCCTAAATTACCCTCCTCAATCTACACCCATCCCCCCCAGCATTTTTACCTAGTAGCCTTGCCACAACGACCCAAGCTTCGCTAAACCGGCGGCCTCTGCACAGTTACTATCCCGCTTTCTCCTGACGTCACAACTTTCTTTGTAAACACACGAACGGAGATCATTCATTCCCTCCCCCAAATATCCACTACCCTTCCTCACTCCGATTTTTGAGCATTATGCTCTCGTTATGTGAGTTTCTGTGCTTGTTTTTTATATACACGAAGCTAAAAATAAGAGTTATGTTAGTACTTGTAAATTACCATGTTTTTTCGTACACACAACATAAAACTGAAAATGTAAGGTTGGGTATCTCTATTTTACTTGTTATTTTATTTTTTTATCAATAAACCTTTATTATTCCCGTCCCTTTTCTTTATTTACTTCTAAATCTTTCAATTATGCCTTATTCGTTCCTTGAAAATTTGCGATTGAAGTAATTACTTACCGAAACGCTGGAATGGATAGAGGAAAGTCAATAAGCAAAATTAATGAAAAAAATAGGCGGTCATTAAACGTAATAGCGGAACATGTGGCAGGTGTGAAAGTTTAATTCGTATGTATGTGGCAATTACTGGGTGAACGGAGAGCCGTTAGATGGGGTAGTAACCGAAAACCGTAGAGCGAGTACATTTTATTAACTTACGGGCTTTACTTTTTCCTAGCTTCTTTAGCTTGGGGTTTTCAACAAAAGAATATGTTTTATACAAAATTATCTCACATACATGTGGTTTGAACGCCTAAAAGCAACACATAACTAACAAACATAAAATAACGAAGAAGGGTAGATTGATACTCAGGCAACAACTCACTGAACTATTTATCTTCAAACTATACTCTACTGCAAAACGGAAAGAATTAGCATGACCTCCATGCAATCTGGCATTCATTTGAAAACCTAAGACTTCTTTCCACTTCTCCCTACACTGTTTCTTCTATCCTTCACACTTTATGAGATGAACACTTTATACGTGGGACATGGGTACTATAGTAAATAATGAAGAGACAAAGATTTAATACCGACCATGGTTCGGAAGCCACGTAAAGCTATAGTCCACTGACAACCAAGGTCAACTGTCAAACCTACTCCTATATTTCCAACTTTGTTATCTCTACTCTACACTACTTCTCCCTCTCTGTCCCATGGACCCTTTGCCGCTCCTTCCGCACCGCAGCTAGTTTAAGGATCTAGAGAGAGTGGAGAGGAGGTTGTGGGGGTATCGGTTAAACTTTAACTGTCTCTCAAATCCCATCTTTCATTTCATTTCATTTCAAGTACGGGAGGCACTGATCATTGGAAAATTGTTTAACTTTAGGCAAAGGAGGCAAGGATCTGGAAAATTAATAGGCTGGTTTGGATTGTCTCTAGCTGTAAATATTATTGTCAATCTTTCCCGCCAGAAGTCTGCTGATGCGTGTATACCACAAACTAGAAATTAGGAAGAGGCAACACTTTCGCCTCTTTTCGAATATTTGGATGCTTCTCGTCTCTTGAGATGTTATGTGAACGCTTCGGAGAGAAGGCTTCTTGGGGGTCCCCCAAGATAGAACAAAGAAGGAAGAGATAATGACAAAAAGAAGAAAAGATGGATAGGAAAAGGAAGAGTGCATGTAAAAATGAGAAAAATATGTGATTGAAAAGTAAAATTTACCAAATTCAAATAAGAATAAATAATATCTATCCCTACCCTAAAGAACACATCAAATATCAAAATAAGCAAAAAGAAAAAGAAAGAAGGTAAAATAAAATGAAAAATGGAGCAAGGAAAGGTGATAGATGATTATGAATATAAGTGGAGTATTTATTTAGGGGACTAATTCGAGACTAAATTGGGGTGCCTCTTTAGTATGACAGTCTACCGATTACATGCGCCCTAAAAACTTTGGCATGATATCTATCAATGATTTTATATAAAATTTTTGCTAATCTCCTGAGTATTACTGGAATAAGTCTGCTTCGAGTATCGGTTGACAACTTCGGTCACAGAGATTTTGTTCTCAGTGCGAAAATTCCAATTTGAAGAAGTTGCGAGGCTTTGGGACTCATCACTTTCGACTTCATTTTCATCATTTTCATCATTCTGAGACAGAGGTGAATATGACTTGAATCTAAATATCAGTGAATTTACGTAGATATTTAAAAAACTCGTAATATGTGATATAATTGTAAAGTCGCGACGAGAGCTCATACTAAAGCAGGACCGAACACGGTTCCTGACTCTCTCCCTCCCATAACCTCATTCCTGGTGACCGTTATCCCCCGGGGGGATAAAAGGGGGATATGACCTACATTAGCTGGAATATTTCCGTATGGGTCAGGTTATATATATATATATATAACCTAACCACCCTCCTCACGCATTGAGCCTGACCCATACGGAAATATTCCAGTTGTGGTATATATATATATATATATATATATATATATATATATATATATATATATATATATATTGATAAAACCACAGTAATAGGACTGTAGAAGTCTAAATACCTCCATGCATTAGCACATACATAAATACACCGACACAGCTGCGTGTCCTCCCCCTCCCTTATTCCAAATTCGCCTTTTCGCATCGCATCCCCTTCACTCCTTTTCGCGCCTTTGAGATAACCAAATTCGCGGTCAGGCACACAGGAAAATGTCTGCCTCAAAAGACACCTGCCAGCCGACGAAGGCCCGAGTTTCTTCGCGCCGTCATAAACCTGCGACTTGAAACGAGGAAAGCTCGGATGGTGCCAATGTGTGAATGTTTGGCATTTCCTGGAAGCAGACGAAAGGTCTTTTCGCGCGACAATAATAATTTTATGAGAATCCGGTGCTCTCTCTCGATTTTAGCTCTTTAGATAAATCAAAAGGAAAAATTCTCCCTGGAGTCGGGCAGAAGATCTTAGACCTACGTTGTGTGTGGAGCTAGTCCCATAAAGGAAACAGTTCGCCCGTTGCAAGGAAGAAACTTCGGGGAATTGGTTGTTTCCGTCGCGGTACTTGTAGGTGCTAAATTTCTCGCGGATCCCCCCCTCCTTTCTTCAGAGTCAGAGGTTACACAGGTCCTCCCTCTGCGGATTACCCTAGACGCAGCTAGGTAATCATTTTTGGCTACCCACTCCAGGTGCCAATAATCGGAACGGACACTTCGAGGAGAAGAATTCCGATTTGAGTCACAGTTTGACTCGCCTTCGCGATCCGGCCTAGGATCATTATATCAGGACACCGGTCTAGAATTACCCCCCACATTCGGTAACCTGGAACGATCGGGCTAAGTGCGAACATCGTCAGAAGAAGAAGACATTCACCATCATTCTCCAAATACTTACGAACTCAAAGGTATCGTTAAAGTGAATTATCCCCTCCCCTAACTTCCCCAGTTTAATCGTTAACTAGAATTTCCATCCTGAGCTCATAACCTCGAGTATTACAAGTGATTAATTCAGTGCTTAATTCCGTGATATTATTCAATTCATTCTGTCGGGTGCAATTAAGACGCAAGCATCCTAGTAAGTAGATTTCAAGTGTAATCCCCACGACATTATATATACTTACCAATTCAGTGCGAATATTAATCCTATATATATATATATATATATATATATATATATATATATATATATATATATATATATATATATATATATATGTATATATATATATATATATATATATATATATATATATATATATATATATATATACTATTTCATATATATAATTTATGTATATTAAAGTTTATTTTTGTATCTATGTGTTTTAACTATTTTGGACGATCCTTTGTCAATTGATGAGCAATTCGCTCGGCTCAATTCTCAATAGTACATAAGTCCACCCATGACTGGCTTTTACTGATTGTAGAGTTATTGACCTAAAGCCCTCGCCATTTGTCTCTGCTGACTAGATTTCTCCCCCACCAATACCACTAATACCACCTGAACTGGAATAACTCTCGACCAGTCTACTCTTCCAGTAAAACCACACGAATTTGTGAGAGTGTGTGTGAGCGATTTTTTAGTGTGGTATAGTATGTTTTTTATGTTCCAGTGTTAGTTGTAAGCAATAAAAGAGGTGGGGTTAAACTCCCCCTTTTCCTTAGAATTCTTTGTCTTACAGATATATATATATATATATATATATATATATATATATATATATATATATATATATATATATATATATATATATATATATATAAAGAGAGAGAGCGAGCGAGAGCGCCTGCAGTCGTCATCACCCTTTCTCCTATCTCTGCCTGGTTCTTTGAGCCCCGATATTTACTGGAGCCACGCTATAGAAAGTAAAGGTATATTCTGGAGCTCTGATGTACTAACGGAGTTGAGTACCGTCCAAGATGCCAGCTTTCAACTTTTCCATGTTCAATCCTGGAAAAGCATGGTACAAGTATGCGAAGAAACCATACTACTTGTCCAGAGCTTTGGTGAACTGTTTGATCAAGCTAAACTTGATGTCCAGCGGTGGGAAAAGTATCATGTCTCTGTCCACCGGAATGTTGTTTATGATGTTCTTTTTTCTGCTAGGCAACAATTCCTCCCGAACAGGTCAGCCTTTCTTCCTGTAATATGAGCTCGCTCCCTATTACCCCGCATGCACAAAAAGCAGGGGTACTTGTCCCCCCCTCCAAAAGTTCACCATCTTCATGTCAACACAAATTAACCACTCATGATGATCAAAACGAATTTTCTACACCACGTACTTCCCCCTTTCATACTTCGACTTCAGTGTAGTCGAGTGATCTAGGGGTACAGAGGCAAACCGGTTGCCGTTGTGCACGATAACACATTTCAGCAATCGCTTGCTGCTGTCATTGAACAGTCTCCAATCTTGGGGTGGATACTGTGGCACTCTAAGCTTGTACAAAAGCTGCGCAATATCTGTACAGTACACCAAGTCCTTCTCTTCAGAGAAAAATTGAGGTACTCTTGATGTCTTTTGCGGTAGAAAGTGATGCAAACACTGTCAGGAGGAGAAATTTTCCCTTCAATCTAGATACAAACAGCTTGGGAGAGGACTTTGACAAGCTGAGATCGCGAACTAGATAATTTAGCTCCCTTTGGGAATAGGGTTGTGGTGTATCATCGTCAAAAAACATTTCTTCTTATTCATTTTCTTCCAGGCTGGAAGAATCTTCGTCACTAAAGACAGGGATTGGAATTTCATCACAATGAACTACAAGACGACGTGCTTATTGAAGATCAGGATGCTTGGGGCTGTTTCTGTTCTTTAATTTGATCCCAGTTAAATCAATAACACAGAAGTAGCAGTCAGTGGCATGGTTTGTCGGCTCCATCCAAGCCACGGGAATCCCAAAATTCAGACAACTCTTATTGCTCATTGGTCTAATGACGCAGATACTTGGTGCATGCCTTTCATATTACTTGCGGCACTCAGTATCACCAAGTTTCATAGAAAAATGAGCATGGTAAGCATGCTTTATGAAACTTGTGACTGGATTCCTGTTAGGAACAACGGTGTATTCGCCGCAGATGTAACAGAATACATTGGGATTATTTTTGCAAGATCTTCTGGCCGAATCCATTTCATTTACATGTAAAATAAAGAAATAGGAATTATTTTTGCATCATATAAATAGAAAATACCCTTTCATGTAAAAAACGCAAAAAACATCATGTGGTGATAATTATACTCGTTATTAAACTTAGCATTCTTCCTTATCTTGAATTTGCAGTTTAATTCTAGGCTTTACTAGTTAAGCTACACGATGCATCCCTAGCATCTATATAGCAAGGTATATAAATGAAAAAGAGGTTAAACGAAATTCGGATGAGATACTTTCTTGCTTCATGCCAATTAAAAAGTTAAAAGACTCGCCCAGTCTAAGCTATGGTCTTAATCGTAATGAACAAGGTAATGTAAATCACAAATTGGGAGTATATTTACTAGATTCCACAAGAACTTCCGTAACTAGTTGGGCAGAACAGTTTGAAAAACTCTGCATTGAGTGATGGACGTGCAGTGTTTTCTCCTCCACTTCTTTGAACAAGGGCTGGCATACGACACATATAGCAAAGGGGGAAGGCTAATAACCCAGTTATAAGTCGCCTATATGTATTAGAGTCATTTATAAGCACATATGACAAACCATTACGCATTATGATAGCGAATTTAAAACACAAATCATATGCAAACACATTGAAGAATTTAAACTTAGAATTAGTGGAAACAAGACAGAAGAGAGTACAACTAATTCTGGTTTAGTGGAAACAAGACCAAAGAAAATGGAACTAACTCTGGTTTAGTGGAAACAAGACCAGAGTGGAGCTAACTTGGGTTTAGTGGAAATGAGACCGAAGAGAATTGAACTAATTCTGGTTTAGTGGAAACAAGACCAAAGAGAGTGGAACTAGTTATGGTTTAGAAATTTTAGGAAAAATTAAATCAAATTATAGGAGAAAATATTGTTTCCACATGAAACTCAGGGCAAAATTCAAAACACAGGATGCCATCTTCACATGGAGAGATTTAAAACTGAAGTTAGGAAGAATTTATTTATACAGATAATCCTAAATTTTCGAAGAGGATATTAGTAACTTTCGACCAAGGAGTTTGAGAAACGCCGTACCCCATTCGCTCATTACACCCCATTGTTCTTTGTTGTTTCAATCAAATGCTACAAATATAGTTTCTCTTGCATAACAACACACACTAATTAACTTTTTAACAGGTACATACGAATAAATACACTCATACACAATGCACATAAATACAGATCGTTGAGTATTAGTTGTCAAAATAATTTTCGATTTGTCTAAGTTAACGAACATGGCTCCATGGCGAGAACACTCCTTCACCCAATAGAAACTATCCAGATCCCCCCCCCCCCTTCAAATTTTGCCCCCTCACCTGGATTAACCAAGGATTTCAGAATTGAGGAATAAACCCAAATTTGCGTAAGATATGTTTATTTATTCAAGTATTTCACACATTCTATTTAATTGACTGCTAATTAATCCATCAATATGGGATTACATCAGTTTAATTAGCAAGATTTGATATCAAAATATGTCCTTCGATCAAATGTTCCATTTTTCTGATTTAAATCATTTATTTTATCGTAGAAAGAAAATAAAAGCCGATGAATTGAAAAGAGACAAAATTTGGCGCTAAAATCGGCAAAATGACATATAAAAATGGGAAATAATATAAAAATATGATAGCAAAGGACGTTATGAAGAAAATGATTAAGATTAGCTCCATTGGAGGAATTTCAAGCATTTATAATTAGAAGTAAAATTAAAAATAGATTTCCATCTTTGGATTTGGGGAAAATGTATTTTACTTCCAGCGATGGTGGAAATGCCAAGAACAAATGTACGGTAAAGAGACGGTTTCATGAGAAATGCGTACCATCGTCTTCTTGTTTCCATAGAAACCAGGGCTTTCTTTATAGGAAAGAGTTTCAGGGCTGCTATGAGCCCTTGTATTCTTGTTTCTATGGAAACTGTTTTTTATAGGGAAAGAGGCAAGTTCTGGAGAGCTGTGTGACCAAGTATTCTTGTTTCCATGGAAAGCAAACTTTTTTATGGAAAATAACATTTTCCATGGATACCAAGCCTTTTTACGGGAAAGACATTTCAGGAGAGCTGCGTGCCTTCGCATTCTTGTTACCAAATTAAACAGGACAATACATTTTTTAGGAGAATTGCGTGCTCTCTAGATCCCTTATACACCTATGAATCTCTTCTTTAGCCCAGTCGGCTATGCAGCTTTCAAATATTTTCACTCGTTCTAATTTCGCAGTCATGATCGACCCCTTCCAAGCATTGCCTAAAATGCTCTCGTTCGTTTTCTTCTCTTTTTAAATACAATTAAATTTCACCTCTATTTTGAAACTATAATGAATAAAGTTGAAGCCAATTAAGAAAATATAATAATCAATTTTATTTCTTCATTTTTTCTTTCTATTTATTCCTTTATTCTTTTTTTTCGTAATCTTAATGTAGGAATTAGAAATAAGCGAAGTTGACCCTCAATCAGCTCCTATTACTACCCTCAGGTTTAAACAAAAGCGGTTGGCGCGGGTCAAATCCACAAAAGCTACTCGCTTCCCCCTACACCCTTTTTGCACTATTAAGGACAAGGTCCACCAGTTGTCCACCAGAGGCACTTCAGAGTGGTACAAAATGCTTTACTCTCATATCTTAAGCGTTTTCCCTCTCTCTAATTTAGGTCTAATTTCTTATGGATCTTTATTTGTCAGTCTTCTGCCCACCAGTTTGGTATGGAATCGGCAAGTTTTATTATTAATTACTCTAATAGGATTAAACTGTTTATTTACAGTCTGTTTATCTGATAGAGATAGAGTGTATGTCTTCACCGACATTTGTACCATTATATATACAGTCAATCATATGTATATATTCCAATGTCCCTTTCTCTTGCATTAAAAAAACCTCTGGTTTCTTGTATCATTGCTCATTCACTTCAAATCTCTTTCTCTTGTACTTTACTGTTTTAATGGCTGCAATACAAGGTTTCTGCCGCTTTCTTTCTGTCTTCAAAAGGTTTTTGAAAGCCAGAAATAAAATATGGTGAAAGACTGCAGAACTTGTATTTGCTATTTCTTTGTATGTGACATGGATAATGAGCCTTTAAATTGTGAGCCGTTAAGAAGATATGGTATAAAAGTCCTTGGAGGTTCCTAACTTAGGGAAAAGATATTGGGTTTGATAGGGTAAGACTTTAGGTGGAATTGACTCACTGTACCTGGTAGCTTAGCGTTAGAGCATCTGACCGACAATCAGCAGACTCGTGTTCGAGTTCCGGCCAAAATATTACTTTTCCTCTGGCGTTATTTATGTTTTCTCAGTATGGATTACCTTAGTTGCCATCCAACTATGCATGGCTATAAGGTGTACATGTACATTGTATGTGTGGTTTGTATCTAACATTTTGCTAGCTTTGTTAGTGTGCCTACCTAACCCCCCTATTTTTGTGTTCATCTGTTTGTTTTCCAGCTTTCACCCCCCTTTACCGATTGTCTGTTCCATATTTAAGTCTGGTCACCTCTTTAGGAAGAACTATGTTTAAGTAGAACTCGTTTGTTTTTGTCAACATGAATGAGAAACAAAAAGTTCAAATGGGCGATGTGGGTGGTGAAATGAAAGTGACGAAGCGAAGGGTGTAGGATTTGGCTGCAAAATAGCAAGGAAAGAAAGATTCTGAGATAGATCAGGATAGGTTTTCTGAAATGTGGTCAAAACAAAGGTAATGATGGCTTTAGAAATCAGAGTTATAGGTGTAAGGAACTCCAAGGGTCGAGGGAAGGGTGCGAAAGAGAAGAAATTTAGTGGTTTGTAATAAGAATGAGTTAAGTTATCACGGAATCTTAATGATTTGGGAAGGTTCAACAGAGCTGAATTAAGATTAATTTGATACTGATTTGAAAAGATTCTACATAGTTGGATTAAGAGTGATTTGGGAAGGTTCTACAGAGTTGAATTAAGATTAATTTTAAAGTCCTACATAATTAAATTAAGAATGATTTGAAAAGGTTTAACAGAGGCGGATTAAGAGTGATTTGGGAAGCTTCTACAAAGTTGAGTTAAATGTGATTCGAGATGGTTTTACAGAGTTAAAGTAAAAGTCAAGCAAATGAAAAATAACTTGCCCTAATATGGATCTATGAATTGCCAGATATAACTAATGAACACCATATTATAAGGCAAATAGGGACAGAAAGAGACAAAATAAAAGCCTCAAGCACACTAAGAACGGACCTAGTGAGCCCCGAACTGGCCTGATAAACATAATGAACCGCGAGACAGATTCCTACATAGTTTGACAAACAGTCCAGAATTTGGAGGGAAACCTCTATTTCAGGCCTAAACTATTTATATTTATATCAAAGATGGAGAAACAGCCAAACAAGAGGTAATACAAGGGAAATTCAGAAACTTCTGGGGTAACATCTTTAAAATCACCCCAGAAGAAAATGACAACTACAATATAGAATTCAAATAGGAAATAATAGACAATCTAAATAATAAAATACAATGTACATATTTATCTCTATTTAATAATTATACCTCAGACAGACAATTAGAAAGAAGGTCTAAAGCAGATTACGTTCCTTTTCCCACACCTAGATTGGATTAGTAAATATTATGAATGCCTCCTTAAATTCGAGCTACTTCTATGTCAATTGAAATGTAAAGATGCTATTTTTCCCAAAGGCTGGAAAGCCAGCGGACATACCGTTACATTTCAGGACAATATCACTTTTGGAGTTTACCTGCAGCTCTGAGAAAATAATAACAAACCAAGTCCATAAGCACCCTAGATGGAAAAACCCTTCAGAACAACCAGTAATACAGTTTCCGAAAAAACGTAGAAATGACACATATGTCCATATTTGCAGAAGAAAATGCTTAAAATAAAAAGAGAGAAGCGCTTTGCTACCCGAATTCACCGCTTGGATCGCTTGTCGCTGAATCACTCACGCTTGGTAAAGCAATCACCGAAAGCATTTCCACCCTTTCCTTCGAAGAGAATTTTCGCCGCCGTGATTGTAAGTTTAAAGACGAAGGAAGTTACGAAGAACTATATCTGTAAATCTGGAAGAAATTCACACTCGTTAAAAGAAGACTTCAGGATAGAAGAACATCTCAACCTCACTCCCATCCTCATTTTTCATTTTAATTTCATATATTGTCTCTACCACACCCAAAATCATCCCATTTGGGAGGTACTAAAAAAGAGAGAATTAATAGTTTTCATTAGGCGCATCATACTCATCATGACTGCCTAATTCCCCCTAACCCCAACCTGGGCGCTATGCCTTGACTAGTGGACGCTGTTATTTCAATCTCGTCTTAACTATGCAGTGCACTTGCGATTGCATAATTGGGGTAAGGGAGGAGGAAGGTCTGAGAAATAGCCCGCTGCCAGATAACCGTATCAGAGGAGCCCCCAGATAATGGGCCGGGTTGCAACCTTTGCAGGGGAGCTTAATCACTCCGCCTGTGAAGAGCCACCAGAATCGCAGAGGGACATACAACCGTCTCAGCGTATGTCTGATGCAACGTGGTTTTTAACTTCATCGAGGAGGCGGCACCCCCGGTTAGCGCTGGTTGATTCCACGCTAACCGACAAAAA
Source organism: Ceratothoa steindachneri (assembly GCA_963969495.1). Classification (NCBI taxonomy): domain Eukaryota; kingdom Metazoa; phylum Arthropoda; class Malacostraca; order Isopoda; family Cymothoidae; genus Ceratothoa; species Ceratothoa steindachneri. The sequence goes on along the minus strand of OZ018320.1, from coordinate 177,457,678 downwards.
TTCCGTCACATTTCACCCCTCGAGAGGAGCCCACCCGGGTCTACCACTTCATCCATCATCAACTCATTCTTGACAGTCAAACTAGTGAAGGCGGGGCCAAAGGAAGTGAGAGGGTTCAACACACAACACCAACATGGATAACAATATGGAGGAAAAATGAGGATGGGAGTGAGGTTGGGATGTTCTTCTATCCTGAAGTCTTCTTTTAACGAGTGTGAATTTCTTCCAGATTTACAGATATAGTTCTTCGTAACTTCCTTCGTCTTTAAACTTACAACCACGGCGGCGAAAATTCTCTTCGAAGGAAAGGGTGGAAATGCTTTCGGTGATTGCTTTACCAAGCGTGAGTTATTCAGCGAGAAGGCGATCCAAGCGGTGAATTTTAGGTAAGAATAATTGTTGAGTACGAACAAATATAAACTTATGAAAGCTACAATGTTAAGGAATTTATTAACGGATGGAAGGGGGATAGAGGGAGGTGGGTTCGACTCTCCTGTGCAATAAACTATAATGTTCTGCGAACCCCCAAAATCTGGAACAAACAACGTTTAAATGAAAGGACACACAAAAAACGTAGGTTGACTAAAACTACTCTACGACCTTCATAATCTAAGTTAGACAAACAATTAGAAACTTTATATGACGCTTATCCAGCCAGTCTTGATATAGCCACCCACATCACTCCAGCGCATGTCAACAACCAGCAAAAGACAGCTCTACTGGTCGAAGAACAAATAAGTGGGCTTATTCACTGGTACCCGGAAAACAGAAAGAAAAGGACAAATGGATTTACACAGAACAATCAAACTACTACTTATCAACCAAACTTTAGAAAAAAAAAACAGATGGAAAAAAAAACCCGTTTGTCGGCTTGACTGTGATCTCATCGGCCCATTTTAATCGTTGGACTCTCGACGAGAGACGGCGCCTCCTTTTTCTCTCTCCACCCAGATGGGGCGGATAAGAAGGAGGTAAAAGCCTTGGACATAATAGGTGGGGAAATTTAGGTAGAGTTAGACAGAAAATAGTAAGAGAGTAAAGTGGTTAAAGGGTGAGTTTAAAGAAAAGATGATGTGTGGGAGACAGAATAAAAAGGTCCCTGGTAAAAGGGTAGCTCTGTTGTTTTTGTGTTTTTTATAGATTTTGTTAGTTTTTTGTTTTTTTCATTTAATAAACTATAAATTTATAGTTTATTTAATTAAATTAACATAGTTAATTTAATTTTTAGTTTTGATCTGATCTTAATGATCTTTTGGCATTCAAGCCTTTATTTGAAACGGGGTTTTTAATCCCGCTGTGGGTATTTGAACAGATTTTATTATAATTTAGTTTGAGTTTGAATATTTTAGCAAAGTTTGAATTGAATTTATCTTGAATTTAATTTTAACTGTAGAAAAAACTTGCACATTACGCTGGTCATTTCCTGTCTATTGTCGATTCTGTAATGTGTATTTGGGAGTCGCGTCACCATCAGACTGTATTTTGCTGCTTTTGAATGGTCTTATTTGTCGGTCGACCTCGATGTCTAGGTGTGTACGAGAGAATTCAGGGCTCAAGCGGGCACCAATGGCTTGCCATATCCTCTTAGCTCTCTCGTGGAGCGCCACGTTGATCGGAGATAATCCCACCGAGTCGTGGAGCTTCCTCTGTCGTTTATGTTCTCTTCTTCGGGTGTTTATAATAAGTAAAACCGATTTATTCTGGATGACTTGTAGTTTGGCAATGTGGGTCTTGGCGCTCGCGTTCAACGGCACCGGGGGGTACAAAGGTCTCGAGCGAAGGCACGCATTGAATATCTTGAGTTTATTTGAGCGATTTAGGTCACGGAACCTATAAAACTCCCTCAAATCTCCCTTGTTATTCGCGACTGTTCGTTCAATATGACTCTTGTAGCCCCCTGTGGTGATTTTGAGCCCCAGAACCGTCCCTTCCAGGCAGCAGGGGATTCGCTCTCCTTCTACCCGTATGTCATTGAAGGTCTTGCGAAACATGGAAATTATTTTGAATTTTGGAACATTGGTCAATATCTTCCATCTCCTCTCGAAAGAGTTGATGTTAGATATCTCCCTAGCCGTATTTCTCGCCATGAATTCCCTGTGAACGTAAGCGGCTGTACAAATTTGCGATATATTGTCAGCGAACTGAATGTATATCGTACCCTCGGATAGAGGTTGTGGTAGGTCGCGTGTATATATGTTGTATAAAAGGGGAAAAGCCTGCACGGCTGATCTATCTTTTATACTAAAAAATATTAATTATTACAAGTTCGATAACCTCTCCTCCGAGCCCCTGCCCATTCATTTTGGGGTGCCTCAGGGCTCAGTCCTTGGTCCCCTCCTCTTTCGCATTTACTTACTTCCTCTTGGCTCCCCTCTTCGCAATTTGGGCCTGTCCTTCCACCTCTATGCTTATGACACTCAGATATACTGTACCTTTCCTCATGCCCTGTGTCCTTTTCTTAATCAATTACCAAGCTCCTTTCGGCCTACACCTCCATAAACGAATGGCTGTCTGCCAACTTTCTCAAACTTAACCACGATAAAAGTGAAGCTCTCCTTGTTGATACCGCTTCGATGGTGGAGAAATCTAAAGCTCTCTTCCCTTCCCTGAACCCTGGGGAAACTAATGTCGCCTTCTCTGATACCGTCAGGAATCTTGGTGTTATTTTCGACGAGCAACTCTCGTTTAAACCGCACATCCATCCTATCTGTAAGTCTTCCCTCGGTTTCCTCCGCAACTTCTTACGTGTTCGATCCCATTTTGATCAACGAAGCCTTAAAACTGCTATTCATGCCTTCGTCACCTCAGGCTTAGACTACTGCAATTCTCTTCTAGTGAATTTTCCTTCTTCGTCACTTCGCCCCTTACAACTAGTTCAAAACTATGCTGCCCGGCTCCTTTAATTTTGTACTGTTTTATTACGAAAATAAAAAATTTAACACAATTGTTAATTAGGATGCGTAGTCACATAATTTTAAGTGGATCAGTATATACCCATGCCTTGAAATTACTAACAAAATTCGTTAATATTTTCATTTTATTCATAGATTCTGGTTTAATAGGTTCGTTCATGGAGTTCTTGTGCTGCGTTTGCGTGAAAACTGTTTAATGGAGATTGGAAATTTCTTTCCTTTTTGGTTAGTTCTCTGCTATTATTGTTATTATTTGCTGTGAGGTTATTATTTTTCTAGACGGCAATTTTTTTATATTGCGCTGTGAGAAGGAATGAGAGCGAATAAGAGGAAGAAATTAAGCAAATGAACGAGAAAAAATGCAGTGAAAAAGATCATGACTATAAAAATAAGTTGTCCAGGAATCCATTAACCTAGTCTCGACTTCGAATTGCATTTTAACGTACCTGGTTCTCAAATTATATACTGGTTCTCAAAAGTGAGAACTTGAACACCCTTCCGGGTACTTTGTGAGGTTGGTACCGTCCAGAATCACAACCGATTTTATATCAAATTAGCATCGACCGACCTCTACTCAGGAGGAACTTTAAATAATACCAATAAGGATTTTTTTGTATGGCGCTCTACAAGGCGATGGTGGCTACCCATAGAACCTGTCTCACTAGTGGGGGAGGACTGCTAGAAGGGCCCCAAGAGAAGGGGGATAAGGTGATCGCAGCAGGAAGATGCCAAAAAGGGCGTTTATTTCTCAATGGGGGAAGGGGGAGGGGTTAACACGTTAAACTACAATTGCTTAAATTAAAAAAAAGGAAAACGTTGAAAATAGATATCTGTTAGAAAAGTGGTGAAAATGGGAGAAGGGAAAATATGTGGAAGATATATAGCGGCAGATCTTGCGGACATTGTGGCTGGGAGGGCACGATATCTTCCAAATTAATAATAAGAGGATATGGCACCTTATTCCTCTCTCTTCCTATTCCAAAGTCGCCCTTGTGTTTTTTTATCTTGTGTTTTTTTATATAAAACTAAAGAAATTGAAAAATAAAACCAGGATCTTGTGTTTTTTTATAATCCTCAAGAACTTGAGAATTAAAACCCGATTGTGTTATGTTTTTTATAAAACTCAAGGACTTGAGTTATAAAACCCGGTTGTCTTGTATGTTTTTATATAAAACCCGAAGAATTTAAGAATTAAAACTCGGTTGTTTTTATAAAACTCAATAACTTCAGACTTAAAAACGGTCGTTTTGTGTTTTTTTTTAAACTGAAGAACTTGAGAATTAAAATCAGGGTTTTTAAACCTAAGTTTTTTGAGAATTAAAAATTACGACACATATTGTGCCGTGCCGCAACACTTAACATAATGTCCAATATTTTTTCCTAAATTTTCCCTCGCTATAAAATAAATAGTACTAAATTTTTAGCCGAAGATATTTTTATTAATTAAGAAATAAAGAACAATAAATTTTATTAATTATTAAATAAATAGTAATATTTTTTTATATTTTTTATAAAATAGGAAATAGCAATAATTTTTTTAACGAGCGCCACAAATAGTCTCCTCTCGAAACTCATCCAACTTTACCATTTCCTTTAGATACCACCGCTGTCCATACGAGCCTAATAAAACCACATTGGGTGTGATTAGTTGTTGGATAGGGAGTTATTGGGTCGGATCGATATTACGCCGGGTACCAATGATATATCGACCTGTAGTCCGAACCCTACGTTAATTTGTAGGTTCACAGGATGTGCGAATAAGCTCGTATAATGGTACTAACAACAATTCTTGGTGATGTCCACAAATATCAAACAATAGACAAAAGAATCTTTTTTTTAATTGTGGGGAAGTGGTGAGTATGTGATTGTGAGAGATAGTGGTGTACAAGAATAGTGGGGTTGGAAATAGTGGTGAAAATAAGGAAGTCTTAGGGTTGCAAGATTTGCAAAGGTGCCTGGAGATCAGGCTAATCTCTTTCTTTGTTTATTTTGTTTGGTTTATTAATGTTGTTTTTTATCTATGCATATATATATATGTATATGTACACAAGTATGTATATATATATATATATATATATATATATATATATATATTATAAGGCGTTCAAACCTTTGGATTCGTGTACTAATTTAGCTTTTAATGTTAACTTGACGTGTAATTTGGTTGTTTAGGTTCCTTTTATGTTTTTTTTTTTTGTTTCAACATCATATCTTATGTGTCTTATTTGATTTTGTAAATATTTTTGTTATATTCATCGTTGGTTGTTTGTATTCGTGTTTTGTGTGTTCTGTGTTTCGTACTTGTTTATTTTCTTCCTTGTCATCACTAGTTAGTTGTGGTCTTCTTTGGTTTTGAGATAAATTCGATTTGGTTCTTCGTTACCGGTTGCTTTTTATCGTCGGTTTTGGTCAATGGTTTTTTTCCTATTAAAAAATTGGGACAGTTGCATTTCCAAGCTTGCTGACGCTACTTGGGAATCTTGTGTGACTTAGACCTCGTTGGTTTTCTGCGATGAGTGCTCTAATTTCCTTGGTGCTATTCATTGTAATTTTCTCTTTCATATATGACACTCTTTCCTTTAAGATCGTATTGAGCGGCTTGATGTCCACAGCTCTGGGCAGATACACATGCTTCCTCCTATTCCTCCTTCGAGTATTGGTGATGATGTACATACACTTGTTGTGTATCCTCTGCATTTCTACTTTTGCTGCTTTTTTGACGCTGAACAAAGATGCTGAGGGATAGATGAGAAAGGGTCTGACTAGCGCCAGAAACAGTTTCCTTTTATTCTTTTGGCTGAGGTTTCTAAAGCTGTAGAGGGTTCTGACTGCCGAAGATACTTTTTGTATCCGTTCTGTAACGTGCTTCCTGCACCCGTTAAAAGTGACCTTTATCCCGAGTACATTGCACTTGTTCGTGTAGTGATAACGCGTATCCTCCACTCTCACATCTGCTGTTTTTTTTCTTTCTAACGAGGCGATCTTGAATTTGTCACCATTAGTTCGGATTTTCCATTTTGAATCATATTCGTTGACTTTTCTTATTTCCTCGGCAGTCATTCGAGCTTGCCAAGGCGCGTTTCTATATCCACTAACTATGAGTTGACTTATGTCATCGGCGAACTGGATGTTTAGGCTAGTGGGGTAGCTTGGTCCTGGGATGTTGGCTCTATATATCGAGTATAAGTTTGGACTGAGGCATCCGCCTTGAGGCAATCCTGGTTGTAGAATAAAGGTGAGACCGTCCGTGTGCCTTATACTGATGTAGGCCGACCTCTCCATGACATAATCACAGATGATTTTTCAAGCTTTGCGCTCAAACCCAGCTGGAGGATCTTGTATTGCATCCCCATTAGCTATACTTTATCGAATGCCTTTGACACGTCCCTCCATACTATGTCGATATAGCTCCTGTTTTTCTTCGCTTGATCAATCTTTTCCGCGATGACATTTATTGCCATCTCGGTGCTTCTCTTCTTTCTGAAGCCGTATTGCTGTTCGTTGTAGAGCAAATTTTCCTCCAAGTGCTTGACGAACCTTCTGTTCAGGATTTTCTCGAAGAGGTTCCCCCCCATAATTTCCGGAAGGGATATTGAACGATGACTCTCCTTCCTCGTCGGGGATTTCCAGGTTTGGCAATAAAGATCATTTTTGCCGTTTTATATGCGTCTGGAAAGTAACCTTCATTTAAGCAGGCATTAAAGATGTTAAGTAAACCTTCTCGCGCGCATCTTAGTGCTTTGACAAAGTTTAACGTTGTCAAACCTGACTGCCCTGGAGCTTTTTGCTTAAAGGAGTAGACCGCACTTCTTCTCCTTTCCCCCTATTCACTTGGTGGTTAGGATGCGTCCTTTCAATGATTTCGTTCAGCTCGTCTATAATCTGATTTTTAAAATCAATGTCAAAGTCTTCATTTTCTTCTTCACTAATTCCGATAATCCTTTCCCAGTGTTGCCTGAGAATTTCCTCCATTTCATTCTCCTCTGATTTAATTTCACCTTGGCCGTCTTCTAATTCCATCTTTTTCTTCTCATTCTCTTGATTTTCACCCAGAATCCTTTGCGTGATGCTTCGCTATCTAGTCCTTCGATAGCTTCATTCCATTTCTCATCTTGTTCGTAAATTATAATTTTTAGTTCTTTCTTTATTTCTCTCATACGGTACATTGTATCACGGGATGTACCCGTGTTGAAGCTCATTTGATACAATCCTTTCAGCTCACGGTGTAAATCTTTCATACGATCGGTCCATTTGTATGCAGATATTGTTCTGTATGCACTTTTGGGAATCGACTTTCTGTCAGCCTCAATTATTTAGCCTAAGCCTAGCGTTAAATAAATCAATGGAAATACCGTTGTCATACAGATTACATAGTCTACGCATTGCTTTAAATGAATAAATTGAATTTCCGTTGCTATAGGGACTACGTAGCTCATGCATAAATTTATATAAATCAACTGAATTTTCATAGTCATGGAAATACCTCACAGTTACAGGAATATTTGCGTTTACTCACCGGGAAAAACTTGATATATAATCCTCTATATCAGGCATAGAGCGTAACTAAATGAACTCACATCAATGGAAAACTGTAGATCGGTGGAGAACCGTAGATCAATACACGGAGACCAAGTTTCCACGCGAGGTATATAAAAAGGAATCCAACAGTGGTTTGAAGGGACCAGATACGAGTGTTTATATCAGCCGCTCCCGACCCTGCAATACCTTGAAAGGACCATAAAAAATGTTTAAAAAAATAAACAAGTTAATGATGTACCTTTGTATATTGGTGAGAGAGGACAGAATTCCAACAAGATTGAGTGACGGTAGCAAAAACCAGTCACACCCACGGGACTAAGAACCAAATTATGGCCTAGTTTTTTGTTAGTAAAGGGGCGGGAAAAAATTCCTGCATTTTAAGTATAAAGAATAATTTAAATTTGGAGTGGTGAGCTTAAACTATCAAAACAATAGTAAAGTTAGAGTCGTAAGCTAAATTATTAATACGTTATTAAAATATGTATAGTTTTATTTAGTTACCACAAATATTAATAAAAATGAGATGTGATAACATTGCTATACGGAAGCATCATGAAGATATTTTTACCAACCATAAAAACTTGCATGTCTTTGAGACTCTGAAAGGTCATTTTTTGTTGCCGACTTATCATTCTTGCTATTTTTATTTTCTGATCAGTTTTTAGTAAAAAAATAAGGTGATATGAGAACATTCATATTCTAAGTAGGGCTTTGAGTTCGTGCATTGGTTACCTCACTTTTTATTGCATAATATTTTGCAATTTGGATCAGAATTATAACATCTGAGGAATCACATTCGTAGGTATACAACACGACTGTAAATAAAATTTCTGCAGACATAACGGCATTTGTCTTGAAACCTAAAAGCGCAGTATCTGACAGTTCAACCAAATTGACAAAATATCGATTAGAAAACTGTTAGTTAGATGTCATTATTGCGATTATGAAGACAGTAAAAACAAGCGATATTAAAAGAAAACTCCCCACCCAAATGAATAGAAACGGCTTCCTCCCTAACCAAACTAGTTTTATTTTAATCATTAAACAAAAACCTTCTCTTAATTTTTAAAATTATCTTTAGAAAATATTAGCTAAACTACGACCAAAAGTTACAAAGATTTTGAACCTATCTTGAATTTTGTCAATAATGATGCAGTTGGTGGCATCTGGTAACTATTTTTAATACAAAAAATAATAACGGTGTAATGTGGAGTTGGGGATCGTGAGAAAAAGTAAGAACAGAATATGCGGTTGGTATGTTACTCAAATGGACAGTTAGACAAATGTTAGCGTTGACGATTGATGGAGGGCCGAAACAACTGAGTTTTTTTTGTGAATATTATTGGGTCTATGGAGTTTTTTTGACATTTGTGGGTTTATTAGCTTCGTCTAACTCTTATGGACCTATAAGCTTCTGGTAACCTTTGAACTTCTGGTGACTTTAATGGTACTATGAACTTCTGAGGACTTTTATGGGGATATGATCTTCAAATGTCTTTTATGGGGTTGTCGACTTCAGGTGAGGTTAATGGGTTGCGATCATCCTCTGGTAATTATGGAACTGTGAGCTTTTGGTGCCTTCCATTGTACTTAAATTTTAATTTTACTTTGGTTGAATTGGGAGCCATTAGGAGCCATAACCAACCCACGAGTAACTCACAGGACCATAAAAGTAAACTGACTTGTGTAGTTAATGTTATGACTCCTTGTTTAATTTTTATTTAATATAAAGAAGTGAAAACCATCTGAAGCCTGTTCACGGGAACATTCTTTTACAAGATTGGTCGCATCGCTGAAATTGCTCTCATAAATGCACCAAACTGCCTTCCTCGAGCGGTTGATAATGATCAGCTCTCCATTCTAAAGGGTGTTCCATTAAGACGGATCGAAGTTAGCAGTAAATAAAACAGTGTTATTGGTTAAAATTTATTGATTTCACAATTGGATCATGTTATTTGAGTCATGGCAATTATGTGTGAAAAATAATATCACCTAAATGTCCGCCAAGGCTTCAGGGGCACACCTCCACTCGATGGGCAAAATTTTTGATGACGTCTCTGCATAGTTGCTCCTCGATCTCACCAATATGCCTTATTATCTCATTCTTCAGCTGTTGAATTGTTGTTGGCTTGTTGGCATAGACCTTACTTTTGAGATGTCCCCAAAGGAAGAAATCTAAAGACGTCAAGTTACACGATCATGGTGGCCAATTGACCTCGCTGTTTCGAGAGAGGATGCGACCTGGGAACTTCTCATTCAATAAAGCCATTGTTGCATTGGTTGTGTGGCATGTGGAGCCGTCCTGTTGAAACCACAAATCTTCGACATCCTTAGAATTCAATTCAGGCCATAAAAAGTTGGTTATCATGGCACGGTATCGCTCGCCTGTCACCGTAACAGAATTCCCGGCATCATTTTCGAAGAAATACGGCCCAATAAATCCGCTAGCAAAAAATACACACCAAACAGTGACCTTTTGTGGATGCAGTGGCTTTTCAACAATCTTCCTGGGATTTTCATCAGCCCAAATGCGACAATTCTGCTTATTAACGAATCCACCAAGATAAAAATGGGCTTCATCATTAAATATGATTTTTTGCGAAAAATCATCATCGGCTTGTCTTTGCTCGTCACCCAATTGACGAATGTACGGCGCTTCAAATGGTCAGCAGTCTTCAGTTCTTGTGTCAATTGAATTTTGTAAGCGCGTAGAGACAAATCTTTTGTCAAAATTCGATGTAACCTTGTTGTGGAGAGGTTCAATTCCTGCGCGCGATGACGAATAGAGGTGTCCTGATCTTCGGCCACATTCTCACGCACTGTAACAATGTTTTCAGCTGAACGGCGTAAACGAGCACGCAATGGCGTTTTCATATCTGCCACCGAACCCGTTTGTTTGAATTTACGAACAATTTTCCCAATTGCACTCTCGGTTGGTCGATTATGTTGACCAAAAAAATCGCGAAGTGCCCGAAATGCGTTTCTGTTTGAACGTCCATATTCGTAATAGGCTTCGATAACTTTAACACGTTGTTCGATTGTTAATCTTTCCATGGTTGAAATTGCCAAAGACTGAAGTTGTTAAATCTGAAAGAAAAATTAAAAAATCATTAGATGCTTAAACTTAACTTACATTTAAAATCAATCCAAGTTATTGGAACACCCTTCAGTACTAATTGATCTCGCAACAGGCTTTGATAGTAGATCGAATTATTTCACTCCATAGTGTTAATTCCTAGGGGAGAAGGTCTGGAACCGACCTTTACTGATTCAAATCTTGCCTATGATCCCGTACTTATTGCGTGCATATCAAGAGCGGTGTATCTAGGTGGGTGAAGGGGCGTTTTGCTCTTCTGCAAGGCTCGTTTCTTGGCCCGTTTATATTTCGTTTCTATTTTTTCTTTAAAGCACCCTTAGACGTCACCTCCGTATAGCATTTCATTTCTATTGCAATGGCACGGAGGTCTAACAAACCTTTTCCCAACTTCGTTTGCTTCGACTTTTAGAAATCTAACCATGGCTGAATGGATCTCGGACAACTTACTGAAACTCAATCATGGAAAGACCTATCTGAAAAGACATAAACAATGAAAAACTAATAAAGACTTAAACAAGACATAATAATGACCTACAGAATGAAGACCTAAACAATGAAGACATAGTAAAGACCTAAAAATGAAGAGCTAATGAAGACCTAATAAAGACCCAAACAATGAAGACAATTAGGAACTAAACCATGAAGACCTAATAAAGACCTAAGCAATGAAGATAAAGACCCAAACAATGAAGACAATAAAGAGTTAATGAATGAAGACCTAATAAGACCTAAATATTGGAAGGATAATAACTCTTAATTTTCAACCTTGAGATCACCGGTGAAGGGAAGGAGACGTGCCACATACACATCACACAAACAATCTAAATATATGAACCTGTATATACAGTCATAGGCAAGAGCTTCGAGACTAATATATATTTTTTTGAATTCGTTTTTAAAGTTTACGTGATAAGTATAATATTCTAATATTTAAATTATTGCAGGTTTATTAACAAGTCAGAATTTCAAAGTGACTTGGAATGCAAGGAGATTGTTGCTAAGGCTATTGCATCTAGGAGCATCATCTTTAGGGGCATCAATGACTTTAAAAAGACGGTTTACACACGTGTAAAGAATTCTTATGGACGCCAAACGCTTCAGATGAACGCCAAGATGGTCTCCTGGTAACGTCCCAGCTCAAAAAAACGGGTTGCCTCTAGTGCTAAGCTTGTTCACGAGTGGAAAGAAGCAAATGTGAATGCTTTTGTTGAGCACATAGACGGAGACCTTGGGACAAATGTTTCAAGTCGAGAAGGGATGCGAAGGGAACCATACGGATAACGTGCGGTTTTGTAGGAAATATAAAGAATCGACTTTTGAAGACATGGGGCAAAAGTATATTCACTAATGGAGCTCAATCCTACTTTTTCGGAGCTTCTGGAAAATCCTCGTGAGGTAGATAACAGGGGAGCACTTTCACGCGTCCTGTGTCGTATCCATTGTGAACCATCCGGACACACCATATCTGGGTCTGCTCCCATATAAAGGAACTGGAGCTCTAACAAATTTTCCTAAGAACGCTGCTATGAACTCAAAATGGTAGTAAAACGTGATTCATCAGTACCATTTTTCAAATGTTCAGGACCATCTTGTCACGAAGCAAAACAATGACAAAGTTCTTGCTTAAAAATAATATCGAGTTTTGGAGACCCTGGCCCGAGAATTCGCTCGATTTGAACACAATTACTAGATAATTTGTAGACGATAATCAAGCTAGCGGTTGATAAAGAGAAGCCATCCTCATATTGTAAGTAGTTCTGGCTGTGCTTATTAAACAAAAATAGAGTAATATCAGCCAAGATATCATCACAAATTTGATCTACAGCATGCTACAAGGAATTAAAGAGGTCCTGAAGAACAAGGGACATCATTGCAAATATTATTGCGCGCTTCAATTGACTGTATTAATTAATAAACTGGATTTGGGCTCTAACTTTTGTATATGGCCATTTCAAGTTATGATATAAGCATACTAAAACAAAATGCAACATTCGATTAGTTATATTAATTTTCTTATATGGAATATTTTAGTAATCTGCCAACTTTTAGCCATGATTGAACAACCCATACCTATAAACTACATGTCCAGCTACATACATATAACCACATAAAATTATTAACATAAGCATACATAACACATAGGTCACATAAGCCAACCTTCTCTTTTGTATTCGAAGAAAATTGTTGTTTTTTTGTTTTATTTACTCAGTCGTAAAGACTTGATATGATATTGTGATTAGAGTAGTACTCATTTAGAAGATAACAAGCACCTATACATATGACTACAGGGAAGAAATAATAATTTTTCTTGAATAGAATGTAAGGAGGTGATGGAATACTGGAAATTAATATGAACTTCGAATAAATGAGTTGCTGAGTCATTGCAATCAACAAAAGCTCTAGAGTATTTTTTTTTCGTACTCCTGAATTGTTTAATTAAATCCGATAAAACGAATCAGTTAGTCATTTTGGACAAACAGTTATAATGATAAACTAAATGAACTTCTTAATGATGTGAACACATATGAAAAGCTACAAAGTGATCCGCTCAATAACAAAACAAGCAATTTCAACAACAAATTGAAGATAATATTGAAAAGCGCAGATTTAATTAAACAATTCAGGAGTACGAACCCTTCGCTTCCCTATATGTATGGGCTCCCAAAGACCCACAAAGAGGGATGTCCCTTACGCCCAATCATTTCCAATATTAATTCTCCCACTTATAAGCTCTCCAAATGGCTCGCCAAGCATTTATCTACAGCAGTTGGAAGACTCTCATCTGCACACATTATGAACATTCAAGATTTCGTTGACCGCCTCAACCACTTGCAATTACCGGATGGAAAACTTGTGAGCTTTGATGTAAACTCTTTGTTTACCAAAGTTCCGGTTGACCAAACCATGGGCATTCTGCGGGAAATCATGCCTAGACTTAATTTGGATCTTCCCATTTCTACGAGTAAATTTATCGATTTAGTTGAATTATGTCTCTCTGACAATGTGTTTCGAGTAAATAATGAGTTTTATAGACAAATATTTGGCCTTAGCATGGGAAATAGTTTATCTCCGATATTGGCATGTCTCTTCATGAAATATTTTGAGACTGAACTCCTTCCCACAATTTCTCCCCCTAACTTTATATGGTTAAGGTACATTGACGATGTATTTTCTGTATGGCCTAATGGCCATGATTTTGATACCTTTTTTAATAATTTGAATAATTTGCATGTCTCCATCAAATTTAAATATGAATGGGAATATGATAATAGATTACCCTTTTTAGATGTCCTCATTAATAAAGATCACCATGAATTAAAACTTGACGTGTATAGGAAACCAACCCACTCGAATGCCTATATACATTATTTTTCGTTTCACGATAATACTGTTAAAAAATCGGTAATTTCTAACCTTTTCCTTAGATCATACAAAATATGTCATCCTTCCTATTTAGATGAAGAAATTGTCATTATCAGGACCATTTTTTCTAATTTGTATTACCCCGATTGGTTCATATCGTCTGCCCATTTTGCAGCTAGGAAAATATTCTATGGTAATAAGCCTTCCCGCACTAATGACTTCAACAAATGTATAACATTGCCATTTAATAATAAATTAAATAGTTTAAAGGACATATTTGGAAAAGCGGGTATTAATCTAGCCTTTAAATATAATAATTCCTTAAACCAATTGATGATTGCCAGGAAACCCAAAGAACATCATAACATAGGAGTATATGCAATACCATGCAACGATTGCCATAAAGCTAATATAGGGGAAACGGGGAGAAATCTAGACAAGAGATTGTATGAACGCAAAAGAGATATTAGATTGGGCATCCAAAGCAGTGGAATATTTTGCGATGTTAGAGACTTGAATCATACGATCGATTTCAATGGAAGTAAAATGGTATTTAAATCGGTCAACTATGCTAAGAGAAGAATGGTAGAATCGAGCTTGATATCGTTAGTTCCTAATTTAAATCTATCTGAGGGTCAATTTTCTTTTAATCCTGTAATAAGAAAGCAAATAAACAAAATAGTAAAATGTCAGCCCTTCAATATGTTTAGGCCTAACTTCCCCCCCTACCCAGATTAGCCACAAGTAGGGGATTTGGGAAAAAAGAGGGGATCTTTCCCGATCTGACCTTGTGTTATGCTTGTATGCACTTTTCTTATATTTTCTATCCAGTGTCAGTTGAAAAAGGGTGTGAGATACACCGAAACTGTTCTGAGTTAAATTGTCTTCGGAGAATGTGGTTTAATTCCTCATCTTTTCTTGCGATATTGCATTAATTTTCATCATATATATATATATATATATATATATATATATATATATATATATATATATATATATATATATATATATATATATATATATATATATATATATATGTATATATATATATATATATATATATATATATATATATATATATATATATATATATATATATTAGTAGTCCATTGATTTCGACGATGGCATCTATAACCTGTGCGTGAATGCTTTTAAAGTGGTCGAGCCGCTGCATGGGGCAGGCCCACTCTCTCGTGTCATGAGTCGGAGTCCATTGGTACGCAGGACCGTTAGGACCCGATACTTACTTGGCTACAGTGGATGGCCGTGGCGTCTTGGGTACCTGGTCACGCCTTCGGCTTTCCACAAAGCCCTGCAACACCGCCTTCATGGCCGTTGTATCTCCCAGTTGATCTCGTCCGGCAAATCCGCCGGAGTCGTCTTCGCATGCTAGGATAGACACGCCCTAACTCACCAAGGGTTTGGGACCCGTCGGCTACCCTCAACCTGGTTTAGCACCCCTGTCTAAGTGTTGCACCAGGGTGTGGCCACTAACACATGCAAACAGATTCTTGGTGCCACAGATGAGGGCTGAAGGCCAAGTGGGGACCAATGATGGACGAGCTACTCTTCAAGAAGAGAACGACAACCCCTTCCGCCAGAGGTACAGCACCTCCCTAAACCTCATATATATATATATATATATATATATATATATATATATATATATATATATATATATATAAGGTCTTTCAACAAGGACGCTCGAGCTTTGTCAGGCGATAGTGGCCATGTTGTTAAAGTGACATCTGGCAACCTCAGTGTGAACTGTTCAGTAGTACTTGGCAAGTCACAATGGAAGGTTATAGCGTTGAACAGCGGAGGCAAATCATCAAATGTTATTATCAAAACCAGTACTTGGTTCGACAAACGTTCCGCGCATTACGTGATTTCTATCCTCGCCACAGCGACGAGGCCCATTTTTGGATGAATAGATTAGTGAACATGCAAAATTGTCGGATTTGAGACGAAAACAATCCACATGAGATACACCAGCACCAATTACATCCAAACAAAGTCACTGTTTGCAGCGGATTTTCGTCTAACGGAATCATCGGTCCTTATTATTTTGAGAACGAAGATGGGATTGCCATAACCGTCAACGGCAAGACCTACAGATCGATGATAAGCAACTTCTTGTGGCCTTAACTAGATTATATGCTTGATATGGATACTGACGACATTTGGTTTCAACAGGACGACGCTACGTGCCACACTGCGCACGCCACGATAGACATTTTGCATCAGCGATTTCAGGGCAGGGTCATCTGGCGCGGCGGCGACGTCAACTGACCACCGAGATCATGCGATTTAACGCCATTAGACTACTTTTTTTGAGGCTACCTTAAATCGCAGGTCTATGCAAATAATCCGAAAACAGTTGATGTCCTCAAAGTCAACATAACGAACACCATCCAGCAAATTCAGCCAGATTTAGGCGACAAAGTCATCGAAAATTGGGCCTCCCGAATACGTTCCACCAAGCGAAGCTGCGGTGGACATTTGAACGACGTCATATTCCACACTTAATGCCATAAAATGTACTTTCAAATTTAAAATAAATTGAGTGCAAATATCAAAATTTCTGCCTGCGCTTATGGGCATCACCTACATCTAATTTGTAGGCGTGCTTATGGGCATCACTTACATAGAAGTGGTCGGCGTGCTTATGGGCATCACGTACATAGAACTGGTAGGACTTGTGCTTATCGGCTTCACGTTCATCGAAGTGGTAGGCGTGCTTATGGGCATCACGTAAATCGTAGTGGTAGTCCTCATTATGGTCATCACGTACATAGAAGTGATAGGCGTGTGCTTATGGTAATAACGTACCTTAAGTGGTACGAGTGGTTATGGGCATGACATAAATCTAAGCGGTAGGCGTGTGCTTATGGGCATCACGTACATCCAAATGGTAGGCTTATGCTTATGGGCATCACGTACATCCAAGTGGAAGGCATGTGGTTATGGGCATTATGTACATTCAAGTGGTAGTCGACTGCTTATGGGCTTTACATACATCCAAGTAGTAGGAATGTGCTTAGAGGCATCACGTACATCCAAGTGGTAGGAGTATGGCAATTCTTTATGGGCATTATGTATATCCAAGTGGTAGAAGCGTGATTATTTGCATCACTTAGATTCAAGGGGTAGGCTTGTTCTTAAGAGCATAACGGAAATTGGTGGGACTTTGTCAGAGTGTTACACCCTCTACAACCCAATGAAGCCAAGAGGTGAGGGAAACGAGTCCAACCATCCCGACCCCGATTAGGGCATAACGTACATCTAAGTGGTAGGCGTCTACATGTGGGCATCCCGTACATCCAAGTGGAAGGCGTGGGCGTGTGGGCATCCCGTACATCCAAGTGGTAGTCGTGTGCTTATGGGCATCACGTATATCTAAGTGGAAGTGGTGTGCTTATGGGCATCACGTACATTCAAGTTGTAAGCTTGTGCCTATGAGCATCTCGTACATCCAAGTGATAGGATTATGCTTATTGACATCACATACATCCAAGTGTTATACGTGTGTTTATGGGTATCACGTACACCTAAGTGGTAGGCTTGTACTTATGGGCATCATCTACATCCAAGTAGTAGGCTTTTTCTTATGGGCATTATGTACATCCAAGTGGTAGCAGTGTGCTTATGGGCATCAATTACATCCAAGTGGTACGCGTGTGTTTAAGGGCATCACGTACATAGAATTGGTAGGCGTGTGATTCAGGGAATCACGTTGATTGAAGTGGTAGGTGTGCTTCAGGGCATCACGTACATACAAGTGGTAGGCGTGTGCTTATGGGGATCACGAACATCGAAGTGGTAAGCGTGCTTTTGTGCTTCACGTACATAGAATTGGTAGGCCTATGCTTATGGGCATCACGTTAATAAAAGTTGTATGCGTGCTTATGGGCATCACGTAAATCCAAGTGGTAGGTCTAATTATGGACATCACAGACAAAGAAAAAGTAGGAGTGTGCTCATAAGCATAACGTACCTCGAAGTGGTAGCCGTTTTATGGGCATCATGTACATCTAAGATTTAGGTGTGCGCTTTTGGGCATCACGTACATCTAAGTGGTAGGCGCGTGCTTATGGGCATCACATACATCCAAACGGTAGACGTCTGCTTCTGGGCATCCCGTACATCCAAGTGGCAGCGAATGTTTATGGGCATCCCGTACATCCAAGTGGTAGTCGTCTTCTTATGGGCATTACATACATCTAAGTGGTAGGAGTGTGCTTATGGGCATCAGGTACATCCAAGTGGTAGGCCTTTTCTTATGGGCATTACGTACTTCAAAGTGGTAGTTGCGTGCTTATCAGCATCACGTATATCCAAGAGGTAGGCGTGTGCTTATGGGTATCACATACATCTAAGTGACAGGAGTGTGTTTATGGGCATCAGGTCCATCCAGGTGGTCGGTGTTTCTTACAGGCATGACATACATCTAAGTAACAGGCGTTTGCTTATGGGCGTCACATACATAGAAGTTTTAGGCGTGTGCTTATGGGCATCATGTACCTCTAAGATTTAGGTGCGTGCTTATGGGCATTACATACATCCAAACGGTAGGCGTCTGCTTCTGGGCATCCCGTACACCCAAGTGGCAGCGTGTGTTTATGGGCATTTCGTACATCCAAGTGGTAGTCGTCTGCTTATGGGCATTACATACATCTAAGTGGTAGGGGTGTGTTTATGGGCATCACATACATCCAAACGGTAGACGTCTGCTTCTGGGCATCCCGTACATCCAAGTGGCAGCGTGTGCTTATGAGCATCCTGTACATCCAAGTGGTAGTCATCTGCTTATGGGCATCACGTAGATCCAGTGGTAGGCTTTTTATCATGCCAACACGTACATGTAAAGAGTCGGTGTGTGCTTAAGTGCACCACATACATATTTAGGCGTGTGATTATAGGCATCACATACATCTAAATGGTAGGCGTTCTTATTGGTATCACGTACATAGAAGAGGTCGGCGTGCTTATGGGCATCACGCATATAGGATTGATAGGCATGTGCATATGGGTGTCACGTTCATCGAAGTTTTAGGCGTTCTTCTGGGAATCACGTACATCAAGTGGTATGCTTGGTTATGGGCATCACGTACATAGAAATGGTAGGCGTGTACTTGTTGGAATCACGTACATGCAAGTCGTAGGCTTATCAGCATCACGTACATCTAATTGGTTGGCGTGTGCATATGGGTATCACGTTCATCGAAGGGGTTGTCGTGTGCTTATGGGCATCACGTAAATCTAAGTTATATGCGTGTTCTTATGGGCATCACGTACATACAAGTGTTATGTGCGTGTTTATGGGCATCACGTACATCCAAGTGTTATGTGCGTGTTTATGGGCACCACGTACATCCGAGTGGTAGGAGTGTGTTTATGAGCATCACGTACATCCAAGTGGAAGATTATGCATATGGGCATCACATACATCCAAGTGTTATGCTTGTGTTTATGGGCATCACGTACATCCAAGTGGTAGGCGTGTGTTTATGATCATCACCTAATTCCAAGTAGTAGGATTGTGCTTATGGCATCATGTACATCCACGTGGTAGGAGTTTGCTTATTGGCTTCAGGTACATCCAAGTAGTAGGCTTTTTCTTATGGGTATCACGTACATCCAAGTTGCAGGAGTGTGCCTATGGGCATCAGGTACACCCAACTGGTAGGATTTTCTTATGGGCATCACATACATCTAAGTGACAGGCGTTTGTTTATGGGCGTCACGTACATCTAAGATTACGTCCTATGCACATGGGCATCACTTAAACCTAAGTTGTAAGTGTGCTTATGGGTATCACTTAAATAGAAGTGGTCGGTGTGCTTATCGGCATCACAAACATAGAACTGGTAGGCGTGTGCTTATATACTTCACGTTCATCGAAGTGGTAGGCTTGCTAAGGGGCATCGTGCACATCGTAGTGGTATGCATGTTAATGGACGTCACGTACATAGATCTGGTAGGCGTGTGCTTATAGGCATAACGTACCTAGAAGTGTCACACGTGCGTATGGGTATCCCGTACATCAAAGTGTTAGCGTTTTCTGGGTAATACCTACATCTAAGTTCTAGTCTTGTGCTTATGGGCATCACGTCTATTTAAGTTGGAGGCGTGTGCTTATGGGCACCATATACATCCAAGCGTTAGGCGTGTGCTTATGGTTATCACGTACATCCAAGTGGTAGGCGTGTGGTTATCAGCATCACCTAATTCCAAGTGGCATCGTGTGCTTATGGGCATCCCGTACACCCAAGTGGTAGTCGTCTGTTTATGGGCATTACGTACCTCCAAGTTGTAGAAGTATGTTTATGGGCATCAGGTACATCCAAGTGGTAGGCCCTTTATTATGGGCATTACTTACATCCAAGTGGTAGTAGCGTGCTTATTAGCATCACGTATATCCAAGAGGTAGGCGTGTGCTTATGGGTATCACATACATCTAAGTGGCAGGAGTATGTTTATGGGCATCAGGTCCATCCAAGTGGTCGGTGTTTCTTATGGGCATGACATACATCTAAGTGACAGGCATTTGCTTATGGGCGTCACGTACATCTAAGATTTCGGTGTGTGCTTATGGGCAGCACCTACATCTAAGATGTAGGCGTGCTTATCGGTATCACTTACATCGAAGTGGTCAGCGTGCTTATGATCAAAACGTACATAGAACTGGTACACCTGGTCTTATGGGCTCACGTTCATCGAAGTGGTATGCGTGTTTATAGGAATCACGTGCATCGTACTAGTAGGCGTCCTTATGGGCATACGTACATAGAAGTGGTAGCTGTGTACGTATAGGCATCACACACATCGAAGTTGCAGGCGTTCTTATGTGCTAAACATACTTAGAAGTTTTAGTCGTGTGCTTATGGGCATCACCTACATAGAAGTTGTAGGCGTGCTTATGGGCATCAAGTATATTCATGTGGTAGGCTCGGGCTTATGGGCATAACAAAAATGGGTGGAACTTAGTCAGAATGATACACCCCCTCTAACCCAATGAAGATAGGAGGCGAAGGAAACGAGCCCCACTCTCACCACCCCGACTAGGGCATCACGTATATATAGGTATCATGTAAATAGAAGTCACGGCGTGCTTATGGGAATCAGGTACATAGAACTGGTAGGCGTGTGCTTCAGGGCATCACGTTCATTGAAGTGGTAGTCGTGCTTATTGGCATCACGTACATTCAAGTGGGTGGAACATAGACAGAGTGTTACACCCTTTTGTTTGATAATTTAATTAAATAATTTAAAACCATTTATTAATTTGGCTAAAAAATTATTTTACAATTTCTTAACAAAACGTTTGAGAATTACTTGCCTTCGTTTAAGTCACTTTATAGTTAACTATGTAAATTCGTAAAATATTATAATTCACTTGTTGTCACGATACATCAAGCCTCAATGCTTTTCTGAACTTGATTACCTTACTTTTAGCGCTCCCAGTGGAATTTATATAAACGCAGAACTATTCCAAAATATTCCACAATGTTCTCGCATAAATTCTTGATAACTGATTGTTTTCGAATTTTCGAGATTACTTCTCAACATTTTAACTCTACAAGTTACTTTTAGAATCTAAAAGTAAAAACCTAAAATCTATATTTTAATTTCTAGACCCGACGGGAGGGGTAGATACTATATTTCGTTTGGAGACTGCGGCCGAACAATTTTGGCTGACGGGTCGTTTCTTCACGTCCCCGCACCTGGGTCAACTATCTAATCTCCTCCTAGTTTCCCCCTATACTATCTCTTTTTCCTCGACTTCCTCTCCTTATCAACATCTAGCCCTAAACCTCTCCCCCTGTGCCCTTGGTGGCACATGGTGGGGGTGATGTGCAAGCCGGGGACTACGGGGCCCCTCTCCTGCCCTCTCTCCTCCTCGCCTGTTCCGAATAGCACGGGAGGATGGCGAGAAGGCGGGAGCAGGGGACTCAGACACTTTTCTTTTCCTCTAACCACACATTTTTTTCTATTCTCTTCAATTCTATTCTAAAAATCCAATTATCTCTCACACTAAAATTCCAAAGAGGATGATTAGGCAGATATGGAGAGGCAGGCAAAAAGAAAAGATAGTAAGAAAGAGAAAGAGAGGAAACGAGGCGGAAAGAAAAGATAAAATGGAGAAATAAAAGGTTGAATTAAATGGAGTGATAAAATGAAAGAGACGAAGAAATAAAGCCGGAAAGAAAGATAAAAATGGACAAAAAAGGTGTAATGAAAGGCTAAAGAGAATCAGTAAGAGGTTGAATTAGATGTAGTGATGAAAGGTCAGAGACGAAAAAACAGAGGCTGAACGAAAGGATGAAAAGTGGACAAACTGAGGTGTAATGAAATGATAAGAAGAAAGAAGTAATGAGAGGTTTAATGAAATGTAGTGAGAACAGGTCAGAAACGAAGAAACTAAGCCAGTAAGAAGGGATAAAATAAATAGATTTCAAATGGTTGGGTTAAGTGTAATAAAACAAAGGCAAAAATTGAGAAAAAACATTAAAAAAAAGATAGGGTAAGTAGAAAGGTTACAAACGGAAGTAGAAATAAACATTAAATGAAGAACTCAACGGAGATTCATGATAATGCCCTAAAATCCAAGGAAAGGTCATCTGAGAATACCCGTAGCCTTGAAGAACGTCCTAGGAGAAAAAATAGTGTAATTATTATTTTTCCGTACCTGTAATTCTTATTTTTCTTCTTGATCTAGTTATCTATTATTTCTTCGATTCTCCACGCAATGTACCATTTCCTGTTTTTCTTTGTTCAAAATTATCGGTTAGTGCTAATTTACTTATTTCAGTGAATGAGTCAGTGAGACAATCTGTTAGCCCAAACCTGTCTGGTGACCTCGATTTAGAACTTACATAAATATCGTGTTAACATAACCCACCCGTTATGTTTAAAGTCCATTTCTAAATCCCTTGTCACATATTCCATCATGTCAAGGTTTTGTCCGATATTTATCTTTTTAATTACATTCAATTTTGAGCAACAATAAATCAGTAAATATTCATGTCGCTCGTATCATACTGCTGTGCCATAGGGGTGTGAACTAGGACTTTCAAACTTACTGTTAATGTTTTTCTTTCATTTATAGTCTTTTCTTCGGTTACCTTTGAGTAGTTCTTTACGTAATGTTGAAAGATTGTTTTTCTTGGATAATTTTTACTTTCATTTTGTCCATAAAATTTAATTCAAGGTTAAAAGGGAGACTGTGTTTGACCGTCGTTTTTGGATTTTGTTATTCCTATTCATTTATTTTCAGGGTTATGGCATGGTTAAATTTGATAAATTGTCCAGTTTCTTTCCCCAAAATAGTGGCTACAAAGTGGCAAAGTGGTCTTCGGGGTTGGGGGTGGGCTGTTTATGATAAGGCAAAGTTCGCCTTTTCTTGTTAATTTTTGACGGGTTTCATGTATTTTTCTTGCCGATTTCTTGGTTTTCTTGGAATTTTTCGTCGATTTTTGTCAGTCTTTTCAATTATTGGGACAATTTCTTGTCTTTTTCATGTCTATTTTCCCCCATTTTCCTGTCGATCTGTGCCGTTTTCTTGTCAATTTCTTATCATTTTATGCTTGTTTATTGTTCGTTTTTCTTTTAGTGTGTGTATTCTTTGTTTTTTGTGTTTTTTTTTAATGCAGCCTAATAATTGCCTAAATTGTTTACGACGTATCATGCCCTTGAAGTCAGTTGGCAGGTGGGCACCTTATTTAAAAAAAAATATCTTGATTTCTTTTCAGTTTTTCAGTTTTGTGAAGGGGCGTTTTGTAGATGATTTTTAGTCATTTTCTTGCCCTATTCTTTTCTATTTCCTGTAGTTTTCTCGTCGCTTCCTATTCAATTTCCTGTCGATTTCTTGAAGTTTTTCCTTCGATTTCTTTTTCTTTTGTTTGCGTTTTCTTATCGATTTTTTGTCGTTTCTCTTCCGATTTCTTTTTTTTTATCGTTCTCATGTCGATTTCTTCTCCTTTTCTAGTAAATTTTTGCCGTTTTTTGTCGATTTCTTCGCATTTATCTGTCGATTTCTTGTTTTTTACTAGTCAATTTTTCTAAATTTCCTGTGTTTTCCTGTCAATTTATTCATCTTTTCTTGTCGATTCCTTTTGTAGACTTTTGTCAAGTTCATGTTATTTTTTTGTCATTTTCTTGTCATTGTTTCAATTTTTTTCCATTTTTCCTATTTTTGTGTCGATTTATCTTCGTTTTCATGTTCATTTCTTGTCGATATTTTATCACTTATTACCGCTTGGGAGACTCGTGTCTCGAAGACTCTCTCCTCTCTTGTTGGTAACCATAGTAACGGACTGTTTCTATCCTTCTCTCTCTACATTTCAAAGAGGCAGTTATCCACACCGAATCATCCAATGACGGGCAAATATTACACTCACGTTTCGGCTAAATTTAACGAATTTAAATCCCATTTTATTCACTTCGCACGTTCACAAACTTTAAGATACAGTGAAAAGCATTAATATCAATTACCATATCATTCCTGTGTTTTCACAATGTTTAAAGTGAAGCGAATAAATTCAGTGCACTAAAAGCGATTTAATTATCAGTATCAATTGACACTAAAGTGAATTCTATCCTTTATGTGTTACTATATTTTCGCATATTTATAATTAATTTTCTGTAATAAAACCCAAAATCCAATTTCCTTTTTTTCATTCTTTCAGAATATCTATTCAACGTCATCCGTCCTGCCACAGGTGAATCCAATCAAAGGCAAATAAGACCTGCTAACATACAGTTTAGTGCAATTAGTGGCACTAGTGCCTGCAAATGTAATGCTGGAAAATGGACACATTTGATGTCTACAATCGGGCACATAATCTCAAATGTTGTGTTTATTGTCCTCTTTTCTTTGTTTAATCGAGTTGCCTCCGATACATTTTTACTTCCACCAACACAACCAATTACGATAAATTTATGAAAAACTCGGGCGGATAATCCATCGTTGTTTTTCTCACTTTGATGATTTTCACTGGGTGTCTGTAGGTATATATACAGACACCCATGTCTATATCCATTAATCTATTTATTATTAGGTGATCCCATAAGGTAATGAGGCATTTATTCACGTTTATCATTATTTTATGGATTTAAATCAAATAACTCTTTGAAGTAACTTATATTTAAATATGAATCTATTTATTATTTTTTATAAATTATATAATATCCCCCAGTTTCTATGATTAGTCTCCATCTTTCTATTGATTTTTCAATAATATGCCAGCAGGGGTCAAAGTGTAGCCTGTTACACTTAGTTCCCGGAAAAGCTACACCTCCTTCCGGCCTGAGTGCAAACTAGGGAAGTTCTGTGATTGGGTTAATTGAAATCCCTGATAGGTTCTGGGAAAGTTGTTGGTGCACATTTCCCTCGCTCTCTGCCAGTATTATTTTACCTTATTATTATTATTATTGTTATCCATCTTATTATTTATTTTATTTTTACAATTTATTATTATTTTTATTATTATTATTATTTATTATATTAATTATGTTTATTATTATTTATCATTATGTGTTATGTATCATAATTATTGAGTATTACTACTACTTGTATTATTTTTATTATTGTGTAATATTATTATTAATGTTTTTTATTACGGCTATCCCCTCAAACTTTTCTACTCACACTTTGTACCAGGAGGACTGTTCCCCCCTGGACAGAGTTTGGTCCGGTAGCCAATGTGCTTTGCTAGACTGCATGCCATCTTGGGATCACCTAGCACCAGGTTATGCTAATAATAAGTGATCACGTACCCTATTCGTTAGTGGACCAGCCTATCTCTACTTTTCTTTATTACATGCCCTCCTACCCTTTCCACACTTGCTCTCCTATCCACAGAGGTTCTGACTGCAAGGCGCACTTTTGTCCTCTCATGAGCCTTAGTCGAGAGTCAGTGTACATCGTGAAGTCCCTAACTGCTGGAAGGGCCGAATACCCTCTAGATAGAGCAAATATTAGATACTCGGTGCGCTGGGCCGTCGACTATACTCAGCTTCCTCCAGTACACATATATGGTGGCTACGCCGGCACCATCCTTTATGTTTAAAGCTCGAGGACAATTTCATCTAAATGGTGAGCCCGGGTGGCAAAGCACATCAACGCCGGACCGGGACCGACTATGTCTAAACGATTACGTTATGTACGAGGGGCGGTCAATAATTTTGCGAATCGGTAGGGCAAAACAGACGAAGGGGGATGGCTATTTGTGGGGTGTTAGAACAAGTTATGACAAGTCAGGAGCTGCAGCCGCACGCTCCTGCCTCGTCTATTTAAGAAGCAGTAGCTGATCGCAGATCGTTAGTCCCAAATTTTTCAACAATGGAGAAGGTTGAGCACCGCGCACTGCTCAAATTTTTGACCAAGGAAGGGCAGAATGCAAAAGAGATCCATGAACGCACGGTTGCAGTGTACACCGACACCGCCCCTTCCTATGCAACCATTGCTCGCTGGAATAGGAAGTTCCGCCAAGGTCGTGAGTCCCTTGAAGATGACCCCCGTCAGACGTGACCAACGAGAACAATGTGGTCTGTATGGAGAGGATGATCCTCGAAAATCGACGGGTGAAGGTCGAAAAAATCGAGCGAGAACTTGGAATATCACATGGAAGTGTTATCAACATGATCCACGACAATTTGGCCATGACCAAGGTCTCTGCCCGTTGGGTTCCTAGAAACCTCGCGAAACCTCACGCCCCATGATCGAATTTAACGTCGTCAAAGTCCACAAGGCCAGGGTTGCACAAGCTGCCCTGCGCGAGTGTGGATTCGAGGAGCTCAACCACCCCCCCTACAGTTCATATCTGGCCCCTAGCGACTACTTTTGATTCCGCCAGCTTAAGGCTGCACTGCGTGGACGCCGGTTTGGGGACCATGAAGTTGTCCAGCTCGCCGTTCGGGAGTGGATTGAACAGCAGTCGGGAGATTTATGGTTGTCGGGAATTCGAAGCCTCAGGGACAAGTGGCGCAAGTGCATTGAATTCGAGGGTAGTTATATTGAAAAATAATAAAACACTTTTCCTCATATCTCATTTCCTTATATCCGAATTGCAAAACTTATTGACCGCCCCTCGTAATTTCTGATTTTATGGAGTTTCCTTTAAGCCTCCCAAACATTGAGGGTCATAGTATCTCCTTTCCATGAGTTCCTTTTTTTCTTCTCATAAATTGGCCACAAGTAAAAGTATTAGTGGGACTGCGCATTGGGATTCGCCTCTAAGCGCGGTCTCGCCCTTCCCAGGTGTCAGGGAGGACGAGGTAACACAAGACATCCCTAAGACTGATAGAAAGGCTCCCCTCCCAACATCCACATGCGGCAAAGGGGCTTTCCCCTTTTCCATTTTCTGAGCCGCTCTACCTCTGAAATGGAGGTGGCTCCCCTGCGCTTTCTCAGGGGCCCTTCCACCCCTCTTATAACGTAGAGAGGATTTCTCCTCTCCTAGGTCTACGGTTGATTGGTAGAGTGACGAAGGCGACCCGTTTTTCGGACGAGAAATTTCTGTCGAATGCGTTGAATCTCTCCGAGGTGGCAATGATTAGTGCCCTTCGGACACTTAATCGCTCGCCGGTCAGTTGGACGCCGCACTCTATCATGAATTTCGTGAATGGGATGGTTGACGCCAGGGAACTCGTAGACTACTCCTTATAAGACATCACCTTAGAAATGGCCGACCATGGAGCGGTCACGGTCAACTCCTACACTTTTCATCACGTTCGACCGCGATAGGCTCCCTGGGGCAGTATATGCCGTTGTTATCGCTACCGCGTGAAGGCATTTGTGAAGGAATAGAGTCTAATAAGATCCGGAGGTCCACCGTGAACCTTTAGAAGAACCACGTGGCCTTTGATCCTAGAACAAAAAGCGTGAGAAGCAAGGAAGGGTGAACATTGTTTTATCAAACCAGCTGTATTTATCTTGCGAAACCTACTAACCGCGCCCGGGACGATTTAAGCTCGCCTCCCATACTCGACCGGCTCTTTATCTCGAATTCTCTCCCCCCGCCCTCATCCGAAGACGGCGACTTCAAATCCCAGCAGAGCACGCCGTGGCACGAGGCAATTTCGTGGCTCGCCGAACACCTATATAGCCGGAGATTTTCCGCTGGATAGTTAGTACAGCACGCCCGCCGACGAAGACACATTATGTTTTCGAGTCGGATCCTCCGTAGCTTATTCGGGTACCGACGGCTAGAATCTATTCACCGTGGCCATTGCCCCAGTCAATTACAACGGCCGTTCTTCCATGACCTCGTACCAGTACTCCCTCATCGAGAACCCTGAGGTAAAACCAGTCCTCCTTCATCAGCACTCTGAGGTAGAAACAGTACCTCCCACCCATCAAGAAATCTGTTGTAAAACATATTTCCTTGTAACATCTTTGCCTCCCTGGTTACCTTCCCTTCGACGCTTATCCCATGTAAGACGCTGACGCTGCAGACCTCATTAATTTCCGGTCTTTCCAAACCAATTGCTATTATTTGCATTACGGCTTAGTGTAACCCCTTTTAAGACTCTGATCGGAGTCAGGTAATTAACCGCTTTAATCTCTTGGATTTGACCCTTTGCTGACACCGATGTGTCCGTTATTTATTTGATTACGTATCTCACTTAAACCTCTATTTGTATATATTTAATATTTCTTTTATTTTGTTATTAAACTTTACTTTTGTAGCCTCCTTTATATAACCTTAAACGACTATCGGCCATCAATTAACCCTTAAGCCAATCTGCACTCTTATATTTGATAATTATTACCCAGCAACACTGGGGACCAATTTCTCCTCCATTCTCATAATCCCCCTCCCTAACTGGTCGGACCGAGCCATTAGCATGTAATTGTCCCTTATATATATATATATATATATATATATATATATATATATATATATATATATATATATATATATATATATATATATATATATATATATATATATATTGCTATACCACGGTAGCATTCATGCCACTGCCGTGGGTCTGTTACTGCTGTCACCACTTTGGCCATACGAATCGCTCGTGTAGACATGCAAATTCGGGATTATCCTAAGTATATGTAAGTTACTCTAAGGTCGTAAACGGTAAGTCCCTATCGTTTATAGACAAGTATTTCAATTGCAGAGAGAGGCATCCCGTTTTTTCGAAGCAATGTGGTGCGTATCTCCTGGAAAAGGAATTCCTAGCCGTTTAGGGTACGGGTCATTTCTCATCTTCCTAGGCTAAGAACTTGTTCCTAGCGCGCCAAGTGCTGCTTAGGACGTGTTATGCGCTAATTTTAAAAAGGCACCCTCTACTCCTGGCTTCTCCAGGCCTCTGTGAATGGTCGTTCCCGCGCACATTCGAAAACTTTTTGCGGGTTCTACTCACCCCGGGCACTCCTCTGGTAGAACTGGAGGCACAAAGGATTTACACCCAGCCTAGTTTAAATTCACCGTGAACCTTTTTCGTAAGACGAAACTGCTTCGCGTCTCCACCGAGTCGTTAGACTCACAGAAGGCAATACCCCTTAAGTTGGTCGTGAGACAATCTTCTGCGGTTTCTAAAGCTGCTCCCCGAAAGGAAGAAAGCAGCAAAGGAGTTTCGGCTCGTACGCCCCGACCCAAGGCTGGAATGGGTTGCACAGAATGCACAGCTTGATTGTGTGTGAGGTGGTCGATGACCTTCATGTTAGTGGTCACTTCTCCATTCAAATAATCATTTTCTGGACAACTGCCACTTGAGAGACCCCGGTGGTGCTTGACGCGGTCGAAATAATCTGCCTTTCAGCAAATTAGTGAATTCTCGTTGTCATCGAGTAGTTTAGGTCGGCAGATGAGGCCTTTAATTTGTTCTACGGCAATCTCATCGCCATGTGCCTAACTACTATTCCTAGACTGTATGGCCATTTTGCACGCCGACTGCTTCCCTGTTGGTCAGCCGAGTGTGAGACGGCCCTCAAACAAAAATAGTGTGCCTATATTTGCTATAGGCTCCGCCCAAACGATTTCAGTGTATGCGAATTTCATCGATATAGGGCTAGATTCTGGTATGTTTCGAAGCATACGTGTCTTTACTGAGCGGGAAAACACTCTATCAGAGGTGTGGAAGCGAGTCAAAAGGATTCGAGGTAAGTTCTTGCTGGACCATCTCTCCCATTCTTCAGAAGAATGGGACCGCGATCTCGGACCTCGCGTCTGTGGCAGAGGCGTTTGCGACCGATTTCTCCATATTTTATAGCGTGGATACTGTTCTGCCACCAGTCAATGCACAAAGTGATGGCGCTGAAGACCGCGAATTGGAGTTAAATCCATAGGCATAGAACCAGTCAACGACGGGAGTAGATTGAGTGAGTTGCGTTCCGATCTCGTTTCCTGCGCGGAAACCGCCCCTGTACGGGACAATGTCCCGTAGGACATGCTTTGACACTTGGGTGAGTGAGGCAGGGCCTTTCTGTTAGATTTCTTCAACAGGATCAAGATAGAACATATTCACCCAGAATCCTGCGAATCATTACTGACTCAGTTTTCTCCAACCGAAGAGTGATCACTCTACCCCTGCCTGTTTTCGCCCAAACTCTCTAACCTCATGCGTGTGTAATTTAAGAGAGAAATTAGTAAATGTTAGACTAGCCTTTTTCTGGACAGCAGAGACCAAATTTCTTCCGCACAG
The DNA here is from genome assembly GCA_963969495.1 of Ceratothoa steindachneri. NCBI lineage: Eukaryota > Metazoa > Arthropoda > Malacostraca > Isopoda > Cymothoidae > Ceratothoa > Ceratothoa steindachneri. The sequence goes on along the minus strand of OZ018320.1, from coordinate 177,427,099 downwards.
TGCGGCTTCGTCAAGTTCCACTCCACGTCTAATGCTCTTCTCCGGCTGGATAAAGCCGTAAGCAAGGCTTTCCGTCATAGACGTCCTTGGCGAGGTTCTGCCTAGGACGTCAACTTGGAGGGTACCACCTTTGACTATTTGTCACCAGTACTCTGCTCTCAAAACCTATAGAGCTCCAGGAGTATTGAGTTCGGCCTTTTGGAGCACATTTTGGGTCATGATGGATCCGTGTCAGTGTGCAAGGATGGCTCCAAGTCCCATGAGGAGGTTGGTTTTCACGCCGTATCACCTTTCTTTGAAATCAGCGGGGCTCTACGAAGTGTTACGTCTGTCTTCACCGCCGAGCTGTTTGCAATACATTATTATTATTATTTGAGATAATGAACACAAAATTCTTGTGGGAAAAGCCTAGCGGCCATGAACTTGAAAACAAGCTCCCACAGAACACAATGTCCATTGTCCATATGTAAAGTAAGAAAGAATGAATGCTAGAAGAAAGAAATTGGAATGTGTAAATAAATAAGTAAATAAGTTTAAAATTATTAAAATCAAATCAATATTAAAATTATGAGGCACTAACACCCACCCTTAATCTAGCATTGCAAACTCGTTTGAAGATATTAAGATCTTCCTGCATAACTTCTGCAGGAAGATCATTCCACTGCTTTACCGTACTTAGCAAAAAGCAACGCTGAAACTGAGAAGTGCGGCAGCGGGAAATGCATAGTGCATATGGATGTTGTCCATCTGCAAACTTTGTTGCTCTAGCAAGAGGCAGGGGCTCACGAATTAAAAATGATACTGGCAATTCCCTAAGGAAGTAGTATTTATGGAATATCGACAAACATGAAATCATCCGTCGATGATCCATCAGGAAAAAGGAACCTGCCTCCACGAACAACCCTATCTAAGAGAGACTGATCTCTGGCAGATGCGGATATCCAAACTGGTGAACAATACTCAAGAAGAGGGAGAATAAAGGACGTGAAACAAGTAGCATTAATATCTTCCATTATTATAGATATATGAGGCCTTACGTACAATACCAAGTTTTCGGGCAGCATTAGCAGATACATTTAAAAGATGCTTTTCAAAAGTCAGGTGAGAATCATAGGCAATACCAAGGATCGTTAGGGATTCCGACTCAGCAAGAAGTGTATCTTCAACACAGAGTGGAGGATGAGGCGGCTCATTGGTACGAGATCTACTAACCAAGAGGCTCTTAGGTTTACTTGAGTTAAGCTTGAACGAGAGATAATACGTCGCAACCTGTTCGTAGACCGGGTTGTGGTCTTTAGCGACTCAGAAAGCGCCCTGAGTCTCTCAGGTCATTGTAATCTCCAAACCTTCTGGTTCGTGTTATCCGTGACTTGATGGTTGCCGCAAGCAAGGTGGATGTCAAGATTAATATCTGTTGGATTCCTGGACATGTGATTGATTGATTTTGAGTGCCGCAATTATTAGGATATTGCATGATGGACATTTGGGAATTATGAGGAATGAGCGCGCCGATGAGGGCGCCAAAGAGTTCACTAGGACTGGGCCACCTGAGCAGCGTTTCGGTCTTCCTCACACCGATGACATGACAGAAATACGGGCAGCTCTCCGGGCTGCTTGGCAAAGAAGATGGGAGACGGTCGAGTGGAACCTAAAGTTACGTGCCATTGAGCCGTAACTGTTCCCTTGGACCTACTTCCCCCCCTCCCCAAATGCTGCGACGGCTTCAGGTTGCTTTCTGTCGTCTCCGAATAGGACACAGTCGCGAGACGCACCACCATTTGATGGAGCGCTCGCCTGCGCCCTACTGTGACTACTGCGTTGTTTCCCAGACTATTCGGTACATTCATGTCCTAATCTGGGTGATCTTTGCGCATGTTACCTGTCCCGGTACCGAGATGAGCGGGATCGCTGCCGCTTGTCTCTTGTACTCGAATGAATTCGTATACACAGATTTGTGAAATATCACGCTTTTTGGAGCAATCTGGCCTCTTCTATTTTATTTGACTATCTCTGTTGTAGGCTGCATGTTCATGTATGAGAGTGGCAGGCCTCTCACCAACGCCGAAACGTGCTTCTTTCTTGTTTGTTTTTTGTTTGTTGCTAAATGGGCGAATAAAATAAATCAATAATGCCTGTAAAAATCATTGGACTTTGATTAAATAGCTTTCTTTATGTTTGTTAGGACTTCTTATGTTATTTACAGCTTTATTCTTTTCAAGTTATTTGATAAGCACCTAAATATATAGTAATCTGATGGAGTTAAGTCGTGTTAGTACGCAGGATGAAACATTAGTTCCAAATTATTAAGCTTGTGTATGGTATCTTTTCCGATATTAGGTCGATATTTGTCCTAATGAAAAAGCATAAAATGGTCCAACTGAAGACAGAAAACTTCTTTGGTGATATTATGTTTTAGGTTAAGAAGTTCAAAATAGATTATTCCACTCATATTCCACCACAGCACAAGAGAATCTTACGTAGATGAAGCCCCCGTTTCAGCTGGTGTATTGGTTTTCCTCTAGGAATAATCCCCTGTATAGAACGTTTAATAGTATTTTACATAACCTACTTTTCATCTCCTATAATAATCCTAATAAAAATGGCTCACTTTTTATTCGAGAAAAAGAGATGAAAAAATGTGGATTCTTAGCTGCAAATGTACCTCAGACATATCGTGAGGAATCCATTGCCTTAATCGTGAAACTTGCCGATCTCCTGTAAATAACGATGCAGAGTGAAATTAATTGAATGTACAGTCATGTCCAAAGATTCGAGACTAATATATATATATATATATATATATATATATATATATATATATATATATATATATATATGAATAACGTTACAGCCACGAGGAAAATGAAACAACGGAGAACTGCGAGGCCTTTCGACTAATGGTCCTTTACTGAGCAGTCTGCTCAATGGCTGTAACGTTATTCATAAATTCCTCACGTTCCTTATTTTCGTGATTCAGTTATACATATATATATATATATATATATATATATATATATATATATATATATATATATATATATATATATATATATATATATATATATATATATATATATATATATATATATATTTTCATTCGTTGGGTCGGATGAAACAAGTCGTACCTTAAAAAGTAGGACAGCATTCCTATTGTCCAGAGAGTTACCCACAAGGTGGTTCACGGCGAAGAGTATTACACCTGGCATCAGGAGGAATAGCACGACTCCTTTGTCACTCTATCCCCGATTAGCCTCAAACAAACCTGGATATTTTCATCTACTAGACATCTTTATTTCGCCCTTTCTTCGATAATTTCTTTTTGAACCTCTTCTCATCTATTTTCATGGCCGGCAAGACATTTTGCAGGCTATTGCCGACCAGCTTTCGTCCACTCATTACTAGGTCGGAGTAAATGGGGGATGGGCTCACGCATTCATCTTGAATCTGGTATAGGAGGGATGTTTTTTTTTAACAGGGCTACATTCTAAATTGCCCTTTTTTCCCTTCTAATGTCCCAACCCCTTTTTCTTTTTTCAAACATTTACACCCACGCGATCGGTGTGAGGTGTAGTATGGACAGTCATGATGCACCTGAAATCTGGATGATTGCGTGGTTCCTATCCTCATACACACATTTGGACTTCATTTGTATTCTCATCTTTCATTCTCCCCCCCCCCCTTCCCGCCATCCCCCTTTACAAACTTTCTGCAATAGATACCAAAGTATTTTTCGCATTAAATTAAAAAAAAAATCCAGAGTTGAAAAGCTACCAGATCTAACTACTTTTCTAGTTAAATTACCAATATCCATGCTAAAATTTAGCATTTTTAATAAAAACCACTAAAAAATCCATTTGCATTAATGCGCTGATATATGTTTTAAAATAAAAATATTTTTTTAATTCACGAGATCTAAATTCGAGGCAAAACCAACCTATCCCTACTATGCTTCCTATCAAATCAATCAGCTAAAATATAGCTAAATGTGATTGCTCTGTTTAACAGAACAATTATTTTTATGCACAGGTAGCATACTAGAGTCATTGCCATAAAGATTAAGTCAACCTCACCACTTATGAGGTTTATTAGTGTTAGAATGGGTGCAATTCAACATGTTGAAATCTCTCTCAGCAGCATCATAAGTAGCTAGAGCAGGTGCAGAAGATCGTTCAATAATACGTTCAATAAAGATCAGATCTATCGCTGGCCACTGATTCTCTGCATCTAGCTTTTAATGTAAGCTGCTTCAATTATCATTAAACGAAGGTTTATCTTTTGATAAGAATCATATTTTTTTTAAAACTTTTGTCAAAAACATTAGCTATTTATTTTTGAAGTTATGGTAAGAATACTACCCAATATCAAACTCCGATCAAGAACTAAATAAGATTTGAGTATAGTCAATTACTTCTCAAAGCCCGTGCTACAAATGTTTGCAAATCCTCTACGCTTTTTTCTTAATCTTAGTCATACCCGCTCACACTTTTTTTTACAATAGTTTCCAGATTTCTATTAATGTTTTCCTTGCCCCTCCTCCGCCCTGATTACTGTAACACTCTTCTTGCTGGATAAACTCTTCCATTGTTCGACCCTTTCAAATTGTTCAAAAGTTTGTAGTTCGTGTTCTTCTCAGCCGGGACATTTCTGTCGTCCAACCCTGCTCATTAAGTTTCACTGGCCACCCATTCGATTCAGAATCGCTCTCAATTTCCACTTTCTTATATACACAGCATCAACTTATCTGACTTTATCTTTGAGACTTCCCTTTTCCCTGAAAACTCTACGTTCTGCATCTGCCTCTCTAATTATATGGTCATACTTTAGATACCTATATTTAATTCTAAAATGTCGAATAATCTGATTGTCTCTATACGCTCCTTCCCTTCTCTTAATGCCTTAAAGAAGCATCTCGTCACTCAAGTCTTCCCTTAGTTGATGAACAGGCGTTTTGTGAAGATCAATGGCATTGAAGAGCGCCATATAAAAAACCCCATGATAATTACCATTGTTATAGTAGATCCGAAATTAGTAGATGATACAGAGGACAGGTATGAACTGAACCCTTGCGCTAAATCAAACTATATAGTGTTTTGCCATTCAGTATGATGTGCATTAAAATTGCTAATGAAAACATGACGTTCCTCTCAAATTCCTGCAAGGATTTCATTTAAGTTAAAAGTAAAACAAAAATGTTAACAGATAATATTAATGTATTTATATGAAACTCTTTAAACCCGTCGGCTCTCGCAGAGTGCCTGTCTAATACTGAGTGCAGTCCCGAGGGGGGTATGTTATTCCGTCATCTTCTGGTGCGGTGGTGGGGCATTTAGAGAGTGCGTTTTCTATTTTTGTCACAACAGGGAGTGTTGTATGTAATGCTGGTCATCGTTGGGAAGTTTAATTCTATATTTTATGCTTCTCTTCTCATTGCCATGAGAAGAGCTTGGATTGTTGTGGCAAGTATTTCAGGCTGGCGGCTAATGAAGTGAAAGAAATAGTTTGGCAGGCATATTCTCATACAGAGCTTGTTCACAAGAAAGAATCTGAGAAAGGGATTTCCCACGAATGTTTTCATACATAGCTTGTTCATGTTAAAGAATCCATAGAACGAACTTTGCAGGAATGTGGTCCTACAGAGCCTGTTTACGTGAAAGAATGTGAGGAACGAACTTGGTAGGAATGTTCTCTTACAGAATTTGTTTAAGTGAATCTGTGAAACAAACTTGCTAATGATGCTATCTTATAGAGCTTGTTCACGTGAAAGCTCTGCAGAACTAACTTGGCAGGAATGCTATAATACAAAACTTGTCCACATGAAAAAAAATGCCAGCACGAACTTACTAGGAATATTTTAAAACGGAGCTTATTCATGTGTAAAAAAATCCCTGGAACGGCTTCGATGGTGCATTATCTTATAGAAGGTGTTCACATGAAAGAATATACGGAACGAACTTGGAGAGAATATTTTGCTAAAAAGCTTGTTTACGTAAAAAATCTATGTGGAATGATATTGTTAGAAATTTTCATTCAGAGCTTTTTCAGTTTAAGAAATCTGTGGAACGAACTCAGCAGGAATGTTTTATTATAGGGCTTGTTCACACGAAAAAGTTTGTTATAGGTACATACTTGGAAAAAAATGTTCTTCTAGAAAGGTTGTTTACGTGAAAGAGTCTGTAAAAGGACTTTCGCAGTTATATTTTCGTACAGAACTTGTTAACATGAAAGGATCAGTGGAATAAATTTGGCATTAACTTTCTCCTAAAGGGCTTTCTATATGAAAGAATTCCATGAACGAACTTGATCCAAATGCTCTCCAAAACAGCTTGTTCACGTGAAAAAATTTGATGTACTAATTTAGCAAGAATGTTCTACTACAAAGCTTGTGTGCAGAAAACAAATCTGAGGAAAGAGGATAACAAATATATTTTACTACAGAGCTTGTTCATGCGAAAAAATCTGCGAACATACTTAGAGGGAATGTTTCCATACAGAATTTGTAAAAGCTCAAAAGCTGACGAACGACATCGGGAGGAGTCTTCTTCCTCTAACGCTTGTTTAGGTGAAATAATCTCCGCATCGATCAGCAATGTTCTACACAACTTGTTCACATCAAAGAATCACAAAGAGCGAATTTAGCACGTATGATATCCAGAATTTGTTTACATAAAATAATACCCGTAAAGAACTTGAGAAAAATGCTATACAGAGACTGTTCACGTGGAAGGATCTGTGGAATGAGCGTTTGTTAAGGCTATTTCTTACAGGGCTTTTGTAGGTGAAACAAGCTGCGGAAGAAATGGTATCCGTACTCACTTATGCTGTCACCGGCAGTTTTGACTAACTCAGAGATCCAGAACTTGTATCTGCATGTTTTGTCTTAGGTTTACTTGTGCTGGGCATGTTGTGGATATGCGTGTTTGTTGTCGAGTTTCATGGTCTAAATCTATGTTAGGAGGTATCTAAATGGATATGTAAGTTGATTGGTTAGGTACTAGACATTCCCTAATGTGAGGGGTCAGGTGTTGAGAAAGGAAATATGGTGGTATGATGCAGGGTCGGTGACTCTTTCGTTTGGCCTATGTTCTGGTACAGAACTTGTTCACATGAAAACTCTCCAGGGACGAAATTGCCATGAATGTTCTACAGAACTTGTTCACATCAAAGAATCCCCATGAACAAAGTTGACAGGAATATTCTACAGAACTTGCTCACATTAAATAATTCCAAAGAACGAACTTGTCAGGAATGTTGTACAGAACTTGTTCGCATCAAAGAATCGCCTGGAACGAATTCATAGGAATGTTCTACAGAACCTCTTCACATGAAATAATTCCAAGGAACGAACTTAGCAAGAATGTTCTACAGAACTTCTTCACATGAAAGAATTCCAAGAAACGAACTTAGCAGGAATGTTCTATAGAACATCTTCACATGAAAGAATTCCAAGGAACGAACTTAGCAGAAATGTTCTACAGAGTTTGTTCACATCAAAGCATCTCTAGGAACGAATTTGGCAGAAATGTTCTACAGAACTTGTTCAAGTGAATTAATTGGCAGAGCGTGAGAGTGCTATTTTACAGAGCTCGTTCGCTCGAAAGAAGTTGCGAAACCAAATAAGAAAGACGCTTGTTGACATTGAAGAATCGCAGTCACAAACTTGGGAGGAATATTCTGTTCGATAACTTGTTCATGTTCAATAAATCTCCTGAAACAATTTATGGCTTGGAGTTGAGCCTTGTTTTCCACTCGAATTTGCAATCTTATTATTAAATTCCTCAAGGGTTTCTTGCCATTAAACTCATTATAGTCACTTGTTTCTTAGTATAGTGATTTTCTCCTATTTATGTTTTGCTCCTCTCTTTCCGCACTCTCAATTTCTCCATATTGTTAAAAATGCAATGCTTCAGTTCCGATTATGTTACACCTTTCCCGTAGTGAATCGATTCAAGAAATGATCTTTCCTATAATTTCTAGTCCTTTTTAATCTTTTAGTTATTCTCTGTGTTCACTTCTCTGTAACTCATACACTCACACAATGCTATTCACACATTTCTTGTGTGGTTATGATAATTTTATAAAGCTTTTCAGGAATGTTGAATTCGGTTTAATCGTGAATTTTCAAAAACTTTCGAAATAATTTCTCTTCCAAAAGTTCAGACGAACAGTGAAGTGATGATTGCTGTGGCTATCGCGTACACTCGAGACTGAAACGGAAAGATCCCTTAAGGAACGAGGGTTAACACAACATCGGTGGAGTTCATATAATAACCTTACGATGATTTTTTTACGTTTCATTCTCTTAACTCTACACAATCACCTCTAGACCTATAATTTCAGATACTTTTCCGACCCTACAACTTATCAGAATATCCTTTGTCGCATTTAATGGGAGAGATAAGTCCTACGTCATCTCAAAATTTGCCTCTTTTCATACGTCGATAGCACCAGGCGTCTCACAAATGGTTAAACGGAGCTCTCCAGTCAAGGACAAGCAATTTCGTTCTGGTACTGAGTCGCAACTCATCGTGAGCTAAAAGCGAGCACTCGAACACCTGAGACGGGCATTAATCTGGCATTGGTCTCTCTAACTGTCTAGACCAGGAGTGGGGAACTCCTTACCTGTGAGCCTAATTTCTCCCGATGTTAAATTTGGAGCCAATTGCTGATGAAGTCTGAATATGCAAGAAATGATAAAGCTTTTAATCTATCAGAAAATCACATTATGAAATACAACATACTATATATTTTAATTTTGAAAACATAATTTATGGTAAATATATATAGTCAATTAGACCTTAACTAACCTAATGTCTATGTATTGTTTATTTTATGTCTATAAAAACTAAGAAAAAGGTGCAAACACGGGATATTTACGTATATTGTTTCTTTTGCTACAAAAACAACGTTTTAATCATATCGTCTATCTTCAGGTTCTAGAAATCCAAATGAAAAATTAAGAAGGTTTATAAGTAAAAATAGAAAATGTAATTGAAGTTTAAAGTGCTAATTAAAAAGTTACTAAAAAAATGATAGCTGAGAAAAATAAAACAGTATATACGAAACTAGAACAAATACTATTTTGTATTTTCGAGAGCCAAAAAGCAAAATTTCATGGAAAATATGCATGTTTAAAATGAAAACCGCAGAACAAACCACTAACAGTAGAATGAATTTATAAATAGGAGTAAAATATTTAAATTAAACATTATTAAAAGAGTATTTATATTAAAGCACTAATGAAACAAATGAAAACCAATAGTAATTTATAAAAACTAAATAGTAATGCGGCTTACCATTGAGAGTCAGTTGCCAATAGCAACTGAAAAATTGAATAGAAAGAACCCTAAAGAAAGTTAAATGTGTTGGTTGCTACAAAAACAACGTTTTAATCCTATTAAAGAGGTCATCGTATTGAAGAAAGAAGAGGGGAACAAGTTTATTATCAATGAGTACTAAAGATTTAGTTTTTATAAGTATGGATTCCCAAAGTTTAAATGAGTATACTTAATTATTATGCTCAATTATCCTGAAGAGATGCAAAAAACCCAGTTTTACAGTGTGAAGGGTTATCCAGGAAAATGTGACCCGAAAAAGACCCTGTAACTCTTTAAACCTTAAATATTTTGGTATAAAGTCTTACAAATCATTCGAAAGATGATAGTTTAAGTCTAAAGACTAGCATAAACTAGGCCATCCAAATAAAAACAAAATTAAAGCTTCAAATGAAATTTAAAGACAAGTATTGACTATGTAAATGCTCAAGATGACTTCATGGACTGAACAACAGTTTTTTTATTAATAAGAAATATTATAAGCATGGACGTCATTTAAATATATAACTTTATTTTACTCCCTTTATTGATGTTTGGTCTGGTACGGAGCGTCGATTATATTGAATCATCAATCTAAGTTGTAGAAATCCATTTTGATCTCCACAAGACCCCGATTAGAGGAATCTTTTTTCTTCTTCGTAAAACATAGTTATTTTATATTAATCGAGAACCACGTCTTTAATTAAAATAAATGAGTTGATGTAGTGTTTAAAGCGACGTTCAACGCGTACAAGGTTGCTAACAGAAGGATACTGATAAAATGCCGCCGGAAGAAAAGGAACGGATAAACAAAAACACCTTCTGAAGATGCTTTCTATTCTGACTCGCTTTATGCCAAAATATTCTGGAAATATCCTAAGGCGGATGGACTCACTGGCTCTATCTGATTCGCGCGCGCGCGCACACACACACACATACACACACACACTCAATTATTCGAACAAATCCCTGTATTTTACCGAATGGTTTATGGAAATCTGATAAATTGAATGAACAATAATTAAATTTATGTCCAGGCCAAGTAGCAGAAAAGATTGGCCATGTGATTAGAATCAGAGAAGGATTTGGAGTAAGATTAATGCGTGAACTTTCTGTCTCTTTGATCATTTACATTTCAACATCCAAAGCACCCCTATGATGCACGCTAAAGAAGTTTGCAACGACATTAACGACGAGACGAATGCACAGGCATTTTGACAAAAAAAAGCTGGCCTTTCAGATAAGGAAGAAAACGTGGCGCCATGTCATCTATGTGGTGGAGTTATGAAGGGCACTGGAAGAAAAAGCAGAAGCGGCCCATATTTGCCAGCTCTACGTTGCAAAACTCGTGGCTGCCAAACTTTTCATTCTATTCGCAACCGAAAATGTATTTTTTCATTCTAACCTAACCTGAACTAACCCCTCCCTCCCAAGACTTTTTAGCTAATGTGCGCTTTATTCATAGGTAAAGTTATGCAACTTTGTATTTCATTGTGTTTACAATACATACTCGTAGTATGGATAAAAATATATATATATTTGTTTCATTTATTCCAAAATTAGTAAAAAATACCCCATAGATCACATATCAAATACAATTTCTGCGCTATCTCTCTCTCTCTCTCTCTATATATATATATATACATATATATATATATATATATATATATATATATATATATATATATATTATCTTCTTTTTTCTATTTATCTGATCTTTTCCTTTATCTGTCTGTCCATCTCCGTATTCTTACTCCATTGACCTGAAATTCTCTTCTTTTTCTTTGGATTACACAGGACACAGGTTTTCTTAAGCTATTTGGGCATTGTAGTTTGCGTACTTGGCGCACAAGCGTTCAATTGTGCGTCAGTTCTGTGTATATCTGTCCTATATGTGCAATTATAGAATATTTCTCGCCATTATGTGCATGTGTGCGCATATGCGGGTTTTTTTGTCTTGTTTGTGCTTGCGTGTGTGTATTTATGTCTTGCGTTTGTACGTGCACAATTGTATTTCCATCGTCTGCGTATATTTATATCAGTTCTGCGTTCGTGTTTGTATTCCCAAGAGTATTTCTGCCGTTTATCTTCAAGTGTGTGTCACTGTAACCTTGCCCTTCTGAAGGCCAAATCGATCCTCGCTTCTGGAATGTGTAGAAGACTACGCTTGAGGCGAGAAGGAACGGGCAACTCTCTCTGCCCCTACCCTAAGTTGAGCGAGTGGTGTGTATGTACTCGTATATGCGTGTGATCTCTTGATCACTTTTACATGCTTTCGATTGTTTGAGATATTAGATCTCTTACAATTTCCTTCGATCTCTTCTGATCTTAGCGAATCTAAGTAGTGTAGTGAGTAAAAAAAAATAGAGCAAATAGAATGTTGGTGGGTTTCATTAAGACGAATGTAAATTACCAAAGTAAGGAGGTTATACTTAAACTATATAACTCATGATATCAAATTGCTAGAGTCAGTGCAAAGGAGTGCAACTAAGATGATACTTTCCCTGAAGCACCTTGAATATGAATATAAGTTGAGGGGCTAAACATGTTCTCATCTGAAAGAGAAGATATGATTGAGCCTTTTCAAATTTATTCTTGGATGGATAAGTTGGATTTTATAAGTTCTTTGCATTGAAAGGTAGTAATAGGAGTAGGGGCTACCACTTGAAAATTATAAAAAAACAGAGGTGTAAGTTGGATGTGAGAAAGTATTTTTCACCAACAGCGGTAGATTATTGGAATGGTTTACCACAGGAGATAATATGCAGTTCAAATTTAAATGTTATTAAGCGGAGCCTGGATGAGTATACAGGGAGGGTAGGTTATCATGTCTTTTTAGTTATATTTGGACAAATTACATATTGTAATATAGATATTGTTGCAGAATATAATGTGATGGTCTGAACGCATTTCTGCGGATGCAGATTTTGAAGGTTAAGGGAGAGTTTTTTTATTATTATTATAAATTGTATATATCATTGATATTGTATATTTTAGCTGCATTTTTCAGTTTTCTGCAAGCGATGCTGACAATGCTGGATATAATCTTGCGGGTGCAGTTTATGGGGCGGGTGTTGACTCGGATGACCTCTGATAGGCCTATGCTGCTTTTGTCACCCGTTGTTATGTTAAGAACTTGAGCTATTTGGGTGATTTTATTCGATATGGATATTTAATGATGATTTTCGAGGTTATCTGAGGGGTTGAGAGCCCGTCTGAGGTATCCGATTTGGTGGGGCATGTCGAGTGGGTGAAAAGATGGTATAATACGCATCAATTGTAAAAATAATGAGTAAAATCAGAGCAGTCTTTGTTGGCGTTTAGTCCTAACTGCTTTATCCTTTCCTCTAGCAGACTCGTCTCTTAGATTTGAAGTGAAAATTTATCTTTGGAGGACCGCGTTTACCGGACTTTGGGAAGCACTACCAAGAAAAGAGGGTCCAGGGGAAATACCTACCTAGAATTTAAGTTCTGGGAAAGTAGGTCAGGTGAAAGTACATCCTGAAGGATTATTCTCCTGAAAAGTTGTTCACCTAGAAGTAGGGGCCTGAAAATGTGGGTTGAGGGGGCATAGGTCATGGGTAAGATGGTAATGGATAAACCGATTCACTGGGCACCAATCCTGCAGATACCCAATTATAGGAAATCGAGTGGTAGTGGTGGGTTTCATGGGAAAGCTGGTCTGGAAAAGCCCATTCTGACCAATCAGGTACGGAGAGAAAGCTAATTCTGGGGAAGAGGTTCTTAAGGAAACCGGCCCTTGAAAAGCTCCCCCTCGAGAAGCAGGTCTTTAGAAGACGGACAGGTCCTAGCTTAACAGCTCCCGAGCAACCAGTTAGAATGGAAATAGCTTCTGTAGACGCATATTTTGCGTAAGCTGAGCATAAGGAAAGATGTGCAGTGGAAAGTGGTGCTGGAAAAGTTGATACTAGAAAAGCCGGTTCTGGAAATGGCGATCCGAGGAAATTATGTCTTGCGGGAGCAGGTCTTGAGCAATCCGATCATGGGAAAGCGAGCTAAGGAAAAGCAGCTTATGGTGAGGCAGGTATGAAGGAAGAAGGTCCTGAAGAAACTGGCAATGGTGGGGGAGGGGCAAGTCCTTGGGAAGTGGGGTCTGGGGAGGTATATATAAACAAAGCAATTTCCTGGAAAAGCCAGTTCTGGGAAAGCAGATGCAAGGTAAAATGGTTCTCAGAAAGCAGATTCTGTGGAAGTAACCACTAAGAAAAGAAAGTTCTGGGGAAGCGGTTCTTGGGTAAGCATGTATAAATATTAACTAGTAGGGAAGAAGGTCCTGGGGGATCTGGTGCAGGGAAAATTCGTACAAACGAAGCGGATCTTTAGAAAGAGGTAAGGTAGAAGAAAGTGCTGAAAAAGAGGTATTAAAGAAACTGATCATGGATAAGAAGGTTCACCGGAAGCCTGTGGTGGAAAATTAAGTCACTGGATTCTCGGAAAGCAGGTTAAGATAAACTAATTCATGAAGAAGTCGTTCCTGGCAGAGCAGATTTAGGCTAAGCCTTTGCTATTTTAGCTAGTCCTTGGGAGAACAGGTCCTGGGTAACCTTACTGAAGTTGTTGTTGCTGAGGAAACAGGTAACTACACTAGGTCCAAGGAAAGCAGGTCAAACAACCGGGTCCTTGGAAACCACTTGCAGGGAAAGCACTTGTTGGATAAGGAGGTCCAAGAGTAAACCACTCCACGGAATTATTTTTCTCTTTTACTCCTCTCTATCTACGTTTGTTAATTTGCGGGCTCGTGCTCCATGTATAAACGTACTAACGACGTTTTAGCAGATGTTTCTAGTGCCAGGACTCAAAGTTTGGAAGGATTTACATGAGAGTTTCTGTCATCCTCATCACTGTCCATAAATTAAGAGAAAATGCCATTGTTGGTTTGATCAATTTATCTCAATTGATTTTTTTTTCTCTGTTGTAGTTGCCAGTCCATAGTTGTTCAATTTCCTGTTTGTATGTATATCTGTCTAGCGACCTGTATGTATATCTGTCTGTCTGTCTGTCTCTCCTTTTTATTATTATTCTATAGTCTTCTGTATTGTTCATGTCTGTCAATTTATCTTTTTCTTCTTTGCTAGTCTCTAGTTCTGGAGTTCCTCATCTGTTTGTCTTTGCCTGCCTGTCTCTATGGCATATGGTATAGTCTCTAGCTCTATAATTCCCTCTTTCCTTGTCTTCCTTGTGTCTATATACTTGTCTGCCATTTTCCTGTTTACCTTTTTGTTACTACCTAGATGAATGGGTACTTCTTTCTGTCTCTTTCTCTGCCACATTGCCAGTCCTTCCTTCTGTAGCTCCCTCATATCTCATTCATTCTCTGTCTGTCTGTCTCTCTTACTTATCTTATCACTCCTCCTTATTCTTTCCAAGCTCTCACATGAGTAGCTGGCCTTTTTCGCGCGACTCCGATTTACGGCCGCAATTAGAGTGCCGATCCACAGACTGGATAGCCACTTCCCATCTTCGCAATCCCGCCACTCATTTCAGGTATATATCTCACTTACTCAATTGATGTAATTTATTTTACGTACTCACTCCTGTACGCGTTTTAAGTACGTATTTCACTTACTATTATAGCACATACTCATTTTACGAACTTATTTCACTTTCTCATTTCACGTATTCATTCCAAGTACGAGTACATACACTTCCGAGCAAAATAAGAGAACCCTTTTAAAGTATTTTCAAAAATATGATGAGTAGGTACATGAAATTTTCGTGGTACATAAAGGCATGCATTTAATATATTTTATAAATATTTCCTATGATACTCTGGTATATTTAAGAAATTATTACTAAATAAACTAACAAAATTAAATATTGATACGTGCAAAATAAGAAAACGATTTTTTAAGGAACATTCTAGAAGTTTCTTGAAATCATCTGGCAACCTTTTTCTCAGTAGGTAAGAACTGTACAGCCGCTATTGTTATCGTACTCACTCTGCAGAGATGCCACCACACATGAAAGTGACTCTTGAGCTCAGTCAGAGAATTGTTTTCTTAAGACTTCAAAGGGGATTCTTTTTGCCATTTCAAGAGGTAGGAAGGTCCAAGAGTGTGACTTCGTGCGTTCTGAAGTTATACAATGAAAAGAAAACAGATAGATTTCCTGTAAAAGTCGGTAGAGCCAGCATAACCACCGTCCGAAAAGACAGAGCTATTAGATCCTTCTCAATTTAGGATCACTTCGAGAATGAGGCAGGAATTTGTCGAGAAATTAAGACTAATAGTGGCAAAGAAGTGAGCTGTTTCATGGTATCTCGTTGACTCAATGCATATGATTTAAAGACTCCTTCTCGAGCAACCAAACCAATCATCAGTAACAAGAAACATAAGTTGAGACTCGAATATGTAGAAGCAGAAAGCTCATTTTGTTCGGAAGGATGAAAATTGAGAGAGAATTCGTATCAGTAACAAAAGTAGATTTAATTAGTTTGATTTGATGGCAATCGCTTTGTTAGACGCGCTGCGGGTGGTATTCTTAACCTTAAATGTAATAACAAGTCTGGCAACCATGGAAGAGGCAGCGTCATGGTATGGGAGATGTTCTCCTCTGAAGGAGTTCGAACCTTAAATTCGAATGTGTACATAAACCTCGTACATCAACATCTTATTCCTTTACTCCGAGCATCTCTGAACCAGCCAATAGTATTTATACAGGACAACGTGCCATGTCATACTACCCAGCGAGCTAAATACTATTTCGAACAAGAAGATATCAAAGCTATGAAGTGACCTGCTAAGAGCCCGGACCTGAACCCAATTAAGAACCTCTGGAAGATCATTTGGGACAAAGTTGAAGACCAGCAGCCTTCAAGTGTGACGGATTTATGGACGAAAATTGAGCAAGAATGGAACGAAATAACACCACAATTTTGCCAAGAAACTGATGAGGTTTTGTGGTCACGTTGCGCCGAAGTAATAGAAAACAAAGGCTTCAACACCATATTAAGTGTTTTAAGTTTCATCGTTGTCAAATCTTGCTTTGTTTCTAGTGTATTTTCTTGCTAATCAATTCCGTGAATGATCTTTCTCTTATTTAGCACGTGTCAATATTATATTTTGTTAGTTTATTTAGTATAATTTCTTAAATATACGATTGTATCATATGAAATATTCATAGAATATATTGACTGCATATTTTTGAAAATATTTTAATAAAGGTAAATCATTTTCTTATTTTGCTCGGTAGTTCATTTACGCACTGATTTCAAGTACTTGATTTTACATATTTCATGGACTCATTTCACGTATTCATTTCAGGTACTTATTTCACTTAAGTCTTTTTACAGACCCGTTTCACATACTCCTTTTAAGGACTTATTTCCCGGATTTATTTTTCATACTCATTTTGCATACTCATTACACGAACTCATTTCATATACTCATCTCTCATACTTATTTCATTCATCTGGAGTAAATATTTTACGGATTCATTTCACGTACTCATTTTAACTACTTATTTCACTTACTCGTATCACTTACTCAAGGTTAGGTTTTCACTTTTAGAAGAAGGTTAACTATCCAAAAAACCATCTAAGAAGACTGTATGATCTCTCTAACACCAATTTAATACAGGACTAAGATCGCTCTATGTCGGCTTCAATACTGCTTAGTATGCGTGTATTCAAACAAACCTACTTAAGTAATTTCTCCTGACCCTAAAAGGAATACTACACTACTCACCGAGAAATTCTTGAAGGTAATTAGGTAATTTATGAAGAACAAGTTTACACTTCGCCAAAGCTAGATTACCCGCTGAAGAGATCCTATGTAATAATAGGTCATGTCCGAGGTAGGTCATTTCTCCTTTTTTCCTTTCGTGCATTTTTTTACTGATATTTTTACTAGGTCTATGATTACGGATACACACTTAAATGCCTCTCTATGATTCATGCAGTCTTAATCCAGTGAAACTCAAACCAAGTTTATATTATCTGGAATAAACATTCATAATACAAGATTGAATAGGGAAGATCATTTTCTCGCAGACCATCGACCCGGCCCATCGTTTGCTACTAATGGAATTGAAATACAATAGGAAGAAAGTACGAAAGAATTCCCAAAACACATTTCTACACATGTTTTTCAAGGGAATAATCGATGACGTGATTTTTATATTTATAATTTCTCTCAATACGCTTGAAGCTCGTTTAGGAGACGTTGTCACCTCTATTCTTTATTAGGTAATATTTATTTGCATTTAAACAAGGTCTGCTGACCAAAAAGTCGCGTTCCCTCACTTATTCTGATTTATGACCTCACCTAACATAATATAGCCAAACGTATCAGATTATAGCCTAGCCTTGTATAGCATACCATACCCTAGAATAGAATAGCCTAGTATAGCTTAGCATAGCCTAGTATAACGTAGCCTAGCATTAACTATCCTAGACAAGTATAGGCTATACTATCCTATCATACCCTAGTCAAGCATAGCTTAGCATTGTCTAGCCTAACATACTATATGCTATCTTAGCATAGCATTTGATAGCCTAAATTAGCATAGTATATCTTACCCTTGTACATTATATCTTAGCAAAGCTTAGCATAGTATAGCCTAGCCTATAATAACCTAGCATAGTATAGCCTATTCTAGGCTTGCCTAGCAGATTATACCATATTATAGCCTAGTCTAGTCTAGCAGAGTATCCGCTGAATAGTTATGATGTTATTGCCAGAACAAAATAATTCCCGGGATAACCTTGGGAAGACTTTGTTAATTATAGTATTCGAAAAATAATGTAAAACAACATAAGGGTTTTAAAATTCGCTAGAATCGGCCGAATAGTTATGATGTTATTGCCAAAACAAAATAATTCCCGTGTTAACCTTGGGAGCACTTTGAAAATTATAGCATTCGAAAGAGAATGTAGAACAACATATGGGTTTCAAATTTCGTTAGAATCGCCCGAATAGTTATGATGTTATTACAAAAGAAAAAGCAAAACGGGGACCGATCGACCCTCATAGTGAGATGTAGAGTCGCTTGCGACTAAAAATATTCGACAAGTCGATTTTTAAACATAGTAAGTGAGGTAGTTTCCACTGTACATCAAGGTGCACTGGAGGATGTTCCAAAAGGAACATCCTCCACTCAGCAGGACTGGCTAAACTTAAATAGATCAAGAGCCATTCGAGAGCCTTCGAAAGGAACATCGTCCAGTAGGAAGGACTGGGTAACTATAAATATAGCAAGAGCCTACGTGAGTAAAAAGGGATGATCTTGTTAAGTAGACACTAGCTACAAGTGATGCATGCCCTTGTGGTGAACTCATACAAACTATGTCTCACATTCTCCGAGGATGCTCAATGGGACCTAGTTATTCTGACCAAAACTTTTTGAAAACAAACCTCTCGCTCCTTCTATGGACCCAGTGGTGTCTTCAACAGTAGTCTATCATTAATATTACTGAACCTTATAAGTATTTTAAACCCCTTAATCGGGTGTAAACGCAATCGCTTAGTTCAGCCTGACAATAAGTCTAAGGATATAATCTATACTTAGTACAGTTTATTTTTAAGCTCATGAATTAATTTATAAGTTCTAAGTGCTGCGTAGTTATTCAGGTAACTGAGCCTGTGACTTTACTAGATTTAATGCTAATATAGCACCTTGCAAGACTTAGATGTGTATATGCTGATGAGGAATGAACTAAATTAGTGGATAAATAAAATAAGCGGATATGTTAAATAAAATCGTCTAGGGATAATAACAAAGATCCTAAAAGTCTTTTAGTTATTTACAATGTCATCGTAGGAGTCTTAAAGAATGAATGAGCAGATAGTAGAAATTTATAATGGTCATTTTTCATCAGATTTTAGCCTGGAAAATACAAGTAACTTTGATTTTATATTAATGCAAGTCCATATATGGAAAGATTAGATTATATTAAACATGTTCGACTGTTCTCCCTCAAAATCTTTCCTTCTCCTTCAATTCCACAGTCTCAGTCCCATACACCAACGTTGACCCCAGAAAGTGAAGTTCATGTATTGTAATATTATATTAGTCTTTACCATGGAAAATAAAAGTAACTTTTTGTCAATTAATACAAAACCATAGATGTAAAGATTAGCTAACATTAAAACAGGGTGGACTATTGGAACGATTTGGCATACGAGGTGGTTAACCTTAGAACTTTGAGTACCTTTAATTTTAAACTTGACGCTATACTAACCTTGTTTTTCCCCGATTTGAAGTTTAATGTTATAATTTGCTCTCCTCAGATTGATCGAAACTGTTTTGACCTGGAAGGATTTTGACTTGGAACTCGAAGGCCCGGTGATAAATTATTTAAACGAAATCAGCGAACCAACCAACTCGCACTCAACGGTTTCCAATGACAGGGAGATGACAGGCCATCTCCGATCAGTAACACCTAAATGAACGAGGATTAGTAGAATAATTTCATCAATGCCCCGTAGCGAGTTATACTTGAGCTAATAAATATCCCAACGTATACATAAAAAAAGGCCATTTTCCAGAGCGGTCGACCTCCAAATTCGTTGGCAAAATTCTGGGAAATAACCTTGCAAGCAGGCTCCAAGCAGAGGTAGGTTATATCGGGGCACATAAACCACACCAGTAAGGGTTTCGAAGGAGGCGTATAACGGATAATGCACTCGCGCTTTAAATGAAAAAAAACGCGCTGAAAGCACAAGAGGACAAGTACGAGGGGCGGTCAATAAGTTTTGCAATTCGGATATAAGGAAACGAGATATGAGGAAAAGTGTCTTATTATTTTCCAATATAACTACCCTCGACTTCGATGCACTTGCGCCACTTGTCCCTGAGGCTTCGAATTCCCGACAACCAGAAATCTCCCGACTGCTGTTCAATCCACTCCTGGACGGCGAGCTGGACATCTTCATCGTCCCCAAACCAGCGTCCACGCATTGCAGCCTTGAGCTGGTGGAATAAAAAGTAGTCGCCGGGGGCCAGATCTGAACTGTAAGGGGAATAGTTGAGCTCCTCGAACCCGCACACGCGCAGGGCAGCTTGTACAACTCTGGCCTTGTAGACAGGGGCATTGTCGTGGAGGAGCAGGACACCGCGTGTCAACTTGCCACACTGCTTCTGACGGATGCACTTCTTCAACCCAGCCAGTTCCTCGGTGTAATATTGGCCTGTGATGGTCCTTCCACGAGGCGCATAGTCCACCATCAACACTCCCTCAGAATCCCAGAAGATGGTGGCCATGATCTTCCCGGCTGAGGGTTGGGTCCGGAACTTGATGGGGGTCGGAAAGCCCCTGTGCTTCCAGGCCATGCTTTTGGGCTTGGTCTCGGGATCCCAGTGATAGACCCACGTTTCATCACCTGTCACTATGCGTGACTCGAATCCCGCTGGCTCTTGGTTGTACAAGAGCAGCAGCTCCTCCAAAATTTGACGACGTTCAAGTCGATCATGGGGCGTGAGGTTTCGTTAGGTTTCTAGGGACCCAACGGGCAGAGACCTTGGTCATGGCCAAATTGTCGTGGATCATGTTTATAACACTTCCATGTGATATTACAAGTTCTCGCTCGATTTCTTAGACCTTCACCCGTCGATTTTCGAGGATCATTCTCTCCACACGGGCGACATTGTCCTCGTTGGTCACATCTGACGGGCGTCCTGGATGGGGGTCATCTTCAAGTAACTCACGACTATGGCGGAACTCCCTATTCCAGCGAGCAATGGTTGCAATGGGAGGGGTGGTGTTTGTGTACACTGCAACCATGCGTTCATGGATCTCTTTTGCATTCTTGCCTTCCTTGGTCAAAAATTTGATCAGTGCGCGGTGTTCAACCTTCTCTCCATTGTTGAAAAATTTGTGACTGACGATCTGCGATCAGCTACTGCTTCTTAAATAGACGAGGCAGGAGCGTGCGGCTGCAGCTCCTGACTTGTCATAACTTGTCCTAACACCCCCACAAACAGCCATCCCCCTTCCTCTGTTTTGCCCTACCGATTCGCAAAACTTATTAACCGCCCATCGTATTTGGATATTTTGGTCCTGAACGTCCATAAAACTTTGGATAAGATCTGGTTGAGAGAGGTCAAATACAAAATCCTCAATACCCGGATTAACCCAGTTTTTGAGAGAATCTTCTCTGATTTTATCATAGAAGAAAGACGTAAATCATGAAAGAAAACTACAGATGTATTTGAACTGGAAGCGGGTGTTTCACATTGAAGCTCCCTGAGTACAATATTATACTTTTATATGCACAATAGACCTACACACGTCAGTTTAAGAGAACGTGATATATCCGAAATTCGCAAATGGCATTACATAAATTATACTCTCAAATATAGAAATGATGGCAAGGGCTATGGAAACGGCAGAAGAAAATGAGAAAAATAATTAATAACAGAAATCGAAGATGAAAACTAACAAACAGAAATTCAAAATGATGAATCGACGTAAGCTCGCGAACGTAATCGTGAACCAGCGAAAATACCGACCGATACACCACGTAAGGAAATATTCTTGAACTCGCAAACTGCCATCGGGTATAAGCAGAACCAGATAGTCCCAGATAAAAACGTACTGAACATTGGAAAATTCACAGAAGAGTCGAATTAGAATTGATCAATATGATTACTAAAACGCAAGCAAACACATAATAACGAAGAAAATCGAAGACATAAGGTAACAAAATTACCCCCTAAACTTGGCTGGTATTTTAAAAGTGATGAGCATTTATTTAAAATGCCTTTTATTTTTCAATGGGGGCATACAGGTTATCTTAGCATCCCAACCACGGATATGTCGTTAATCGCTCCACACGGCGATTAACTGTGTATACCCGATGTAGCTTACTTACATCACTGTAATCGCAAATGGTGTGATTTCCCTCCGCCATAACACGTAGCACCGTAAAGTAACAATAAAAAGTAGTTCCCCCAAAGCAGTGTGCTATTACTACGAGGAAGTGAGTGAACCTAATACTCGACTGAGCCTTTAAAACAACCAAAGGAGAAGTGGAAGAATTACCCATGATCGACTTTGAAGAAGCGTTACTCAATTTTAAATTTAAAGAAAGAATTGTTTTTAAAAAGAGAAAAAAATAGAGATAAACAAACAAAACAGTGCAAACTAGGACCAAGTGAGTGAATATCGTTCTAAAGGCGAAGAAGTTTAGAAAAACGATAAAACAAAGGATTGAAAGCCATGGTGTTAACAAAAATGCGAACAAAAGGGAGAGTAGAGTATAATTAAAAATTAATTAACTTTTTGACGGTTAGAATGAAATACCAAAAGCTGATAAATGAAGAAGACAGAGAGGCCCTCTTCACCGGGGTAACTGGTCGTCTACTTTTTATTTCCCAACTATTAACTTCTCCTTCTTACTAACTATTCTTAATCTATTCCGGTGGTTTGCAAAAGACTCAAAAATATACCATCATATTTTTACTGACTCTAATATCTATCCAGAGTGACGCAACTTCATCATGCACTATTGAATGATTGACAATGCATTTTTTTTTAAATACTTATCACACCATCAGTCCTACCTGTATTTTTACTAATGAACATATACCGTAACCTATAAGTTACATTTACATACGTAAATAAATTATATTTTATTAAACCTGGCTTCTGTTGAACATTCTATATTTACTGTATACCTGCATCAATAATTTATAACTAAATAACTCATCTTCCTTGTTTCTAAGTCTACGAGCATTTGTATAGAGGCAAGTTAACCTTTCTATCCCTTAAGCAGATTTTGTAATGATTCAAACTGTTACACTTACTACTATCAAAAACTAGGTTCCCCCATCTTATATTTCCCTTACAAGGAGAGCTACCGAGTTTTCCCTCTGTAAAAACCTAATAACCCGATCAAACACCTTTCACAATACAACTACCCTATCATTATTTAAGTGCACTACTGATATTGCATATATTTTTTCTCACCATAAATGCATTACACAGATTAACAAACACTAAACCTGCCTCCTCACACATAGTCCTCGCTTCTTTCAGTCGAATTGCATTAGACAAACATTTCTTCTAAACAACGATTGTCGAAAGCAGAGCCGATATAACACCTTTCGTTCACCTTTCAACCAACCTTATTATATCCTCTCATGCAACTCATTCAAATATATAGTGTCCCAAAATCATATGATGCACATTTTTTTTTTAAACTTATAAGAGGCGAACTCACTGACAGATTCATGTTATTTGTATTTATTTTATAGCCGGAAGAGATACAACAGTTGAATTGTTAATAGCCTTGTATAGCCTAAGGAGACACAGAATCGAAATTAGTAATAGCCTTTCCTTCCTACAAATAAACATGGAAATGGAAGTGTGCGCTTATCACTTCAGCAACGAAAATGGATATTACGGTCGTATTTTGAAGTTCAGAATATATCAAAGGTTTAAGATCAGGGGAGAGACAATTTTGAAACTATTTCTCCAACTCGACTTATTTCACGTCCAGTGTATCTATGAGAAATTTGAAGTCTACGGTGTTATGCATGCTGCGTACAAACAAGCGACTAGGCATTCAAGGACATCAGCATATGCTAACACCTCTGATGAAGTGCTATAAGTATACAATTGATCACCAAGAAAACCAGTGAGAGAATGTGCTCGTGAAACAGGGAAAATTAAGATAAGTATCAAAAGAATTCTGAATAATACTAAAAAGAAATTTTACATGAGAAGTTTATTACATGCCGTGAATGAGGTTGATCCGGACCGTAGAATTCAGTTTTGCGAATGGTTTCGGGTAAAAAAAAGAGAAGATGGTCAATTTACAGCCAATATTGGGTGCTCTGATGAGGCTACATTTAAGTTTAACGATACGATTAATTGCATTAATGTGGAAAGACATGTAAACTTACCGGGTATGAATATCTGGAGTAGTTTTTTTTTTCCATAAGGTTTGGTTGGACCATTCTTTTACGATGGTACAGTCCCCTGACAAAGCTACCTCAAGATGCTTCAGAGAAAAGATTTCATGTAACTCAATTGCTATATGGAGATGAGGCAATTTAATGTCAAAAATACGGAACAATTCTTCGTTACCACTAAGAAGCTAGGAAATACTTTGATGGAACTTTTCACAATCGGCGGATTGGACAACGAGGTAGTAGTGAGTATCCGCCACATTTACCAGATTTTAAACCACTTGACTTTTTTATGGGGTGATTTTAAAAATGAATTAGACAGAATAAAATCTCCATCACTTGAACAATTAAAAAGGGCATTTGAAGAAGTATGTAAAAATATCTCTACAAACATTTCTGTTGAAGTGTGCCAATCAGTAAATCAAAGAGTGTAGTGCTACATCGATTTTCGATCACTCACGGGTTTAAAACGAAATGAATTATCTATTATTGCGATGATTTACATTTTACATATAAAAAGAAATAAAAATCATCAGAATCCGTTACTGAGTTCACTTAAGTTTAAGAAAAATGTATAATAGTTTGGAAACCCTCTCTCTCTCTCTCTCTCTCTCTCTCTCTCTCTCTCTCTCTCTCTCTCTCTCTCTCTCTATATATATATATATATATATATATATATATATATATATATATATATATATATATATATATATATATAATATATATATATATATATATATATATATATATATATATATATATATATATATATATATATATATATATATATATATATATATATATATATATATATATATATATATATATATATATATATATATATATATATATAGAGAGAGAGAGAGAGAGAGAGAGAGAGAGAGAGAGAGAGAGAGAGAGAGAGAGAGAGTCATCCAAAAGTTCATGCTGCTCTATGAAAAAATATATATATATATTTTCAATATATTTATTTAATTAGCATTTTGGTGTACAACATTTTCCATTTTAGTGGTTTAAAAAAATACAAATTCTTTGAAAAAATAAGAATTGCTACTCAAAATATTTTGAACTAACAGCGCAGCTCTCTCGAATGAGCCTATTAGTCTATTAACTGGAATTATTATAGCTTATTATTGGAAATAATTGAATTGTAAGCTCAAATATTTTGAATAGAAATTCTTATTTTTTCAAAGAATTTATATATTTTTTTAAACCAATAAAGTAGCAGAATGATTTTAGATAAAATGGTAACTATCTAATTAATTAAATTTATTATAAAACTATATTTAATTTTTTTCCTTCCAAAGTAGCACGAACTTTCCGAAAGAGGAAATATAAGTTCTGCGGGTGGTAAAAATCACACAGCTTTCACCATATTAAATTTCTGCCCTTCATAAACCTTTTGGCAGAGAGAAAGAAAGATCAAGGGACTTTCCATTGCAGACTATATAACCATAGAGTACAATAGAAAGAGAAATTTGACGTGAATGAGGATATACGAGTAAGAGAAGAAACGGGAGTGTTTTTTGTAGTCAAGTGAAAGGAACATTGGAAAACACAGAGATTAAGGAGAGGGAAGGACGACACAATGAAGGGAAACAATATTGAGAATACATAAATATCGTCAGTGGAATAAACTTAAATTATCTTGGCCGGGACTCGACCTCGGGTCCTCTGGTTGCTATTCAGATGGTCTACTATTAAGCTACCAGGCACAATAACTCAAACCCACCCAAAGGGTCAACCAATCAAACTCACTATTCGTCTAGGCTGGGAACCTCCAAGGTATTTTTATATCATATATTCTTACCCACTCACCGTTTAAAGGCTCACTATCCGTATATGATGGAATAAAGAAATATTTTTTTAATTCCCCAAAATGGAAAAATAAATTGAGAAATTTAGGTAACTTTATTGAAAAAGTATTTGTCGCAGTTGTCGGCATTTTTATCCCAGAGGTCAATTTATGCTGCAACAAGGCTCAGATGAGGGGGCAACTCACTCGCCTCATTGCAATCATATGGACTATTGCATTTGGAACACACTTAAAGATATGGCTTATAGAGGTTGAAAGGAAAAATTCACTCAAGTTGAATTCAAAGAGAAAAAAAAGACTCGAGTGCTCGGATAAAGTAATAGTGGCAGAAATTAGAAGTGTATCATGTCATGGAAGAAAAGATTACAATTATTTTTACGAACATACTGGCGGAAAATCGATTCTCTTCTCTAAACGTTGTTTAAATAAAAAAAATATGTCACGCGTTTTTTTTCCTGCACTTTAATAAAATTGTGAAAAAATACAGAATGAAAGTTCATGAGTTTTTAGGGAAATATATCAATAGATCGATAGATCGAAGAAAGTTGTAATTGATACGGGGGGGAGGGTCAACCGTGAAGCATTTATGTGAGTATATTGAATTAGAGTGCGTTTTTTTTCTTTTCTCACCCTTTATATATATATATATATATATATATATATATATATATATATATATATATATATGTGTGTCTGTAGACAAGGAAAGAGAAATTTGACGGAAATGAAAAATGAGACAGGAAACAAGAGGTTTTTTGAAGGCAAGAGAAAGGGACATTGGAAGAACACAAGGATCAAAAAGAGCAAATGAAGGCACAATGAAGGCAATCCATACTGAGAAGAAAGAAATAACGCCAGGGGGAAAAAGTTTTGAATAATCCTGGCCGGGACACAACCTCGGGTCTGCTAATTACCGGGTAGATGCTCTACCGTTAAGCTACCAGGCACAGTTACTTAATTCCCCCCCCCCAAATCGTTACCCTATCAAACACTATCTCCCTCGGCTAATAACATCCAAGGATTTTTATACCATATGTTCTTAATCATTGACAAGTTAAGGATCTTTATCCATGTCACATTATTCAAAACTTTTCCCATAGCATTATTTCTGTCTTCTGAGTATGGATTGCCTTTATTGTAGCGTCCCTTGCTCTATTTACCACTTTCTCCTGCCTTCAAAAATCTCCTGTTTCTTGTCTCATTTCCCTCAAATTTCTCTTTCCTTGTACTGCTTTGTTATATAGTCGGCAATACAACGCTTCTGCAACTTTCTTTCTGTCTTAAAAGGGTTTTTGAGAGACAGAAATTGTATTTGTTATTTCTCTCTTTATATATGTATATATATATATATATATATATATATATATATATATATATATATATATATATATATATATATATATATATAGTGTAGAGGGATCCCCTAGAATAATATTATTTCCCCACCTCCTAAGATATTACTTCGGGAGAGGAAGCGAGCCGTTACTTACCCCCTCCTTACTTGCCGCTTGGTCACTAAAAAATTCAAGCCGAGACATGACGCTAAAATTGAAGGCTACCTCCCCGCCTTCTCAATCTCCCCCCCCCTCCCCTGCCCCCTTCGGGTCGGGAGATTACTCATTTATTTTGTAGGTTCGCTGCGAATAAGTTTTATGGCTCCAGCCGCTGGTCGTCCGTCTGCCCGCTGATCTCTGCCTCTTATGATTTCCCGCAAGGAGACGCTCTGTTTTCACGGCCGATAACGAGGGTTCGAGAAGGCCCCTCCCTCTCCCTGCTTTGGAGAACTCCAGGTATATATGCACCCTCCGAAGGATTACAGATAGATTTGGTTAGACGACACTTTCCCGAAAGGAGCTCGATTCAACGAAGCTCTCTCCCGAGAGAAGTGTGAGTGAAGGTCGCAAGCCACGGAAGAGCTGGACATCACATCCGTATCTTCGGGTTAGGGAGAAGAGTCTCGTGAAGCAACGTAGGCAATCGCCTTCGGATCAAGGATTGGAGAAGCCGTCCTCCGAAGTTCTTCTGGTGACCTCTTGATGACAAGAGGGCCGATAGCTAGCTCAAGCCGAGTGTGGAGAAGTCATCTCCTCTCCCCCTTTTGAAGTTCGACCGGTGACTTATTAAGGACAAGAGGCCTGATAGCTCGCTCGACCCGAGTTTGGATAAGTCATCTTCCCTCTACGAATTTTGTCCGGTGACCTCTTTAGGACAAGAGGCCCGCATCTCGCAAAACATAAGTTTCGAGAAGGTAGCCCCACCTGCCGCTGGTTTTCGGCTACCTCCGTGAGTAATCAAGGTCACCAAGACCTCTCCCCAAGTTTGCCCCACTTTACTCTCAAGGTTCAAAGGAACTAAATCACTCACTACCCTAAATCTCCCATTACAACCATTCAATAACCCTGGTTATCTAATTAGTATTCGGAACCTAATTCCGTCTTATTCATGTACATATACATATACTCGTATATCCATATTTATTGTTTTGCATTTTATTTAGTGTGTATTAAAATCTATTTTTGTCGTTGTGTTTGGAATATTCCTTGGTCACGCAGCTGCACCTATCTATTCAAATGGCACTCTTAGAACAATAACAGTTGTCGCCTTGCTTGGCCTACCTTAGAGCCTGTGTGCGCATATTCCCGTACACTTGGCCATACTTCGACATATATATATATATATATATATATATATATATATATATATATGAAATGAAAAACTCACAAAGTATCCCGTGATGGTAGCAAATGAATGCAATGTCCCGCAGGTAAAAATGAAATGGTGTTTCCGAGTACTTTCGAACTTTATTAAGTTCCTTATATATATATATATATATATATATATATATATATATATATATATATATATATATATATATAACATAGTTAAAATATTTATTGTTTTTTATAAAACCCTTAAACCCATCCAAAACAAAACAATAAAAAATCTATTTCGTGTGTCTCCGTATATCCACATAAATTTCTAGATGAACCGGAGGAAAATTATATGTGATTACAGCCCACCGAAAAAAGAAACATGGATTCAAAACACTTTGGTCTCTATTTAATAATTTTTTTCCCCTTTTTTCCTGGGGGTAATCTACATACTCTAACATGATATTTTGCAAGTTTCTATCTATATATGTTTTTGCGTATGTGAGTAAACAATGTCTTCCTTACAAGTCTCTGTCTATGCATACAGGTGCCTATAGATGGAAATAATGCTGCTCGCTACTACTACATATTATTTTGTGTATTCAATTACATAATGCAAGTTCATACATGAGTGCGTGTACACAATACATTTTTATCCTTCTATGTTTGGGTGTAGACAGGTACATAATGCCATTCTATTCGTGGCTATACACAATAGCTCTGCATACATATATGTATGTATGTTAGGTCCACAATATACATCCATATATATTTGTATCTGTGTATGCAGGTACATACTATAATTCTACATACGATGGTGCACATTACACAATCTTTATATACATATATGTCCTTGGGTACAAAATACCAGTGCATATATGTGTGTATGTATGTACACAATATACACAATACATATATGTATGCATGCAGTTACATAATACCAGCCCTTATATTAATGTTTGTTTTAAGTACATAGTACCTTTCCTTAGATTTATATGTGTATGTAGGTACACATTACCTCTACATACATTTATATCACGTGAGGGATGCAATGAATGCAAAACTGTCCTACGGGAAAAGGGAAACACGAATTGGCAGCAGTTGGAATTCATTTTTTTCTTATTATGTGAGGTATTACTGCAAATCTGGGTGTGTATGTAAGTACATAACACTTTCCTACACATATCTGAGCGCATATAAAGGTACACAATACCAATCAAGCTGGTCCATCGAAATGAAGGCTACGGGAAGGTACTTTCTGCCGTGTGGTTTTCGTGTATCCTTCGGTCGGCCAAGAGGTGATTGTCAGCTTAACCCCAATATCGGCGTCCTTTCGGCCCTAAACGCGCGAATTAAGGACGCTTCTGTTGACACAGCCGGGCTACGATAAGAGAGAGAGAGAGAGAGAGAGAGAGAGAGAGAGAGATAGAGAGAGAGCATTCGCCCCCATTCCCCCAGCCAAGGATTGCATCCGAGGTCGCGTTTGTCTCGGAAAACAAACGTTTGATTAGGGGGTTTCACGCCGCCCTCCTCTCTCGTCCAAACCCTACCCTGAATTAGATGTCACAGCAGCACCATGCCTTCTATAGCCCTTAAGCCCCAGGCAGGTTTTGATCTTCATTGGCTTTATACTACATCCATGTACACCCAAATGATTATTTATGTTCATGTATCATTTGTAACATTCCTAATCATACACTTCTTCTCTTCGTTTTATGTCAGTCGTTTGAAGAGACTGCGTGTTACCTTGGCTCGGTCATTGAATAGAAAGTAAAGAAACCGTATTCTCGAGTTCAATCACCGACAGATCTCAGCTGTAGTTGATTTTAACCTAATCTTTATCGAAATTTTGATCCGGGGTCAGACTGTAGCTATCTTACATTAAGATGCACTCCGAGATACAGTTTTGATTTGAAGTTTAAATAGACATAGCAATATTATCCAATTGATTAGTTTGTATACATTTTTCTCCATACAAATGCTTTCAAAATGGCTTATACTTTATATAACACATGATATGTATTAAGTGATCCCATTAGTAGCGCAGCCTTTTATTTCATGTTTATTAAATTGTGGATATAAAATAATCGAAAGCAGGTTTGTTTTATACTAAAGTCATGTTATTGGAGTTCGAGACGCCAGAAACAGGTTAGGAGAAACATCCATGAGAGTGAACATCCCACAGGCAGTTTAGGCCGAATTAAGTTTCCGAAAATCGACGCACAGCCTATATGACCCGTCTGACTTCTTTACCAACACAGTAGAGGAGCAGTAATTAGATTGGGAGGGTTCTGTAATCTTTAAATTCAACAATTTAATAACTTTTGCGTTGAAGACCTCTCTTAAATGAATGGGCAGGGGGTACGACTTAGAACGAATAGGCTCCAGGCAGGTTAAAATAATATCATCCTCGGAAATCACATGTCCAAAGTGACTCAATAACAGCTGCAGCTGACTCTTCAAATCGGTAGGCAGCTGGGCGTTTACGTATAAATCGGATGACGGAGATTCGGTAGCGCTGGGAACGGTGGGCAAGGGGTACTTCTTGTCCTGTTCAATTCAAGCCATTTGCACCACATTTAGCGGATCTAGGGGGTGAATAGGGCCAATCCGGTCGATTGCCACATGGGCGAAGGGTTTAGGTGTGATGGGTCCCTTCTGCAGCGGAGCGAGTCTGACGCGTCCTTTTGGGGCTGTCCTCTGACAGATATCACACAAATGGCAATAATTAAGGATGTCATCTGTCGCACCGGGCCAATAAAAACATTTAAAGATTCTCTGAACAGTTTTAGTATTGCTGAAATAGGCAGAGTAAAGACTATCATGGTCTGTCTTTAATATGAGGGATACCTGCTAAGGAGGATGCATAATGCCTGGGCCTCGGTACTATTGCTTTCCAAGCAGGCACGGTACAGGAGGTCGTTCTTCACAATGCATGAAACGACTTTATTACCGCGGGTGGACTCTTCAACCTTATTATGTATGAGCTTTAGTCTTATTTGGGCGGAGTGAATCGTAGTCCTTTTGCTCTTTAGCGAATTCATTGTTCAGAACACCGCTGTAGGGAAATCGATACCCACCATAATAACAGATGCCTCGTTCGAGGACCACAATGTCCTGGCGCTAGGCAGTGTAACCCGATTACTTACCCTCCCCCCCCTTCCTCTCTCCTCTCAACCCACTGGCCGCCAGACACCTCCTCAAACCACGAGAAGTACGAATCAACAGATTTATGTGCCAGCGAGCATAATAATGTTTAAACAGGCACTATTTGCCCTAAGATTTGGGATCGAGTTTCGTGTAATTGACGAAATTATAAGAGCTGCGACCAAAAGCCAGAAGATGCCTTTAGAGCTAAGTGAAAGACGCTCGGAGAAGAGTCGTTAGAGGAGCGAGGCTTAATTGATAAGCCCTCATCTCCCCCCTTTCCCTACGTCCAGTGGGTCGGTGAAGTATATAGGCGGATAACTGGAGAAGAACGGGGAAGATCGAGTTAGAGATCGACACGGCGAAGTCCGGCGTCAGCACGGCAATCAAAGAAAGGAACGGAGAAGTAGTTCACTCTGAGTCAGTTCTTGGTGGTCACACCGAAAATTAGTCCCTTTTGTATTGAGGATCACTCTCATACATCTCTCGTCAGAGAAACCCCCATCTCAGTTTGCAACAAAAACCAGAGATAGTCCTCGCCATTGAGGAATCCTCAAAGTGAACTCCCCCCCCCCTCCCGCCATTCATCAAAGGATTTATTTTTTTTGCTCATCGCTCGTCAGTGCGAAGCAGCTCAAGATTAACCCGAAGATTGGAAAAAAGCATACTTTCACGGTCCCGTTGCTTAAATCATCTGACTAAGACAACGTGCTTAACGCCATCCGTCGCCCTCACCGAAATCACCTGTTGCTTCAAGCACGTCTCCTCGCCAGTCAAACGGCTGGGTGTAGGTGAACACGCCCACGCGCCTAACCGCAAAACTATTTTCCCGTATACATAAGATCTAAGGCCAAGGTCATTCTTCAGTCGGATTCACGTGTGTTTTTTTAAAGGTAAAGAAATTCAATTATTTTTGTGTGCCAATTAGCGTCCAATATTAAAGTGAGCTTGGGGTCAACCATTACTTTATATTCATTTGGTTTAAATTAGTAATTCTAACACAGACTCGTTTATTCATAGCTGTATAGTTCGTTTTTAAGATTTCACATTTTTATGTTTTAATTAAAGATATATTTTTGGGGGAGTATTTAATTCAATCCTCGAAACGCTGCATATGGCACTAGAAATCCTCAAAGATTAAATAACGTAAAATAATATAGCACTCTTAGAGAAAACGTAATCAAGGAGTTATTCAAGTACGTAACAAACCTACGTACACCAACTCGCCCCTTACAATACCACGACTGCCGCTAAACTCGGAGTCGCAGGGAGATTCAAGGGAAGCGGGTGCCTCTGCTTCCTTTTTCGTCCGGGAACGCGGGAGGATGGGTTGAACCACATGGGTGGAAGTAACCTGTGGGCACTGGCCTACCAGAACAACGCAGAGCTTCATTGGGGCCGCTACTACTTCCGCCCAACCGGTATAATACGAGCATTCAATAAAGCATTTCAAGATGGGGAATCGATTTTCACGCCAAAGGTAGTCATGTAGTACCGCAAACATATCATACTTCAGAGCGATCGGGACCACAATACATGTGCACCCTGTATCCCGAACAAAGGTGGAAACCCGGCAGCCGTTTACTGATCCGGTCTCAAACTTCAAGCTTCCTGGAGAGCTCTTCTCGAACAAGAAGTTCACCTGATGGCCAGCGTCAGGAGGAGTAGACGGATAGGGAGGCGGTTCAACTTGCGATTGTGGTGGCGGAGAGGAAGCACAAATTTGGTGTACTTGATTAAGAAAACTAGGACGGAATTGGGAGTTCTGAGGGCAGTTGGTTCTCAAATGTCCTTCAACACCGCAGGAGAAACACCCAATGGACCTCCTGGGAAAGTATGACGAAGGGTGATTCGACGAGAATGGCTTGACGTCGCGGGGTTCAGACGAAGAAAAAATTCTGGGCTTGGAGGAGCCAGTTATTTTGACAAACTTACTAGGGTTACGGGGTGTAAATTTTTGTTTGCCACTTTTACCTTTGGGGGACGATGGATCAGACTTTCTTCTTTCCTTAAGGTAGCAATTGTGGCTCGCGGCGAATACATCGGCTTCTTCGATGCACTCCTTGAAGGTGGAATACCTCCGGTCCTTCACAAAAGATAGAATCTCTGAAGAAAGCGAAGCCATAAGCTGGTCCTTCAGAATGAAGTCGACTAACGCTTTATATTCGTGGGGAACTTTCGAAGAATCAAGCCAAAAGTTAAAAAGTCTCTGAAGCGTATACCCAAACGGTCAAAAAGTTCGATTGGGCTCTATACGAGCGTGACGAAATTTAACGCCGTAGAAATCGGGCGTCATGTTATACACGGCTAACAATTCTGATTTCAACGTCGAATAATCGATCCTTGCTTCCGGCGGAAGGGATATGAAAATAATTCGGATCTTAGAACACAACAACGGTAGGAGTATAGCGACACCATCTGCGTCAATGTCCCAATTGTTCAGCTCGAAGATATTTTCAAAATGTGTCAAATAGGACCCGAAATCTTCTCCTTCCTTGTAAACGGGGAGCTTCACTGACGCAGTTTGTGGAACGTCTATCTACGAGTTGATGGAAATCGTTTCGATCCTCGCTCTATTCATTTCCAGTTCATGTCGTAGGATGCTTTCTCTTTCTTCTCGTTCTTCTCTCTCTCTCTCTCTCTCTCTCGTTCTTCCCTTTCTTTTTCTCTTTCTTCTCTGTCCTTTCTTTCCTCTCTCTCAGCTCTCTCTTCATCTTGTATGAAGGACAGAAGGTCCTTTCCGGATAAACCAAAAGATTTACCTTGTAATTTAAATTGGTCGAATGAAAACATGATGGTCGCGAATTCGAACTAAACTTAAAAAAAAGTAACGGGGGCGACCCGAATTTACTCGGTATACACACGGCGTGATTAATAATTTCCATCGGAACACTCAGAAATACCCGAATTAACGCGAGAGCGTTTAACTTTGATCACAACACTGAGAACAAAACTAGACTCAGCCTTTCTTGGTATTAAACGGTAGAATTCCGCTGGGGGGGAATAAATGAGAAGTACGGTCTCAAAACTTACACACGGTATGAATAAAGGCGGGTACACAAAACAAATGGGAGAAATAGTTCAGAAGAATATTTCTGAGCCTTCAGCCTCAGAACCTTTAAAAGACCTTAAAAGGAACATTTTAAAGACCCTATACACCTGACGCCAATTAATATATATATATATATATATATATATATATATATATATATATATATATATATATATATATATATATATATTATGTCGTAGAATGACCCCGACATATATGTCACTTCTACCCAATATGCGTGGACGCCTAAGCTCAAACGAGTGACCTTGACTCAACTCTGGTCACGAGAGAGATGGGCGGATAGAAGTGTAGGGGGGGGGGAGTGGGCGTCCAACTTCCTTGAATGAGCGAGAAGGATTTAATTAAAAAATGATTGAGTGCAGTTGGCTGATATTAAACTAATGAAGGCTGCGGGCTATGAGGCGTATGAGGAAGTAGGAACAAAATATACTTTAATATTTACATAGTTATACACAATAAATAGATTAAATAGAATAATGTCAATGGATACTCGATATATATCATTACCGAACTAACAGAGCTACTCGGAGCGAGCTCTACGGGTGCGTGGTCGAAATGCTATTTGAGTCTCTGTACATACACACACAGGGATGACTGGCAAGCTAGCCACAGCTGATTCGTCTCTGTCTGGCTTGGGCTCGAGGCTTTAAGAGATGAAATGGGGGATGGGATGGTTATTCGAGGGAAGTTAACCACGCAGAGTTTAACCTCTAGTAGTATCACTAACTGGAGGTAGTATTCGTTCCAAACGCAATGTACCGAAACCTAGGATGGGCCAATTGACTGGAGCTCAGATCCCTCGGTATAATTCTAGAATTCGGCTCGTAGAGAACTGGATCGCGATCGAGAATGACGTGTTCCATTGTAAAAGACAGACCTATACTGTCCATGCCCAATTCAGACCAGCCGGAACCGTTACTGCCTCCTCTAAGGGTGGGCGTGGGGCAATCTATCTACGAACCAACACGGCGCTTGAGGGCTGGGAAGTACTCCCGCGGCGGTTTCTTGATAACGTCATGGGATACGACATAAGCGCGCGTTTTAGATTCCAATCCCTCGCTTATCGCGGAAAGCAGTTTGATATTATGACTGTTCCCACGGTCCTCGCTCGCATTGACTTTACCTCGTGGTTTCGACGGGGCACATGGCGGTAAGGAGCCTTCATTTTCACCACCATCGATATGGCAAAATGAAGGAAGCAATATTTTATGCTGTTACTTTTCTGTTAATGGAAGAGAAACACTTAAAAATCTATGGAACAAGGCTAAAAGAAGAGTAGTTGACTATTTTGAAAGATCATAATAAACTGATGTTGGGTAGGCCGTTTTAATGTAGTACAGAAGTAATTTGAAGATTGCAAAATTAATGTTTTAATGTTGTGAAATAGCCGAAACCTGTACCCCATAGTAAATAAGTAGTTGGAATTAAAAAAGCATTTCTATCAAAGAAAGGCTACGAATAAGTAGCCTTGGTTGTACTATTCGAAGTAATGAGGAAAATTTTATGTAAAGACTACTGCAAGTTAATTGTAAACAATAATAAACGTTTGACAGCTTCAAATGCTAGAAAAGGTCATGCAACGAAATATTAATTTGCATTTTTCCTTGTGTGAAAATCTGTGTTCTGTGTAATTTTGTAATGCTGAGGAAATAAATCGTTTCGGGAACCTGAAAATTAGCTTGGATTTTTTATCACGCTTATAATGAATACACAAATTTTATTATATCGCATAAATTATTCGAATATTAATCGATTCAATAATTAAAAAGCATACAACGGTGATGTGTATTTAATCCTACTTCATATTGTACGTACAGTAAAGAATTAAAATCGATGCTGAAACCCCGATAATGGCGAAACGGGCGGTCAAGCATCAATAAATGAAGACATTCACATTTCTGTCATGAAAGTGAAACGAAATTTGTTATGAATGAAACACGCTGTAGCCCACACTGCACACAATAAGATAAGAGAACACACGTACGAACACATTAGTGCACCTATTTCTACTCCTGTTGTTTCGTATGCATATTTTTCAAAGGCACATTCCCGTATGCATTGATATTTCATTTGTATGCGCCCACACTTTTTTGCGTAAAAACACACATCTCCATACATATCTACAGGTACATGAACACATTTAGGCAAACACACCCATCAGAAGGGAGAAATATAATTATTATTGCTACACTGACAGTAACCTCCCCGCACCATCACCAGATTAGAACATACGCATATATACACAGATAAGCATACGGGCATATACGCAAATGCACACCCGCGCATACAAACACTCCTGCAATTTTCAGTTTCCAACCTTGACCTTTCGAATTCTTGAATCACTATGTTTACCCTTAGATGAAATTCAAAGAGACACCCACTTTCCACCCATTTCAATTCCCGTTCATTACTGCCCCTACGTCAGGCCTTTCCGTCTATTTCTCATCCAACTTATCCTAATCTTTCACTACCCTAAAAAATATAACTTCTTTAAGCAACCGCAGTACTCCTACATCTTCTCTAATCCTACTTGCATTCACGTCATCGTTACTGATAAATATGTGGAGGAGAAGAGACTCCGTTTTATTCAATTCGCGCAAGCATGTGTGTGTGTGTGTGTGTGTTCCTGTATATATGTCTGTACTATGACTCTGGCTACATATATTTATGTTTATAGTATATCATTATATGTATATATAATTTGTCGTCTAACTTCAATAAAAGTAAATAACACAGAAAGTTGATTTATACCTTTACCAAAGTAACCTGTTTAAGACTTGAAGGATTGTACTATTCATTCCATTCAAAGAAATCACCGTCGGCCTCACCCACGTGATCCAGGCGGTGTCAGAACCTATTGCAGCCTTCTCGAAGGTCACTCTGTTTAACTGGGTGGAAACTGTGGTGAATCTGGAGCTAAGCTATACCTTGTCTTCCACCTTCAGCCACACAAGCCGGTTCTATCTCATGTTGTATTAGTAGTAGTGGATGACTTCATGCTTTCCTCGTTCATCAGACCTTACGCCTCTTGGCCCCGGCTATGGACCTCATTGATTTGCTGGGATCGTTGTCAATGATGGCTTGTATCTCCACGACAAATTCGGGCGTTCTTTTCTTATCAAAACGATTAGAGGGAAGTTTCTGAGCCGCGGTACGCTCATAATTAAAGCCTCACTCATCCAACACCGTCCTCAGATTGAAACCACTCTAAGATATATTTGTATTAGTGTTTCCGGTGTGAATAGCACAGTTTCCTCTTTCTAAATTATTAAAGGATTGAATTCAGACATAGTATTGCTTCCTACAAGACGATGCCCAACTGAGTCTTTTATGATAGCAATAAGAGGAAACCGGCGAAAGATACAAGTAACATCAATGCTCGGAATTCAGATTTGGCAACGGCGACAAATTAACCATCGTATGATATATATATATATATATATATATATATATATATATATATATATATATATATATATATATCATGAGCGCGAGAAATATATACACGGGTCGAATCCCACCCCAGGTCGGATTTTTTCGAAATAAGAAATAAAATATTTCCGAAGAAAAATTATTCCGCTTTCTCTTTCCTGCGGTGGAGTTGGATTTATATATATATATATATATATATATATATATATAACTGAATCACGAAAATAAGGAACGTGAGGAATTTATGAATAACGTTACAGCCACGAGGAAAATGAAACAACGGAGAACTGCGAGGCCTTTCGACTAATGGTCCTTTACTAAGCAGACTAAAAGACAGGGAAAAAGAGAAAGATATTTATACACCTGATTAATGAAAATATGGGATATAAAGATTAAAAGGGGTGAGATTAGCAGATACCTGGAAAAATCCTATTAACGAGATGAGCCGTGAGGGTTAAAAAAAAAAAAAAAGTTTACGGGTTACAAAAGAAAGGGGGCAATGTTTAGGAATCACATATGCAATATGAAAACAAAAAAAAAGTTTACACATGATAAAAAGAAAATATGACAAAAGAAAAATATGAGGAAAGGTTTTTTTATAAATAAGCTAAAATAACTTCTAGGTGGTAATCATTAATTCAAAAATTTTATCTTTAAAATCATTCTTAAACATTCTTTTGATACAAGGGTCCAAAAAATACATTCCAGGGCTGAGATTAAAATTCGAAGTCAGTTGTATAAATGCCGATTCTAAAGGATTTCGTGAAAAAAAGTCATTTGATTTGGCAATCACAGAACTCTCCTTCCAATTAATACGATGGGAATTTTCACTCAAATGGATAAAAATGGAATTTGATGTTTGCCCAGTGTTTACATAGTACTTATGTTGCTTAATACGCACATTCAGATCCTTGCTAGTTTGCCCAATATAAAATGAAGGGCAATCCAAGCAAGGGATTTTATAAATTACGTTATTTGTTTCATTAGGGCAATTTTTTATTAACATTCTTTTTAAAGTATTAGTATAAGAGAAAACAAGATTTACATTAAGTGTTTTTAACAATGTTTTTACGGTTTCAAAGCCATTAAAATAAGGTAAAAGGAGGATATTCTTGGGCGCTTCCTTCTCAATAGTACTTTCGTTATTAAACTTTTTTTTGCTTTATTATAACAAATATCAAGTATATTTTCTGGATAACACAAGTCTGCACCGATTTTTCTTATAGATTCAATTTCCTGATCCAATATTGAGGACTGACAATGCGCAACGCACGTAAAAACATAGAGGAAAAAATTGATATCTTAATATTAAGATGGTGGCCTGAATAAAAATGGACATAGGTTAAGTTGTTGGTTGGTTTCCTATACCTACTAAAATTGCAATTAAATGATTCCCTATGTATTAAAACATCTAAGAATGGAAGGCAATTGTCTTTCTCTAATTCAACAGTAAATTTTATGGAAGGTACCTGGTTATATAAATTGGAAAGCAAATTATTTACATCAATATTAAAAGGCAAAATAATTAAAATGTCATCAACATATCTATACCACTTTAAGGGGATATCAATAATATTAGGTAAATATTGTTTTTCGAAGAATTCCATATACAAATTTGAGAGTAGGGGAGATAAGGGGTTGCCCATTGCCATACCAAATATTTGTTGGTAATATTCACCATTAAAAACGAACTTACAGTCACAAATGCACAACTTAATGAGTGAAATAATATGACTTACAGATAGAGGTAATTCATGATGAGTAAGCTCATTACTAAGATAATCTAAAATGGAATCAATAGGGACTTTGGTAAAGAGAGAGCAAACGTCAAAACTTACCAACCTATCATTGGGGCAAATAGTAATTTGATTTAATTTTTCTACTAAGTCAAGGGAGTTTAGTATATGAGAACCGGATATTGTTCCAAGTAAAGGGGACAACAGTTTGGTAATATATTTTGATAATTTATATGAAACTGAACCAACTGTGCTAATAATAGGCCGCATAGGGTTGTTTTCTTTGTGTGTTTTTACCAACCCGTATAAGTAAGGTAACGAGGGAGATTTTTCTGACAAAACACCTATTAATTCCTTCTTATCTTTAAGGATTTTTTTCAGTATACTATTGAAATGTTTAATAACTTGATCTAAGGGGTTCCTTGTTAATTTTCTGTAAGTCACACCGTCAGCCAGTAAGGCATGCATGCGCGATATGTAATCATTTTTATCAAGAATTACGATACTCTTCGACTTGTCGGCTTTTGTGATATGTAAGATAACACATTACATATCACAAAAGCCGACAAGTCGAATAGTATCGTAATTCTTGATAAAAATGATTACATATTCAGCTCACCATCTTAATATTAAGATATCAATTTTTTCCTCTATGTTTTTACGTGCGTTGCGCATTGTCAGTCCTCAATATTTGGATCAGGAGATTGAATCTATAAGAAAAATCGGTGCAGACTTGTGTTATCCAGAAAATATACTTGATATTTGTTATAATAAAGCAAAAAAAAAGTTTAATAACGAAAGTACTATTGAGAAGGAAGCGCCCAAGAATATCCTCATTTTACCTTATTTTAATGGCTTTGAAACCGTAAAAACATTGTTAAAAACACTTAATGTAAATCTTGTTTTCTCTTATACTAATACTTTAAAAAGAATGTTAATAAAAAATTGCCCTAATGAAACAAATAACGTAATTTATAAAATCCCTTGCTTGGATTGCCCTTCATTTTATATTGGGCAAACTAGCAAGGATCTGAATGTGCGTATTAAGCAACATAAGTACTCTGTAAACACTGGGCA
Source organism: Ceratothoa steindachneri (assembly GCA_963969495.1). Classification (NCBI taxonomy): domain Eukaryota; kingdom Metazoa; phylum Arthropoda; class Malacostraca; order Isopoda; family Cymothoidae; genus Ceratothoa; species Ceratothoa steindachneri. Next base: position 177,385,982 of record OZ018320.1, on the reverse strand, counting down.
AACATCAAATTCCATTTTTATCCATTTGAGTGAAAATTCCCATCGTATTAATTGGAAGGAGAGTTCTGTGATTGCCAAATCAAATGACTTTTTTCCACGAAATCTTTTAGAATCGGCAATTATACAACTGACTTCGAATTTTAATCTCAGCCCTGGAATGTATTTTTTGGACCCTTGTATCAAAAGAATGTTTAAGAATGACTTTAAAGATAAAATTTCTGAATTAATGATTACCACCTAGAAGTTATTTTAGCTTATTTATATAAAAAACCTTTCCTCATATTTTTCTTTTGTCATATTTTCTTGTTATCATGTGTAAACTTTTTTTTTGTTTTCATATTGCATATGTGATTCCTAAACATTGCCCCCTTTCTTTTGTAACCCGTAAACCTTTTTTTTTTTTTAACCCTCACGGCTCATCTCGTTAATAGGATTTTTACAGGTATCTGCTAATCCCACCCCTTTTAATCTTTATATCCCATATTTTCATTAATCAGGTGTATAAATATCTTTCTCTTTTTCCCTGTCTTTTAGTCTGCTTAGTAAAGGACCATTAGTCGAAAGGCCTCGCAGTTCTCCGTTGTTTCATTTTCCTCGTGGCTGTAACGTTATTCATATATATATATATATATATATATATATATATATATATATACATAAATTCGAAATCAGTACATGGAATAATCTAAAATTAAAAACCTATATTACAACATAGCGCAGCATAAAGCATAAGTTCAATAGTGTAATACTCGTATTATAAATCTGAGAAAATGACATAAACGAGGGTAAAATCAAAAACAAAAAGAAGCGAGTGAGGTAAAGTAGAGTAGAAAATGTTTGAAAATAAATTGTATAAATCAAACGCAAACAAACAAAATAAATGAAACATTCAAAATTTAACAATTGAAATGAAAAAAATAGAGAATTGGATACATATACAATATAATAAAAACTGAATAAAAAAATTGAACATTTCCTTAAATGGTGGATCACGATGACGAGTTAAAATGTGTCTGTTTCCCTTCCGTAGTTTATTATCCCTCGTTTTTTGAAGTACATACATGTACGCGTGGGTGTTTGTTCGTATCCATTATGTATGTATGCATAATATATCTACATACCTATTGATGTATGCATGTATCTTATGTAAAGTTATGCAAGGACCTCAGCTCTTATTAATGAGGACAGGGCAATATGAATGGATGTGTGAAAATATTTACGTACACATGGACGTGTTTACGATTGTGTGAAAGGCTACTTTGACATGTTTATTGAATGTGTAGATATGTCTGTATGCAAATATTTTGTTATATTTTTTAAACCAATTCATTTTGCCATTTAAATCTTGAAGGTTACAGAAATGAGTATTGAACGAATATGGTTCTTATATTAACCCAAAGATTTTCGGTGATGATTATTTACGTGTTTAAAGTTATAAAAGCTCTTTCCGATGTGCTTTTATATGTGTATGGTAATTATATTGGGAGAAATCTGACACTTGAGTAGTATTTAAACTTTGGTGCGGGTTATCTTTGTCCTAAGTACTTAAGTTTCATAATCTTACACAGATAAATACTAAAATCCTGAAAACAAATTAAAAATGGCCTAGTTGTTAGGTACTTCCTAACTAGAATTTATTATTATATAATAGATAAAGCGTAGGCGCATGTAGATGCATTTTGGCAGGTTCTAAGAATTTATCGAGTGAGTGGTTTGGGTGAGCAGCGGGTGGAGCAAGGTTGTGAGATTTCACCATCGCTGTTTATTATCGTTATCGATTGAGTACTGAGAGAAGTACGAATGGGAATGAGTGAAAAGTGTGTAAGATTGATGAGGGAGGGTGAAGCATGGGGGTATGCTATGATTACCTGGTGTTAGTAGCTGAGAGTAAGAGGGATTCGGGAAGGTTGACCGAAGCCTCTAGAAGGGTAGGTGTGCAGAGCCGGCTGAAAGTAAATTGCAGAGAAGAGCAAGGTGATGCTGATTGAGGCTGGGTTAGGACGGGTGTGTGTGTGTGTGTGTGTGGGATATTAGATTTCGTGGTTTTAACATTGAAAAGTGCGATGTCTTAAGCGTCTTGGATGATAGTGATGAAGGAGATTGCGAATATACGATTTGGAATGGTAAGAAAGTGTCGGGCGAATAGAGCTTCAGAGAATGCTAAGGCTTTGAGTGTGTACTGTGCCATGTAGCTGCACGAGTGTATGTTGTAGTCACAGAGTTTCATATTAGTGTAAAAATACGGTATGACAGAAAAGTAAAGATCTAGAGTGACATCAAGGCATATAAAAAGATTCAGAGGGAAGATTGACATGTGAAGATAGAGTGACGAATGACTGAATAAAAGCTATTTATGGTAAGAATAAGAGTGTGAATAAGGTTATGATTGAGAGTATGGTATTGGTACGGTTTGTGTGAGGGGTCGCGTGTTGGGGCCTTCTGCTTTGTGATAAACATATGGGAAAAGGATGTGTAATTGCAAAAATTAGAGGCGAGGATGTTCAAACAGAGAAGTGGACCTGGAGGTTGTTCGAGTGGTCACTACAAGAAACTGAGATGGGATTTTGTATTAAGCAAATTATATCAAATGAATTAATCCATCGATTACCTTAGTTAGACCATACTCTAACAGTGAGTCTAACCCATTGGCGCCAAGACATATAAAGCCACTTGTTTTCATCATCATCACTAACTCTATAATTTAAGAAGGGGATTTTTTTGAGTATTTGAATAATAATTTCATCTTAATTTGGTTATGACTTATGTTTTTTTTTATCAAAGTTATTTCTAATAATTCTTTTATAATATCAAAAAAAAAAATGGTGAAGTTCAAAAATAAATATAAGTATCGAAATTTGGTGAATTTTTTAAAACCCAAAGAATTACAAATAGTGGAGTTCAAAAAATTTATTTTTATAAATCTTCTTCTATAATTCTATATTTTAGCAACGGGATACTTTGAAATGTGGGAAATTTAGTTTAGTTCCTTTTTAAAATGATTATAATTGGCGAAGTTCAGCAAATTTATAAAAATTTAACCATGGCTGCTTTTTTTTAGAGTTTAAATTTTAATCTTAGTAGCGAAGCCATTGCCTGGTTATATTTATGTTGATACAGTTTGGAATAATTACTATTTTCAGTTTTTTTAAAAATTATTTTAATCATTATTCATTTAAACGTGGGTATCTATGGAAACGCCCAGATAAATGAAATACCTGGGCAAACATTATTTACCTTGAAAACGGAGAAGCAAACATCCATCTCTTTAATACATACTCTACGGACAAGGCACATAGTGGGGACAGAGCTTCTACTTACTCTTCAGAAAAGGGCCTTTGCAGACTGCCGGAGAAGACCTTTATACAGTCTCCAGACAAGTCCTTTATATACTCTCCGGACAAAGCTTTTAACTACTCCTCTCACATGGCCTTTACATATTTCCAGACGGCCCTTAATTACTTTCCCGACAAGGCCTTTATATAGTCTCTGGGCAAAACCATCATATACTCTCCGTACAAGGGCTTTCCCTACTCCCTGGATAGGCCTTCACATAAACTCCGGACAAGGCCTGTTCATACTCTCTACACTCGCCCTTTGCATACACTCCGTACAAGGCCTTTTCATACTCTCCGGAGAAGGCCATTATATACTCTCAGGAGAGGGCTTTTACATGCTCTCCGGAAAGGCCATTATATCCTCTCTATACAAGTCCTTTATATACTCTTCGGACGAGACCTTTACCTACTCTTCGGACAAGTCCTTTATATAGTCTCGGGACGAGGCCTTTGCCTATTCTCCAGAAATTGTCCTTTAATTACTTCGTGGCTACTCTTTTACCTAGTAAGGAGTGCGTGCAAACGCCCACCTTCGCATTCACAACTTGTCGAAAATATTTCTTCTGACATACAGGAATCTTATAATAAATTCAAACTAATTAGTGTTAAGCCTCACCGTGTATATTATTGTTTCCCATTTACAATTAATTATTGTATTTTCTTCTTCCTTTTGTCTGTAACGGTTGGCCAATCGTAAATGTAAATATAGTAATTTATATCGGGGAAATTCCCCCTAGATATCAACACTTCTTGGTTCGCTCTGCGTCGTTTACGATAAATTTGCTCTTGCCCTAAAAACGCTGTGCTTCTTATAGGATTTAATTTATAATCCTTTTTCGCATTTATTAACTGTCGCTGGTTATACCCTCACCATTCGATTGATTGCCCCTTCTTGTAAATATTGAAAGTGTACATACGGAAGCTCTTTCGGCTGTAAGTATTGTACATACGTAAATAGGCTGTGATCATTATAATTTTAATTTCAAACTCCTATCGCCGCTTCCTAATAATTTCAAGACCGTAAATTGTCCGCTTGGTGTGTAACATAAGACAACGAATTATTTTGAGGTCACTTTATTTTCCATTTGCACCTAATTAACTACTACTCTTCCCAAAGGCCACCATCATCGGCGTACCCGACACAAGCCGAATCAGTCGAGTCAACTCATCCTTCAACCAATTCAGTGAACCTCTTACTACTTTTGCAGGTCCTAAACTCTCACACTTTTCGAATGTCTCTTTCAACACGCGAATATACATTACCTTCGAGAATGACATACATCTCAACTTCACCCCCTAGTCAAAGGTCAGTTTCGAAACGCTTCTTCCTTTACGTCCACAATCCGCACCAACATCTTAATAAATTATATTGTTTCCACTTCAATTTTTGACATTTAACTAAACCCTATTGTAAATATCATTCCACCTGTTTGGTAGGTAGTTAGGTAGGTGGGTAGCACCATTTTTCCTTCGCATCGTGGACGAGATGCAGCAAGTGGAGAATAAAATACACATAAATATCAGAATGACAGTCACTGGTGAACTCGGAGGCACGAGGGGATGCCCTTCGGTGAGAAGGGTGGGGGAGGTTTCCATGGCGTATTGTGTTTTTGGTACCACCCAGCGATGCTAGAATCCTTCGTGATTCCAAAAGGAAGGCCACCAGCTCCACCTCGGGGTATGTGAATATTAATGCCCCCATAGAGAACATTGAAGGAGGGAAGGGAAATGATAACGGTGTTGTGATTGGCGATGTGGAGCTACTTACCTCCGCTAAGGTATCAGTGGCTCCACCTAATGGGCGGACAACTCATTACGCCGATGAAAGTTTTGTGTATTCGCTCCCTGGGATTACCTCGACGCCATAATCAAATGCCATGTCCCTTAAGCTAGCGAGAGCTCCACCTTTTTTATGTGCTTCAAAAAATATTAATTTTCATTTGAAGCAAAAAAAGTGTACAATCTTGCTGTTGGAAAATCTTCTGTCATGTTCCTCTCCGTTTTAGCCTAATTTTTTAATTAAATTAAAATATTAAATTGTTGTGACCTGATGACAACTTTCCCTAACAATTAGTATTCTCGGGCACAAACTATTAATTAATGAATAGCGTGACCTGAAAACGTTTGCATATTTAGAGATGAGTCTGTTTAAAGGGCCGCGAGCGTATTGTATTTTAACGTGTATTCATTATCTATTTTAAGAGGTTACAATGTAAACGGATTGGCCAATTAAAATTTACATAGACCGTAGCATAACACACATTACTTAACGACTCTTTCAAATAAGAATGGAGGGTAGAGGATGGGTGGGTATGCGTTTGAGTACTGTAATTTAATAAAACACCGTTCATACCTAACAAGGGAATCTACTTTCGTAGCCAAATATCATGAGATACAGGAGAGTTGCGTGGTCTTTCTGTCCATAATATCTTTACCTCTATTTGCTTCAATGTTTTTCCTAATTTGCTCTTATTGGTATTTTCTCTTTTTTAATTAAACCAAAAAATTATAGAACAGTAACTGCATCACACGGCAGTTGCGGCTCGTGAAAAAAAAAAAAGGATGGCTGCATTTTTGAAAAAAAAAAGATTGATTTTAAGAAAAAGGAGTTTTATTTTCAATTGCCTGTAACTAAGAGTAAAGCGCCTTTAAAATTTGAAAATCTCTTTTTACTTACGCTTTTCGAAGTGTATTTAAAAATAAGTTCCATTCTACGGGGTTCGGAATTGAATTTCATTCATGAGAAAAACACAACTTTCTAGGAAATGGTATTACAAATAATATTTTAATGCCCCAAAATGAGTAAAAAATATTTAATTTCATTAATTTTTTCCTCTCTCGTAATTTTGTGTAATTCTGTGTAAAGTAGGGTTACAGGTCTTTCAGTCCACATAAACGAGATTGAGATTGAGTAAAGAACATTTAATATAATTCACTTTTACCCTTCTCATAGTTCTGTGTAAAGTAGAGCTACCGGTCTGTCAGTCCATATCGGCGAGCCGCTACTGACTTTCCTTTCCAAAGACAAGATGGAATAGTTGATGGAAATATTGTTCAATCCTCAATTTAATGCAGTGACCCTCTTTTTACCACCAGGAGAGTAATGGACCAAGATACTGCGTTTGAAAGATTTAAAGCGGCTAAATGTTATTAGTCAGAATAAAAATAATTACTTCAACTCCCCGAAAGGGGAAAAAGCGCAGGAGGGAGCAAAAATAAAAGAGTAATGAAGAGAAGACGAGGGAAAATACAAAATACACCCTCACCCCCTAAAATGTGAGTGGTTTTGAGAATAAATGATACCCATCGTCTGATGCATATATCAGTTGATACCGTTGAACACACAAAGTGAAACACAGAACGCCGTATGGAAGCCAACGATCATTAGACCCTGATCAAATCTCCATCTTGCGATTAACCATAGCCAATGTAACTTAACTCATAATGGTGAGTGTCTCCAATTGTCTGGACCCAACTCCGAAAAATGGTTGTTATACATAACCCCTTTATTAGATCGATATTGCGTACAATTAAGCACAAATCGTACAATATTTAACTTTTGTGTTGTAATTATCACAAAAATAGTTACCGCTGAACCAAAGGGTGACCCTCAAATCTGGACACAGGAAATATCACAATGGTCTTCTCGTTCATCAGACCTTACCCCCTGACTTCTTTATTTGGTGTATGCTATCTAAAATTTCAAAGCAAACTAGTAGTTCAAACAAAACTACTAGTTAAGACATCAAAATTAATATTTCCTGAGACGCCTGAGGGAACAGCGCACCATATATGAATGTGTTCAAATTGACCGAAATTTTGAGTTAATCATCGAGGGAATCTCGCAGCAAAGCGCATCGAACTTGGCCTCACAAATGGTGGAAATCACACGGAAAACGTTATTTATTAATTTGCCAATTAAATAAGATGTAGTAAAATCATTTATAAAAAAATATGCATTTTGGCTGTGTTTAGACTTTAGTGACAGTATTTTATTAATATTTTTGGTTATTTGAAACTTGTGTTGTTTATTGCTATATTATAGTTACTTTTGAAATTTTTAATGTTAGTTTTGATGTCTTAACTAGTAGTTTTGTTTTGAACCATTAGGTTGCTTTGAAATTTTAGATAGGTTTATACTATTACCATAGTTCAGAACCTGCATAAGTTCTGCAATAAGATTAGTAAAGGACCTCGATAGTGAAAAAGTGAAGATAGTAAATTAAATAATGTTAATGTCATTAAATTTGGGGAGGGGGGCGGGATTTTATTTTCAATTGCTCGTAACATATAGTAAACTGCTTTGAAATTTGAAAAGAAAAGTGGTATGAAAGTAATTTTAAGTAGCGTAACAGTATACTTAAACTAGTTTTTAACTTTGTTCCCCAAAAAATCATCGCAAATTTGAAAGTTGTTTGAGAGTTTCGGGATTTCTCTTTAATATAAGTAGTAAATTTGTAATACTTGAATTATTGTAATGGGGAAATTTTCTAGTGAGACGAAGAGAAAGAAAACTGCTTATTCATCAATTCATAATTTGGATATGTGAAACTCTGGAGAAATTTTGTGCTAATTAATGAAGGCATAATCTCTCTATTTAAACCCCCGTAAAAAAAAACTTAATTTGGGAAAGGGTGCGGGATAAGGAGAGTTGTGTGCTTTAACCCGTATGCACAAACCCATGGCCCAATACCTTCGTTAGTTGTCAATATTTTTTTTTTATTATTTTATATAAACAACTACATTTTCATTACTTTTATTATCTTCTAATGTTTATTATTTAAAATAACGAAAACTAAGAATGGCGGGATAGTGGCGAGAAGTGAAAAAGTGTATAAATATAACCTGAGCAACCAAAAGAGGAAACTACTTAAGGTGCGAGGGAGCAAAAGGGTGCATAACTGTCCTGGTTTTCTCTCATATCCATGACGGAGAAGTGTGAAATTAAATGGAATGGAGGAGAAAACAAGCGGATGTATGAAGTAGTTGGTAAAGTGTTGGGCAATGTGAAGAATATGTTGGTTGTAAGGAGGGAGTTCGGGTGAAAGATAACCGGGGTAGGTAGTGTAGCAGAATGAGGTCCAATGGCGGCCACTTGCACTCCTGTACCCACTTGGATCCGGAGATCACTTCATGGAGCTGTGAAAAGCATGGGAACCTAGGCGAGGAGGCGACAGACGCTCTTATCACTCACCCCAGCTGTATTTGCCTAGGGATCAATGTCATCTTCCCCCCTCCCTCTCGCGGCCACCTCTCCGCGAGCATGCGGGCTTCTTTGCCCAAATATTTGGAATCTGTTGGACATTCCAACGAGCGTTATCAAGATTCTCCCTTCTCCCGAAGGAGTCGCCGACTTTTCACTCAAGATCACGCGCGCCGCCTCTCCAGGCGCCTATATAACGCTTCGACCGAGTTTCGACAGCAGCACTGTCACACTTCCACCTACTCTGACGAACGAGCTAAAGGACGCTCTCCCCCCCTTCCTCCAGCGGCGATTTAAATTCAAATGAAGGCTAAATTGATCTGGGAACTCTGCCTTAGTCAATCGGCAAGTTTCGACTTCAGTGAACCCTGCCCTAGTCAATTGGCAAGGACTGAGAAGGATTCCAAACTCCGAAGACGACAAGTGCTCCCTCGTATTGAAGTCCGAGGTAAACAACTTTTACCGTCGCTTCACCGTATCCCACTGGCCCCATTTTGGCAACGAGCTCATAAAGTAATCGTAACCGTTGCCGCGTGCAGATTGATCTTGAATCTGGCTTACCCAATTGCGCCATTATTTGTGTGAACGCCCCAGTTTAAAATCCCCCCTTTAAATTACCAACTGGATCTGACCTCTTTAATCCATTAATCAATGTATCTGATCGCGTGTAGATATTTAACCCCGTTGGGGCGACCATTCCATTTAAATCTAATATCTATGTAAATATATATATATATATATATATATATATATATATATATATATATATTCTTTTTTTGTTGTTAGTAAGGTTATATTTTCGTTATTGTCTTTCCTTTGCAACCCCAACGCGTACCAGCTACCTTTTTAATCTTTGGCCAACTTGCACTTTGAAATATTTGTTTAAAAGGACCCCGCAAAGTAAGAATAAACCATCCTCACTGGACTCATAACCATTTCACCTTTTCCAAACGCTCTTCAATCTACTTTGGGCCGATCCCCAAAAGACAGCCACGTATATATAAATATATCGTCTCGCGATACCACGACAAGTAGTTTTAAATAAGGTAGCATGTGAGGCAGGGGTCTGTGATACCCCACAGCTGTTTAGTATCTTTTATGGGCTACTGACCCCACAAGGGGCGCGGCGATTTGCCATCCTGGCCGCCGTGGTGACGGGACTCAGCACTCCATTCGACCTCAGCTTAGCATATTCTACTTCCTTCAGACACTTGTGTTTCCCCACTGTTTCCTCGCTTTTCATACAACCTATCGAACAACTTTCTCTGGTCAGCCTCTAAATTCACAAAGTAGATGCTGACCTTCTTCTCAGCCAACCGTCCCGGATCGGGGCTTAGGAGGAAACAGACAATGTTCCCTAACCCCTGAGCTCCGGTCTGGGATGGTGATTTTTTAACAACCTGCTTCAACCCCACCCATACCTTCCTCACACCCCTTTTCCTTCTCTCTTCACACTCTATCAATTTTACGCCGTGCCCAAGGTGGAGCCGCAATGTTGAGGGGCTGCCAGGTCACCAGGCTGGAGGGGTGGCCTTAAATAGCGGCACCCGGCTCTGCCATGCCTGTACGCACCCCTTGCAGAGTGGGCTACTGCGAGGGGTGATGAGCTATTGCATCCCGTAAAAAAAATATAGGGTCACCATGCCCAATAATGAGTCTATGAAAAAAAATCCCCTTAATTTCCCCGCAACCACCGTCAGAGCCGCCCTCAGGCAGCTCCAAAGAAAAAATAGAGGTCCCCCTCCCCTGAGCTTGCGCAGGGGACCCTCCATATTTCTCTAACCGGAGAGGAGGCTTACTTCTCTCCTTCGCCTACGGGTGTAGGGGATTCCCCTCACCCCCTTCTCTGGAGGTGCTTTCGGGCACCTCCATTTTCCGGTGACAGTCCCCTCTTTTCTTTCCAAGGGAACTGCCAAGAAAGCAAGCAGGCAGCTCATAGCCGACCGCTCCCCAGTGAAGCGGCTCGGTTGCTTCCCTCAAAAGACCTACTGGCCAAAATACTCAACCTTGCCTGGGTTAAGGCCTGTGCCTCCCAAAACATGACTGGTAACGCTGCCAACGGGACCTGCGATGTCCTGGGAGGGGATGGCCAACTGGAGGCCCCCCCGCCCTGAGATTGACATGGTCCTTGAGGAAAACCAGCCTCAGACGGGGGGAATCCGGGCTTGGCGCCAAGCACCGAACCCGAATCCGCGTCTATGCAAGGTCCTCCTCAAGTGGCTAGGGTTTCCGAGGCAGTACAAGGAGGGGAGGGATCTCCTCCAACCGGTGCCGCTGCGACTACCAGGACCTTTTCCATCTCAGAGAAGGACCTGGCTGAGGCCGGTCCATCTGGCCTAGGTGCTTCTGCCTGCGGAGGGGAGAAGCGAGTTAATTCCCGCCCTCCTCTCCTAAAAAGAAAAAAATAAGAAAAAGACAAAAAATACTCGGGGCTACTCCCAAACCGCGAGGGATGCGGGGACGGATTGGTCTGCTGCCACTTTGGTAAGCGACCAAGCCAAGATTGGCACATCCGGCCCCTCTTCCCCCCCCGTCGGGCCCGGAGCCCCCGACTATGATTAAGACGAAAAGAGCGCAGGGCGGAGCCTCGATAACACCGGGGTCCCTCATTCAGAGGCTACCTGGCGTTTTCGAGCCCACTAGCTTTAAACGCTTCCTAGTTATTCGCTTCACTGATGGTAGCATGTTGGTCAAGGGCAACATGATCCATGAGAGGAGAGCATTAGCTAGTGTAATTGGTAGAGAGCCGAAGGTGACCCGTTTCTCTGACGGGAGCCTTCTGACGAATGCGGCGAATCCCGCCGAAGCGGCCAAAGTAAGTGCTCTTCGGACACTTGATGACATCCCGGTGAGTGTGACGCCACACTCTACCATGAACTTCATGGAAAGAGTAATTTATGCGAGGGAACTCGTTGACTACTCCATAGAGGACATAACTTTAGAGCTGGCCGACCACGGGGCGGTCAAGGTTGAATGTGTGATGAGAAAACAGGGAGGGACCTCGAGACCCATCCCTACACTCTTCGTCACGTTTGACTGTGACAAGCTCCCTGAGTCGGTGTGTGCCGGTGGGTACCGCTACCGTGTGAAGGCATTCGTGCCACTGCCGCGGCGGTGCTATTACTTCACCGATTCGGCCATACGAATCGTTCGTGTAGACGTGCAAATTCGGGATCACCCGAAGTATGTGTAAATTGCTCCAAGGCCACACACGATAAGTCTAAATCTTTTGTGGACAAGTGTTTCAATTGCGGAGAGCTGCACCCCGCTTCTTCGAAGCAATGTGGTGCATATCTTCTTGAGAACAAAATCCTGGCCGTTCAGGCCTAGGATCGACTCTCATTCTGCGAGGCTAAGGACTTGGTCCTGGTGCGTCCGGCTCTGCCTAGGACGTCTTATGCCTCAATAGTTAGAAAGGCACCCTTTGCTCGTGGCCCATCCAGGCCAACGAGCACGGTTGTTTCCGCGCCCATTCGGAGCCCTTCTGCGGGTTCTACTCATCTCGGGCGCTCCCCTGCTAAAATTGGCGGCAAAAAGGGTTCACACCCAGCCCCGGCTAAAACCAGGGCTCCCCCCCTTTCCCCAGCGTGACCGTTTCCCGTAAGGCGAAACGGCCACGCGTATCCATCGTCATTAGACTCACAGAAGGTAACACCCCTGAAGTTGGTTGCCAGGCCATCTTCCGGGGTTCCTAAAGCTGTCCCCTGAAAGGAGGACAGCAACAAAGGAGCTTCGGATCCTTCGCCCACGCCTAGTGGTAGGCTGAGTGGCTCGGAGACGGTGATTCCTCGAAAAAAGGCCCCCTTCCCGCCTCCAAGGCCACAACGCCCGCCTAAGGTTTCGAGGCGGAGGGAGGAAAAGACTCGCATGGTGAGCCCAACCTCCCCAAATAAGTCTTCGAAGGCGACAGCACCTTTAGTGCTTTGTCTGGCCAACAGCGCCCGGGGTTCTGGCTCCGGGAAGCGTACGGCCATTCCCGTGAGGGTCTTCTGTTCGAAGAGGTCCCCCGCGTCTCCACCGAGCTAGGCCCTGGAGGGTACATTCCTTTAATGGAATTGCCGTGGACTCCGGGCTAACTGGGAGGAGCTGCGGAGGCTCCTCTCGACCCGTTCCCCGTTAGCTATCTTTCTGCAGGAGACCATGCTAAGCGCGTGCACCCTGCCCGCCCTACCGGGGTATAAGGGGCTTGCGACCCAACCACCACGAGATGGCCGGGCTGGGGAATGCTCAATTTACACCCGGCATGATGTCTCCGTTCTTCCTTTCTCTTTAGATACCTCCTTTAAGGCAGTGGCTGTGCAGCTTCACCTGGATAGGAGGTATACTATCATTTCTCCGTACATTCCACCGTCAGCCAACTTCGACGCGGGGAACTTCCACCGCGTCGTGGCACGGTTGCTGAGGCCCTTTCTCTTGCTTGTAGACCTGAACGGCAGGGATCCTCTCTGGGGAGATTACTCAATAAATCCCTGGGGAAAAGTCCTTGCCCATCTGATCGAAGAGCTTGATATAGGTGTCCTAAACGTGGATGAGTTTACGCATCACTGCCCGATAAACCGCTTGATTTTCTTGACTTGATATATCTTTGTGCTCTTCGGATGCACAGCCTGATTTTGATTTGGGGGTGGTCGATGACCTCCATGGTAGTGATCACTTTCCCATTCAAATATCATTTTCAGAGCAACTGCCGCCTGAGAGCACACCTCGGTGGTGCTTGGCACGGGCGCAGTGACCTCAATTTCAGGAAATTACTAAATTCTCTATCTCAGTGGAGGAGTTTAGGTCAGTAGATGAGGCCGTTGAGTTCTTCTCCGGCAACATCATCGCCGCGGGCCTGACTACTATTTCCAGAACCTGTGGCCCTTTTGCGTTTTGCACGCCGACCACTCCAATAAGGGGCGGCCGAGTGTGAGACTGCCCCAAACATAAGGGTTATGCCTACATGCGCTATAAGCGCCGCCCGAACGATTTCACTGTCGCTGAATTTCGTCGGGCTAGGGCTAGGTTCCAGTATATTTCTAAGCACGCCCGCCGCTCTTCTTGGCGGGCATACGTGTCTTCACTTAACGGGAAGCCCCCTCTGGCAGAGGTGTGGAGGCGAGTCAAAAGGTTTCGGGGTAAGTTCTCGCAGGACCCTCCTCCCGTTCTCTAGGAAAATGGGACCGCAATCTCGGACCCCGCGTCCGTGGCGAAATCCTTCGTGACCGCTTTCTCCGCATTCACTAGCCGGGATGCTGCTCCTTAGCATTTAATGAACGTCGTGATGTCGCGGAAGGCCGCCGGTTGGACTTTACCTCCAGAGGCGGAGAACTCTTCAACGACAAGTTTACTTTGAGTGTTTTGAGCTCCGTTCTTACTTCGTGCGCGGACACCGCCCATGTTCCGGACGATGTCCCGTACGCCATGCTTCAACACCTGAGTGAGTGAGGCATGGCCTTTCTGTTAGATTTGTTCAACAGGATCTGGGTGGGGGGTCTCCTGCAAGATTCCTGGCGAATCGCTACTGTGCTTGCCTTTCGTAAACCGGGGAGAGATTACTCTACTCCGTCCGGTTTCCGCCCAATCGCTCTAACCTCTTGCGTGTGCAAGTTGATGGAGAAATTGGTAAATGTTAGATTAGCCTTTTTTTCTGGACAGCGGGGGCCATCTGTCTTCTGCGCAGTGTGGCTCCCGCAAGTTCCACTCGACGTCGGATGCTCTACTCCTCGACTGGAAAATGCCGTCTGCGAGGCCTTCCTTCGTAGACAGCACTACGCCACGGTGTTTTTTGATCTGAAGAAGGCCTATGATACCGCATGGCGATACGGTATCATGGAGACTCTCTACACGATGGGGGCGAGGGGACGCCTCCCAATGTTTATATCTGAATTTTTGCGAGTTCATCATTTCCGCGTCCGGGTGGGGGGACCTCTCTCCGGCCCAAATGTGCAGGAAGAGGGTGTCCCGCAGGGAACTGTCCTCACTGTAACACTCTTTGCTCTGAGCATCAACGGCATCACCTTGGTGCTGCCGAAAGATGTTCTCGCTACACTCTACGTAGATGACCTTTCGATCTCTTTTAGCGTGGTCAAGATGCCAACTCTGGAGCGTCGAATCAAACAGGCAATGAACCGCCTCTCTCGCTATGTCGAAGCGTACAGGTTTTGGTTTGCCTTGGCCAAGTCTAAGGTGGTGCACTTCTGCCGCCATCCACGCCTCCACCCAGACCCAAACTTATTTCTTAATGGGGTACGCTTGGAAGTGGTTGAAGCGCACCGTTTCCTTGGTCTTGTATTTTACCGACGCCTCACCTAGGAGGCTCATATTTGCACCCTGAGGGTCTCTTATACCCGCGCCATGGATATTCTGCGTTCCGTGACGTTCAGCGCTTGGGGTGCTGATAGGGCTACTGCCTTACCTTTTTATCGATCGTTTATTCGTTCGAAGCTCAAATACGTATGCGAGTTTTTTGCATCCGCGCCTGAGCGTTTATTGCGGAAAGTGGACTTGATTCACCACACCGGCCTTCGTCTTGCGACCGGTGCCTTCCGCACTTCCCCCATTGAGAGCCAGTTGGTCGATTCTGGGGAGATGGCACTCACTCTACGCCGCGTGCAGTGCATCACTCGCCTGTACGCGCGAGCCTGGTGCTTCCCTCAGTCGCCAATAGCTCTCACTGCATCCGCAGCTGATTTCAACGGTGCCCATGCCGCCGAGAGACGCCAGTCATACCCTAAGCATTTTGGGTTAAGGACCAGGAAACTCCTTCGAGAGCTAGGTATAGCTCTCTGGCCAGTGATCCCCCTAGTTCTGCACAGGACGCCACCCTGGAGGGTACTAGATTTAGCTATTTTTCGCCACGCCTCTGCTCCAAAAGCTTGTACAGCGCCGGGAGTATTGCATTTGACCTTTTTGGAGCACACCTCGTGTCATGCTGGAACCGTGCCAGTGTATACGGATGGCTCCAAGTCCCAAGAGGGGGTCGGCTTTCACGCCTTATCCCCTCTGTTTAAAGTCAGCAGGGCTCTGCCAGGCGCTGCGTCTGTATCAACGGCCTAGCTGGTGGCAATGCACCACTGGGTACGACAGATCACGCGACGTGCCCGGTTCGGAGACCGGATTGTGATTTATAGTGACTCACAAAGCGCCCTGAGTGCTCTCGGGGCATTGGAATCTCCGCATCCCCTGGTTCACGATATCCGTGATGCCTCGGTTTTGGCGAGCTGGGTGGATGTCGAGATTATCTTCTGCTGGGTTCCTCGACATGTAGGAATTGCGGGAAATGAGCGCGCCGATGATGGTGCCAAAGAGTCCGCGAGGACTTTGCTACCAGACAAGCGTTTCGCTCTTTCCCACACCGAATACATGGCAGGAATACGGGCAGCTGTTCGGACTGCTTTGCAAAGAAGATGGGAGACGGTCGAAGGGAACTTAAAATTGCGTGCCATTGCCCCGCGACGGTTCCCATGGACCTGTCCCCCAATGCCGCGACGTCTTCAGGTTACTTTCTGTCGTCTCCTAATCGGACATACTCGTGTGACGCATCGCTATTTGATGGAGCGCTCGCCAGCGCCCTATTGTGACGAATGCTTTCTCTCCGAGACTGTTCGGCACATTCTTGTCGAATGTCCCAGTCTGGGTGATCTTCGCGCACGTTACCTGTCCCGGTACCAAGATGGGCGGGTTCACTACCGCCTGTCCCTTGTACTCGGGACGAGTGCCTGCACTTTGACTTGTGGACTGATAGACTTTTGTGGGGAGGCCGGCCTTCTCCCTTTTATTTAACTATGTTTTGTTGTTTTTTGTTATTGTTTTCTTTCTAGGTCGCAAGCTCCTACGCCGGGTGGAGGGGAACCTCCTCCTGACGCCGGAGCTTAATTCTTGATTGTAATCTCTTTTTATCATTGTTTTCTTTTCAAATTTTTATTTTAAAGCAGCCTAGAACTAGGCTGTTTGTTTGCGGCGACTTATGCCCAAGTTGGCAGTCGCCAGATAACCCCCTTAAAAAAACAAAAAAAACATGTTGCAAGTGTCATCATACATAGTGAATAACCTATTGCCCTACTTGTGAAACTTTGTTTATCTCCCTTAAATGACGATTTACAGTGGAATGAGTTAAATACACTTTTACAACCAATTGCTTAACACTTACACTCGGAATTTCCTCCACTGTTATTTTTAAAATTTCTTGATCTAATTACATTGATCGTCCTGACCGGGGATCTTCTTTGAGGCAGTTTCGCGAGAGAAAATTCTGAGCCATTCCTTTGCACTGCCTAAAACTAATTGTTCTTTAATCGTTTACTTGACACAAATTTTCCTCTGCTAATTTAGCATTGTTGCCTTTTCTAAATTCTAAAAGCATGACGGTAGGAATGTGCTCTAGTGACACTTGCATAATATTTATCCTTTTAACCACAAGATACATTAAATTAACAATAATAATACAAAATTTAAAAAAGACGACTAAGGTATGTCGAAACTGAGCCTTGTAATTAGGTTAATATATAAAGAGTGGTCTGAACGTATTGTCACTGTCTACCGTAGAGTAATAAGAACAATAGTGGAACAATATAATATCAAACACATGTACTGGTTTTAGTGTATGCACTTTCATTGACACTGTCACACAGCCTCTCTCTCAAACAGTAGGAGCTCGTGTGTCAACCATCTGAAATAGAAAATTAAAGAATTTTGGCAGGGATTAATAAGACTTTCGGTCATCTTAAATATAAAATTAAAACAGCATTTGAAATAGAAAATTAAAACAATAATTACAGGGGGTGACAGGACTTTCGGACCACCTCGTACATGCAGGTTTCGAGTTTAGTAGAATAGTATAAAAACAAATCGGCTTTCAAACATTTCTATTCATAATATATAAAAAAATACCGTATTTCTTATGGTATGACATAATATTTTTATATCGTTATTTTAAGGCTAGTAGGCTTTCCGGACACCTCCAAATACGAGTAGATTTGGATACGTGGGATTTTTGGTGCATGTCCGTTCTCTTGATTTCATTATTCGGTCCTTATATAAGTTACTTTTATAATGGTGTATTCTAAAAAAATCAGGGAATTTTTAAAACAAGGTCTGCTGACCAAAAAATCGCCTGCCCTCACATATTCTGATTTATGACCCTACGACCTTAAAAACTTTAAAATAATTCCTGGAGTAACGATGGGAGGACCTTGGTATAGCCACATACCTTAGCTTAGCATAGTAGAGAACAGCCCAACCTAGCATAGATAGTATTGTCTAGCATAGCATAGCCTAGTATAGCCTAAAAAAAAGCCTGGCCTAAACTTGCCTAGTATAGCATAGCATATGATAGCCAAATATAGCATAGTATAACCTACCCTGTATTAGCCTAGTATAGCCAAGCCTAGCCAAACATAGGATAGCCTAGCCTAAAATAGGATAGCCTAGCTGTGCCGGGACTAACCTAGCATAGTACAGCCTACGTTATCCTACCTTAGCTTAGTATAGCCTAGCCTATCGCATCCTAGTATAGCTAGCCTGGCTTAGTTGATCCTAGTCTAACCTAGCAGATTATAGTATAGCATAGCGCGCCTAACCTAGTATAGCCTTGCCTAGCGGAGCATTGCCTAGTGTAGCCTAGCTTACTATAGCCTAGCCTAGCCTAACCAGGTATGGCTTAGCATTGCATGACAGAGCCTAGATTAGCGTCGCCTATACTAGCCTAGCTTAGTATAGTCAAGCTAGAATAGGCTACTATACCTTAGCCAATATATCCTTGCATACGATAGCCTAGCTTAGCATAGCATCATAAAGGCTATCATGGTATAGCCTATCCTAGCATAACCACACCTAACATAATATAGCCAAGCGTATCATATTATAGCCTAGCCTAGTATATCCTAGACTAGTATAGCATACCATACCTAGGCTAGAATAACCTTGCATAGCTTAGCCTATTATAGCCTTGGTTAGCTACCTATCGTAGCATAACATAGTATTACCTAGCATAGCAGAGTATAGCCCTCCCTAGCCTATTATACCTTAGCCTACTCTAGCATAGCCTAGTATAACCCTCTCTAGCCTAGTATAGCTTAGCATAGCTTAGACTAGCCTAGCATAGTATAACCTAGCCTAGCATTAACTATCCCAAACAAGTATAGCCTATACTATCCTATTATACCCTACTAAAGCATAGCTTAGTATTGTCTATGCAATCCTAGACAAAAAATTTATAGCCTAAATTAGCATAGTATATCTTACCATTGTACATTATATCTTAGCATAGCTTAGCATAGTATAGTCTAGCCTATAATAGCCTAGTATAGTATAGCTTATTCTAGGCTTGCCTAGAAGAGTATAGCATATTATAGCCTAGTCTAGTCTAGCAGAGTATTGGTCGAATAGTTTTGATGTTTTTGCCCAAACAAAATAATTTCCGGGCTAACCTTGTGAAGACTTTCGCAATTATATCAGTCAAAAGAGAATGTAAAACAACATAAGGTTTTCAAATTTCGTTAGAATCGGACGAATAGTTATGATGTTATTACAAAAAAAAAATCAAAACGGGAACCGAGCGACTAACTTAGTGATATGTAGAGTGGCTCGTGATTAGACTCGTACGCGACTAAAAAATCTGAAATTGTAAATATATAATGGGTTGAGGAATAAGTTCTTGCGGTTTTATCAAATTTATTCATTACCATTAACAATATTAGAAAAACCTCATTTTTAATTGATAACAATATGCAATTTAATCAATAATGTATTCTCGGTTGTTATTTACGACTTCTTCCCAACATTCAACTAGTTTTTTGATGCCTCTGCAATAAAAATCTCTGGATTTTGACTCGAAGAATTCTTTTAACCAGGTTCTTAATTCCACATCAGTATTGAACGAAACACCGTGCAAATTGTTAGAGAGCGATCGGTACGGATGGAAATCCGATGGAACCAAGTCTGGCGAATATGAAGGATGTGGCAGGATTTCCTGATTAAGCCTTTGGATGGCATCTTTTGTTATATTGGCAATGTGAGGACGAGCATTGTCGTGTTGTAGAAGGACTCCATAACTTCGATGAGGTCGCTTTTCACAAATAGCTTCGGCGAGTCGATACATTTGTTGAACGTAGAGTTCTGCATTGACAATCTCGGTGTTCGCAAGGAACTCATAAAGAATGATGCTTTCACAATCCCACCACACACACAGCATCGTCTTTCGTGGATGAAGTCCTTCTTTAATCGCGGAAGTGTTTTTTTTTATTGGGGCTAAGCCATTGTTTTCAATGGTTCATGTTGACATAAGCACACCACTTTTCATCGTCAGTGATGATGCGGTGAAGAAATCTGTCCTTATATCCACAAGTAGCTTTGTGACGGCCTACAAACCTGCGGCAATCGTGGAGCGTTGAAGTTTGTTGCTTTCGCTCAAAGCGTGCGGAACCCATGCACCGAGTTTTTTAACTTTCACACGCCAATTGTACAGTTAATTCTCTAGTTGATTGACCAGGATTTTCATGAAGAAGGTCGTTCAATCGATCTTCATCCAACTTAATGGGAAGACCAGAGTGTTCTTCGTCATTAAGATTAAAATGACCGTTTTTGAAACGAGAAAACCACCATTGAGCTGTCCTTTCTGATAAAGCATTTTCTCCGTACACAGCACAAATATCGCGACGAGCTTTGGCTGCGTTTGCATTGTTCCCGTCTCGATTGAAAATGAATAACAACAAGTGTCTGAAATGCGCCTTTCTTTCAACTTGACATTCCATTTTGAGGGTACAGAACAAAAATTAAATTAACACAACTTTTAAATAAACTGCAATGACTTATTACTCAACTTCAAGACATAGCCTCAGCAAAAGCCTAATAGTCTACGCTGTTAAGACTCTCATTATTTAATATTGTTTCTTAATATGTGCACAAATCACGTCAACAAAACTCAAATCAACACAACATTAAAAAAAACGCAAGAACTTATTCCTCAACCTAATAAGATTTAACTTTAGAGCTTGGGGTCATATTAATATTAAACTTTCTTCGTGATGAGAAAATTATATTGAAAAAATATCAATTAAGTAACTCAGAACTATTTTAATCACATTTTCTGGTGACTTAGATTTATCTTCCAATTTTAATTCGATTTTTTCATGCTGATTTCAAATATATAATCCATTTTTACCTACATGCTATAGTTATTCTGCAATTTCTATTTTCTCGTTTCCCCGAAAACTGCTCTTCGGACGGACAGAGAGAGGCAAATATTTCACAGTACATAGTAGTAAGATAGTAATAAGTGTTATTGTGCAAAGTATTGACATTATTGTTTCTTTTTTCAGGCCTCATGTTAGAGTAAAGGCTTCGTCAAGAAGAAATTGCGTTAATGATCCAGACACCTTCTGCTACATATGGGGCTGTTACATGCTAGTTCGCTAAAGGCGCAATATATCAAACTTTGTGATCGCACTTATAAGGCATATTTTGATGTTCCTCTTGGCGTTTAAGATAAGAAGTGGGCCTGACATGCTGTTTGCCTTAGTTGTGTGGAACATCTTCGTGAGTGGACGAAAGGAAAGAGAAATGGTCTTTCTTTTGGAATCCCCATGGTGTGGCGAGAGCAAAAGGATCATGTATCAGACTGTTATTTCTGTCTGGTGAATACGAAAGGGAGTGGCAAGAAAAATCGGCACAAGATCGACTACCCCAACATTCCCTCAACGATCAGGCCAGTACCTCATTCTGAGTCTTTACTAGCTCTGATTTTCAGTGGATATGCTTCCTCCAAATATGAAAATGATGTACCTGATACGAGGGGCGGTCAATAAGTTTTGCGAATCGTTAGGGCTAAACAGAGGAAGAGGGATGGCTGTTTGTGGGGCTGTTAGGAGAAGTTATGACAAGTCTATTTAACAAGCAGTAGCTGATCGCAGATCGTCAGTCACAAATTTTTCAACAATGGAGAAGGTTGAGCACCGCGCACTGATCAAATTTTTGACCAAGGAAGGCAAGAATGCAAAAGAGATCCATGAACGCATGGTTGCAGTGTACACCGACACCGCCCCTCTCTATGCAACCATTGCTCGCTGGAATAGGAAGTTCCGCCATGGTCGTGAGTCCCTTGAAGATGACGCCCGTCAGACGTTACCAACGAGGACAATGTGGCCCGTGTGGAGAGGATGATCCTCGAAAATCGACGGGTGAAGGTCGAAGAAATCGAGCGAGAACTTGGAATATCACATGGAATTGTTATCAACATCATCCACGACAATTTGGCCATGACCAAGGTCTCTTCCCGTTGGGTCACTCGAAACCTCACGCCCCATAATCGACTTCAACGTCGTCAAAGTTCTGAGGAGCTGCTGCTCCTGTACAACCAAGACCCGGCGGGATTCGAGTCACGCATAGTGACAGGTGATGAAACGTGGGTCCATCACTGGTGTCCCGATAACAAGCTCGAAAGCATGGCCTGTAAGCACAGGGGCTCTCCGACCCCCATCAAGTTCCGGACCCAACCCTCAGCTGGGAAGATCATGGCCACCATCTTCTGGGATTCTGAGAGAGTGTTGATGGTGGACTATGCGCCTCGTGGAAGGAAAATCACAGGCCAATATTATGCCGAGGAACTGGCTGGGTTGAAGAAGTGCATCCGTCAGAAGCGCCGTGGCAAGTTGACACGCAGTGGCCTGCTCCTCCACGACAATGCCCCTGCCCACAAGGCCAGAGTTGTACAAGCTGCCCTGCGCGAGTGCGGATTTGAGTAGCTCAACCATCCCCCCTACAGTCCAGATCTGGCCCCTAGCTACTACTTTTTATT
Source organism: Ceratothoa steindachneri (assembly GCA_963969495.1). Classification (NCBI taxonomy): domain Eukaryota; kingdom Metazoa; phylum Arthropoda; class Malacostraca; order Isopoda; family Cymothoidae; genus Ceratothoa; species Ceratothoa steindachneri. The sequence continues at coordinate 177,363,670 of OZ018320.1, read as the reverse complement.
CCGCCAGCTCAAGGCTGCACTGCGTGGACGCCGGTTTGGGGACCATGAAGATTTCCAGCTCGCCGTCCAGGAGTGGATTGAACAGCAGTCGGGAGATTTCTGGTTGTCGGGAATTCGAAGCCTCAGAGACAAGTGGCGCAAGTGCATTGAAGTCGAGGGTAATTATATTGAAAAATAATAAGACACTTTTCCTCATATCTCGTTTCCTTATATCCGAATTGCAAAACTTATTGACCGCCCCTCGTATGGGTGTCCACAGAATGGATTCAGAGTCTACAGATGCATCATCAGCTCCTCACTGTTTCAATCAAGAGGATTTGAATTACTTGATACGTGATTTGGCGCTCTCCAAGAAAGCTGCAGAACTTTTAGCCTCCAAGTTGAGTGAAAGACATATATTTGCTTGACAGGTTGGTACGGGTATCATATTATCGAACAAGGGAGAATACATTTGTTAAGTATTTATCTGAGGACAAACAATTTGTATACTGTCACGATGTTCCTGGTCTTTTTATTGAGTTGGGACTTGGCACCTAGAGCCCTGCTGAGTGGAGACTGTTCTTGGATAGCTCCAAGCGTAGCCTCAAGTGTGTCCTTTTGCATAATGGCAATGAATTTGGTGCAGTTTCTCTCGGTCACTCTGTCCATCTGCGAGAAACTCACGATGACATAAGAATGGCCATGAATTTACTTAAGTACCATGAACACAATTGAATCATATGTGTAGATCTTAAGATGGTCAACTTCCTCCTTGGCCAGTAGAAGGGATATACAAAGTTTCCATGCTATATCTGTATGTGGGACAGTCGAGCACGTTACAATCACTGATCCTCAAAAGATTGGCCAGTTCGGGAAACTTTGGAAGCAGGAATAGGAAACATTGTTAATGAGCCAATCGTAAGTCGAGAGAAGATCGTTTTTCCTCCACTTCATCTCAAACTGGGGTTGATGAAGCAGTATGTCAAGGCGTTGAACACTGACAATGATTGTTTTCAGTGCATAGTATCGGCGTTTCCTGCTTTGTCATACGAAAAAATAAAAGCAAGAGTATTTGATGGTCCCCAAATCCGAAGACTTTTGAGTGATTCTAGATTCGTGAACACCATGAATGAAAAAGAGAAGGCAGCCTGGCTCTCATTTTCTGCCGTTGTTCGTAACTTCTTGGGAAACAAAAAAGCGCAATAACTACGAGGATCTGGTTACTAATATGCTTTTAGCATATCGTGATCTGGGATGCAACATGAGTGTGAAGCTGCATTTCCTAAATAGTCACCTCGACCGATTCCCAGAGAATCTGGGAGCCGTGAGCGACGAACAAGGGGAACGCTTCCATCAGGATTTGATGACGATGGAAGGGCGCTACCAAGGCCACTGGGATAGACACATGATAGCGGACTACTGCTGGACGATTAGAAGAGATCAGCCAGAGAAGAGTTACAAAAGAAAGAGTACGGTCATTAATAAATTAGCTTCTATTTGATCACAGTATTTGTAATCCTAATGTGTAATTCAAGATTCTTTTCATATGCAATAAAATGTTTGTGCAAAAATACCTGCCTTACTATAAATAACGCAAAAGGATGATTCAAAATTATTTCACGGCATGATGATAGGCGTGATGAAGTGAAAATTATTGCATAATATTAGTTATTGATAATACGAAAAACCTGTAGCATTTAGAGAGAATCTGATTTCAGATTTGAGTTCAGTATGCTCGAATTGGGTAAAGAAATGTACTTTTGGCAATTCACTAAATACATTGTTCCCCAGGGTAGTCTAGCAGAGTATTGGCCGAATAGTTTTAATGTTATTTCCAAAACAAAATAATTCCCGGGCTAACCTAGTGAAGACTTTTGCAATTATGTCAGTCGAAAAAGAATGTAAAACAAGATAAGGTTTTCAAATTTGGTTAGAATCTGCCGAATAGTTATAATGTTATTACAAAAACATACTGAGATGTAGAGTCGCACGCGACTAAAAATTCTGAATTTGTAAATATATAAGATTTAACTTTAGAACTTGGAGTCATATTGATATTAAACTTTCTTCATGATGAGAAAATTATATTGAAAAAATATCCATTAAATAATTATAGTATTTGAGGGAATGCATCATTAATAAACTTGTCTCTTGATTGAGGTGGAAATTGCTTATGTTCATTTAACGCCAGCAGAGAAAAAGAAAAAAAAAATGAACCAAAAATGCAAATAGACATTTAAAAGGATCGAATGTTTTTGATTATCCAAGATATTTCACTAGGAAGTAATATCCTTCAAGATCTTTCGCTGGGACAAATGAAAAGCATCCGTGTCCAAAAGTCTAGAACAAAATATGTACAAATATTGCAATATTATGACGGAGTTCGGCTATTTTGACCTATTTTTTAACTTTTAGTTTAATTTTATCGTAAACCTAAAGTTGTCAAGTGACGCACACAAACACACTATTCTAACTTACACAGATATGACGTAGTATAATTAATTTAACGAACAAAAGGCTGACTTGAGTCTTGAGTGGTATACACAGACACACATATGTACATACATAATATCATACCATTCAGAATACTGACGGCTGAGTTTTATAATATAACAACAGGTTGAATGCTTGAAATCAATGAACCAGCTGTTGACTTTAGCATTACATACATACATGCATACATACACACATACATAGATACAAGAAAATATACGCATACGGAGATATATACATACCCACCTAAGTACATACATGCAGATATTATGCATGTACACATACAACACATGCGGACATACACACCTATTATTAAACTCTGTGCAAGTCTTGTTTCACAACAGCGATTCCCTCAATTATAGCTTCTTTAATTTCCACCTCTTCGCACACTTCAGACATTTCCAAGGTTTTCCAAGCCATTTGATTTTCCTATAAGTCAATCTTTGTTCAGTCGGCTTTCGAGGAATCTGCGACCCCAGTAATTTCGCAGGTCAGGTGAGGTCACTTGGAAGTGAAACTCTCTTAGTCACGGTGGGATGATGAATGTTCAGGAGAGGTGCGTACTCCCCCAGGTATCTAAGGCTCTAAGTAGTCTTCTCTTTTTCCCAAATGGCCCCTATGACTTCGTTGATTTTGAATTTTAAAAAATACCCCGTTCCAATGGGTATTGAATTTATAAATGACGCATCTAGGCCGAGGCAGAAGCTTCTCACTCATAGAGTCTCGCACCGAAGTGCAATATTGTAATTTTGAGTACATGTAATTGACCTACATTTGTTCCGAGGTCTTTTGCCTGCGCCCTTTGGCTTCCAGCAATTAATTTCGATGAGTTCGCTCTACTGTTCCTTTCATTCTTATTCTACTTTGCCTTGCCTGTTCTTCATACTTTTACTCCTTATTTCTTCATCTGTCTGTTCTCCGACATTCTTTCCTTTATTTTCTGATCCTTCTTCTCCATGTTTACCTTTCATTTATGTTTCTGTTCTCACCGTGTTTTGTTACCTCACTTTTTCCTGTTTTCCATCATTTCTCACCGCCCCGGGAGTGACCGGACTACAGGTGAAAGAGGGGGATCGAACCTAGTAAGCATTTGTTTGAAAATTTTAAACGCTTCACACATTGAACCTTATAAATAGGAAGATAAACTTCCCGCTTTTAGTATCTCTCTTTTGTAAATAGAAAGATAAACTTCCCGCTTTGTAGTATTTCTCCTTCGTAAACAGGAAGCTAAACTCCCCAGTATGCAGTACGATATCATGGGTCGGCCATACGTGGCTCCGTACAAAATAAATCTTGTTCTTGAATTCCCCGTGGAGAAAAGGTAAAAATCGATGGTGTTTTCTTGAAGTGACTTACCCTCGATTTTTTTCCTTCTTGCCGGCTGTGAACTTTTCGGTGAAGTCAATTTTCTTGTAGATTTCTTTCAAGTCTAAAAATTCGGAAATTGGACATAAAAAAGGGGTGAAATTTAGGTAGAGTTAGAGATAAATATGGTAAGAGAAGAAAGTGGTTAAAAGGGTGAATTTAACGAATAGAGAATGTGTGGGAGACAGAATAAAAAGGTCCCTGGTGAAAGGGTAGCTCTGTTATTTGTTTTTTGTATGGATTTTGTTAGTTTTTTTTGTTTTTTTATTTAATAAACTATAAAATTATAGTTTATTTAATTAAATTAATCGAGTTAATTTAATTTTTAGTTTTTTAGATCTTAATGATCTTTTGGCATTCAAACCTTTATTTGAAACGGGGTTTTTAATCCCGCTGTGGGTATTTGAAAAAAGTGATTTTAATTTTATTTGAATTTGAATTTTAATTTTGATCAAAGTTTGAGTTTATTTTGAAATTTATTTTCCCTAGAGAAAAAACTTGTGCATTACATTAGTCGTTTTCTGTCACCGTAAGACTATTTTGCTGTTTTTAAATGACCTTATTTGTTGGTCGACCTCGATGTCTAAGTGTGTAAGAGAGAATTCAGGGGTCAAGCGGGCGCCAATGGCTTACCAGATACTCTTAGCTCTCTCGTGGAGCGCCACGTTGATCGGAGATAATCCGACCGAGTCGTGGAGCTCCCTCTGTCGTTTATTTTCTCTTCTTCGGGTGTTTATAATAAGTAAAACCGCTTTATTCTGGATGACTTGTAGTTTGGCAATGTGGGTCTTGGCGCTCGCATTCAACGGCACCGTGGGGTACAAGAGTCTCGAGCGAATACACGCATTGAATATCTTGAGTTTATTTGAGGGATTTAGGTCACGGAACCTATAGAAATCCCTCAAATCTCCCTTGTTATTCGCGACTGTTCGTTCGATATGACTCTTGTAACCCCCTGTGGTGATTTTGAGCCCCAGAACCGTCCCTTCCAGGCAGCAGAGGATTCGCTCCCCTTCTACCCGTATGTCATTGAAGGTCTTGCGAAACATGGGAATTATTTTGAATTTATGGGAATTGGTTGAGATCTTCCATCTCCTCTCGAAAGAGTTGATGTTAGATATCTCCCTAGCCGTATTTTCGCCATAAATTTCCTGTGAACATAAGCGGCGGTACAAATTTGCGATATATCGTCAGCGAACTGAACGTATATCGTACCCTCGGAGAGAGGTTGTGGTAGGTCACGTGTATAGATGTTGTATAAAAGGGGACTGAGACAGCCCCCTTGTAGAACCCCTGCTTCAAGCTCGAATTCGGGGCCTTTGTATCCTCTGATATGAATGTATGATATCCTCTCCATTATGTAGTCACATAGAATCCTCTCAAGAATGGGGCTGAGGCCTACTTGAAGGATCTTAAATTGTAGTCCTCTCTTCCAAAACCTTATCAAAAGTTTTTTTGACATCGCGGAGCACCAGGTCGGCATGCCTTTTGTCTTCCTTGATCTTGGCAAGCTTTTCGGTCATAACGGCTAGTGCCGTGTCAGTCCCTCTTTTCCTTCTGAAGCCGTGTTGCTGCTCGTTATGCAAGTTGGCTTCGTCGAGATAAGAGTTGACTCTATTAGTCAATATCTTCTCAAAGACTTTGCCAGCAAATTCTAGGAGATATATCGGGAAAGCTGGCAGGGCAGTCCGGGGGCTTTCCCGATTTGGGGATGAAAATCATCTTGGCCACTTTCCACTGATCGGGGAAGTAGCCCGTGTTCAGAGTGGCGTTCATGATGTTAAGTAGCCCACTCCAAACGTTAGGCAGGGCCTTGATGAAATTCTCCCTGGTCAGCCCCGTGGTATCCAGTGCTCTTTGACGAAAGGATTTTAGAGCAACGGAGAGTTCTAAGGCAGTTATTTTACTACCATAGCCCTCCATCACTCTTTCCTGCGACACACAATGATGAGGAGAGGTTCTGTGTATTTGTGTGCTTAGCTGTTGGATTATGTCAGTCTCGAATTCGAAGTCATAATTGTCATTTTCTCTGTGGTAATTTTGAAGATTGAGGACCAGAAAATCCTAAAAATTTCCTCAATCTCCGCAGTCTCGTTAATTTCTTTACCGTCGTTTATGAGTGTGATTCTTTTTTGTGGAGGTCTTCCTATTAAACGTTTAAATGTCTGCCAGAATGTGCGTGAGTCTCTTTCTATATCGAGTCTTGTTTGTCCGTAATTAGTGTCTGAAGTTCGTCTTTAATCTGTCTTATTCTTCTGTGAGCATTGTGGTTGGGGCCTATCAGCGCTACTACATTGGACAGGTCCTTATATTCTTGGGCCAGGGCTTTTATGGGAGGGGTCCAATGGGCAGCTGGAAGGGTTTTATATTTAATATGGGGAATACTATTTTCATCGGCTTTGATTAGGCAGTCAGTGATTCTATCCAGCTCTTTATCTATTTCTTCTAAATTGGCATCAAATAAAGGGTCTGGAATATAATTTAGAAGGTAATTTATGTAGCTTTCTTAGTCCGCCTGCTTATAGCTTTTGTGTTCTGGGATTGCAATTTAAATGGGATTTACTCCTACTGTAATTTTGATAGCCTGGTGGTCACTCTGAATGATGAGTCCCGGTTCAATGTAGTAGTTGTATGGAAACCTGATACTAGATAGGACTATATCAGGTTTCGTTGCTGCTCTTCCCGTTATGTATGTCAGGAACTCTGGTCCGATCTTTGTCACGTATTGTCTGGTAAGTAGTACTTCGATGTTTCTGCCTGCATTGTTGTAGGAGGTATACCCTGCCGCTGCGCACCTTGCATTCAGATCTCCAGCAAAAATTACATTTCTCTTATGGCTGAAAATCTGCAGAAGGTTGTGCATGGGCACATAGCCGCGTCTTGGGGGTTAGTACCCAGTAGCCACGACCAGCCCTCCCAGGGTAGTGCCTACCTCAATGGCAAGGTATGATTTATCTAAGTCACTTAGTTTTATGTACTTTAGTCCCTTTTTGACGGCTATTGCGCAGCCGTCATACCGTTACTGGCTATGATTCTTGCTAATGACGTCGTATTGAAATATTTTTAATTGTTTTTGCGCGGTCAGTCCGTGTTCGGAAATAAGTATAATGTCAGGGTCACTTTGTCGCATAATATTGCTATAGATGGAACCTTTTCCGTCCCACCCATCGACATTCCTTTGTATAATCGTAAGTCTGTTGGTCATTTTGTGTAATGTTTTTTTTTTTTTTTGTCTGTTTGTGGGATTAAAGTAGACGGTTATTCGCGATCTACTTTAGCCCCATGAGGTGTACTGGGCTCCCTGCCGTTTCTTTTTTTCTGTATTTCGTGTCCGTAATCGAGTGGAAGCAGTCAGTGGTCAATTTAATCATATTTTGGGCGAGAGCCTCCTCAACCTGCCGCTCGGGAACCTCATCTGAGCATTCCTACTTGTATCTTTCGGTCCTAAGACCCTCTGATACTTCGCGGGAATCGATTTCGGTTGGGAAGGGCGCCGATTCGGGAGCATATAGTTTGAGATTGAAACTTCTCGCATGATATTTAAGTTGGTGTTCCCTGCCTCGTGATGAGGAGGTTGACCTTGGGCCACGAGTTTTTGATGTTTTTCTCGACCATGGAGACCTGGTCTCTTTGGGACGTACTGCTTCCTTGTTTGGTGTCTGGGTTTGCGTTTTCGTAGTAACGGTGGTGTTTTTTTAGGGTGTAAGAGGCGCTTGTTTTTCTGTTTGTGTTTGTTTAAACGTGGATCGGGTGTGCTGGCTGTTTTTTGCTGCGGGTACCTTTTGGTACGTTTCTTGGCACTGAGGGGTTACGCATATTCGCATAACCTCCTTTGAAGGAGGGATGCCTGGGAACCACATCTCCTGCAGGACGTTTTTTACGAGCATGCGGTTGACCTCGGTGGCAAAAGTACCTCGGCGTGTGATGTTGGCTATGTGTGCATAATAAATGCAGCACGTTATTTTCGTAGAGTGTTCATTTTCTATGTGAAGGAATGTCTTTTGGTTGTTTGTCTCAGCAATCGCGGCTTTGGCTACTTTAGCATAAGTGGAATTGGCCTTCTTTTCCTCCTTTTTGCGTTTTAACTGGGTTTGCTTTTGGATATCTTTTCCTGATCTGGCATGCCATGGACATAGTCCGGTGGGGGCCTTCACAATTTAGGTATTTGGAAGAGTTACTCTTACAGTCGCGCCAAAAATGGTCGCGACCGGCACCGAAAGCACATTTGCAAGTCAACAAATTCTTCACGTTCCATCTTCTCTGGGCAGACTCTTACGTTAAAGAGAAGCAAACCAGTGTTTTTACCCTTTTGAGCCATAGCCGTCTCCTCGAAAACAACTTTAAACACGTGCGTGTAGTTTTTGAATTTTATGACCTCAGCTACTTTTTTTTTTGCCCAAGGATGGTTCCATTCCATTTCGTCTTTTATTTCCTCTGCAAATGGCTTACGACCCAGGAGTCAAGGCGCCTGCAGATTACACTACGGTGCGTTTTAATTTGTGGTGGTCTGTGGGGTTTTAGATTGATTGTCTTCAGGCATTCAACTGCCTTGCTTGAGGTCAAGGCTTCACATTCGGCCTCCCTCGCGCAAATAGCAGATTATCCATTTTGAATGTCAATGAGTCTGACCAGTGCAATTCGTAAGTTTCCGTAAATTTGTTCAAATACCTTCCCTCTGTCCGGTTTTGGGCCCTCCGAGAGGACCCGAAGAGTGATGCGGAGAGTCTCCCTCATTTCTCCTGCATCCTATCGTAAGTTAGGTGATGAAATTTTAATAAATTTATATATGTATACTTTGAGAGACAGTTTTGAAAAAAAGAAAAGGGGGGAGGGGAGAGAGAACTAAGTTCAAGGTCCAAATACTTTTATCAAACTTTACCTTAATTTTTCTCCTTCCTTCAGGCTTGCGGGTGGGCTAGTTGAGGCTTTTTTCCTTGCCTCCACGAAGGAGTGAAGATTCACCCTTAACCTTCCTAAATTGAAGAAGGCTAGTGGTTCACTTTTCGAACGTATCGAGCTTTTACGCTTTAACCAGTTTTTCTTTTCACTACTCAAAACGAGTCACACAGTTTCACTTTTACTTTCGCAGAAATTCACTTTGTAAAAATCCTGAATAAGGATTTGTCACAGCGGTGAAGCAGACTTGCTAAGGCAACCAGAGCAGTCTAAAAATTCGGAAAACTGATTTCGGCCGTGTTTATGTGTAAAAGGGTTGGAACGTTAGTAACATTTTAAGTCCATCACGGCGCCTGATTGGTTGAATCGTTATATTGTTAAGTGTAGATGAAATAACTATTTATATAGGTGTATTTTTGGGCATGATTGGGGGCATTGGAGGAAGCTGGTTTGAGGATTAGCCCACAGTAGAGAACAATGTCAGAAACATTCCGGACAAGGGACGGACTGCGACCTTCGGTGCTAATTACGGCGAAGGCCCCTCCCAGGATCATAGAGGGTGAAAACCGTCTCTATGCTATGTTGGGGAGCAGTCGCAATTTAAAACCCTCGGGGGGGCGGCGTTGTCAATAAGTCCGCCATACAATCACACCCCTGAGAGGATCCCACCCGGACTCATCTCATTCATCTTTCATCATTCACCCAAAGGCAAATCCTTCCTTACATCCAGGCGGCGGTTTCTTACGAGGGGGTGCCCTCTTCTCCCAAAAAGTAAAAACTCAAATTTTTTAAAAAAGGAAAAATTTACACATCATTCATACACTAAAAAACGTAACAGAGAGTTCTGAATAGAAGTAAGCTTGGTCTCCTATAGAAAAGTGTGCGCCCCCCTCTTCAAGGGGAGCCCACCCGGAAAAATGGCGGCACAGGATGCGCCAAGAGTCCCGCTTAGGTGTATTGGCAGACAGGCAAAACCGGACAAGGGTACGGTATACAAGACCTTGTTCGGCAAGCTCAACGTGGGCGTTCTCAGACTGATCGATACTCCCGTCGGTTATGTCACCGTGTGTGAGAAAGAACAGGACATTGAGACGCTCACGAAGGAAGAAGGTGTTAAACACCTAAAGGAGATAAACCTCCTACCAACCACGCCCCCCCAAATACAGGCGCACAGAAGCGTCGTGTGCAGACGGCTCGACCCATGGGTAGGCCAGCACACTAAAGAAGAGATCAAGGAGGAGGTCGAAAGGAATCAAAACTGGGCAAAGGTGGCTGAGGTCATAAAATTCCGGAACAAAAGAGACAACTCGGAGTATGCCCATGTCTTTAAAGTGGTGTTCACAGACACGGAGATGGCGGCGAAGGCCAAGGAGAGAGGACTGCTTCTCTTCAACGCCAAGATCAGTGGAGAGCAGGTCGAGCGCGAGGAATACATCCCCGTGCAGATCTGCTTCAACTGCTACCGCCTTGAGAGCCACACTACAAAAGAATGCAAGGAGCAGGAGGCAACCTGCTCGAAGTGCAGTAGGAAAGGGCACGGCTGGCGCGAATGCCAGGCCAAGGAGGAGAAATGCCCGAACTGTGGCCAGAGACATGGGGCGATGGCGATGTCGTGTCCTAAGAAGAAGGAGATTATAAGGAAGAAAGCGGAAGCAAGGAGGGCGGAAGGCATGAGGAGGGAAAACACCTCCTATGCCCAAGCAACAAAAACCACCAACCCGGCAAACGCCCTGAACAACCAGGTCCCCAGAACTTACGTAAAAGTCGACAAGGAAGACAAGGATGCCACGAAAATCCTTACGTGCATCCTATATGCACACGTGCGAAACCTGACCAACCCAGGATGCTTTGCCAGGGAGGTCAACACGATGCTGAAGAACAATGGACTAGCGGAAATGTGGTTCCCGGAGAACCCCACCTCAGGGGACGTCCTCCAAGTCCAGATCGGGAACCAAAAAGAGGCGCCCGCGACACCATTCCCACGGAAAACCGAGGCCAAGGTGAACAACTCCAGCGAGACAATTAAGAAAGACGCCCCACCGAGGTCCCCAAACAAAGACCCACGCCTAGCTGCGATTAAAAAGAGGGAGGAGAGTGCGAAAAGAGCAGCCAGAAGACTAAAGCAGGCGGAAGGGAATATCCTGAGCTCGGCCTCTTCATCAGAGGACGAACGAGAGATCCCCCAACCCGCTAAAAACAGGAGCAGAAGTGTAAAGAAGGTCAGGGAATTTGATGGAGATGACCTCAACATCAAATTCTTCAGGACTGAAGGCACTTCGTTCCCAAATAGCCCCAAGGTGGGGGAAATAATTGAAGGGGTAAGAACAGGACTGCTAAAATGGTCCTATGATTCCCCAGTCCGTGAAGCGCTGGTAGTGACGGCGCTCATGGAAGCCAGGATCAAGATCTATAGGGACTCCTACTTCGCCGTAAGCGTAGCAGAGTTCAGAAAAATTCGGAACGGGAAAATTACACATACAGAAAACCAATAGTCAAGACACAAACTAACACACACATACACAACAGCACATAAACATGGAAAACACGAACAACACACTAAAGATACTTACAATTAACGTCAACGGATGGGTAGGGAAACACATTCCCTACGGAAACATTTTCCGTAAAGTGGATCCCGACCTAATCCTCATCTCAGAACATGGCGTTAACACAAACGTCAACAACATAAGAATACCCAACTACACGATCATAGTAAAAACCACACACAAGAACGGTATGATGGCGCTGCCATCGCGATACGTAACAACATTACGTACAAAACACTTCCAGACCTAGATGAATCATTCGTGGCAATTGCAATACCTACCCTAGTTGGAGACCTGACCGTGGCGGCGGCCTATCAACCGCCGCGACGCGATTACCTCCCGATCCCTAATTTCTACAACCTCTTCGGGCGTGGGAAATTGACATTGCTTGGCGGTGACCTTAATGCCAGATGCCGTGCATCAGGCTACAGGAGTACCGATTCAAGGGGAAGAAACCTGGAGATGCTACTCGAAAGAGACAGACTCCAGAGGGCCGGGCCTGAGTTCCCGACCTTCATAACACAATGTTCAGCAACAAAGCCGGACATTGTGTTGACATGCAAAAACTTCCCCTTCAACATTGTCAATGAGCCCGGACCAATAGTTCCGAGCGACCACATCCCGATTCTCACTACCATCTCGTTAGCACCAATACTCAAGCCCGTCACACTCAGGAAAAGTTACGCGAAAGCTGACTGGGAGCTATATAGAGAGATACTCAGTACATACCAACCAACTGATCTGGGAGACGCTAATCTCGAAGAAATTGATGAGGAGATCAACAAGATCACCGATCTCCTCATTCAAGCCGACGAGAGATGTGTTCCCAGAATCTCCTATAAGATGCTCCCACATCCTGTGTGGACGGACGAGATGAGAGAGATCGCCCGTGAACATAGAGCAATCTATGACGAGATCGGAAGGACAGGTACCAATAGGGAAAGGTCGGCCAGAATGAGACACCTAAGCCTGGAAATGAAAAACATTTTAATAGAAAAACAGACGACGATATGGAATGACATCATCGGGAAGCTGGACAGGGAGAGTGATCCCGTAAAATTCTGGAATAAAATCCGGAGACTTAGGGGATTACCTCCCAGACCCAGAACCAAAATCAAGGAAGGAGACAACATCATAGAGGATCCAGAGTCTCTCGAAAGAAGATTCAGATCACACTGGCAGACCATTTTTGCTATAACGCCAGAGGAGAACGACGACTTCGACCAGGATTTCGAAGACCAACTGCTCGACGACCTCGGCACGATGATACATAGAACCCACCCCCATCCGCAAGTGTCACAGGAAAGAGTGATGGCTGACCACGGAGCCCCGGTAACTGTAGAAGAGACCTTGAACACCATAAGGTCCTTCAAGCAGAGGGCTCCAGGCTGGTCTGGAATTACGAAGAACAACCTCGTAAATGCCCCAAGGCAAATTATTCAAGGACTGGCAAACACAATGAATGCCGCCCTGAATACAGGCTACTTCCCGGATGGATACAAGATGGCCAAAATCATCTTTATCCCAAAGGGAAACAAGCCTCCAGACCAGGTGGCAAGCTATCGCCCCATCTCTCTTCTTGAGATGCTGGGTAAAATCTTCGAAAAGATTTTAGCGAATAGGCTACAAGCTCAACTGAGCGAGTTAGGAGCGCACAACCCACAACAGCACGGGTTTCGCAAAAAGAGGGGCACAGACACCGCCCTGGCGCTCCTAACGGAAAAAGTAGCATACACCCAAGCGAACAGGTTCTATGTAGACATTGTGCTGAGGGACGTGCAGAAGGCCTTCGACAAAGTCTGGCTGGAAGGACTTCAATACAAGATCCTGAACCTCCAGCTAGACCCAATCTTGGAAAGGATCCTCTGTGACTTCATCATGGACAGAAGGGCATGTCTCATGATTGAAGGGCACAGAGGCCCCGAATTCAAGTTAAAGTCGGGCGTCCCCCAGGGTAGCTGCCTGAGTCCTCTGCTTTACTTGGTCTTCACCATCGACCTTCCAACTCCGGTGCACAGGGACACGATGTATCTGCAATACGCAGATGACGTCACACAAATTGTCCCGTGCCCGGAGAGGAAAGCAAGGGCGCAGGCGGACCGAACTATAGCGGAAATCAACAACATCAGCCGATACGAGTGACGATGGAAAATCAGGACCAACAGGGACAAGTTCAAAATTGTCCCGTTGAACCGCGAGTCGACATGGCCCATCATCATAGATGGGAGGCGATACGGCTACTCCGCTGAAGGCACTGTCCTGGGCCTTAAAATCACCGACCATGGATACTCGAGACACCACACGGAGAGGCGGAACTTGGCGAAGAGAGAAATCTCCAAGCTATTCAGGTTTAGGGATCTTAGCTCGGCTAACATCAGAAAGTTATATATGATGTATGTCCGAGCTATGCTGATCTACCCCGCAGTGGTGTCACAAGCGGCTAACAAAACCTCTATGAAAAGGCTCCAGCGTGTCCAGAACACTGCCTCTCTGCTTATCAATAAAGTAAGAAGGCGTGACCATGTCAGGCAAAGCGTCCTGCATCGGAGGAAACGCTTGGAGCCCATCAATGTCGTCATCCAGAAACTGGGCAAGAAGATCTGGTCCACCTTAACGGACGATGTCATTCCAGAACTCCAGGGAGCAGGTGGCAGGCTGAACATACCTGCGCGGCTACGGGCGAAAGCCTCACGCAGAAGCCGGTTCCCGAGCACTAAACTTTGTGCACATAATAACATAACCCCAATGTACACATAACAGCGACAAAACACAACACAACAACTCAATACATCCACACAAGAAATATGTGACTAAAAATAATACGTTGTCGGCAAAAAAGCTTTCAAAGGCTTGAATGCTAAATAACTAACAAAAGTATCAAACTAAAACAAAAAGACAGAGAAGAAGACACAAAAATACAGTAAGAAGAACACTACAAACAAACGAAAACATAAAGACAAAAATGAAATATTCAAATAAAGGAAAAAGTAATCAAAAATAATGTGATGCCCTCCCTACTAGGGCAACTCCCCCCCCCAATCTTTAACTTTTTTTCACCCACTATATCTTCCACTATAACATCTCTTTTCGAAAATTGCGTACATCATCATCACCTGATCACTGGCACGCAAAGGATCGACCGTATTCGGCAATCGGTTCTACACCAAAGAATCGTACTAAAGCTGATCAATACGGAGATCCAAAGGCTAGGGAGAAAGACTTGGGATAAGATAGACCGAGTGATACTCCCGACTATGAACCTTAACCTAAATATACGTGCGAACCGTAGACGCGCAATAGGTAGAACTGCTCTGTTCCCTAGTAGTAGAACCTGCGCGAGAGAAGTGGTATTACCTATGTATACGTAGTAGTAGTCCACTACTCCGATGTATTGTGACAGCAAAAATTCAACAATTATAAACAACAAATAAAAAATGAGGCGAAGTGCCCACACTAAAGAACCTCCCCCCCCCCAATATAAATATAGTCTAAATTAAAAATTTAACTAACTTTAAATATAAAAGAGGCGAAGTGCCCAAACTAAATGATCAAAAAATTAATTAACATTTTAGAATAAAAAGAGGCGAAGTGCCCAAATAAAAGAGATAAACTAAGACTCCAAACTTATGAGATTCAGCATAAGAGAAACCTTTGAAAGGCTTGAATGCTTCGACAGAAAAATAGTACTAATCAAATATATATATTATAATGGAGGAAACTGGCTGTCAACGACAGTCAGCTACTTTAATGACGGTGGAAATTTTTAATATTAAAAAATACAAATAAGAAGAATGCTAGTGATGCCATAACACCAGGGCAAACTAGAAAACATTTTCACACCTTTATATACCTAACACACAATTTAATCACTTTAACCTAATTTGTAATTTGTAAAAGTCAGTCAGACGAGTCAGAAAATTATTATTGTTGAAGAATAAAAAGTTAAATTCCCTGTTCGCCATATTCGAAGCTTATTCCAGCCATATACCCAGGAATAAAGAATCCATATATAACTATATATATATTTTTCCTTCATCCCATAAGGAAGCGGTTGATCACTTAACCCAGCCTGCAAAACTACAAGAGAGATAATGCCATACCTTACACAAGACCCTATAACTGGTGACCCCTCTTCGTCGAACGAAATACGTAATCATTCAACAAAATGGATTCGCTAGGCGACACATCAGGACATCAACAAGATGCTCATTTTTTTCCACACCAAGAAGTGGAACTCGCGAACGCAATCTCAATCAGACCTCCTGTTTTTAATGAAACAGCAGTCGCAGGATGGTTCGAAATTGTGGAGGCGCAATTTCACATCTCGAGAATACAACGCGAAAAAACGAAACTTTACCATATCCTGGCTACGTTACCTGCCGATACGGTCGATCGTCTCCCAGCTGCAGTACTCTCTCCGCAGAATTACTCGCTCCTAAGAACAGAAATCGTGGGACTTTTTGTGAGGACGAAACCTGAGATTTTCGAGAAGTTAATCGCGTCTTCTCCGCAGATGAGACGAACTTCAGTGAATCTTGAAGAGCTACGGCAGACAGCTCTGCAATTTGGAGTGGGGGAGGACTTGGTGAGACACAAGTTCATCCAGTCTTTACCTCCAAACATCGCCCCCATCATCGCCACGCAAAGGGACTTAACTCTTGCACAATTGCGGAATCTCGCTGATGAACTCATGCCGTTTTACAAGGCACAGTGCTATAATATAAATAAGAGTCAAACTAGTGATAATTGTGCGTTCTCCGATATAGGTGCTCTTAATGTCAACCCGTCGGTAAATAAGGTGCAATTTAAAAATTCGCGTTCCGTGCCCGTCGGCGTATATACTAGAGGTAATCAAGCTAAGTTTGTGCATAATAAGTATAATAGTGATAGGAATTATTCAAAAGGGGTACCGTTTGAGGTACGCCCTTTCCGTCGGAATCAAAAGCCAGTGGTATGCCGTGCACACTTATACTATGGGTCGAGTGAGAGGTACTGTAAACCGTGGTGCAGTTGGCCAAAGCGAGGTGAGGACTTTCCAATGCAGCCATATTCTAGACCATCTTTCCCAACCCACTCGGAAAACGAAAGCGACAGGCCGCTGTAAATGCGACGACCGGCGTGCCGACTCTTCTCACTATCGCTGCACGTATTAATGAGAGGATGTGCGAATTTTTGATAGACACTGGCGCGAGCGTGTCCTTAATTCCATTTAATTTTGTGCAATTATGTGTGATGCGCAAATCGTGTGTTAACATCTGACGGCTAATGGAGGGAAGATAAGAGTGCATGGAGAAGCCCAACTGGAAATAGGCATCCTTACCCTGCGGCGTTCATTTAGATGGACGTTCGTAGTAGTAGATATTACGTCGCCATTATTAGGAGCCGATTTTCTTGCTCATTTTAACCTCTTAGTAGACTGTGCTCGTAGTGTCTTAATTGCTAACCAGACTAGCCTAGTTTATAAAGTGAAGCAGTCAAGCGAACCAGTGATCTCATTAATCATTAATGACCTCTTGCATATCCCACCTAATTGCAGGAGAGTTTTCCGCAAATATGAGAGTATATATAACCCGAAGTGTGTTGACATGTGTTCACCACCGGCTAAGGCCACTTCCAATAGAGGAACTACAAATTGCAAAAGCAACTTTCGAGACTCTGTTGAAAGAAGGTGTGGTGCGGCCGTCGAAATCTTCATGGTCTTCACCCATTCACATGGTGCAAAAGAAGACCCCAGGCGAGTATAGAGTTGTGGGTGACTTTCGATCCCTCAATGCGATAACCAAAGCGGACAGATATCCCCTGTCAAGGATTTAGAGCTTGGTAGACCATCTTCATGGCAAGAAAGTTTTCTCTCGCCTGGATTTAGTACGAGCCTACAACCAGATTCCAATGAATCCAACGGACATTGAGAAGACTGCTGTCTCACTTTGGGCTGTGGGAATTTTTAAAGCTACCGTTTGGCCTAAAGAATGCTAGTTGCACCTTCCAACGCCACATGGACAATTTATTTCAAGGCTTGGCGTTGTTTTTGTGTGTGTCTACGATATTTTAATATTTTCGGAAAATATAGACGAGCATGTGGAGCATATAGATCAAGTTTTCAAGATATTGGCAGAAAACAACCTTCGAATTTCTATGAAAAAATGCGAGTTCATGAAGGAAGAAATCGATTACCTGGGCCACCATGTCTCAGCTGCGGGACTGAGCCTTCCAGCTAGGAAGGTCTCCAATATCACCGAAATGCCCTTACTAATTGATTTCAAAGAACTTCGTCGATATTTGGGCATGTTAGGTTTAAGTATATTTGGTTTTGTAGTTCCTCCTTTGTTGTCTTTGAGTTAGTTTACATATATATATATATATATATATATATATATATATATATATATATATATATATATATATATATATATATATATATTTCTATATATATATATATATATATATATATATATATATATATATATATATATATATATATATATATATAATATGGCGTTCGAGCCAATTGTCTTCAAAATAAGTTAATGTATTTGGATATGATATGCGCATTTACTGTTGTGGTAATAATTACTTTATTGTTGCGCTTACAGCCTTTATTTTTTTGTATATCTTGTATTGTCTGTAATTCGTGTCTTTTGTTTTTTCGTGGATGTCTTCTTCGGTAAATTTCGGTCTTCAGCGGTAGATTTGGGTCTTCATCGTTGAATTTGTAAGATTTTTCTTAGTCAGATTTTTTATTGGTTTAGGGTAAATACATTTCTATTATCATGTGTAGAACGGCACTTCTGCTCCGCCAGCTAAAACCCCGGCGGAGTCTGGCAATCTGGGTGACTTATTCCTCTTCTGTTCTGTTCAATCATTTGGACGATATCATCGTCCAATTCACGATTAAACATTTCCAGCATATTCCTCGTCCTTTCTTCTATGACAATGGCAATGGGACTTAACCTTGCCTCCCGGTGTAACTCTTCGTTGCGTCTTCTTTCTCGACTGAGTATACCTGTAATTAGGTACGTTCATTTATTCTGCACCACTTATAGTTTCATCTTTTGTGTCTTCAAGATACACGAGAGGGCGGAAGCGGGGTATAGCAGCGTCGATCTTACAATTGCATTGTAGATCTTTTTCTTATTGCTTTGGCGAAGATTTCTGAACCTGTATAGAGTCTTGACTGCAGCAGTGGTCTTGGTGATTCTTTCTCGGACGTGCTTCTTGTACCTGGATGAGGTACTCTTCATTCCGAGTCATTGCACTCCGTGGTGAAGGGATAACGCCTATTCCGTACCCTGACGTCGTAAAGTAGTCTCCTACTCATGGGGACTACTTTTAGCTTATCCTGGTTGGTGCGGATCTTCCACCGGGCCTCGTAGGTGTTAAGATTTTCAATTTCTGCTACTGTCATACAAGCTTGCCAAGGCGTATTCCTCCATGGACAAGTGATCATCTGGATGAAATCATCGGCGAATTAAATGATGAGGCAAGTGGAGCTTACAGGGGCTGGGATATCCGCGGTGTAAATCAATAGAGAGTGGGGGTACAGGCACCCCCTCCCCTGCGGAAGCCCCGCAGTGAGCGGAGACTTTGGTCCGCCGTGCACCTTAAAATGATGTACGTCGCTCTCTCCTTGACATAGTCACAGAGAGTTATTTCTAAGTTTTCACTTAGTCCCAGTCGTAATACCTTGTACTGCATTCCCTGTTGCCACACCTTACCAAACGTCTTTGATACATCCCGCAAACAATGTCCATGTAACTCTTTTCCCGTTTTGCTTGGACTAGCTTTTCCGTGATGACATTAATCGCCATCTCCGTACTTCGCTTTCTCCTAAACCGAATTGATATGGGTTGAAGAGGAATTTTCCTCCAAGTGAGACACCCTTCTTCTGTTGAGGATCTTCTCGAAGAGCTTCTCACCAAATTTTAGAAGTGAAATTGGCTGATAGCTCTCCTTCAACGTTGGGTCCTTTTCGTGCTTAGGCAAGAAAATCATCTTAGTCGTTTTATAAGCATCTGGAAAGTATCCTGTGTCCAGACAGGCGTTATATATTCTTCTCATACCTTCGATGACATTGGCTGGTGCCTTTTCAAAGTTAAGCTTTGTAAGCCCCGATTGTCCTGGAAATTTTTGTCGGAATGAGTGAAGCGCGCCGAGTAGTTCTTCTTTGGTAATCTCGGCGTCTCCGTCGCACTGTCTATCCACCTGGTGGTGAGGGTGCATCTTGTGTATTTGGTCGTTAAGCTCGTCGATGATGTTGCTTTAAAACTCTAGGTCATAGTCTTCGTTTTCTTTTTCAGTTATACTGACGATTTTTCCCCCAATAACTTTGGAATAGCTCTTCAATTTTCTTTCTTTTGTTTCGATGTTTCCATCTTCCTTTTGTAGCTCGATCTTTTGCTTCTTCTTTCCAGTCGATCCTTTGAGCTTTCTGATCTTTTTTCAAAAATCTTTGGGAGTTGCTTCGTGATCGAGGCTATCGATCGCATCATCCCATCTTCTACATTGTTGTTCGAGGATCAACTGGTTCAGTTCTTCTTTGACTTCTTTACTTCGCTGTAATGAGTAAACTGACGCATTCACGATGTTGATTTCATAGAATAACTTCAGCTCACGGTATATTTCCTTCATGTATTCGGTCCATCTGTAGGTAGAGAGGATACAAGCCCTATCTGCGCTGATCAAATGGTTATTGAGGTCGTCGAGTGCCTCGTCAATCTCCTCGAGAATTGCCTCGTCCAAGTTGGGCGGATCATAGGCCTCGAGAAGGCGCGCGTACCGTGTCCAGTCTGCTCTTTTGTAGTTCTTTCTGACTACAGCTGGAACTTGTATAGGGTTCCTGTTGATACTGAGTAGGATCCCTATATGGTCACTACATGGTACCTGGACTGGTTCCATGTAGTATTTGAACGGCAGCTGACGATTCGCCAGACAGATGTCTGGTTTTGTGGCACTTCCTGCTCTGACAAAGGTGGAGAAATCGAGGCCTATTCGCTTGGCAATATTTCTGTCCAGAAATAGGTCCAGGCTTCTTCCTATACCGTTTAAGGTCCTTTAACCAGATTCTTGGCATCTGGCGTTCAGATCCCCCATTAATATAGTGGGGGCTCTTCTGCCAAATAGGCCAGTGAGAGTGTGAATTGGTAACACATCTCTCCTTGGCGATTGATATCCGGTAGTAATGACAACTTTACTACGTGTAGTTCGACCTCAATCGCGAGGTAAAATACTTCTAGATTTCTTATTTGATTGTATTTAATCCCTTTCTTTATTACAATAGCGGTTCCGTCGAACCGCTCCTGCAAATAATTTGTGATCAACACATCGTAGTTCCAGATTTTCATTTCTGCACTACGCGTGTCGATCCTGTGCTCCGAAATTAAGATGATGTCCGAATCAATTTCCCTGAATACATTTCCGTAAAGAATTCTTTCGTCGTCCAGCCGTTGGTATTAATTTCAAATATCTTCAGTGCATTCCGTAACATGGTGAATTGTTTTTTACCTATGCTTCTTCTTATTCTTATTCTTCTTGGGGCCTGGCTGGGTGATTTTACTTGGCCTAGGGGTTTTGGACCTGCTTTTCGTAGCTAGTGTACGGGTGCAGGGGCCCTCTTCGTCATCAGAAGAGGAGGACCCCTCCTCACTTTCAGCCTTTTCCTCTTCGTCGTCCTCTTCGGATTCCTCCGATGAGAGAGCTTCAACGATCTCCTCCAGTCCAGACTTGACGGTATTGTTCTTTATGACTGAGTCCTTGAACGCCTTGGAGCATTCTATGTCAGCAGGCATAATTACTGAAGCGAGATTATTTGCCTTCAGGAGAGCATTCAGTACCTGGTTATAGCAACTAGGCTTTACTGCATTAGCCACATTTGCGTGGGTAATGCAGATTAGTATTTTTGCACTCAAATCTCCCATCATATTCATCTGTGCAAGTGCAGATGCAGGCTTTATTTCCGCATTCTTCTTGGCGGCGTTCGCATATGTCGTTTCTTTGGCTTTCCCCTCTTCTTCTTCCTTTCTTTTTATAATCTCGCGGCGCTTGAGGCAGTTCAGGGCCATGGTCCTATGTTCTCCTTTGAGGTTTAGACATCTCTTCTTGGTGCTCTCGCATTTATCAAATCGATGCCCTTTTTTGGCGAATTCACTGGACCACATTTGTTTTTTGTCCGGTCATGGCCTTGTAGTATGCTCTTCGAGTTTGTAGCATACAAAGCACATTTGTGTGCTATTAATTTTTCCTGTTGTATGTTTCGCCTGGTATTATCATATTCAATACCAGTATTCCATTTTTTGTCGATTTTTTGGCCATTTCTATGGTAGTGAATGTTATTTTAAATACGTGGGTGTGCTCGCGAAATTTGATTATTTCACTAACTTGGGCCCAGGGATTGCTCTTGGTGATCTCTTCCTTGAGCTCCTCGGGTGTATCCTCACCCACCCAGCTCTCCACTTTGCGGCAGATCACGCTTCTGTTTGCTGCCACTTGTGGAGGGGTTTTTGCTTCCAGGAAAGTGTTCCTTGGACCCTCGCTCTCCCTCTTCCGATAGGAGCTGGTCCACGTCCTTGGTCTCGGTATATAAGACGATGAAACCAGAGGAAACTTCAATAAGTTTCACTAGGGCTACTTTGAGTTCGAAGTAGAGGGTTTCACATAGGTGCCTTTTTACGGGATTCTTTTTCCGGGGATGGTCCTTAGGGAGACCCTCTTAGTGAGGGACTCCATAGTCTTCGTTGTCCTTACTATGTCCTTTTGTGACGTCTTCTTTTTTCTGAAACCAAAGTGTAATTATTGTGGTTTGGAGTGAAAAAGAAAGTTATGAAGTGGTAAAGGAGGTAGCGGATAGTGAAGGTAGGATCGGGTACGAGTCCAAAAAAATGGTGAAAAAACGCCCCCGTCCATTTTCCTGTTGTTTCCCCGCTCATTTGCTGCTAGAATAATGGGTCTCGATTGTGAACCTCATGAGGGCTGAATTATGGTGGACTTGATGCAGTAGCTGCCGAATCAACGACCGCTATAGTTTTGCAACCTCCTCTCGGGTACTTACGCCATAACTGCATCCAACTACATATAGACGGGTGTACTTAGCTCTATGATTCTGGCCGGGTACCCGGGCGATGGGGGTCTCTCCTCCGTCCGGGACTCGCAGTTATGCCCCAGTTTCGAGATAATTTCTGACTTCCGCTTCCGCTGTGGGCTAGGCATCAAACCAGTTTTCACATGAGCCCTTAATTATGTCAGTCCAAGTGGCCGGCATAGTTAAGACGAAATCAATGAATTGCAGACATCCGAGTAGTTCACATGCAGGTCGATGGATGGGAGCAGTGAGGTGCTTAAGCCCTCATTCTGTTATGAATCTTCGATGAAAAAAAAGTATTTCTCTTTTCAAAGGGTGAAGCGTAAACCACCGTAAGACTTCCAGAATAGGCGCTCTTCTATGTACGCGGTGCTCAAAGTCCGTTACTAAGCAAGTAAAAATGCTTTATCCGAAGGTTGTTAGCAGAGCGTAGTAGTCGAATATTTGGCCGTCAATAGTCAGACTTTTTTTTTAAGGGGGAGAAAAGGTACGGCTCGCGGTTACTCCTCCCCTCTGTACCCCCCCATGATCGAGGGGGGGGGGAGGCAGAAGAGGAGAGGCTCTCGGCCGACTTGCTCCTGGAGAAAATCCTCACACTTCTGACTCTGAGTTCAAGTGAACCGATAGTGAAGTGCTTAATGGGCAGACCGGAACAAGCTTTAGAAGAGGGTTTATAGCTGTGGGAGACGGAAAGTTTTAAGTTAAAAGAGCACAAATTGGTGAGGAGGCAGATTGAGCAACCTCGGTAGTCAAAGGTGGAAAGGGTGTAATACCATTGCCCGAGGGACAAGGAGGACGTGCTGATTAACGTGGATTCCGAACCACCGTCATGCATTTACTCATCATTCATCATGTTTACTTCCTTTCTCGCCCTTTAGCACCTATGTTCCTCATACAGAAGCGGGAGGATCGCCTAATCGAAGTTCCCTTATTCTCTTCATCTTTCATTCATGTGTTTATTGTAGCATTCATGCCGTTTTGAGTTATCTTAGTTCTGAGCTTTGTTTATGTATTGTTATGTTACTTGGTTTTACTTTCCTTACTTTGTTTCACTTTCTCTCGTTGTTATCACTTTTTCACTTTAGTTTCACTTTGTTCACTTGTTTTACTATTAACTCCACTTCACTATCATTTTTAATACTATAGTTCACTTATTACAATTTTAGTTTACTATGTTCGTTTTATTTCTGTTTTACCCTTAAATTTCACTTCACTATCATTTTTGTTAAATTTTTTAATATAGTTCACTTATTAAACTTTTAGTTCATTTTGTTCGCATTATTTCTGTTTACACTTTTGATAGGTGTTGTCTTCTTAGTCGGTTGTTTCTTCCTATTTAGGTTGTTTAAATTTGGTTGTCTTATTAGGGAATCAATCTGGTGTCTTGGTTGGTTATTTCGTTGGTTGGGTTTGTTCCCTCTCTCTTTTTGAATTTCTACTTAAGTAAACATGGGAACATCCTCGATTCTCAGCTGTTGTCTGCCGCTGGGAAATCGAGTGTTAAATGGGACTCCAACTCTGGTGTTCGTGTGCTCTGAAAATATCAGAGGTAGATCGTCTATCTTCCTCCATATTTTCTCCGCTCTGTTCCTGATGTTGATATTGAGCTCTTCTAATCCTGCTTCTTGGTGTAGATCCCGTAGTCTTCTCCTCTCTCTCCTACGTGTGTTGGTAACAACAAGGAGTAACAACAAGGAGAGAAGGTACCCTAGGAGACCTTACGGTCCATTCAAAGAGGGTACCTTTGAAATAGCAATCGAGAGGGCACAAGGCTGCTCAATTGTTTTGCGTCCCTAAAAGGCCACTTTTCAAGACCTTGTCTAGTCTTGACTTGAACTGGTCAACAGATTCACTGTTGACAACTTCCACTGGAAGTGCGTTTCACTTACCGCAGATACTGTAAGTGACAAAATTTCCACACAGATTGCGGTTGTAACGCTTCAGTTCAAGTTTGAAGCCGTGATTGCGCGTTCTGTTCTCACTCAGTGTGAAAATATCCCGGTAGTCAATATTGTCGAACCCTCGAAGTATTTTGAAAACTTCGATGAGCTGACCACGCAGTCTACGGGTTTCCAACGAGAACAGATCTAATTCCCTTAGTCTATCCTCATAACTTTTATGTCGGATAGAGGGAATCAGCTTGGTTGCCCTGGCTTGTACGCGTTCCAATCTCGCGATGTCCTTTCGAAACGAAGGACTCCAAAATTGTACGGCATACTCCAGGTGTGGTCGGACAAGTGAGTTGTACAGGCACAGTACAATCTCCTGGTTCCGATAACCAAACTGGCGCTTAATATAGCCTAGCATCTTTTGGGCCTTTTTCTCCGCCTCAATGCATTGTTTCGAGAACTTGAGGTCACTAGTGATTGTTACACCCAAGTCCTTCTCAGTGTCGGTGGATTCAAGAGCAGTGCCCTTAAGGATGTACTGAGATTGGGGGTTTCTGTGGCCGATATGCATCACTTTGCATTTCCCCACGTTAAAAGGCATTTGCCACGTGTCCGACCACTCCCCAATCTTCCCAAGATCTTCCTGCAGGCGGGCAGTATTTCCATCCTTTGCAACGTTCATACCAAGCTTGGTATCGTAGGCAAATTTAGAAATCTTGGCAACCATGTCACCGTCCATGTCGTTGACGTAGATGATGAATAGTAGTGGTCCCAGGACAGAACCTTGAGGCATCCCACTAGTAACGGGCACCCACTCAGAAGACTGTCCATTCACCACCACCCGTTGCTATCTGCCACTTAGCCAGTTCTCGATCCAGCCGGCTACCTTTCCGTCTATGCCAAGCGCTCGCACTTTCCGGAGAAGGCGGCGGTGTGGTACCTTATCAAAGGCTTTCTGAAAGTCTAGGTAGACCACATCCACCGCCTTGTCCCGATCGTGCTCACTGAAAACGAAGTGGAAGAATTCTACAAGGTTCGTCAGGCATGACCGTTGCCTTCGGAAGCCGTGCTGGGAACTCCTCAGTAGCAGGTTTGACTCTAAATACGACGTCACTTCGTCCACCATGATGCTTTCCATGAGTTTACCGACTATCGAAGTCAGACTGATAGGTCGGTAGTTCGACGGTTGGTTACGATCTCCTTTCTTGAAGATTGGAGTCACCTCCGCCTCACGCCAGTTTCTAGGAACGCATTTGGTCCGGATTGAAATGTTGAAGATTGCGCTCAGGTGTCGTGACACTTGATCGCGCACTTCTTTCAACACTTTAGGTAGAAACCCATCCGGGCCAGGTGAATTATTCGTCATTAGGTCACTGATCTTCTTTTTGATTTCAACTTCGGTGAAGTCCATATCCTCCAGCTTTTCCCTCGAGTAGGAATCCGTCGGCTGGGGGATGGGACCACATTCTTCAGTAAACACTGAAGAAAAGTAGTCGTTAAGGAGGTTAGCATTTTCTGCATCTGAATAATTTAATGTCCCCTCCTCGTTCCTTAAAGGGCCAATCGTTCGAAGGATTGGTTTACGACTGTTTACATATCCAAAGAACTCCTTGGGATTCTCTTTACAGAGTCTCGCCACTCAGAGTTCCTCAGACCGCTTAGCCGCCCTTATGCTGGACTTCACTCTCCTGGCTAGCCTCCGGTATTCGTCAAAGTCACCCGAGATCTTAGATTGCCGGTACATAGTTCTCTTCTCCCTAAGCAGTTAACCGATTTCTCGATTAAACCACTTAGGTTGAACAGAAGACAGACGGTGGCATTTCAGAGGGATTAAACGCGATTGAAGACTCATGAATGTGGTTTTGAAACTATTCCACGAGTCTTCAACGGCATCGCACACTTCTAGCCTTACGTCAGTCAGTCCAGCTCGAAGGCTTGCAAAGTCTGCTCTTCTCAAGTCAAGTTTCTTTGATTGACTGGCAACAGACCTTAACTTCGGGATCTTGACGCTAAATCTAACTAGCTGGTGATCACTGCCACCGAGCTCTTCACCTACAGAGATATCCTCAACGATATCATCCTCAGAGGTGAAGACCAAGTCGAGGATATTGTCTCCTCTCGTCGGTTCTCTGACCCATTGAGTGAGGAACTCGTTGTTGGCGAACTCCAGGAGTAATGCGCTCTCGCCACAGGCTGCTCTGGAATTCCAGTCAACTTGGCTGTTGAAATCGCCCATAACGATGCACACTCTGCCTTGAACCAGCTCACCCAGCAGCTAATACAGTTCCCTGTCCTTCTCAACGGGTTGGGAAGGGGGTCTGTAAAGCAGCAGGGTCCTGTATCTGACAGGACCGATCTCTAGGTCAACGCCTAAGAGCTCGTGGTCGGATATAACGTTGGAGTTCGTAGATTTGATTGTATCCTTGACATACAACATTACACCACCACCCTTTCTGTCTGGCCTATCTTTGTGGAAGAGTTGGTAGCCAGGAACCGTGAATTCGCCTTCAAAGTCTCGGTTTGAGGTTTTTATCCACGATTCTGTTATGGCTACCATTTCGGGTTCTTCCGTCGCTACGAGGCCACGGAGCTCAGGAAACTTGTTCCTGATTGACCTCGCATTGAACAGAAGAACTTTCAGGGAGTCCCCTAATGTAGGACTCCCTATACTCTTCTGTTTCCCGGCTTCTTGTTTGTCGCGGTGGCACCATTTTTGACAACCTCCGAGAAGGTTGTTTGGGGAATGACTCGGGCGTACTGGCGTACGTCCGCCTTCCCAATGGGCCGGACACTCCTTTGGGTGCGCTCCACGACATCCTGGATGAGGTTGGCTAGGAACGCCTTGCCCTTAAAGGAGAGGTGCACCCTGTCCCTTTGGTAGAGGTCTTTTCTGCTATAGAATACGGCGTACGGGTCCACAAAAAAGACACCCTCAGCCGTACAGAGGTCTGCAAGGCGCCTGTTTAGCGACATGTTCCTCAAGTGGGCAGTCTGGCTTGGACCCCACCTCGGGAGCATCCCCACCACGACGCGTCTGCGGGTTTTCAATCCACAGTCGTCGACAGCGCCCATAACTGTCCTCATAATCTCACCTGTATAGCCTACCCTACCTCCTCTGAGGTAGAGTTCGTTGCCACTTACCATAAGGGCAACGACTGAAGTCTCTGAAATCTGAGACTTCTCGGCCTAAGCTCTTACCTGCTTATTCAAACAGCCTGGGATGCAGCTCACCTTAACGCTTGTGCGTATGCGGGCCGCTAGCAGGGGCTTCAGACCCCGTGCTTGAGAATCACCAATAAGGGTGACTCTTGCACATTTGTCTGCGGACGACTTAGTCTTTCCTTTCGGAGGCGACTTGCCGCTTTCCTCTTGTATCTCTAAATTTTTTTTCTTCTTCTTCTTATTCCTCTTATTCTTCTTCTTGACTTCCTTTGTTATCTCTTCACTGGTTTCCCGTTTCTCTTTTTCTGCTTCTACTTGCTCTTCTTCTGTTTCCAGTTTCTTTTCTTCTCTTTCTACTTTCTCTTCTTCTCCTTTTACTTTCTCTTCTTCTCTTTCTACTTTCTCTTCTTCTATTTCTACTTTCTCTTCTTTCTTTTCTTCTTTTTGGCTCGTTGAGGAAGCCCTTCAGCAGAAGAAATCGGCTGTTGGACATCGGGAGCCTTCTCGCCTGAGCATCTGCATCTCTCTGTTTTTAAGAGTTGAACTTCCCTTTTAAGGAGGGAGTTCTCCTCTCTCAGTTGAGCGCTGCTCTCGCCCAGGCGCTTCTCGAGTTCACAGAAGTCACAGACACTGACGCCATCTGTGAGTTCCTTGCAACTCCTTCCCCCGAAGTCTTTACTCCATCTGTAGATTTTGCATATTTTGCAGGTTAGCTTTCGAAACGGAGGACCATTCTTCTTCGCCATCTTACAAAAATCTCGGACCATACGCATTAAAAAAGGGGTTTTTGGTTGTGATTTTCTCTCGCACTAATCACATCCGCCTATTTCCAGGAGGTTTTCGGTCGTTCGGCGAACAGAAACCCTTTGATCAAGCACACCAATCCTAAGGTCTCCCCTGGGACGGACGTCCCCAATCGTGCCGCAGCTCTCAACTGAGCAGCACGAGAGCCTCAGTGAACTGGTTCTCTGGTTTTCGACAGGGGTGCTTGAGGTGTAACTGTCTTCCTACTAAGCCCTACTAATCAACTAAAAACGGCCAGACTTGAGGCAAATAGTAAAGCTAAGTGCCCACGACTTCATCCGAGATCTTTAGCTGATCTGGAAACCAGCAAGGCACAAAAGCTCTCTCTCCAAAGATCAGTTGAGCCTTTATTCACCAAGTAGCGGTCACAGAGAGCTGGTCAGGCAATTACACGTTAGGAGAAAGCTTCTAAGGGGTACCTAGCATTTCTCCATTAATCGTACCCCAAACGCCTAAGATTCCTTCAATCTCAGTCTCTTGTAACCTATGAGTGCTCCAAGGCGTTATTTAAAGAGCTTTATTTTGTATTCTCTGGAGTTCCAATTTTTGGTCCTTGTTTCACCGTTGATAGGGGTTGGCGGGTATAGTAGTACCTACATTTCTATTGCAAGATAGATTTTTCTTTTATTTTTCATGCCTAACCATCTTAGATTGTAGAGTAGGTTAAGCATCGGAATCGTCTTGTTCTTCCTTTCCGTTATATGTTGTTTGTAGCCTATTTTTGTTATTCTGAGTCCTAGCACTTTGCCCTCTTTATGATATCTGTAGTTCTGATCTTCAACTACAATTTCAGCTGTTTTGTTCCTTGTTTTTGTCCTTATCTTACAATCTCTTTCGTAGTTGTTGATGTTGCTTATCCCTAAAGCTGTTTTCCTTGCCTGAAAGCGTACGTTCCTGTACGGAGTGATGGCGAGTTGGCTTATGTCGTCCGCGAACTGTATGTTTAGGCAACCAGGCATTATTGGTTGTGGCAGGTCTGCTGTGTATATTGAATACAACGTGGGGCTGATACAGCCCCCCTGCGGAAGTCCAGCTTCCAATTCGAATTCTGGTCCTGAATAACCATTGATCTTCGCATATGCTCTTCTGCCTGTGACATAATCGCAGAGAATTCTCTCCAGATTGCTTTTCATCTAGAGATTTAAAATCTTATATTGCATTCCTCTGACCCAGACTTTGTCGAATGCTTTTTCTACATCTCTCAGGACCAGGTCGATGTAGTTATTCTTTGCTTTGCCCTTTGCTATTTTCTCTGTTATTATGTCAAGTGCCATTGTGGTGTATCTGCATATTCTTAATCAGAAATGATAATCATTATAAAGGTCATTTTCTTCAAGATATTCTTTTAGTCTTCTGTTAAGGATTTTCTCGAAGACTGCCCATGAAGTTCAATAGCGATATTGACTGGTAACTTCTGAGGTGGTTTGTCGGTTTTCCTGGCTTTGGGACGAATATCATTTCCGCTAGTTTATAGCTATCAGGGAAGTAACCCGTGTTTAAGCACGCGTTAAAAATATTCTTTAATGCTCTGATGATTATGTTAGGTGCCTTAGTAAGATTAATTCTGGTCATTCCTGAGGGGCCTGGCCTTTTCTGTTTGAATGATTGTATTGCGCCTTTGATCTCTTCCGTTGTTATGTAGGCCACTGTACCCAGATTTTACTCCCTTTCTCTCTCTACATTTGGTGCTGGAGTGATCTTGTTTATATTTCTCGCAAGACTGTGTGGACCATTTCGTCTCTCTCTGGATTGAAGTCCTTGTCCTCCTCTGGTGTTATGGAGAACACTGATTTCCAGTAATTACGAAAAAGTTCTTCTGATGTCTTCTCTTCTTGGATCTTTTCTCACCGTTCATTCTTAATTGTTATTTTTTCTTCGTCTATTTTCTCTTTAAGGCTATCCCATATGTGACTTTGCTGTTCTTCTACGAGATGCCTTAGTTCTTTTCTTCGTCTTCTGATTTCTTTGTATCGCTCTCTATTTGGTCTATGGAGAATTATTTGGTCTAGTATTCCTCTAAGTTGCCTATTCTTTCTCTTCATTTCCTCTGTCCATCGAGGATGTGTAAGAGTACGGTATCTTGTCTTTGGTATATATCTTTCGTCCGCCTCATTGATCGTTCTTGTTAATCTTGAGTTCTCCTCATCAATATCTTCCAGGTTGGGTCAGCGAGATCCTTTGGACGAAGTTACTAAGATCTTGTGTGTAACCTGCCCAGTTTGCTCTCTTGTAGTCCTTCCTCGCCGGTACCGGTACCCGTATCGGGCATTGATTCATGAGCAAATGTGTTCCAACATGGTCGCTACATGCAAAGGTAAATGGTTGCATGTGGATGTTGTATGGCATATTGAAGCTGTTCGCGTAGAAATACTATAAATAATGTAGCAATTTTTTAATAATTCCATTTCTGTTAATTCCCTGAAGATGCCCTAAATGGTTGAAAGACGTCTAGGAATAAAGAATGTCATTCGCGGATGTTTTTTTCTCGCCTCGAAGACCCCGTTAAAAAACTTATAAGAAATATTAAGAAAATACAAGTTAAAATTAATAACGCTACCACAGCTGTGGAGTTCAATAGAACCTGAAGAGAGAGAGATAGAGAGAGAGAGAAAGAGAGAGTGAGAGAGAAGTAATATAATAAAAATAAAGTTTAAGATTGTAGAATATAAAATTCGCTGATTGCGAAGAACAAGTAACTAAAAGAAATTAATACTAGTGGATTAATCTTAATTCCATTGGACAGTTTGAATATTATTCAATATTATTGATGAAGACAATTGAATTTTGGATAACAAGTCGATACGCTATTGATAACATGGGTGTAGTGAATCTCACTAAGGCAAACTATAAAGGTGCAAAAATTTGGGTGAAGAAAGGCGGCAGACTGAGACTGAGTTAGGCAGCTTCTTGTCGAAGTATAGGTAATTCTTTTTCTTCTGTTCTGATGGTGGAAGAGAGCTGGCGGTTAAGTATAGCGTCTATGACTAGCGATGAGGTTACCCCTCTGCTGTAAATAGAGAGTCGCTATTCTTGTCAAAGATTCCTTTTGTTTTCCGAAGTTTCTTACCCTGGATATGGCACCAAGCATTGACGAGAGTATGGAAGCAAATTTTCGGTCACAAGGAACTCATATCAGAGCGGCTGCCTCACTTACTTTCTTTAATTCGACCACATCTACCAGATAATTACCTGATATTTGGAAGATTGCTAGCTTAAACTATGACATACAGTTATATATATAGCTCTAATTCAGGTAATTCAGGCGACGCCTCGATGGACCATCACGGAAGTTTCAATATTATTCCATTATCTATTCACTGTTAGGATTCATCGGATAGACTAAATAATGCTATAACACTGATCACGACGGTCTTCTATAGTATAATAAAATACTTCTTTAAATGGGCCTATGCTACCGTGTGAATAAAATGAAGTGCTTCCTTAGTCACAAGAACGTATTCAACCACTCTCATTCTCAAGAATCCCCTATGAAATTGCAAATTAAGTTAGATTAAGGATAAGGTTAGTATGACAACTTGAGCACCTCCTCAAACTAGCCATTTAAACATTAGGTACATATATTTTCGGTATTATCTCACACTACCATGAAGCTTGCTGTAGAAAGAGGGAAGATGCTGTACTTACCATTTTATTCGATATGATGGGATTGATACCATATATGTATGTGCGGGTTTAATATCCACCTCAACAAATCAAGCTTTACCAACCCTTAACTACATTAACTATACCTTATCTAGCTAATTTTTCCATATTTTCACCTAACATAGCTCACTTTACTTAATCTAACTCAATATCATCTAACCAAAACTAATCATACTATCTTAGTTGTGGATCTAAGCAAAATTGTTTTAAATTTAAAGTAATATGCATCGAGATAACTAAGCTTGCAAGGGTCATAATTAAAATTATCAATGATGAAGGTTTTATGTAAAAGTTTTGAAGTAAACAGATTGCTAATCTTCGACAAGGATTACAATCCCTGAAAAACTATAAGCCAAAAACCATTTCATTATATCATCAAAAATCATAACCAAACTAAATCATTTTATGAGCATTAATTAGGATAATTATGGACATATAGATATTATCATCAGAAAGATATAATTGTTATTCAGTTTAAATATAAAACATGCCTGGTAATTTTGAGCATGGCCTCTATCAGCAAGGCTCACATTGATAAAATTGGCTTGAAAGTTTCTTCCAGTTTGCCATCTACAAGACCCCCAAATTTTCAAATGGCTAGAATTTCCAAGCATGTCTAATCTCTACATTGACATCTAATTCAACAGTTTCTCTTGTACCTCAACATAATTTCTTTTAACAGTCTGACGGGGTAAAATTGAAGGATCGAGGACCTATTCATCTTTCTTCATTTTCGCTTTTAATGTAAAAGTAGGCTATCCCATTATTAATTTGATTCTCTATTTCTTCCTCTTACCAAATTCTTCCACCAGAATTTTAGGAATTTATCGATTTTCCTTCCTTCTATTCATCATGTTGTATTTAATGAGTTTCAAGCGATTGTAGTACCTAAGTACATAGACAGAGTCGGAAATTTAGAACAGAAAGTTTTCTTTCTCAAATTGCGATTTTCTCACTCAGTTATTGAATCTGTGACAAGATCTTCCGCACGATAGCCAACGCACCTCAGTGTATTGCAGTAAACCTAGTGTTTTGAAGATTAGAGGATTCAGAAGTCACATGCAAATGACATCGTGCAGTTTAGAACCTCCCTTATAAAAGCAGGAAGGGTTTGGATGACTAAGCATGCAAGTGATAATTGCGGTGTAATGTATTCCTAAATGTTTTGGGAATTAAATTAAGAATCAACAATCTGAAACACGTCCACACCTTTAATACTAATAGATAATTGTTTGAGAAGAGAAATTCGTTCATAAGATTTTCCTGTTAAAAATCGGACGAATGCATGCAACTAACTGGCCTTTTGATCGAATGATCCAGGGATTGAAACACCTACTACAGGAACCAAGCAATGCACTGTTTTTCTTATTATTTTTAAAATATTGACTTTTTAATAAATATACAGTAATTTAAAAATTAGAATAATTATTCCTATCACGTAAATTTGAAAAGTGCATAAAAAATAAAAATATATATTAGCCTCAAAGCCTTGGGATGTCCTACATTGCATCCTTCCTAACAGCGCTTTCTAACAGCAAGCGATTTATATAAAGGCAAAATTATACATTTCGAATTAAACGTGAAAGTTCGGGGAATGTATCCCACCATTCGGCTGGCTTTCCTAATAGCTTGCATGCATTACTTGGACACTTCACATTCCTCCAAAATTTAGCCTCCCAGGTCCCATCTAAGTTAATTATAGATCCTAAGCTCTAGTAAGTTCACCATTAAAAGAAAAAAAGTTTAGTTTTAAAACAAGATAACTAGATCGAAAGAAGACCAGTGAAGACACTTTGATCTACTCCTTGGTTAGTTATGAGAGAATGAGAAAATGAGAAGGGAGCAGAATAGATAAAGTAGATTTTATGAGTTAGAAGTAAAGGGGGGTGGGGGTAATGTTGCATGCACTTATTTACATCTACAACGACGACGATTAAGAATAAAAAAGAAACAAAGATGTGAAATAATTCAGGCGCAGATACGTTTATGCCTTAAACGTCATTTCTGAAGTGAATAACGTCCTTGGGTTTCTTTTTTTAGGTTCCGGAATGCTTTAAACCTCGTCTCGGGGTAGGTAGCCATTGCTCTCCGGCAACATCAGATCGGAGAAAGGCCAAGCGAAGAATAACGCTGCTATGTATAACGTATAACGTCCGTAGTGATGAAAATGGCAACTTTTTATTTTTGTAATTTAAACGTGAAAATATTCGCGTTTTGTTTGCTGTTTTTTTCACCTCTATAAAATTGTTTGTTTAAAAAAAAATTGCCAAAGGTTTAGTCACCCGCATTTTTTTTTTTTTTTTACAAATTCTGGTTCATTTATATTGGTTGTTTTGTTGCATTGTCACCTGAATCTTGTCCTGCTTTGTTTATTTTTCTGTTACTGTATTAGTGATGGGAATTCAAGCTTTTTTTCCTTTGTAAATTTTCCCTTCAAATTAGTAGTTATTTTTGTTTTGAACGTTTTGCTTCATTTGTCTTTTTTGCATCCTGCCTTTTTAAGTATAGGTTCCTTTTATCTTAGTCATTTTAGTTAATGCTTTCCTATCTCATGGTTTGATTTATTTCGCTGATTGACCTTTTGGTACCTTTGTTTAGTTGTTTTTTTTATGTCGAAAAGATTCAGCTGAATCTGAGATGTATCCTTGACATACGAAATAATTGCAGAATAGGACTCGAAGATCAACGAAGCATGATGTCCATGCGAATGAAGACAGGGTGTAGGAGTAGACAAAAAGAAGAAAATAATTGAAAGTAAATTAAAATGAAGAAGGATTAGGTATAACCTAATCGACCAATACCTCCAATACGAGTTCAGTATGATCTACTTCAAAATGTTTAAGAGGAATTAAATGTAAATAAAAATTCAATTTTATTCATTTTGGATCCTTTGAGTTGGCGTTAAAGATCTTTTTTAATTTTTCGTTTATAACTCTTTTTTCTGATTTTCTCCTCCCTATCTTTCCTCTTCTTCTTCTTCCTATTCTTTTTCGAGTTAGTCTTCAGGGCATCTGGAGTGTATTTGCTTTTATTTATTTTCTAGTTCTGTTAATTTTATTTAAATTTTTAGTAATTTATTCTCTTTACTTTTTTCTTTGTTTTGCCTTTTAAAAAAAATAGCACTTTGTCTTTTCTGTTCAAATCTCATATAATGGTTCAAGGTATTATTGTATTTAGCATGGTAAGAAGTTAATGAATTCCGTATGACCAAAGATATAATTAATCCGTGTTAAAAAGCAAATAAGATTCCGAGCCTTTTGCTTTTATAAACATACCTATTTAATAAAGACAAAAGAACTAGCAATCTATTTTCTTAATTTCGGTAATTTAGATATTTTGTCTATTATTCGTACTCTCCCTTTTATTATTGTTTTCTTATTTACTCTTTTTATGTTATAACAAACATTCATTGTTTTCTTAGTTTCGTTTATCTATTGTCTGCTTTCTCTTTATTATAACCTTAGTAAAAGGTAAATAGAAAACGAGAGAAAACTCCCAAATCAGACTGAAAATAATATGATATAAATAAAGAAATAATAAGTATGAATTTGTTTCGTAGCAAAGAACAGCAGGCGGTGACACACAAACTCATAGATTCGGTGGAAAAAGAGAAAAGCAAGAGATAGAGTAGAATTTATTAGAAACGAAAGATGAACAAGTGAAAATGATAATAAAAATGGTTAAACACTAACTTCCCCAATGGTTATGGTCCTATTGCAAACACCCCCACGAACAATCGAAGGCAGCAATAATTAGCTAAATTTAACGACCCTCGATATAACTCAAGCTTTAGCCAACAGAAACGTAGAGAAACCGATTTCTAACAATACTTCTTCTCTCCTTGCCAAGGCTTTTGCATCGCCTTCAACAAGAGGGTAAAAAATTCCTTTTTTTTATTATTATTACTACTCCCCCCACCATCCTCTTTCTTTTCATCCCTAGTTGTACTGTTTTAACCCTGAAAAATAAGCTATTTTTGGTGTGCAATGCAAATAGGTGTATTAGAGCTGTATACTGTCTTGGTCTATCATGTCCTAAATGTCTATCTTAGTTATGTACCTTCCATATATTTTCAATTCCCCTAACTTAACCACTTTCTTCACTCAATATAGTCAGGGATTTTCCTTACAGAAGCGTATAGAAACCGACTAATTAGGGATCTTATATAGTGTCCCTAAAGTTTGGACACGCAAAATACATATTTTCACTAAAAAAATTGAACTAGGTTTTATTTAATTGAAATATTCATTAATAACATCTTGAATGCGATTTCCACGATACAAAGTTCGATGCGCTTTCCGAGATTCACCCGACGAACGCGATGCATTAACTCCAAATTTCCGTCAATTTGAGCATATTCATTTATGATTCCTTCATGTCTCTCATATTCTTTAATTTTCATTGTGCACACCTTCTCCTCCTCCTTGAGCATTACATACCCCAGAAATGAAGTCAATGGGGGGGGGGGGGGGTAAGATCTGGTGAACGAGGAGACCATTAGGATATTTCTTACGTGTCAAGACCTTATGGATACCCTTTTGATTGATCAAAGCAGCGTCCTTTTTATCTTCTTTCTTTGTTGCCTGTTTGAAAGTAAGATTGATTTCGTTTGGGCGAAATTTCTTACTTTAATTCCTACTCGAAGGTGATAGTTCCGCTATACAATAAATTTTACTTTTAATAATTTGTAGTTCCTTTAATTCGTATATTAACTCAATTTCCATTTCTCACATAAAGGAGTTGGTGACGATGTAGAAGTTAAAAATGAGTATTTTTTGTACTGTAGTTATTTGGTGGTGTGGTGGAAGAGTGTATTTGTTGAAAATTATGTATTTGGTAATCATTATGTGGTCCTTGTTATTTGAATCTGGGCATAACTTCTTTGTAGTTACGTTATTTATATGTTGCTTTTATGTTAGTATAATTAAAACGATTAAAAATAATAATTGGGCAACTCGTCAATCTTTAATAGTGGACAAGGTACTACGGCCAGATAATGAAATTCATATATATATATATATAAAGTTCAGAGTAATAAATGATGACAAGCCCGAAGATACTCGGGACGGTCCTCATTGTAGGGAAGGTAAGACAGGACCTTCTGTCCGACAATTCAAGGACGACAAATCTCGCAGAGACACGGGGACGCACTTGGGAGTGGCGCAACTCAAGCCAACCGTGTGGCTGAGACGAGACTCTGGGATCATACGGTGCCAATGTTCAACCCAGCGGGGATAGGGGTCTGGTCTCAAAAAGAAAGAAACTTTTTTTAGGTTTCAAAACCTTTTCGAAGGTTAGGTATTCTATTTTTTTTTATTAAATAACGTTAGTTGCATGTCTAACCTAACTTAAACATGTCCAACCTACTTTACCTACCTAACATGACATATCTTAACCTACCTAACCTGACCAATCCCAAAACTTAAAGCAACCCCGAATGTAATATTACTTTAAAGTTTTGAGATGTAAATTATAATACATTTACTTATTTTCTTTGTATATGAGCTCCAACCAATTAGCCATATCTAAGCTGATATTGTAACATATGTAAATATTCTCCCTCTGGGCCAATCGTGCTACTTTCTCATTAAATGTAAGCTTACTTTTTGTTTGTTATTAAGGTTTGTGATGGGTAAAGTAGGCTAAGTTAAACATTTTAAGATATGTAAGATAAAGAGCAGGCAAAAATTGCATAGAAAACAGTAATTTTGGCAAACTCATGCCGAGGACCGCAGCCTTTCGACAGCCACATGACTTGAGTTGCGTTGAGTGACTCAACAAATTGGATGTAATATAACTTCGCTGAATAAGAGAATTGTCATTACCGTTTATCTGATCGAATGTAAGAATTTTATCCTTTAAATAATTATAGAAAAAAGACTAGATTTATTTCCTAAGGCAAAGTAAAAAAAAAGATAGAGATAGATAAATTAAGCTTTTAAATTATTCTTATACTATTTTCTCTTGTCGAATAATATTGGATATATATATATATATATATATATATATATATATATATATATATATATATATATATATATATATATATATATATATATATATATATATATTATAAACTTTTGTAGGTAAAATTTACCTTGCTTATCTCCTGTCCTCTCTAATCTATATATGGAATTTTTTTAAACTACTTTATTCCCCACTATCATCGATTTTTCCCTTGTTTGGTTCTCATATATAGACGATATTATTTATTTGTGGCCTTCTTCTAAGGATGTTAATGGTTTTCTTGCTGAACTGATTTATCTGGTTCCCTTTATTAATTTACCCTTGAACTCGAACAAAATGGTCACCTCCCATTCTTAGATCTACTTATTCATAGGACTCCAGCTGGATTTAAATTTTCCCCTCTATTGGAAGCCTACCAACGCCTGTCCTTATATTCATTTTTACTCAGGTCATAATGCTAAAGTCAAACGGTTTGTACTTATTTCAATGTTTCTCCGTGGGTTGCGGGTCACTAGCCCGGAATTCTTGGATCTTGAAATTTCTAAGATCTCTGAAATAGGTAACAATCTCTGTTACCCTCAAAATTTCTTGCAGGGTGCCTAGATTTTGCCAAAACACCTTTTTGTAGAACTGAAATCCGTGCCGCATACAATTTTAAGAACTCACTTGTTTTACCGTTTAATTGTTTCAGTCATATTCAAGAATGAGTTTACTATGTACAAAATGTTGATTCGAAATAATAACAATAGTATAGGGGGGTTTATTCTGTCGATTATGCCGTTTGCCCTAAACAATAATACTTTGGGCAAACCGGAAAATCATTTAATGGACGCTTGACGCAACATAAATAAAATATTAGAAGAGGTGAAAGTAATAGTGCTTTCTTTGTTCATTTATCTGAAAATAGTCACCCTATCAATTGGAATTTGGCTAAATTTATTTATAAATCTGATGACTATGTTAAAAAGAAATATTGTCGAATGTTCATTCATTAATTCCTCGCTTAATTTCAATATATTCCCCGGTCTCATTAAACTGGACCTTCTAATTAAAAGGCATATTTGTAACAAAATTGTCCATTTTAAATCTTTGCCCTTTGCTTTACTAAATTTGCTGTATTTCTTTTGTTTATTGTGTATGTACTCATAGCTTTGTGACCTATATTGTCTACATTCTTTTCTCACAGTTGAAACTTCCGTAAAAGTCTTATCTTTATGCCTTTAAACTTAGGAATCAAATATTTAATCCCATTCCTGATATTATTTGTCTATTTTGTGTCCTTTCGTTGTACATGGGCGGGGTACCGCTTTGATGTCTCTTATATATACCACCTTTGTAAAATAACTCATTATTCCTTGAGAATGAACAGAACAAGTTCTGGTGTCCGTAAAGTCTGGACACAGGTAAAAATGCCTATTTTCAATAAAAAAATTGAACTACATTTTAGTTCATTTGAATTACATATATTTAATTGAAATATTAATGAACAACATCTTCAATGTGATTTCCACTATTTGTGATGCAAAGTTCGATGCGCTTTGCGAGATTCATAGTCGATAAACCTGATACATTAACTGCCAATTTGCGTCAATTTGAGCATATTCAATAATGGTGCGCTGCTCACTCATGTGTCTCGTATCTTTAATTTCCATTGAATTTATTTTCTCCTTTCGCATATCCCAGAAAAAGAAATGAAGGGGGCTAAGGTCTGGTGAACTAGCAGAACATTGTAATATTTCCTATGTGCCCAGCCTTTAGGGACACCCGGTATATACATATATACATATGTAGGTAAAAGGCCATGTTGTATGCTTGTACTATTGAAGTCCACAGCTGTATCAGCGTTATTAATTTTAACTTATATTTTCGGGTCTTTTAACGTGTCTTCGAGACGAGAAAAAACGTCCGCGAACGACATTCTTTATTCCTAGACGGCTTTCGACCGTGTTAGGTCATCTTCAGGGAATGAACAGAAATGGAATCATTCACAAATTGCTACACAATATATAGTATTTCTACGTGAACATAAGTATTACAAAAATAGGCCAATAATGGCGCGGGAAATGTTTAAGGGCAAATTAAGCGCTACAAGAAACATATAAAATTGGAAGGCTCAGATTGTCTGACTATTTGACGAGAAGGATATTGAGACCCTCACAAAGGAAGTTTGAATTAAGATACTGAGGGAAATAAACATCTAGCCCAGTACTCGTCCCCAGATCCAGGCTCACAGAAGTGTGATATGCCGAAGGCTTGACTCATGGATCGGCCAGCATACAAAGGAAGAGATTAAAAATGAAATTGAGAGAATCCAGCAATGGGCTAATATAAGCGAAATAGCAAAATTCAAAAACAAAATGGATAATACGGAGTACTACCACGTGTTCAAAATAATCTTTGGTGATACCACGATGGCAGCTATAGCGAAGGATAGTGGGTTGCTGCTCTTCACTGCCAAAATAAGCGAAGAACAAATTGAGAGGGAGTTTACCCCAGTGCAAATTTGTTTCAGGTGCTACAAGCTTGAACACCACACCATAAAAGAGTGCAAGGAGCAGTAATTGATCTTCTCGTATGCAACGGAAAAAGGCATGGATAGCGGGAATGCCCGGTAGCCGAAGAAAAATGCCCAAACTGCGGGTAGAAGCACGGGGCAATGGCTATGTCTTGCCCAAAGAAGAAAAAGATATTAAAAAGGAAAGCAGAGGAAAAAAAGGCGGAGCGAATTAGGAGGGCTAATACCTCCTACGCCCAAGCGGCAAAAGCCACCCCCACAAGGACCATAGACTGTGCCGCTCCAAAGACATGCCTGAAGGTTGGTAAAGAAAACTCCACCCAAATCCTCACGTGTATTATGTACACTCACGTGAGGAAACTTACCAACCCGAGTTGCTTCGCCACTGAGCTTAACATCATGCTCAAAGAGAATGGACTCCAAGAATTGTGGTTCCCGAACGACCGTCCATAGGGGGACGTCCTGCAACTGCAATACCAGCCCGAGGAAGATACCTCAGTGAAGCCGTTTCCAGCAGATGAAGAAAGAGCGGAAGAAAACGAACACCAGGAAACATCACAAGCCTCTTGAAAGTCCAAAAATAGGGACCCGAAAAATAGAGGCCAGAATAAAACGGGAGATACAGGCGAGAAAAAGCTGCCAGGAGAATAAAGCAAGCTGAGGGTAATCTCTCAAGCTCCGCATCCTCCTCTGAAGACGAAGAACAGGAGTAAAAGCCGGGGAAAGGCTGCCTAACAGACCATCAAATATGATAGAAAAGAATTGAAAATGTTGCTCTACAGAACTAATCTGACCCCATTCCAAGCTAACCCCAGCATTGGGGAGATTGTTGAAAGGGTAAACAGGTCAACTATAGTGGACTTACGATGCGCAGGCACAAGAAGCTATAGTAGACGAGGCGCTGATGGAAGCGAAAATAAAACTGATTAGGGACTCCTTCCTTAACATAAGTGAAGCAGAGTACGAGAAAATAAAAAAAAACGAAAAAAGGAGATGCGATAAAAATAAAGGAGAATACACACACTCACATAAACTATAGGTACACCAAACAAACAAAACATGGAGAAAAACAACACACTAAAAATACTCTCACTAAATGTAAACGGATGGGAAGGGAAATCCATTTCCTACGGAAACATATTCCGTACAATGGATCCCGACCTGATTCTCATTTCCGAACACGATGTAAACACAGAAACTAACACAATAAAAATACCAAACTACACTGTGATCACAAAAAAACCATATACTAGATCGATACGACGGCGCAGCCATCGCGATCCAAATAAACATCACATACAAAACACTACAAGACTTGGAAGAATCATTCGTGGCTGTCGATATCCCAACCCTGGTGGGAGGCCTAACTAACTGTGGCAGCGGCCTATCAGCTGCCCCTCCGAAATTACCTGCCTATTCCCAACTTCTTCAACATCTTTGGGCGCGGAAAAATAGCATTGCTGGGGGGAGACCTAAACGCCAGATGCAGAGCGTCTGGTTACGGTGGCACGGACCAAAAGGGAAGTAATCTGGAACTAATTTTTGAAAGAGACAAACTCCAGAGAGTCGGAGCGGATTTCCCGACCTTCCTACCACATCGTTCAGCAACTAAACTGGACATAGTGTTAGCAAGCGGTAACTTCCCCTTTAACATCAGCAATGGGCCCGGACCTGTGGTATCGAGCGACCACATCCCGATAATTACAACAATCTTGCTTGCTCCAATACTCAAGCCCGTCCCACTTAGGAAAGGTTATGCGAAAGCTAACTGGGAGCTATATAGAGAGATACTCAGCGAATATCAACCAGCTAACCTGGGAGACGCTAATCTCGAAGAGATAGATGAGGAGATAAACTCCATCACTAGTCTCCTCATTCAAGCTGACGAGAGATGCGTCCCCAGGATCTCTTATAAAATCACTTGGAAACATAGAGGGATCTACGAGGAAATAGGCAGGACAGGCCCAAATCGGGAAAGGACAGCCAGAATGAGACAACTAAGCGAGTAGCTAAAACACACAATCACAGAGAAACAGAAGGAAATCTGGAATGGCATCATTGGTAGGCTGGACAGAGAGGACAGTCCAGTAAGGTTTTGGAACAGCATCCGAAGACTTAGGGGACTGCCCACCAAAACCAGAACACAAATAAAAGACGGAGATGAGATTATTGAGGATCCAGTCTCTCGAAATAAGATTCATGTCACACTGGAATAAAATTTTCGCTATAACCACTGAGAAGAACGACGACTTCGACCAGGACTTCGAAGACCAACTGCTCGATGACCTCAGCACAGTGATGCATAGAACTCACCCCCACCAGCAGGTATCTTCAGGAAAGAGAGATGGTCGACTACGGCTGCCCAATCACCTTCGAAGAGACCATGAAAACCATAAGGTCCTTCAAGCAAAGGGCACCTGGCTGGTCTGTGATCACGAGGAACAACCTCGTGAATGCTCCAATGCAAATCATTCAGGGACTGGTTAATACCATGAATGCCGTCCTGAATACAGGCTACTTTCCTGACGGGTACAAGATGGCAAAGATCATCTTCATCCCGAAAGGGAACAATCCCCCAGACCAGGTTGGTAACTATCACCCGATCTCTCTTCTGGAGATGCACGGCAAGATATTTGAAAATATTATAGCTAATAGGCTACAAGCTCAACTGAACGAGTTAGGAACGCATAACACCCAACAACACGGGTTCCACAGGAAAAGGGGAACAGAAACAAACCTGGCGCTTCTAACAGAAAAAGTAACCTTTTGCTAAGCGAATGGGTACTATGCAGACATTGTGTTGAGGGACGTGCATAAGGACTTCGATAAAGTCTGGCTGGAAGAAATTCAATACAAGATCCTGAACCTCCACCTAGACTCAATCCTGGAA
This sequence comes from Ceratothoa steindachneri, assembly GCA_963969495.1. Classification (NCBI taxonomy): domain Eukaryota; kingdom Metazoa; phylum Arthropoda; class Malacostraca; order Isopoda; family Cymothoidae; genus Ceratothoa; species Ceratothoa steindachneri. The sequence goes on along the minus strand of OZ018320.1, from coordinate 177,320,427 downwards.
AGGATCCTTAGTGACTTTGTCATGGACAGAAGGTCATGTCACATGATCGAAATATACAGAGGACCTGAATTCGAACTCAAGGCGGGCGTTCCTCAGGGAGGTTGCCCCAGCCCACTGCTTTAGTTGGTCTTTACCATCGACCTCCCAACTCCGGTGCAATTCGCAGATGACGTCACCCAGATCGTTCCGTGCCAGGAGAGGAAAGCAAGGGATTAGGCAATGCGCACAATAGCGGAAATCAATAACATCAACCAATACGAGAGACGATGGAAGATTAGAGCAAATAGGGACAAGTTCAAAATTGCCCCACTGAGCCGTAGGTTAACGTGGCCCATCATCATCGATGGGGGGAGATGCGGCTACTCCGCCAAAGGCACTGTCCTAGGCCTAAAGATCTCTGACCACGGATACTCGAAACACTAGACGGAGAAGCGGAACCTGGCAAAGAGAGAACTCGCCAAGCTATTCAGTTTTAGAGATCTTAGCTCGGCCAACATTAGGAAAATATACCTGATGTAAGTCCGGGCTAAGCTCATCTACCCTGCAGTAGTGACTCAAGTAGCCAGCAAGACCTTAATGAGGAAACTCCAACGTGTCTAAAATTCCGCATGCCTAATAATCAACAAGCCAGAAGGCATGACCACCATCGGCAAAGGGATCTATCAACATCTTCACCCCAAAATTGGGAAGAAAGCTCTATTCAACCCTTACGAATGTTGTCATTCCGGAACTGCAGGAAACTAGTTGGCACAATTAATATACCTGCACGACTACGGGACAAAGTCTCTCATCGTAGCCAGTTCCCAAGTACTAAGATTTGCTCTCAAAAAAACATTACATCACTATACACATAACAGGAATACTAGAAACTAGCTAAGTACAACCGAAACCAAAACAAAGAAAATAAATAATAATACACAAAAACAACACAAGGTAAATTGCTGAACTAAAAGCTATTAAAGGCTTGAATGCTCAAAGAATTTAACCCCAAAATAAGTAAACAAAAATTGAAACACTAACAATAAGAAGAACAATAATATAAATCCGACTTACTAAAAATAAGACAAAAAGGAAAATCTAAAGAAAAACATAAAGTGATGCCCTCCTACTAGGGCAAAATACCCCTCTCTCCTTTAATTTTCACCCACTTTTATCTACCACTATCCCACCATCTTCTAAAATTGAGTATACACCATCATCATGACTATTTGACAGCCGAATATTCGATTACTACGCACTGCTGACTACCCTACGGATAAAGCATTTTATCTTGCTTAGTAACGGACTATGAGCACCCCCCACATAGAAAAGAGCCTATTCTGGAAGTCCTTTGGTAAATTTTGCTCCCGTCCATCGTCCTAGGTGGTAACCTGTTCGTATGTCTGCCATTCATTGATTTCGTCTTAATTATGCCGGCCATTTGGACCGACATAATTAAGGGCTTATATAAAAACTGATTTGAGTATTAGCCCACAGCGGAAGCATAAGTCAGAAATTTTCTCGAAACTGGGGCATAAATGCGAGTCCCGGACGGAGGAGAGATCTTCATCGCCCGGGGGACCCGGCCAGCATCATAGATGGAAGTAACACCCGTCTCTATGTAGTTGAATGCGGTTATGGCGCAAGTACCCGAGAGGTGGTGGCAAAACTTTGCGGCCGTTGATTCGACCGCTACTGCATCAAATACATCATAAGTCATCCCTCTTGAGGTTCCCATTCGAGATTCATCCCATCCATCCATCACCCATCATCCTGGCAGCAACCGAGCGGGAGACGAACTGGAAAATGGACAGGGGTGTTTACTCCATTTTTTGGACTCATTCACGAACCTACCTTCACTAACCGTTACCTCCTTTTCCACCTCATTACTTCTTTTTTTCATTTCAAACAGCACAATTTACACTTTGGTTTGAGAAAGGAAGACAACACAAGAGGTCATAGAAGGAGGACGTGGAAGACTATGGGGACCCTCACTAAGAGGATCCCCCTAAGGACCTTCCCTGGAATGAAGAATCACGAAAAGAGGAATCTCTGCGAAACCCTCTACCTCGAATTAAAGGTAGCACTGGTGAAACTGATTGAAGTCTCATCTAGGTTCATCGCCTTATGTGCCGAGACAAAGGACGTGCACCAGCTCTTATCGGAAGAGGGGGCGAAGATCCACAGGAACACTGGACTTGAAGCAAAAACTCCTCCACAAGTGGCAGCCAACCGAAGTGTGATCTGCCGCAAAGTGGAAAGCTGGGTGGGTGAGCATACGCCCGAGGAGCTCAAGAAGGAGATCACCTAGAGCAATCCTCAGGCACAAGTTCGTTAAATAATCAAATTTCGCGAACACAGCCACGTATTTAAGATCACTTTTGCTACCACCCACATATCCAAGAAATAGACACAGAACGAAATACTAGTATTTAACATGAGGATATCAGGCAATAACATCCAACAAGAAAAGTTCAGTAGCATTCATATGTGTTTTGCATGCTACAAACTAGAAGACCATATTACATTGACCTGCCTAGATAAAACAAACTGTGGTGCAGTCAATGCTCTGGAGAGGGCCCCACCGTTTTAACAAATTTAAAAACACTAAAAAAAGGTGCTTCAATTGAAAAGGAGAGCACCGGACCATGGCCTTAAACTGCCGTTAAAGAAGAGAGATCATTAAGAGGGAAAAAAAAGAACAGAGGAAGGCCAAAGAAATCACTTACGCCAATGCCGTCGCGAAAAGATTTGAGCCTTTAAGAACATCTGCAACTCCACTAAACCTCTCGACCGACCTAAGCACTAAGATACTGATCTGTATCACACACGCTAACATCGCTAATATAGTCAAGCCAGGCTGCTACAACGAGGGATTAAGGTAATTTATGACTACAACAGCAAATGCGCTAACATATCCAAGACCATTAATTTTATAGAAGACAAATGGCTTGAACGCCATAATAATATAAACTATCCCAAAGACAACCAAGGAACCACATAACAAGAAAATATTTAAAAGCAATACGCCTGATCACCAGGCACTTAGCATCTCTTTGCACCCTACAACACTTCTTTCTCTTTTCGCCACTTGACTATTTTCAGCTATCTGTCCCCACACATTTTCTTTCTTCCCTACCCACATCTACCCACTTACATAATTCACAATTCCCAGTCTGACTATTTGTCTCTCGGATCTAGTTCACTGGCAAAGGAGAAAAAAAAAATTAAAATTGATGTAAGAAGTAGGAAAATGTGTAGTAGGTAAATAAAGATAAAAAGAGTTTTAATTTTGCCCTGGTGTAGAGGGCTCCTCTCAGGTTTTTCTTGTTTTGGTTATTATTTTTCTTTTCTTTATTTGTTTGTTATTCATTTTAAGTTTATATATATATATATATATATATATATATATATATGTATATATATATATATATATATATATATATATATATATATATATATATATGTATTTATTTTATTTTTTTCTTAAAGTAAATAAATAAATATATTTGTTGTTTCCTCCATCGTAGCATTCAAGCTTTCAAGTTTCTTACTTGCTATATATATCTTCTATTTCTATCTTATTCGCTAATTTCTACATTTGCTGAGGTTTGGGTATTAATCCTTGTTACTTCAAATTGTTTTTGCATTGGGCACTACGCCTCCTTTTCTTCTTGTTGTTGTTTCTTCTTTAATTCTTCTTTGCACTTTGGCGTTAGTACTTCGCCTGTTTAAGTGTATATACCGACTTGATTCTCTCGGGAGCAGTTTCTTCCACTCGGGAATAGGGATTTCCTGGTGACACGTCCCCTGACTGCTCTTGGTATGTCCAGGTTGTGGTTCATATTCAGGAGTATTTCCTTTTCTATTTTGTCCCAGGTCTTTCTCCCTAGCCTTTGGAGTTCTATATTCAGAGGGGTTAGTCCTGCTCTTGCGTGCAGTACTGACTGCTGAATATATGTAGTCTGTCCTTCTCGCTCTGTCCTTCTTGCCCTGGTGTAGAGGGCTCCTCTCAGGTTTTTCTTGTTTTGGTTATTATTTTTCTTTTCTTTATTTGTTTGTTATTCATTTTAAGTTATATATATATATATATATATATATATATATATATATGTATATATATATATATATATATATATATATATATATATATATATATATATATGTATTTATTTTATTTTTTTCTTAAAGTAAATAAATAAATATATTTGTTGTTTCCTCCATCGTAGCATTCAAGCTTTCAAGTTTCTTACTTGCTATATATATCTTCTATTTCTATCTTATTCGCTAATTTCTACATTTGCTGAGGTTTGGGTATTAATCCTTGTTACTTCAAATTGTTTTTGCATTGGGCACTACGCCTCCTTTTCTTCTTGTTGTTGTTTCTTCTTTAATTCTTCTTTGCACTTTGGCGTTAGTACTTCGCCTGTTTAAGTGTATATACCGACTTGATTCTCTCGGGAGCAGTTTCTTCCACTCGGGAATAGGGATTTCCTGGTGACACGTCCCCTGACTGCTCTTGGTATGTCCAGGTTGTGGTTCATATTCAGGAGTATTTCCTTTTCTATTTTGTCCCAGGTCTTTCTCCCTAGCCTTTGGAGTTCTATATTCAGAGGGGTTAGTCCTGCTCTTGCGTGCAGTACTGACTGCTGAATATAGTCTGTCCTTCTCGCTCCAGCTATAAGCAGGGCTGCTTTGTTCTGCAGTCTCTGCATTTGTCTGAGAGAGGTGGAACTCGCAGACTGCATGACCACTGCCGGGTACACTAAGGTTGAGCGTACCAGAGCAGTGTACAGTTTTTTTTAGGTTTTTGGAGCTGAGGTTTTTAAACCTATACAGTTTGCCAAGCTGTATTTTGGCTAGGGAGATTCTTCACTAATGTTAACTTTGTACCCTTTGGTGGTAAATTGTAGACCTAGGACTTTTCCTTTGTTACCATCTGGGTAAACATCGCCATTTACTGTGACATCCACACGTCTCCAGCAGTTAATTAGAAGGATCTGGAACATAGGGCAGTTGGTCTTGATTTTCCACTTTCGCTCATATCGATTGATGTTGTCGATTTCAATGGCTATCTGCCTTGCCTGATATCCGGCATGTTTGTAGTAACTGGGGACGATTTGCGTGATGTCATCTGCAAACTGCAGATACATCACTTCCTTCTCCACCGGATAAGGTAAGTCCAGTGTGTACAGAAGGTACAGCAGCAGACTCAGACAGCCACCTTGTGGAGCACCCGCCTCAAGTTCAAACTCGGGTCCTCTGTAGCCCTCGATCGAAATTCGGGCTTTTCTGCGCATGATGTAGTCGCAGAGGACCCTTTCCAGGATTGGGTTCAGCTGGAGGCCTAAGATCTTGTATTGTAAGCCTCTTAGTCAAACCTTATCGAAGGCCTTTTGCACATCTCGCATCACCACGTCTACGTATTTCCTCTCAGCTTTACATGGGGCGAGCTTTTCGGTGAGAAGGGCAAGGGCTGTGTCCGTCCCCTTTTCTCTTGTGGAACCCGTGTTGTTGAGGGCTGTGGGCTTCTAGCTCGGTCAGTTGATCTTGAAACCTGTTAGCCAGAAGCTTTTCGTAAACTTTGCCTATAATCTCCAGAAGGGATATTGGTCTGTAGTCCACCAGTTGATCAGGCTTCCTCCTTTTAGGTAAAAAGATGATTTTAGCAATCTTTAAACAATCTGGGAAGTAGCCCGTATTCAGGGAAGCATTGTAGATGTTCGTGAACTCCTGAATGATCTGCCGGGGCGCATGTACCAAGTTATTTCTGGTGATGCCCTTCCAGCCTGGTGCCTTCTGTTTGAAGGATTTAACGACTGCCATGACCTCTTCCGGTGTAGTTGTTCGGCCATGGTCTGCCAAATTCCTCCCTTCGTCGAAATAGGCATGTGGGAGCGTGCGATGCTCATTCTGATTCAGATCTTTAATCAGTTGGCCTTCGAATTCCTGGTCGAATTCCGCATTTTCTTCCTGTGTTATCTTGAACATATTTTTCCAGAACATGCGGAATCTTTCTTCCAAAACCGCCGGGTCTTCCAAGTAGTCATCAACCTCATTAATGCGGGTCTTTTCTCTACTTATGAGACCTTTCAACTTGTTCACAAGTCGCCAGAACACATCGAGGCGCACCTCGCTGTCAACCTTTTCAATCAGGCTGTCCCAGACTTCAGCCTGTTGCTGGTTGATAGCCTGCTTAAGTTGTTGTTACCATAGCCAGCCGTTCGGCATCTGGCATTGAGGTCGCCCCCAAAGAAAACCATTCTGCTGTGGCCAAACAGGGTGTAAAAGTTTGTGAGAGGAAGATACTTTCGTCAAGGTGGTTGGTATGCCGCCGCTACTATGAGCTTGCCTACTAAAGTATGCAGCTCTACCGCCACGAAGGACTCGTCCATATCTGGAAGGCGTTTGAACGATAGGTTCTTTCTGACGCAACGGCAGCACCATCGTACCTCTCCTGAGAATGTTTTTTTTTAGATCACTCTGTAGCCTGGTATCTTCAATTGCTTATTGGTCGTATGGATACCATGCTCCATAATCAGTATGATGTCGGGATCTAGCACACGGAATATGTTGCCGTATGCCGTGGCTTTCCCCTCCCATCCATTACTGTTGAGCGTTAAGATCTTTAACCTGTTGTTTTGGTTTTCCATTCTCTTTTCTGGCTTGTGTGGATGTCCTAGTGCTTACGGATAGTTAATTTCTTTTTCCCGTTTCTTCTCTTTTTGAATTCTGTTGGGGACAGTTCAACAAAGGTTTCACGGTGGAAGGCGATTCTTTGGTTATACAAAACTTCCTCAACCGTTTCTTCGTCGCATTGGGCATCGCAGTCCCATTTGTAATACTTCTTCTTGATCCCCCCACAGATTTGTTCGTGTCCCAGTCCTTCGGGAAGGGAAATTGTTCCGAGGCATATATATATATAGGTTGATCCTGTCGGCGTCAATTTTCTTATTTTTCGCCTTCTTCCCCTTTTTTGGCTTCGCTTTACATACGGAGCCCTCTGAGTCCGAGGTGTCCGTGGTGTCGGATGACTCCAGTTCCTTCTCTGTGGTTTTGGTTTTGGCGGCTGCCTCTCTCTTTTTTTTTGGCTTCGATCCTGCTAACTGCTTCCTTGGGGACCATTTGCAACTAGAGTACGTCTCCAGATGGTGGGTTTTCGGGGAACCACATCTTGCTCATGCCGTTTTTTGCCAGCATCTGGTTCAGATCATTTGAAAAGGTTCTTGGATTGGTTAGGTTTCTGACATGCGCGTATAAGATGCATGTCAGAATTTTTGTGTATTTCTCATTCTCCAGCCTTAGATATGTTTTCTTTGCCTCCGTTTCTGTGAGGACTGCCTTCGCTGCTTGTGCGTAAGTGGTGTTCTGCTTCCTGGTTTGCTCCTCTTTCTTTTGTAGTACCTTCTTCTTGATTATTTCTTTTTTGAGAGGGCAGGCCATAGATATGGAGCGATGTCCTAGGCCGCAGTTGGCACACATTTCCCTCGGGCTGCTGCAGTTCTTCCAATGGTGTCCCGCCTCGCTGCACCTTGAGCAGATCTCCTGTGGTTCGGGACAGTCTTTCGTTCCGTGGCTCTCCATTTTATAGCAGCGAGAGCAGAACTGAACGGGAGTAAATTCTTCCCTTTCTATCTGCTCTCCGCTGATTTTTTGCGTTAAAAAGCAAAAGACCATTCTCTTTTGCTTTTTGAGCCATCGCTGTGTCCGTGAAAACCACTTTGAACACATGCGAGTATTCAGCGTTTTCTTTTCGGTTCCAGAATTCGATAACTTCCGAAACTTTGGCCCATGGTTGGTTTTTATTGATCTCGTCCTTTATTTGTTCCTTGGAGTGTTCTCCAATCCAAAGATCAAGTTTTCTGCATACAATGCTCCTATGCGTTTGGATTTGGGGCGCGGTTGCAGGTTGAAGGCCTATCTCGCGCAGTGTCTACTGCCTACTCCTTCGTAATTCCCTCCACGTCTTTTTTCTTCTGGCAGACCGCCACATATCCTGTGGGGACCTCGAGCAGACAGAGCATAGTGATCTTCAGTTTCCCGAAGAACACTTCAAACACCTTCTCACGGGTTGGCCTAACGCTACCACTGATGGTGCGCAGCGGGATTTTAGTGGTCCCATTAGGCTCCATTATCCCCTTAGGGGAAGCCCCCCTGGGTTGTATTTCCTCTTGTGTTTCAGGTGTAACTTGTAGTTCTCTGAGTCCTTAATGATGCCCCTTCCTTCTTGATGAAACTGTCGAACTTTTTTATGGAGTTGATTATTGTGGGCAACCCCCTTCCTCCCCTTTGCAAGAGGACTTCAGTGAGCATGAACAGCGGGATGGGGTTGATGAATAGTGGGTGGACCCGAAGAGGCCCCTCAGACGGATAATATGTGGCGGAATTAATGATGGGTGGTGATTGAATCAACTACCACCACCCAGGGAATGCCGCCCCGTCTGGGGTTTGGTTATCGATGCTGCTTCCAACTTACACAGGGACGGTTATATATCCCCCTGTGGTCTTGGCCGGAAACTACCCTCAGAGATTAGAGCGTACTCTTCCCCAAAGCTTTCAGCATCGCCTCGTAACCGGGCGTTCTCTTCCGTAGAGTTACACAGTGGGCTAATCCTCAAACCTGATTTCCTCTACGTCTCCAATTATGACCATCAAAGTGGACTGACATAGTTGGGGCGAGATTGATGAGTGGCAGTTCAGTTCACTTCGGTCCCCCTGCTGCGGGGGGGGGGGGGACTGCAAGGGGGCTTAGCCAGACATTTGTTGTCTATATGTGGCTCCAAGTAAATTTGTTATTATCTTCCCGGGGCAAAAGGGCAAAGTTGATTGGCGTTTTCAAGATTTTCTTCCTTGACTTTACCGCCTTTGCCGGCTGTGACTTCTTCTTGAGCTACGCGATGTCAAAAAGGCCTTTGACAAAGTATGGAGGAGAGGCCTACAATACAAGATCTTACAACTGGGCCTCAATCCCATACTTGAGAGAATCCTTTGTGACTACGTGGCAAAGGAGAAGTTTGAAAACGTGCTTCTTTTAACGGCGGTCAACTCGGAGAAGCCGATGTGTCGGGAGCATGGTTTTAAAATTTACCGCGCCATGATTGGCCATTTTTATAAATACTTATGTTCACGTAGAAAGACTATATATGACGCGTTAGGTGGAAGAAAGGCCTAAGCCACAAAATTTGAAAATGGCGTTTTTCACGGATAAGTTATCCTTATTACTTAGTTTATCGTTATACTAAATATCCGAGTCTAATTCGAACTAATTCATATCTAAATTTCAACAATATAAAAAAAACAGTATAATGATATTATTTATACAAAGAAAGAAAGATTATGTAAAAGCAATAACTACGTCTGTTTCTTATCGCTTTAAAGTTGTAGAACTTAACAAAGTAATTTTTTTTATTTTGACGTTTTACAAGAGCGCATTGTCAAAAGGAAATCAAACGCAATTAAATTTATTGATGCAAGAAAATTTGTTTTGGATAATCCATACAAAGAAGGGTACGTGATTTCCTCTAGACTTCAAACAAGTCCAAACAGTAATAGTCATCTTGTTAGGCTGCAAAGACGAAGAAATTCTTACAGCTGTAATTTGTTCAATTTAGCTCGTAAACCACTGCCTCCAGAGTACTCTAAGATGCTCTCAATAACAAAGGAAAAGAAAATTATTGATATCCAAGAACTTACAAAATTAATGCCAACAGACGCAGCGGAATATTATACAAATTTGTTAGACAAATGGAAACTAAAAAGGACAAAGAAGAAAATGTTGAAATAGACGTAACCGATAAAACTTTAGATTATACCAGTTAACTGCAAGATGTATAATATACAAACTTTGGAAGTCTCCTGAAAAATTTGAAAATGTGGCTTCGACCCTTCTTGCACCTAACGCGTCATATAGTGTATCAATTTGTGAATAATTACATTTCTGTTCATTTCCTGAAGATGACCTAATACGGTCGAACGTGGTCTAGGAATAAAGAATGTCATTCGCGGGTGTTTTTCTCGCCTCGAAGGCCCCGTTAAAAAACTTGTAAGAAATATTAAGAAAATACAAGTTAAAATTAATAACGCTCCCACAGCTGTGGACTTCAATAGTACATACATATATATATATATGTGTGTGTGTGTGTGTGTGTGTGTGGGGGAGAGAGAGAGAGAGAGAGAGAGAGAGAGAGAGAGAGAGAGATGGAGATAGAGTTACAGGGAATAGCGATAACTTAAAATACATTTCTGTTTATACCGAGATAAAATGTAGAGCAGAAGAAGCTCCCCCCCATCTCCCACCCGAATCTTCGAGGAAAGAAAAAATAAAAAGCTACATGATTGTGCTAGGTAAAAGAACATAGTCAGGAATTTTATTGTAAAGCTGAAACCTATTTCCTTACTTTAGGTTTCTCGATAAACTTGCCCAATCTTTATTTAATTGTTTTTACAGTTTTGCTCGATCCCATTTCTTCCGTCAGCTGTTTCCAAACCTTATTTTATATGGAAAGAAGTTTCCCTATAGATTTGTTCTAAAGTGTTTAGGAAGAATCTTCATGCAATTGATACGTGTAAAATTTCAATTTTCGTTCGAACCATATAGTGTGGTCGACATTTGCTATTCCTCTGCAAACTTTGTATCAATCCAATATATATATATATATATATATATATATATATATATATATATATATATATATATATATATATTTCTATATAAAATGAAGAGCAATGGTCCCAATACTGATCCCTGTGGAACTCAACTACTAACAGATATCCAATCGGATGCTTGGCCATTGATTACCACTCTCTGTCTAGGATTTGTAAGCCATTTTTCGATCCAATTTGCAACATCTCTGATAATTCCTAATGTTCTTATTTGCGTATGGTACTGCATCATATGCCTTTTGAAAATCTAAATATGTACAAAATGTTAACACACCCCTCTGTGTAATAAATTAAGTTAATGTGGTGAAAATCTCCAAGAGATTAGTTAGACACGATCTTTGTTTGTGAAGCCGTGTTGAGATTCACGTAATAAAGCATTCATCTCAATATATTTAACTATTTTTTCTGCGATAAGGCACTCGAGTATTTGGCTTACTACCGATGTTAAGCCTATAGGCCTATACTTGCTAACTGCCCTATTGCATTTTTTTTTTAAATATTGGCGTTACATTAGCCAATTTCCAATTTTCACGAACAACTCATCTTTCCAGGTAAAAATTAAAAAGTTTTGTTATATGTTCGGCTATGAAATCTTTAACAACATTTATGAACCTTGTAAGATAATGACGGACCAGGCGATTTAAATTTATTAATTTCATCGATGAGTCTCTAACATCATTAACTAAAGACTTTATTACTTCCAGAGGATTATTGCCAGAGTATCTGATGTTAATAAGTGTTGCACAAACATCGGACTTATCATTGGCGAAATTTGTTGCAAGGTAATCGCTTAAAGCATTAGCTATGTTTACATCGTTGAATTGCAAAACACTGTTCTTATCTTTGATGGGTCCTATACTAATTTTCATTCGTTTCCTACTATTTACTAAAGAGATATATATATATATATATATATATATATATATATATATATATATATATATATATATATAGAGAGAGAGAGAGAGAGAGAGAGAGAGAGAGAGAGAGATAAAGAGAGAGATAGAGATAGTTATATATATATATATATATATATATATATATATATATATATATATGCAACAGAGTAAACAAGGAAAATAATGCCCAGGTTCCGAGTACTTTCAAACTTTATTTCGAGTTCTTGATAAAGAACTCGAAATATCGAGGAAACTCGATTTGAAAGGAGCAGACTCTGCAGGTCTTCGTGCTGGACTGACTGACGCGAGGCTAGAAGTGTGCGATGTTGTTGAAGACTCGTGGAACAGTTTCAAAACCACATTCATGAGTCTTCAATCGCGTTTCATCACTCTGAAATGTCCCTGTCGGTCTTCTGTTCAACCAAAGTGGTTTAATCGAGAAATCGGCCAACTGCTTAGGAAGAAGAGAATTGTGTACCGGCAATCGAAGATCTCGGGTGACTTTGACGAATACCGGAGGCTAGCCAGGAGAGTAAAGTCCAGCATAAGGGCGGCTAAGCGGTCTGAGGAACTCCGACTGGCGAGACTCTGTAAAGAGAATCCCAAGGAGTTTTTTGGATATGTGAACAGCCGTAAACCAATCCGTCGAACGATTGGCCCTTTGAAAAATGAGGATGGGGCATTAAAGCACTTAGATGCAGAGAATGCTAACCTCTTCAACGACTACTTCTCTTCAGTGTTTACTGAAGAGTTTGGTCCCATCCCCCAGCCAATAGATTCCTACTCGAGGGAAAAGCTGGAGGATATGGACTTCACCGAAGGGGAAATAAAAAAGAAGATCAGTGACCTAATGACGAATAAGTCACCTGGCCCGGATGGGTTTCTACCTAAAGTGTTAAAAGAAGTGCGCGATCAAGTGTCACGACACCTGAGCGCAATCTTCAACATGTCAATCCGGACCGAATGCGTTCCTAGAGACTGGCGTGAAGCGGAGGTGACTCCTATCTTCAAGAAAGGAGACCGAAGCCAACCGTCAAACTACCGACCTATCAGTCTGACTTCGATAGTCGGTAAACTCATGGAAAGCATCATGGTGGACAAAATGACGTCGTATTTAGAGTCAAACCTGCTACTGAGGAGTTCCCAGCACGGCTTTCGAAGGCAACGGTCATGCTTGACAAACCTTGTGGAATTCTTCCACTTCGTGTTCAGTGAGCACGATCGGGACAAGGCGGTGGATGTGGTGTACTTAGACTTTCAGAAAGCCTTTGATAAGGTACCACACCGCCGCCTTCTCCGGAAAGTGCGAGCGCTGGGCATAGACGGAAAAGTAGCCGGCTGGATCGAGAACTGGCTAAGTGGCAGACGGCAACGGGTGGTGGTGAATGGACAGGCTTCTGAGTGGGTGCCCGTTACTAGCGGGGTGCCTCAAGGTTCTGTCCTGGGACCACTACTATTCATCATCTACGTCAACGACATGGACGGTGACATGGTTGCGAAGATTTTCAAATTTGCCGACGATACCAAGCTTGGTATGAACGTTGCAAAGGATGGAAATATTGCCCGCCTGTAGGAAGATGTTGGGAAGATTGGGGAGTGGTCGTACACGTGGCAAATGCCTTTTAACGTGGGGAAATGCAAAGTGATGCATATCGGCCACCGAAACCCCAAATCTCAGTACATCCTTAAGAGCACTGCCCTTGAATCGAGTGACACTGAGAAGGACTTGGGTGTTACTATCACTAGTGACCTCAAGTTCTCGAAACAGTGCATCGAGGCATGTTAGGCTACATAAAGCGCCAGTTTGGATACCGTAACAAGGAGATAGTACTTTGTCTGTACAACTCCCTTGTTCGGCCGCACCTGGAGTATGCCGTACAATTTTGGAGTCCTTCGTTTCGAAAGGACATCGCAAGGTTGGAACGCGTACAAGCTAGGGCAACCAAACTGATTCCCTCTATCCGACATAAAATAATTTATGAGGATAGACTAAGGGAATTAGATCTGTTCTCGCTGGAAACCCGTAGACTGCGTGGTCAGCTCATCGAAGTTTTCAAAATACTTCGAGGGTTCGACAATGTTGACTACCGGGATATTTTCACACTGAGTGAGAACAGAACGCGCAATCACGGCTTCAAACTTGAACTGTAGCGTTACAACGGCAATCTGTGTGGAAATTTTTTCACCTACAGTATTTGCGGTAAGTGGAACGCACTTCCATTGTAATTTGTCAACAGTGAATCTGTTGACCAGTTCAAGTCAAGACTAGACAAAGTCTTGAAAAGTGGCCGTTTAGGGACGCAAAATAATTGAGCAGGTATGTGCCCGCTCGATTGCTAGTCCAAAGGTACCCTCTTTGAATGGACCGTAAGGTCTCCTAGGGTACTTTCTTTCCTTGTAACTCCTTGTAACTCTTCGCATTATTTTCCTTGTGGACTTTGTTGCTTACTCACACGATACTTTGTGAGTTATCAACACACACACACACACATATCTATCTCTCTCTCTCTCTCTCCCTCTCTCTCTCTCACTCTCTCTCTCTCTCTCTCTCTCTATATATATATATATATATATATATATATATATATATATATATATATATATATATATATATATATATATATATATATATATATATATATATATTTATATATATGTATATATATATATATATATATATATATATATATATATATATATATATATATATATATATATATATATATATATATATATATATATATATATATATATATGAGAAGGTAAAATTTAACATAGGAACTCCAGGAGACTTCTCTAGCGTATTAACGAATTCTTATTATAACCCTTGCAGGGATGGGGGTGATACTTTGATTGATTGTGCCAGGGTCACCAGTTCCGGGTTGGAACAATATTCCACCTCTGCTACATGATTCGAGTCCGTTCTTGAGGATGTCCGAGTCCGACCAAATAAATTCGTATTTGACTTTTTATAAACGACTTGATAAAAATAAGTACAATGTGGAATTTGAGAGTTTTATGGTGAATCCTATCCACCGAAGTGAACGGAAGACAACGATGAAGAAGTGTCTGCTCGACTGTTTTTAATGTGGATCTGATCTCATTAACATAATCTCTCTTGTTTTAGACGAGTAGAGAAGGTGGGCGCAACCCAGAAGAAGGAGAGAGAGAGAGAGAGAGAGGAGAAAGAGAGAGAGAAGAGAGAGAGAAAGAGCGTGAGGTCGTGTATCCAAGGAATTTGACAGAGAGGTCGAGAGAGAAAGATAACGAAGTTAGAAAGTAGAATTATTGATGTTACAGGTCAAACGCCAATACATAATAGTTATACGGGTCTTGTGCAGACGGAGTTCAAGAGGAGATGAATGAAGCTCACATAGTTGCTAGGCGATACCTAAGTGTAAGAAAGAACCAGTACATGAGTGTACACAACTTTTTGTGTAAATGGATCACTATAAATATATATATATATATATATATATATATATATATATATATATATATATATATATATATATATATATATATATATATATATAATATTGAGGATAAATCCCAGAGCCACGAGAAACGGATGTAGCATCTTTTAATTTTTCACTACGTTTCGAAAACTACAAGTTTTCATCTTCAGGCTAGAATAAGTTTACAAAGTTAATATGTATGAAGAAAACTTGAAAAGGCCAACAAGACATTATTTTAAAGGTGACCAATTACAAAATATCAGTAGAAAGTACTAAAAGTTAAATTAAATATGACTTGGCAACAGTTAAATTTGCTTTAAGACTGACATAAAAATTAGTTAATAAATTTAAGGATTATTGCAGAAATTAATTACAAACTATAAGAGAAATTGACCTGGCATTATTTAAAGATAATAAATTTAAACTTTGTTTTTAATTTTGTAAAGACTGTAAGAGTTAAAAACATTTAATATAAAACAGAAAATAGAGAAAAAGAAATTTGACGCAAATGAACAATGAAACAAGAAACAGGAGTTTTTTGAAAGGCAAGAGAAAGGAAAATTGGAAGATTACAAGGATCACAGAGAGCAAAGGACGACACAATGAAGGCACTCCATACTCAGAAGACAGAAATATCGTCATGGGAAAAAAGTTAGTACTGTATTGATATATGGTCTGCAATAGAAGGTTTCTGCATCTTTCTTTCTGTCTTCAAAATGGTTTTGAAAGGCAGAAATTGAATATGGCGAAAGCCGTGTGGTAGTTATTACCACCCGCAGAACTTGTATTTGCTCTTTCTTTATATATATATATATATATATATATATATATATATATATAGAGAGAGAGAGAGAGAGAGAGAGAGAGAGAGAGAGACAGACAGACAGACAGACAGACAGACAGAGAAAGAGAAGATAGTGAGATAGAGTACGATGGAGAGTGCGATAGAGATCTCGAGAGAGAGAGTGTGTGAAAGAGAGAAACAGTGTGTGAGTGTGTGTGTCAGAAAATCAAGTTTAGCCTTACTTGTTATTTGCATTAATTAACCTTGACTCAAATGTCTCTCACTACTCCCACCATTATAATATTCAAATTAGTTTCGTTTCATTTACTCATTCGGAGAAAGGGACGGACTTTGTAACGGAAGATTGGGAGAAATTTGAATTTAAAAAAGATTGAATGTTGTTGACAATATCAAGACCAGTTTTAGCCACAATAACAAGATTAGGTGCAATGACAAAAATTGGTATAAAAGTAAGAAAAATACACGAACGATAACAGGAACATATAGAAATAACATAATCAGGAACAAACTAAATAGCATGATCATACAAAAGTTTAAGAAGAGAGACAAGCATGCTAAGAAACGAGAAAATTATGATTACAGGGTGTTTGGGCTAAATTTGACAGCCAAAAATAAATGTATTTTTAAAATGTTAAAACAAAACAAGACAAAACAACAACTATGTAGATCTCTATGGCTGGGAGATAACAATTTATTCAAATTCGCCATCCTCAGCTTCCACCCCGTCTTCAAGACGGCTCCAGAACCTGGCGCATGCGTTCTTCACTGTGTCACTGGGGAGATATTTGAACAACTCCTTGATGTTGACCACCTGCTCAGACTTGGGGTTGAAGCCAAAGCGATCGACCTCTTTCTCAACCACACCAAACATAGTAATCCATGGAATTACAATTGGGGATCTAGGATATCAGAGTGTGGGGCTAGTGAAATCGTAGAATTTTTCAGACAACCACTTCTGTCTCTCTCAGGAGGTATTGCCTTCCAGCATCAACCCTTTCCATTCAGGGTTTGACCACAATCTCCAGAAACCTCACATAACCGCCTCCTAAAACATGTGGGGTACCATGGTATCACCCTCACTGGAGACATACCCACAAACCATCACATTTTGGGAAAACTTGGTCTTCATGATACGTGGAACTTCGCATGGATAATAGGCAAGCCGCTTGTTCTAGATGTTGTGCAACTGGTTTTTGGTTGAAGTTCTTTTAATCTGAGGAGAAAGAACCAGATCGTACCAGGATCAACGGGATACTTCCTCCAAATGTTCTTCTTGGCCTTGGCTGTCAGAATTTGTCCTTTGTGCCTATTTTACGAGTGGTAGCGAAGTTTCTCATTCAAGGTGAAATTTATGGTGGTGACTCCAACATCTGTCTCTCGGCAAAGCCTGGATTCTCTTGCTCAGGTCTTCTATCACTTTGTCCTGCAGTTGTTGGATGAATTCTGGCAGACGCAGTCAGAACGCCTGTTGTGTATATTTCTGCTGGCCACGGCTTCATAGTTTCCTTTGCAACTGCCCATGTTACGTATTACAGCTTTACAGTGTTAACAAAGCATTGAACACCAGTCATGATTTTGACATTTTGAGGCCTGGTGCGAATCCTCATGATACATGTAACTCTTTTCTAATCTTCAGATTGCTTTCAGTCTTCCATGTCAGCTCTTCTCAACTAAAAATTTACTCTATTTGCTATCCAACATTGCTGACTATTCTACGCTGCATCAACATGTTCCTAAAAAAAGGACATTTATAATCGTGTAATTTAACCCCAACACCCTGTATATAGAATGGAAATAGCGAAAAAGTTAAGTTAGGAGGAACAAAGTATATACCTCAGGAATTTTAAATTGATATCATCAGGAACAAATTCGCATACCGGATCAATATAAAACACACGTAATTACGAACAAGCGAGGAAAGCAAAGAATGAAGTGTTCCTATTTCCAAATCTTCCAAGACCAAAGAAAATATTTTTGGAGTTCGGAATTCTAATGTAGAACAACTTGAACTTTTCGGAAGGCAAGCACATTCATTATAGAAATTATATTAAAGCACAACAAATGAATAAATTAATTTTACCCTTGTTGTGATCAAATTTATTGTTGGTGCGTGCTGGGATTACGGTAAAGCTTTATCATTATTATTAAAGGGTTCTTATGTATGGGATAGGCATTGTTTAGGGTCGTTGATTGCGCGGCGAAAACAACTCTGGAAAAAACGGTTATATTTGGACATCCCATCAGTAATGTGGCATTTCGTTTCATGTTTATCATTAATTTATGACTAGAAATCAAACAACTCTTTATATATATTTAAACATTTTTATTTATTAATTTAATAAGTAATATAATTTCGACTAGGTTCTACCACTAGTCTTCATCTTTCTATTAACTTCGTCTTGATCACCAAATTTTACTTCAAAGTAAACTAAGTAGACTTTCTTCACAAAATCGCTAATAGTTGTTTGTTGAGTGGGTACAGTGAAGTTTCCACATGATGGCGACTGCAATCTCTGAAAAAAATAACAATAAAATCCGTTGTCAATGAACAAATCAATGAGTCTCGCCAATATTATTTATAGACTACTCTCGTGTAACATAAGCCAACTACATACTTGATAAAAATGATTACACATCCACATTGCACACAGGCAAATAATCAACTGACGTATGAGTCACGACAGTCAGTAGGATAAACACAAAATGCTACAGAATAAAAACTTATCGTAAGAGAAAAAAAATGAGTGAATTTTTTTAATCCCTGTGCCAAATTTAGTTACTAATGAGTTTCAGATCATAATAAAAAATAATAATAAAAATTGTTGGCCTGTGTAATCTAAAACTAAGTAGACAAAATCCACGGTGACATCTCCATAAACTAGTTTTTAAGGAAAGGTTCTCAAAAAGGTAGTAAAGTTGGGAAAACTGAAAATATGTAGAAGGTATATTTCCCGTGAATAGAAAGACGAGTAAACGTGCAGCAATCGAAAACAAAAATGCATACAACTCTCCCAAACCGGTATAATCTCCATGTAGATAACTACTGAACAGTTGAACAGAACCTGGAAAGCAAGGACTATTCAAAATGGTGACGGTCAAAAACCTCTCTATTGACGTTTTGACCGGTCTACGTGGAAGAACTTTCGATCTCTTTTGGTGTGGCCCAGATGCAAACTCTAGAGCGTCGACTCCAACATCTCTCGCTATACTAAAGCGCACAGGTTTAGGTTTTCCTTAGCCAAGAGTAATGTGGTGCACTTTGGAGCCATCCACGGCTCCACCTCGACCCAGACTTGTTCCTAAACGGGGTTCGTCTGAAAGTAGTGGGTAGATACGCATCGTTTACCTAGTCTTGTTTTCGACAGAGGCCTCACCTGGGAGGCTCATATACACAGCCCTAGGGTCTCCTATACCCGTGTCATGGACATTCTTAGTTCAGTGACATTCAACAATTGGGGCGCTGATAGGCCTACTGCCTTGATTTTCTATCGATCATTTGTTCGTTCGAAGCTGGACAACGGATACGAGTTTTATCTATCCGCAGCGAGCGTATATTTCGGAAGGTGTACTCGATCCACCACATCGGTCTCCACCTGGCAACCGGTGCCTTCCGCACGTTTCCCATTGAGAGCCTACTTATCAATGCTAAAGAGATGCCACTTGCTCTACGCCCTGTACAGAGCATTATACACCCGTTTGCGTGAGCTGGTACCTTCCCCAGTCGCCAATGGCTGTCACTACATCCGCAGCCGATCTCGACGCCAGTTGTTTCCTAGCCCTAAGACCTTTGGACTTCGGGCTAGGAAAACTCCTTAGAGAGATCGATGTAACTCTCTGACCGGTGGCGCCTCTGTTTCTGCCGAAGACGCCACTCTGGAGGGTACCACCTTTGACTATTTGTCGCCAATCCTCTGCTCCCGGAGCTTCTACATCGCCAAGAATATGTCGTTCGTACTTTTCGGAGCACAATTCCTTTCACGCTGGATCTATGCTAGTGTATACGGATTGCTCTAAGTCCAAGGAAAGGTCGGCTTCTACGACCTATCTCCTCTGTTTGAAGTCAGCGTGGCTCTACCAGGCGCTGTGTCTGTCTTTACAGCCGAGATTGTTGCAATGCACTGCTCGATACGGGAGATAACGCGTCGTGCCCGGTTCACAAAGCACCTCACAAAGTGCCTCGAGTGGTCCAGGGGCATTTTAATCTCCACACCTCCTGGTTGGTGGAATTTATGAGGCCACGGATGCCGCAAGCAGGGTGAATTTTGAAATTATCTTCTGCTGGTTTTCTGTATATGTAGGAAATGCAGGGAATAAGCACGCCGATTAGAGCATTAAAGAGTCCACGATGACTGGGCGACTAGATCAGCGTTTGCCTTTTCTTCTCACCGAAAACATAGCAGGAATCAGGGAAGCTCTCCGGGCTACTGGCAAAGAAGATGGGAGACGGCAGAAGGGAACTTAAGGTTACGTGCTATTGAGCCTCGAGTGTTTCCATGGACTTACTACCCTACTCTGCAAGGGCTTCAGGTCGCTTTCTGTCGTCTTCGAAATGGGTATACTCGCGGGACGCACCGCCATTTGATGGTGCGCTCGCCTGCACCATATTGTGATGACTGCATTGTCCCCAAGACTTTTCGGCACATTCTTGTTGAATGTCCCAGTCTGGGTGATCTTCGCGCACGTTCTCAGTCCCGATATCGTGACGAATAGGGTAACTACCGCTTGTACCTTATACTCGGGATGGTTTTGTGTACACAGACTTGTGGCCTATCTGACATTTTGGAGGAGGCTGACTTCTCCATTTTATTTTACACTCTTTGTGGTAGGTCGCATCTTCTTGCGCCGGGAAAAGATGGGCCTACCCCCGACACCGGAACGTGCTTCCTTTTTTCCCTTTGTTTTTTTTTCTCTTGTTGTTTTTTCGAATAGTAGAATAGCCTAATACTAGGCTAGAATTTTAATTACAGTGACTTATGCCCTTGAAGGCAGTCACCAGGTGGGCGAAAAATTTATTTTTGAGGTTTTAGTGACGAATGTCTTCAAAAGGTGCTCATAGTTTCCAAGCAAACAGGCCGATGAGGTAGCTTCTCTCAGAACCAGAAAAACTTCCATTTGATACAGGGTTGTTAAACTTTGGAAGGTGATGGCAATCTTTTTTAGTTATTGAAATAAAATGAATTTTTAGTCACTGTTTTTATTACTAATGGAATTGATTCTCGAGTGTGAAGATGGTAATTCTATATTTCGCATTTATGTGAGACTCTACTGTACAACCTATATAATTAAGGTTTGTCTGCTTTAAGTGCTGGAAGAATTGATTATTCCAAATAAGGCAGGTTGGCATACATAAAGAAATGAAGAGGAATAGTGAAAAGGCCACCAGAATCAAATTCGCACTATAGGATCCTTATAAGGACAGATTTTAGCCCCTTACGCAGGACAAAATCAGGTTAGGACAAAGACAGGAAGTTGGATCACGTTGCTACAATGGGTGCTCCATTATCTCTGCGGAAGGGGAGGTGGGGTTGACGGAACCTAAACAGTCGAGGAATGCTCTCCTAACGTTTACTACTGTCATTATTTACCCTCTTATGAAGAGTACTGACGGAACATCAGTTACGTTAGCTCCGGAGAGTACTGACCCTTTCTTCCAGTCTCTTTTGGGAAGGTAATCAATAATTTTCACGGGAGTTTCCCCATAACGACAAAGAGGATCCGCCCTTTTCTTATCAAATGTCATCGGTACCTTCATATAAGGCATACATGCACGCACACAAGTGCATATGCAACCACAGGTAAGCCTTTTGAGGACAAATAATAATAGACATTTTTTTTAGTACTTCAAGGTCATATGGCTTCACAAGGTAAAGCTTGATTAAAGAAGAGGGATTTCGAAGCAGGCTTGAAGGCACCACGAAAGGGGGAGGAACATATGCTAGTAGCAGATCATCCCACATTCTAGGAGCCACTATTGAGAAAGCACTAACCACAATGCGGTACAGACGAGTACGAAAAACATGCAGTGTTGGGGCAGAACAGGAAGGTAGGGCTCTTAGGGGACAGGATAGATTAAGTGAGGGAGACTGGTGGTATTTAAGACCTCATATATATATGATGGAAGAACTTGAAATTGATTATGATCGAATAATAGCCAGTGTAGTTCACTTTGAGGTATGTGTATGTGGGTTGGGGGCGCTAAGAAACCTTTGTTACGAAAAACACGGGCTGAAAAGTAATAAATAAATTTAAGAAGCACATAATGGATGCAGGAGATCTAATGATACGGAAGTTACAGTAGTATAGGCGAAATGTAACAAAAAAATGATAGAAAATATCGAAATTATTATAATTCAAGTTTGAGCGGATACGGCTAATATTACGGAGAAAGCAGGCACATGATTTCTATACATTAGCAAGATTTTCTGAGAGATAATTCACTATCAATGTAACGCTCATATTTTGTTCAGTGTTGGGAAAAGGGGGCGTGGAGACACCAAGGATAAGTAAGGGAGCAATAAATTTAGACATTGAGAGAAAGAAAGAATAAGGAGACGCATTTGAATGTCAAGGGAAAGAAGATGACTACAAAAACGGAGTGAACCAAGAAGCCAACCTTGCGAAACACCAAAACCCAACATCAGTTACTTAGATATATTACTTATGGTATGAATAGATTGAGTCGGAGATGATTGGACCGGAATCCGCCCAGGCAAGTTTTAAAGACCCCGAAGATTTTTCGCAGACGATGAAGAAAAACAGCGTGATCGAAGGTATTGAATGCTGCCAATACATTACCTAGCTCTCGAAGGAGTTACCTGGCCCTAAACCAGAATGGCTTATGGTATGACTGGCTTCTCTAGGCGGCATAGGCACCGACAAGATCAGCTACAAATGCAGTGAGAGTTGATGTTGACTAGGGGAGCCGCCGAGCTCGCGTGTACAGGTGACTAATGCGCTGTGCACGGCGCAGAGCAAGTGGCATCTCTGCAGCATCGACAGATAGGCTCTCAATGGGGGAAATGCGGAAGGACCGGTCGCCAGGCGAAGGCCGGTGTGGTTATTCGAGTCTACCTTACACAATACACGCTCGGCTGCGGATGCATAAACCTCACATCCGTAGTCGAGCTT
This sequence comes from Ceratothoa steindachneri, assembly GCA_963969495.1. NCBI lineage: Eukaryota > Metazoa > Arthropoda > Malacostraca > Isopoda > Cymothoidae > Ceratothoa > Ceratothoa steindachneri. The sequence goes on along the minus strand of OZ018320.1, from coordinate 177,297,496 downwards.
GGAACGAACAAAGGATCGCTAAGAAAGTAAGCAGTATCCCTATCAGTGACCCAGACGCTGAACGTCACGGAGTGGAGAATATCCATGGCGCAGGTACAAGAGACCCTAAGGCTGCGAATATGAGCCTCCCGGGTGAGGCATCGATCAAATACAAGACCAAGAAAACGGTGCGAGTCCACCAGTTCCAGGTGCACCCAATTTAGAAACAAGTTTGGGTCAGGGTGGAGCTGGGGGTGGCGGCAGAAGTGCACTACCTTAGTCTTGGTCAAGGAAAACCGAAGCCTGTGTGCTTCGGCATAGCGAGAGACGCGGTTCAATGCCTGTTGGAGTCGATGCTCCAGAGTTGGCATCTGGGCCGCGCCAAAAGAGATCGAAAGGTCGGGCACATAGAGCGTAGCGAGAAAATGTTCCGGCAGCACCGAGGTGATAACGTTGTTGCTCAGGGCAAAAAGTGTGAAAATAAGGACACTTCCCTGCAGGCCACCTTCTTCCTGCTCTATTGTGCCAGAAGGGTCTCCCTCCCTCCACCCTTACACGTAATCGACGATCTCGCATAAATTCAGATATAAACATTGGGAGGCGTCCCCTCATCCCTAACGTGGAGAGATTCCATGATACCGTATCGCCATGCGGTATCATAGGCCTTCTCCAGTTGGAGAAAATCATTCGACATCGAGTAGAACTTGCGGAAGCCGCTCTGTACAGAAAAAAAGGCTGTTCAGAAAACGGCTAATTTAACATTCACCAATTTCTCCATCAACGTGCCCACGCAGGAAGTTAGAGAGATTGGGCGGAAGCTAGCCGAGGTAGAGTGATATCTCACCGGTTTGCAAAAAGCGAGCAAAGTAGTAGCGATTCGCCTGGAATCTGGGAGGATATCCTCTACCCAGATCCTTTAAACAAATTTAACAGAAAGGCCGTGCCTCGCTCACCCATGGTTCAAAGCATATACCCGGGACATCGTCCGAACCAGGGGCGGTGTCCGCGCACGAGCGAGAGCGGGACACAACTAACTAAGAGTATACCGCCTCTGGAGGTAAAGTCTAGTCGGCGGCCTTCCGCGACATCACGACGCGCATTGAAGCTGGCGGAGCAGTATCCTGGCTAGAAAATGAGGAGAAGGTGGTCGCGAAGGATTCCGCCACGGACGCGGGGTCCAAGATTGCGGCCAATTCTCCTGGAGAACGGGAGGGGGTACTGCCAGAACTTGTCCCGAATCCTTTTGCCTCGCATCCACACCTCTGTTCGAGGAGTCTTCCCGTTAAGTGAAGACACGTATGCCCGCCAAGAAGAGCGGCGGGCGTGCTTCGAAATATATCGGAACCTAGCCCGGCGAAATTCACCGATATTGAAATCGTTTGGGCGGCGCTTATAGCGCATGTTGGCATAATGCTTCTGTTTGATGGCCGTCTCACACTCCGATGACCACCACGGGCGTGGTTGGCGTGCAAAACGGCCAGACGTTCTAGGAATAGTAGTAGGCCCACGGCGAGGAGGTTGCCGGACATAAACTCCTCGACTGAGATAGAGAAATCAGTCGTTTCCTGAAATTTGGTCCACCGCGCCAGCGCCAAGCACCACCGGGGAGGGTTTTAGAGCGGCAGCCGTCCATAAAATGATATTTAAATGCAAAAGTGATCACTACCATAGGGTTGATCGACCCCCACCTCAAACCAGGCTGTGCATCCAGAGAGCACAAATATAGATCGAGGCAGGAAAAGAAAGCGGTTCTTGGCAGTGATGCGTAAACTCATCCACATTTAGGACACCTATCTCCAGTTTGTCTATAAGGTCGGCAAGGACTTGACCCCTAGATTAATCGAGTAGTCTCCCCGGAGGGGGTGTCTACCGTTCAGATCTCCGAGCAAAAGAAAGGGCCCCAGCAACCATGCCACGTCGCAGCGGAATTCCCCCGCGTTGAATTTAGCTGACGGTGGAATGTATAGTGTATACCTTCTATCCAGGTGCAGCTGCACATCTACTGCCTGAAACGAGGTACAAGGGGCGATCAATAAGTTTTGCGAATCGGTAGAGCAAAACAAAGGACGGGAGATGGCTGTTTGTGGCGGTGTTAGGACAAGTTATGACAAGTCAGGACCTGCAGCCGCACGCTCCTGCATCGTCTATTTAAGAAGCAGTAGCTGATCGCAGATCGTCAGTCACAAATTTTTTAACAATGGAGAAGGTTGAGCACCGCGCACTGATCAAATTTTTGACCAAGGAAGGGTAGAATGCAAAAGAGATCCATTAACGCATGGTTGCAGTGTACACCGACACCGCCCCTTTCTATGCAACCATTGCTCGCTGGAATAGGAAGTTCCGCCATGATCGTGAGTCCCTTGGAGATGACCCCCGTCTAGGACGCCCGTCAGACGTGACCAATGAGGACAATGTGACCTGTGTGGAGGGGATGATCCTCAAAAATTGACGGGTGAAGGTCCCCATGATTGACTTCAACGTCGTCAAAGTCCACAAGACCAGAGTTGCACAAGCTGCCCTGCGTGATTGCAGATTCAAGGAGCTCAACCACTCCTCCTACAGTCCAGAACTGGCCCCTAGCCACTACATTTTATTCCGCCAACCCAAAGCTGCACTGCATGGACGCCTGTTTGGGGATGACGAAGATGTCCAGCTCGCCGTCCAGGAGTGGATTGAACAGCAATCGGGAAATTTCTGGTTGTCGGGAATTAGAAGCCTCAGGGACAAGTGGCGCAAGTGCATTGAAGTCGAGGGTAGTTATATTGAAAAATAATAATACACTTTTCCTTATATCTCGTTTCCTTATATCCGAATTGCAAAACTTATTGACCGCTCCTCGTATCTAAAGTAAAAAGAAGAAGGATACATCATGCAAGGCTCCCTTCCCGTGGTGGTGGGGTCGCAAAACACTTATACCTTGGGAAGGTGGGCAGCGGGAATAACGGGGTCAGAACCGTTTGCCCCCGTGGCTCCCGCGTAGGGAGAGGAGCTAGGAGTCTTCTTAGTCTTTTTATATTCTTTTTCTTTTGGGGAGAGGAGGGTAGAGAATGAACCTGCTTCTCTTCTCATCTGGTAGGAGCTCCAGGCCAGATGGACCGACTTCAGCAAGATCATTCTCTGAAATGGAGAAGGTCCTGGCTGTCATAAGGGGGAGGAAATCCCTCGTCTCCTTGTAAGGCCTCGGGACCCTGAGCCGTTTGTGCAGGTCCTTGCACAGGGGCAGACTTGGGTTCTGTGCTTGTCACCGAGCCCAGGTTCGACCCAATGGAAGGTCCTACCATCTGATGCTGAGTCACCTCAGAGATCAAGTCCATATCAAGGGGGGCCTCCATTTGGCCATCTCTTCCTAAGACATCACATATCCCATTCAAGGTTCTTTTTTTATCTTCTAATGCCGACGAACCGGCATCCGTTGATAAAGAGAGGGGGGGCATGTACACTGACCCCCTGCAAACTTTGTAATTTACCCTTTGTAATTTACAGGATGCACATGCGCATCACCCCCACGCAGTATCCTGCTCTGCAAGGGGTAAATACAGCTGCCGCCATTTGAGGCCATCACTCCCGCCTAGTGACCTTGCAGCCCATTGGCTGTCGGGTGAATCAGGTTGTTAAAATTCCACCATCCCAAACGGGAGCTCAGGGGTGAGGGGGCGTTGTCCTCTCCCTCCTTAGCCCAGATCCTGGATGGTTGGCTGAGAGAAAGCTGGTCGACGATTACCCTGTGAAATTAGATGCTGACCAGAGAAAGTTGTGGGAGAAGTTGTATGGCAAGTAAGGAAGTCGGGTAAGAAGACGGTGTCAGAAAGAAGAAGAAGAGGCTAAGCCTTTTAAAAAAACTTTGACGCTACTTCCATATGAAAATTCCCATAGGCTAAATTCCGGTCCCTTGTGGCCCTCAATCTGTATTTGCGCTCTTCTTTACATCACATAATCGCAGAGGATCTTTTCAATGACTGGGTTTAGCCGAAGATTTACAATCTTGAATTGCAGACCCCTCAGCCAAACCTTGTCAAAGGCCTTCTGTACGTCTCAGAGGACTACGTCTACATACTTTCCCTCTGCCCTGGATTTTGCTAGATTTTCTGAGAGAAGTACGAGTGCGGTGTCAGTTCCTCTTCCTCTGCGGAATCCGTGCTGTTGATAGTTGAGCGCATCGTTCTCTGCTAGCTGGTTCTGTAGCCTATCGGCTATGATCTTTTCAAAGATCTTGCCTATGAATTCCAGAAGGTTGATTGGCCTATAGTTTAGGAGCTGGTCGGGAGGTCTGCTTCCCTTCGGGATGAATATAACCTTTGCAAGTAGCCAGTGTTCATGGCTGCGTTCATTACGTTTAGCATTCCCTGATGCACTTGCGGTGGAGCGTTGGTTATATTCGCTTTTGTTATTCCCGACCAACCTTGAGCTTTTTGTTTGAAGGATTTGATGGCATCAGCGAGTTCCTGCATTGTTATTGCCCTCCCCTGACCCATCATCTTCCTTTCTTCGGAGACGTGCGGGTACGGGTAGTTCCGCTCAATAACATCATTCAGCTCATCGATGATCTCACCCTCAAACTCTAAGTCGAAGTCTTCGTTGTCCTCTGGTGCTATTGAGAAGACTTCTCTCTAGTGGTGCCTGAACGGTACTTCTCGGTCTGTTGGTTCCTCGATGTATGATTCGTCCTCTATGATTCGTATTTTTTGACTTATGTTTGTACCCCTGAGTCTCTTTATCTGTCTCCAGAATTTATTGGGATTGTCTTCGTCCTCAATGTTGTCAATTAATTGTTCCCATATTTCTGTCTGTTTTTTCCTGATTATTCGAGTTAGCTCAGCTTCGAGGCGGCGCATCCCGGCCACTAGGTCCCTGCACGTTACCTTGCGTCTCAACCGGTCATAGTATTCCCTATGTTCCCTTGCTATATTTCTCATTTCGTCTGTTCATCTTGGTTGGGGAAGCGTTCTGTATGATGTTGTTGGGATGCTCTCCTTGTCTGTCCTGATGACAGAGTTTGTTAATAGCTCCAGTTCTTCGTCTATTTCTTCGAGTATTGCTCCATTCATATCTGCTGGCTGGTATTCGCTCAGCATTTCCCGGTATCTCTCCCAATTGGATCGGGCGAAGGACTTCCTTGTCTGCATCGGGATATGAATGGGCGCAAGGGAAATAGTTGTAAGTATAGTTGTAAGAGACGGGCGGTCCCGGAGTGCTATGATGGTTGAATAGGAAGTTGCAGCTGGTCAAGATTATGTCCGGTCTCGACGCCGCGCGCGAATTTACGAATGTCGGGAAGTCAGGTGAGGCTTATACCCTTGGACGGTAAGTTTGAGGCAGATTCCTGCCTCTTCGGTTGGTCTTTTTGTATCCAGCTGCTCCCAAGTTAGCGTTTAGGTCACCTCCGAAAAAGACTTTTCTTTGGTGCCAATATAGTGTGTTGAAATTGTGTAGCGGTTAGGTTCTTTCTTCTAGGGGTTGGTATCCTGCCGCTACGACAAGATCTCCGACGAGAGTTGGGATCGTTATCGCCATAAAGGATTCATCAAGCTCAAGTAAGTGTTTAAACTTGAGGTCTCTCTTTATCGTGATCGCCACCCCTACGTACATTTCCTAGGAGCAGATTTTTTGTTAATATCGTGTAGTTTGGGATTTTCATTTTCTGTGTTCTTGTGTCGAGTCCGTGTTCACTGATAAGAATGATGTCTAGGTCTGTTCCCCTAAGGATATTACTGTAAACTGTGTTTTTTCCTGTCCATCCGTTAACGTTCAGTGTCATTATACTTAGTCTGTTGTTTGTCCTTTCCATGTTAGTGTCTGTCGGTTGTCCTGTCTGTTAGTGGTTATTTCTTATTCTTTCTTGTCCTTCCACACTGTATTTTTTTGTAGTCTTGCGGGGTCTGAGTTTCGCAGTATATCTCGTTGAGTTCAATATCGCTAAATATTACTGCATCTTCCAACTTTTTTGAGTCTACGTCGGCATCAAACTCCCATTTGAACCTGCCCAATCTGATTCCTTCGAGGAGACATTTTGATGTTATCTTTCTCGGGAAGGTGGAATCTTCATTGGCGTGTATCTTGAGATTGATATCGTTTCCGTCTATTTTTTCTTTATGTTCTTCTTTGATTTTCGTTGTTTTTTAGGCGTTTCTCTCTCACCCTCCAGCTGTCGGATTCAACCTTCGTGGTCGTCTCTTTCAGGTTTCTTTTTTGTTTTTCCATTTCTCTTTTTTCTGGGTTATGATGCGTGGGTCCTGTCTTCTTATTGGTTGTGTCGCGTCTCTCTTCTCTTCCGTCGTCTTTCGTGCGCCTTTCTCTTGGACGTTAGGGGGTACCGTCGGGGCGTACTTCATTTGAAGGATGTCCTTAGATGCTGGGTTTTTTTGAAGACCATGGGGCTTATCCCATTGTTCGCTAGCATGGAATTTAGTTCATCTTACAACGTCCCTGGCCTCATGAGGTTCCGCGCGTGCGCGTACATTATGCAAGTCAATATCTTGATTGGCATCTCGCTGTTAATATTAAGGTATACCTTCTTTGCTTCGTATTCGTTTAGGGCTACCTACGTGACCTGGCTGTATGTGGTGTTTTTTCTAGTCATTTCGGTCTCTCTCTTTTCGTTGGCCTTTTGTCTTATAATTTATCATTTTAATGGGTATACCATGGCGATGGCCGCAGCGAGAACATGTGTCTTGTTCTTCTTCGCACTCTCTGGTGGTGTGACTTTCCATCTTAAAGCAGCGGAAGAACATTTGTACTGGGATGAAATCTTCCCTCTCAATTTGTTCGCTGCTTATTCTTGCGTTAAACAGCTGGAGCCCTGCTTCCTTCGCCTTTTTTGCCATTGCTGTTTCAGCGAATATAACTTTGAATACATGGATATATTCGTTGTTTTCTCTTCGGTTTTTGAACTTTACAACCTCCGAGACTTTGGCCCAGCTGTGGTTTCTCTCTATTTCTGTTTCGATTTCCTCCTTCCCGTGGTGTCCTATCCATGGATCCAACCTTCTGCAAATAATGCTTCAGTTGGTCAAGATTTGTGCTGGGATGTTTGGTTGTAGTTTTATTGTTTTTAGGGCATCGATTGGGGTTTCTTTTGTCAGCGCCTTGACGTCGCTTTCTTTCTCACAAATCGCGATGTAATCAGTTGCGACCTCTATTAATCTTATTAGGGAGATGTTTAGCTTCCCAAAGACTAATGCGAAGACTTTTCCTCTGTCAGGTCTCTCTTGGCTTGGCAGCGTCCGAAGAGGAATCCTTGTTTTATTGGTGAACTCCATGGTTGAGGTCATGCTCTAAGTTTTCCTCTCCGTATTTCTCTTTGTTGGTTTTCCAATATAACTGCTTCTTTCTTCCTCTTTAATCTTAAGTTGGGTTTACAGTAGTGTCCTTTTTCTTTTTTGTTGGTGTCCCCCCGTTCCGGTGCGTCACCGCCTTTGCAATTGTGTTGCCTTAATCGGATGATGATGATGAGGGGATGTACCTAGGGGGATGGGGTCTCACGAGGTGTGATTGTATGGCGGAATTTTGGTTGGTTAGTGTGGAATCAACCAGCACTAACCGGGGGTGCCGCCCCTCACGCGTTTGGGTATCAGAACTGCATCCGGCTTACATAGAGACAGGTGTACTTCTCTCTATGGTCCTGGCTTGGCCCCGGGGTTTCCCCCGGTGGTAACAGTTCTGTCCCTTATCCAGGTGTCTCTGACACTGGGTTCTACAGTGGGCTAATCCTCAAACCTGCTTTCCGCAGTGCCCCCAATTATCCCTTTCTCACAGAAGTGCATAGTTGGAATGAGTCGATGAAAGGCAGTCACAATCGCTAGTGCGGCTCCACAACGGAGTGGGGGGGGGGGCGTTTAGGCGCACATACTGTTGATTGGGTACCCGAGTAAAATTATTGTTCCTTCAGTTCTTCCTCCAGAAGAAGTTAAAGTAGAAATCCAGAGGCCTTTCGTAGGAAAAAATCTATACCCTGCCTTTACCTTCTTTGCCGGTTTACTTGTGTACTTCTTCAGCGCATTTAAGCGTTGGTTTTCTGGTCCGTCGACTATCTTTTACAAATTACAAATTAGGTTAAAGTGATGAAATTGTGTGGTAGGTATATAAAGGTGTGAAAATGATTTCTAGTTTGCCCTGGTGTTAGGGCATCACTAGCATTCTTCTTATTTCTATTTTTTAATATTAAAAATTTACTCCGTCATTAAAGTTGCTGACTGTCGTTGACAGCCAGTTTTCTCCATTATAATATATATATATATATATATATATATATAAATATATATATATATATATATATATATATAATATATATATATATATATATATATATATATATATATATATATATATATATATATATATATTTATACATGTATTTGATTAGTTGTATTTTCCGTCGAAGCATTCGAGCCTTTCAAAGGTGTCTCTTATGCTGAATCTCATAAGTTTTGAGTTTTAGTCTGTCTCTTTTATTTTGGCACTTCGCCTCTTTTTATTCTAAAATTTTAATTATTTTTACAATCATTTAGTTTGGGCACTTCGCCTCTTTTTATATTTAAAGTTAGTTAAGTTTTTAATTTATACTATAATTATATTTGGGTGGGGGTTCTTCAGTGTGGGCACTTCGCCTCTTTTTTATTTGTTTATAATTATTGAATTTTTGCTGTCACTATTACATCAGAGTAGTGTACTACTACTACGTGTACATAGGTAGTAACACTTCTCTCGCGCAGGCTCTACTGCTAGGGAACAGAGCCGTTCTACCTATTGCGCGTCTTCGGTTTGCACGTATATTCAGGTTAAAGTTCATATTCGGGAGTATCACTTGTTCTATTTTATCCCATGTCTTTCTCCCTAGCCTTTGGATCTCCGTATTGATCGGCTTTAGTCCAATTCTTTGGTGTAGAACGGATTGCCGAACACGGTCAATCCTTTGCGTGCCAGTGATCATCAGATAGGCTTTATTCTGCACCTTCTGCATCATTCTGAGAGATGTGCAGCTTGCCATCTGCGTGATCATGGCCGGGTACACTAGGACTGAGCGTACCAAGGCCATATACAGCTTTTTGATGTTTGGCACGCTGAGGCCTCGGAAATGGTAAAGTTTCTTCAGCTCTCTTTTGGCTAAGGAGACTCTGGTTTTGATATGCGTCTTATATCCCGTTTTCAAGAGTTGTAAGCCCAGGACTTTACCTTCGTTGGAGTACGGATAGAGTTCGTTATTGACGATGACGTTGTCTACTTTCCGGTGGTTTATTGGAATAATGGTGAACTTCTGGCGGTTGGTTTTAATTTTCCAATTCTTCTCATATCAGTTGATATTTTCGATTTCGACAGCTGTCGACCTCGCCTGACTTCCAGAGTTCCTGAATGGACTCAGGACGATCTGCGTATTGCAGATACATCGAATCGTACTTGACTAGAGCAGGCAGGTCAATCGTGTACACTAGGTACAGCAGAGGGCTGAGACAGCTGCCTTGTGGAACTCCCTCCTCGAGTTCGAATTCGGGTCCCTTGCAGCCCTCGATTGCAATTCGGACTCTTCTATCAGAGACATAGTTGCAAAGGACCCTTTCTAGGAGTGGGTTAAGCTGGAGGTTAAGGATCTTGAACTATAACCCTCTCAGCCAAACCTTATCGAAGGCCTTCTTTACACCTCGCAGCACCACGTTTACGTACCTCCTCTCAGCTTTACTGCAAGCGAGTTTTGCTGCAAGGAATGTGAGGGCTGTTTCCGTTCCTCATCCCTTGCGGAACCCGTGCTGCTGAGGGTTGTGGGCTCCTAGCTCGGCTAGTTGTTCTTGAAGCCTGTCAGCTAGGAGTCTCTCGTAGACTTTTGCAACGATCTCCAGCAGAGCGATCAGCCTGTAATTTACCAGTTGATCAGGGGGTTTACCTCCCTTTGGTATGAAGATCACCTTAGCAATCTTTAAACCTTCCGGGAAGTAGCCCGTATTCAGGGAAGCGTTGTAGATGTTAACGACTCCCTGAATGATCTGCTGTGGGGCATTAACCAAGTTGTTTCTGGTGATGCCCGTCCAGCCTGGTGCCTTTTGTCGAAAGGCTTTTACAGTAGCCAGGACCTCCTCTAATATTATGGGAGGGCCGTGGCCCGCCCTCTCCCTGCCTTCGTTGACTCGATGTTGTCGGTGCGTGTGATGCATTTCCTGATTTAGTTCTTCGATCAGTTGGCCTTCGAATTCCTGGTCGAACTCGTCGTTTTCCTCAGGGGTAATCCAGAAAACCTTTTTCCAGAAGTTCCTGAACATGTCCTCGAGAACCATCGGGTCCTCTATGTAGTTTCTGTTCTCCTTAATCCGAGCCTTAGGTCTTGGTGTAAGTCCCTCTAAGTTCTTGACTTGGCGCCAGAACTTAGCCGGGCTGAGTTCGCTGTCGACTTTGGCTATCAAGCTGTTCCATATTCCCTCCTGTTGGAGGTTGATAGCCTCTCTAAGCTCTTAGCTTAGGCGTCGAAGGAGCGAGCTTCTTTCCCGGTTGGGACCTTCCCGTCTTACTTCATCGTACACTTCCCTGTGAACGCGAGCGATATCTCTCATCTCCTCTGTCCATCTGGGCTGAGGAGGTGTTTTATACCCTGTTATGGGTATGCTCTCGCGGTCCGCATTTAGTATGGACGTTGTAATCTTTTCCAGCTCCCTGTCTATCTTCTCTAATGACGCCGTGATTAGGTCAGCTGGCACATATTCACTGAGTCGTTGCTTGTAACGATCCCAGTTGGCCAGGGCGTAGTTTTTCCGGAGAGAGGCTGGGAGCTGGATTGGTGCGAGAGATACTGTAGTGAGAATCGCTACGTGATCACTAGGGACTGTTGGGCCTGGCTCACTATGGTAGTTGAATGGGAAGCCTTCACTTGTTAGGATTATGTCAGGCTTGGTTGCTGATCTGGAAGTGATATAGGTCGGAAAATCCGGCCCTATCCTTTGAATGTTTTTTCTTCCCATAATCAGTTCCAAATTTCGGCCTCTATCGGCATCTGGCATTGAGGTCTTCCCCTTAGAATGCCATTCTGCGGTGCCCAAACAGTGTGTAGAAGTTACATCTTTAAAAAAAAAAAAAAAAATAGACCTATATAAATAGTTATTTCATCTACGCAGAACACTACAACAATTCAACCAATCAGGATTTATATACATTTAATAGTCATTATTACGTTCATTTTTGGAATAACGCCTAGGGCGTTGACAAATTGACCAATCAGCTTTTAGACATAAGCACTGTAATAGTTGTCCAATCAGCGCCATGATAGATTGAAAATGTTACTAACGCTTCAACCGTTTACACATAAACACGGCTGAAATCAATTTTTCGATTTTTTTTTTTTTTGAGTAGAGTAGAGTAGTTTGCTGTGAGTGTCATCATGTCTGAACGTGGCAAAGGATGAAAAGTTAAGTGAAAAAAGTGAAAACGCCCTTTACAGACATTCTCCTTCGCAAGGAAAAGGAGAAAAACTATCCGGAAGAATAGTACACTAATACCAGGAATTAGGAAGAGCAACATTACGAGATGGGGGCCATGGCGCCACCCGCCATGGACGTCAAACGGATCCCCCTCCGTACCATCAGTGGAGCAACAAAGCCTAGTCGGCAAACGGTCGTGGAGACTATCTTTGGCCCGCTCAACGTAGCACTTCTAAGACTAATTGAGATGCCCAACGGTTGGGCAGCAGTATGCTGGACTCCCGAGGACGTCGAAAAAATTGTGTCAGACGAAGCTAAAGAGCCCCTTCGGAAAATTGGACTCGAAGCTACTATCCCCCACGAAATCATGGTGCGTCGTTCAGTCATCCTCAGAAAGCTCGACCCCTTCTTCAAGGACAACAGCTGTGAAGAAATCAAGGATGAGTTTTCTAAGCACCAAAAATGGGCCAGAATTGCGAAGGTGGATAAGTTTGGCAAAAATATAGTCAAAGTTATTTTCTCAACGACGAAAATGGCACAAAGGGCTATGAAGGAGGGACTCCTGGGGTTCTACCTCCGCGTTGCCCCTGAACAAATAGAAGCGGAAGAATTCGTACAGTTGGAAACCTGCTTCAAATGCATGGCAGTGGAAAAACACCCAACAATTGAGTGTCGAGCTACCGAGGTTACATGCTCCATCTGTTTTAAACAAGGACACGGATGGAAGGAGTGTACCTCTGAAAAAACACGCTGCACAAATTGCGGAAGGGACCACAGGGCCTTGGTCATGAGGTGTCCCGTCCGCAAAGAGGCAATCAGAGCCAAGCGTGAAAACTCCAAAAAGGAAAAGGAGGCAAAACCAACGAACTTTGCAGAAGCAGCTGCGGCAACAAAAACAACAGCCACAGAAATAACGGCACCAAAGCTGGTGATGCCAAGTGAATGCAAATAAATAATGACCATGGTCATCTATGCACACTTGGCAAACCTAGCCAACCCCGGCACTTTTTCCGAAGAATTAAACCAATTATTACAGAAGAACGGTATCAAGAAAAAACTTTGGTTTATTCCCAATCCCCTTTCACAAGAAGTGCTAAAAATTCAATTTGTAGACGAACCACAGCAAAACGAAACAACCCAAGAAAAAGCAAAAGAACCTGCCGACATTCAACAACAACTGAAAACCACAGAAGAAGAAGTAACTACAGAAAGTGAAGAAACAAGAGGCGAAAGCCCTCGAAAAAAAAACCAAAAGAAGAAACAGCAAAAGAAAAAGAAGAAGACAAAACCCCAAAAGGAAGACGAGACAGAAGAACAAGAATATACATTTCACGGGGAAGAAGACGAGGACGACGACATTTTGGACTATCCCGGAGTACCCCTCACGGAGGAAAGAAACATCTTACTACGAGGATTCTTCTTTAACGCCGTTGACGTGGGACTCAAGGTATTCGGCGCCGCAGTGTGCAAACCCCCGAAAGGTGACCTGGAGGCCCTGATCGAAGGAATTATTCGCGGGGACTACAAATGGACCTACGAAGGACCTTGGTCGCCGAAAGAAATAGAAGGATTACTAAAAGAAAGAACCATCTACATCCCAGACTCGTGTGTACACACCGTGAACATGACAACGTTTAAAAATATAAAAAGTGGTCAAAAGACGTCCGATATCGTTTAGTGAAAAATATATGAAAGTGAATGATAGTTAATAAATACAAAATTCAGTGGTTAAATCAAAGTAAAATAAAAGCATTTAATAAACAGTTGATAATAATCAATTAAATATAATAAGCAGTGATTAATAATGAATATATAATTTAGTAATAAATCCATAGATTAAGTGAATTAATTTAATAAACAGTGGTTAAAATGGAACAAAGTGTATAATAATGCTAAAATTCAAAGATTAAAGGAATTTAATGATAAATGCATTCAATAGTCAGTGGTTACGTTAATATAAACAATGGTTAAAAATAATAAGCAGTGTTTAAAATATGAATATAATATTTAGTATCAATAGCAGTAATTCCATAGATTAAAGATTAAGTGAATTAATTTAATAAACAGTGGTTAAAAAAGGAAGAAAGTGTCTAATAATACTTAAATTCAGAGGTTTAAGGAATTAATGATAATGATAATTAATTTAATTTAACAAACAGTGTTCAAAAAGGATGATAATGTCTAATAATACAAAAATTCAGAGGTTAAAAGAATTAATAATAAAAACATTCAATACTCAGTAGTTACGTTAATATAAACAGTGATGGTGTATATATTAAAACTTAATGTAATTTATGAAATATAACTCTCTGTAATGGAAAAATTTCCGAAACTTTTAAAATGTAAAATATTTGTCCTCCAGTATGTCCTGGAGAACTAAACCCATTTAATATAGTAAGATTAAAAATAACCAAGTATATATACAATAATATGACCTCCGGTAGTACCTGGAGAACCCATTTCTTTTCTTACTAGTACATACTTGTGAAACTTTCTTTTCTCCGCTCAACTTTTTTCCCCACTGTTAACTATTATTTTTGTAACGCTTTTTTGTATGTGCATTTTTTTTCTCTCAAATATACCGATCCGAATTTTTAAAAGAAAAAAGAAATTCTTTTAAAAATTCGGAAAATTGATTTCAGCCGTGTTTATGTGTAAACGGTTGGAGCGTTAGTAACATTTTAAATCTATCATGGCGCTGATTGGACAATCATTACAGTGCTTATGTCTAAAAGCTGATTGGTTAATTTGTCAATGTCTTAGGGGCAAAGGAGGAAAAAGCAAGCTAGAGCAAGTTACCTCAAGAAAATGCCATCGATTTTTACCTTTTTCCCAAGGGGACTTCAAGAACAAGCTCTATTTTGTATGGAGCCACGTATAGCCGACCCATGATATCGTACTGCATACTGGGCAGTTTAACTTCCTGTTTACGAAAGAGAAATACTACAAAGCGGGAATTTTATCTTCCTATTTACGAAAGAGAGATACTAAAAGCGGGAAGTCTATCTTCCTATTTATAAGGTTCAATGTGTGAACCGTTTAAAATTTTCAAACAAATGTTTACTAGGTTCGACCCCCACACCACCTCCACAGCCCTGGTTCCTCTAACAGAAAATTTAACCATGCCTGTTAGTGGAATATAGTTATACAGGAACATAGGCTTCCTGCATAATTTGGTTGCCTTTAAGGTGTAAACTACAGTAACAGGTGAATTTAGCTGAGAAGAAAAGAAAAATCACAACAGCAAATAAGGTAAACACTGCTGACTTATTAAAAACTTGGCTATTTAATATTTGGTTAAATTACTTACCTAATTTAAATACAATATTCTAATTACCCTCCAAGTGATTGCCACAAATGGAATATTGACATCTGGGGTTAGCTAAATTTACCATCAAAGGGGTATTTTCGAATTCGATCTTTAGTATCTTAAAAAAATATTACTCAGTTATTATTTGCCATATTCGTCCCTTACTGACCTCTCTTCCCCAACAAGGGTCAGGCCAACGAATCATCTACTAGGTGTTTCCTCAACTACTTCCCATAATACGTATGTGCAACCATTAAGCCTCCCCATCATTAATGAATCACTTGTTACACCAAACCACTATTAATCACAACCACCTATTAAGTTTCCTCACCTCTGTCGATCAGAAGAGCGAACAATTGTATTTTCTTTATTCTTTGTTGTACCATCTCTATTCTTTGTTAAACTAATCGCGTTTTTGTGCCAATTATATCAATTTATTTTCTTTATTGTCTTTATCCGTCGTATTCTGATTTGGAGAGAGGTTGAGCCAAATTGGATGATGTTAGTAGTCGTATGGAGTCCCGATCCGGGTAGATATCATAGTAGCTGTTATCAGATGTAGATACTCGTGTTTCGGAACCCATATTAAATGGAAGGTCCATAGTTAGAAATAAAAGACCTCAAAACAAGGGCTGATTGATGGTAAAACCACTACCAAATTATTCTATTTATCTATAGCGTCAACTTGATTTTCGCTAGAGATATTCCAGATTTAGGGCAAGGATAAGCAGACATCCCGTAGTGAATCAATAATTTACTGAAATGGAATTATATTAACCAAGCAGACAAATATTGAAGCCAGACAGATACAGACATTTTTTTTATTTGTATAAGAAACAATGCAGAATCTAAATGGGGGTGTGAGAGATCTCCTTTATTAAATTGTTGAAAAGAGGCTGGTAAAGAAACTGATAGACATGGGAGAAATAAAATTTAAGAGTTAAATAATCCGATTTGATAGTTGGATCTTGATAACCGAGATCGCGCAACTCTCCCTGACATGCTTTAATTCTAAAACGGAGGCAGCCATCTCCTTATAGGATATCTAAGATTAATAAATCATAAATAGGCACAACATCTACGATATCGGGTATGTTCTCGAGTGGGTTCAGAAACAAAGAAGTTATTAAAAAAATAACAGTCAAGAGCATACACAAATACTCAATACAGAGGTGTATATAAAACAAGTATAACAAATAGTCTACAGTAAGGAAAAAGCATCTCATTATTTGTAAATTTGTTTCACATAAACGTAACGACAATTAAAAACAACTAAAATACGATGGTAACAATTGACTAAAAAGAATAACAGCCAGGGAATGAGTAACAGACGAATTCAAGGCTTCTAAGAAGGTCTGTTAATTCTAATCCCTTCTTTTCAGGAACTAATTGAAAGCGACCACACTCAAGGTCACTTGCGACTGCTTTTAAGGAAAAAAAAGTAAAACTTGCTCAACACTCAATTTTTAACTCCGTTTTTAAGGTGTTATCCAAGTATTAACGGGGCAATCAAAATTTTCCTGTTTGACGACTCATTTTTTTTATTTTAGGTTAGAGAGATTTACAGTAAATGGACAATCCTTCAGAGTACGGAGTAAAAAGGGTTAACTGTAACTACTAGAACGCAAAAATACGAAAGTCTACGAACGACAGAATGATTTTGGAAGAAAAATTGCGACATTAAGGATCTCACTCAGTTACAGGACCTTACAATTCATTATCAGGAATTTCTCGATCCACTTTACTATATATGTAACTTCTATAGTAAAACTTGCTCAACACTCAAGATGAAAATCCCTTCCACTTACTTCTCCCACACAACCTTTATGAAATAAAATAGTACGCGGGCTGCTAGAAAAAATGGAACACATAGCCATATATGCATAAATAGAATCCGAAGAAGAAATGCTTAAACTCTTATAAATGATTAAAGAATGTTCCTTTGATTAAATATACCAATGAGCAAAACCAAAACGATGAACTACAATTTATAGACACTGTAACCACAAACCACGCATAAGTATACGCCAAAATTAAAAATCCAAGCCTTTTCATAAAAACAAAAAGCGAATGCGCAGAACTCTGTAGGAAAAGTGTAATTAGCGCATATCAAAATATGCTTTCACCCAGTGCTTCACACGGAGCAGTAGGTGAAAGCACTCATAACACTGTAAAGCAAGTATCAACTGCCACAAAGAGTCTCCAAGAGACTTTTCTAGTTACCTATTTTACCCAAAGCACTTTGCATTCGTTACAGTTTCTATATCTTTCATCTTCTACGTATATGGTTTCTATATTTTTCCTGTAGACTGTTATGATTTTAAATTTCTATCGATTTGTACTAATCTTCCATTTCTTTTGATATTTTTTTATTCTTCTTATTTCTTCTCTTGTTGCGCTGGCTTGGAATTTCCCATGCTTGTACGCTTAAACAATCACTTGTGTTATGTCATCCGCGAACTTTATGTTCATACATCCTTCCGTGGCTGGCGGAGGGATGTATGCGAGGTAGATAGCGTACAATGCTGGGATCAAACACCACCCTAGAGAACGCCGGTTTTAAGAGCATGAAATGTTTCCCATGGTGAATGCCTGCGTCTATATACGCCTATCTATCCATCACATAGTAGCACAGTATTTTTTCAATTTTATTGTTGATTTCTAGTTCTAGTTTTTTATACTGGATGCCCCTCTGCTAAACTTCGTCAAAAGCTTTAGATCCCTCTCTGTAGACGAAGTCTACGCTCATCTTCTCGTTCTTCGCCTTGTCTAGCCTAACTATTATTAGGCAGAGCGCTATTTCCTTGAGGTGTTGATCGAGTCTGCGTTTAAAGATCTTTACTGATGAAATCCAGTAGTAAAATAGGTCAATATTTTTCTACCCGACAAGGTGATTTTCCAGCTTTTGGTATGAAAATCATTTTCGCTACTTTCAGATTGCCAAGAAAGTAGCCTGTACCTGCATACAGGCACGCATTAAAAAAAATTCTTCAATCCTTCCAAGATGTTGTTAGGCGCTTCTACGTAATTCTCCCTCCTTAGTCCTGATGACCTTGGTGCTTTCCATATAAAACTGCTTATTGTTTTTTAAGCTCTACGGTAGGGATGATGGCATCGAATCCTTCGTTGGTGTTTCTATTTATGTCGACAAGTTGATGGGGGTGAGTTCTTTATATTATTTGATTAAGTTCATCTAATAGCTCCTTTTCAGTCGATGCAAAGTTTTCTTTTTCTTCTTCACTGATCTAAAAACTTTCTTCTACTGTTCTCTAAATATTCTTTCAACGTAGTCTTCGTCTTCCAGTTTGTTTCCTCTTTCATCCTTAAGTTTTATATTTTTCTTAGCTGGCTTATCTTTTTCCTGTTCACCCATTTCAAAAACTCTTTTGACGATCTTTTTTCGTATATCTTGTAGATTAGTTCGTTCCACTGTTCATCTGTTTTTTCACTAATCAACACTAGTATAGGTACCCAGTGTTGCCCGGGATAAAAGTCCTGTCGCAAATATGTAAATACATACAGATCATATTGTTTGAAATTCTTATATTGTAGCACAAAAATATCTTTACTTGCTGATTATGATTATTATTTGTATCGTGAAGGCAGATTCAGGAGAGTTGCGCACTCTCCCCATCATGTAATATCATATCATTCTTATATGAATAAAAGAAAATGTGTGTGCGTGCCCATCTCAAAAACGGTTCCACAGAATTTTTTTAAAATTTGTGCCTATAAAACTCTTTAAGACCCGCGGGGCCGACAAAAGTGGGGTTACGCATATGTAACCGAAAGTCTTTGATGAGGTCATGAGCATGAAAGAAACTTTATCATTAGAAACAAGAGGAGCAGCTTCACCACTCCTCCTTATAGAAGGAGCTTGCGCTTAGCTGGCAGACTTTTGGTCTCTGGCCTATGGCCTATCATGATTCTCTTTTTTTTCTTCATCTAAATTTGCTCTAGTAATTCCATGCCAAAATTTTAATCATTTTTCTGAACTTCACCATTTGTAATTCTTTTAGTTTTAAAAAATTCATAAAAATTTGAAACATATTTATTTCTGAACTTCAAAATGTTATTTTTTTTTATATTATAAAGGAATTATTAGAAACTAGCGGTTGTTTGCCCAAGGTTTGTTCTAATGAATGAGTTTACTTTAAAGTCAATTGCTGTTTGTTCAGAAGCTTCTCTTCAGTGCATCAGTCTAATATTGACCAATGTCGACTTAGAGAAGTAAATTTTTGACATAAATTGAAATTCAAGAGGATAAGAAATCTTTATACTCAAGAACATGAGGCCAAGAAAATCAGAAATTTTTTTTAAAACTTTTCCAAATTTAAAAAAAAACACACTTCCAAAGGCGTAGATGATGTTCCTTGCAAAACGTTAAAACTGGATTCAGGGATCAGTTCGATATTTGCGGGTTTCATTAAACCTTCTTGCGTCAGCCATGTGGGAATGGTTAATAATGCATTTGCCCACACAGACATTGTGCATAATTTCATTATTTTTGGCAAACAGTTTATTTTGGTTTATGAACACGCACCTGGGGATGGCAATTGTTTATTTTATAGCCTTGCCAAAGCTTTGCAACGACTTGATATTAAGGCAGATCATCTGTCGCTCAGAGCTTTGTTTCATAACTTTTGGAATCGAAAAAAGAACGTTTCTTACTCTTTCTTGATACAGACTCTGGTGACCCTGAACTGGCCTTCAAAAACTATTGCAAGCCCTTCGATCTGGGTAAAAATTAGGAGGGGGGGGGGAACCACATTGAAATCCAGTTATTGATGAAAACGCAAATCAAATCATCACTTTAGCATATTAGAACAACTGGCACGACGATGTCTTCTTGCCATCGCATGAAATGTTATCTCACTTAAGTGTAAAGGAAGGAGATATAGGCATTGAGCCTGGGTATTATCGATAGGACCATCGTGCTGAGTCTCAGAGAGTTGCTGAAGATCCCAATCAAACGCAAATAAGAAGAGTAACCGAAGCTGCAAGAGTGAAAGAGCGCGTCAAAAAAGGGCTTCTGGAACTCCAGATGATAGGAGAAAGAGGATAGAAGCTATTGTTGAAAGGATGAGAAGAGTCAGGGCTTTGAAGACACTTATCAAAGGCAAGCCATAAGAACAACCAACGCTGCACAAATGAGCCAAGTGAGAAGTGAATTTTTGTCCGATCTACATAGAGCAGCATTTAATTATGATCCCAAGGAAGATTATTTGAACCACCCGAAGTTGTTTGGAAAATGAATGTAAGTATTGCAAAGCACTAAAGTTCAGGGATGAGACCAGTGGTCTTTGTTGCAGAAATGGAAAAGTTCAGTTGGAAGAACTACCTATTCCAAGTCAACCATTACTTTCCCTATTAGATGGATCAAATCCAGATTCAGTGACATCTATGACATCGTTTGGAGCTATTGATGTAACTTTGTCAGGGTGGAAGTCAACTTTCAGAGTCCAAGGCCAAATCTATCACAGAATTGGTTCAATTTATTCTTTGCTGAATGAGCCAATCAAGTTTCTTCAAATCTACTTCATTGAGGACCATAATGTTTAAGCACAGACCAGAGCAAAAATACGAGTATTTAAGGATTTACAACTAAACATAGTGCTGAATCTCCAAGAATTCCTTCACCAAAACAATGTCTATATCAGAAAATTCAAGACAGCCTTGTAAAGAAGTACAGATGAAGAAGTCAGATCGATCATCAGAGCAGACAAAACTCTGAATTGTGAACACCATAGAAGATTCAATTCTCCTACAACAAATGAAGTTGAAATTTTGATTGTAGGACAAGATTTTGAAGAAAGAGATATTGTTCTACAATATAAAGATGGAAATCTGAAGCAGGTCCCTGAAACTCATAGAGCTTATGATGGTTATAATTTTCTTTTGAAGCAAAGAGATCCAAAAAGTGGAACAAGGAATAACAAGGAAATATCTGCTCAGGATTTGTATGCCTATAGAATAATGGTGAGGTAGGAAAATTTCAATTTGCTAATGGGATTTAAGCAGCTTTTCAATCCATTCTTAGTTGCTATGTATGCCAAGATTGAGTCAGAGAGACTGTTGTTCATTAAGGTGCATCTGAAAAAGCTTAGAGCAGAGGACTACATCCACCTAAAAAGATGCAGTTTTAAGTGATGGCACTGCAAATAATTCTGGAGAAATGGTAATTCTGCCTTCTTCCTTTACTGAAAGTCCTAGGTATATGCATGAAAGAGTACAGGATGCCATTTGCTATGTCAGACATTATGGCAAACCTGACTTATTCATTACCTTTTCGTGTAATCCTAGATGGAAAGAAGTGCAAGAGAATATTCTTCCTGGACAATCTGCTACTGACAGACATGATATTGTGGCAAGATTATTCAAGCTTAAAATGGACAAACTAATAGATCTGATTACTAAAGGAAAGCTGTTTGGACAAGTGGGGTGTCATATGTATACAATTGAATGTACAAAAGCGAGGCTTGCCACATGCCTCTTTGCTAATTTGGCTGCAGGACAAAATAAGTTCCAATGAGATTGACATTATAATCAGTGCAAAATTACCAAATCATGAAACAGATCCAATGTTGTTTGAAATCATCAAGAAGAATATGATCCATAGACCATGTGGTTCTGTTAATCCAAATAGCCCCTGTATGGTAGGCAAAAGCTGCAGCAAAAAATATCCTGGGACTTAATTAAGGAAACACGGACTGATACAACTAGATATCCATTCTATAAAAGAAGAACAGCAGAAGATGGAGGATATTCATTCGGTGTAAAAAAAATGGAAATGATATTATTGTAGACAACAAGTGGGTGGTTCCGTATAGTCCCTTCCTTTGCAAAACATTCAATGCCCACATCAATGTGGAATTTTGCAATAGTGTGAAGTAGATCAAATATGTTTACAAGTATATAAACAAAGGTGGTGATCAAGCAGTTTTTAGCCTGGAGAATTATAATGAAGTTGAACAATTTCAAATGGGAATATATATTTCCAGTAATGAGGCAGTCTGGAGAATACTTTCTTTCCCTATTCATGACAGAAGTCCCTCAGTTCAGCACCTCGTTGTGCATTTGGAAAATGGTCAGAGAGTCTGTTACACTGAGGAAAATGCAAGAGAGCTGGTTGAAAGGCCAAAAACACTGCCCTAATGGCGTTTTTAAACCTCTGTACAGAAGACGAGTTTGCTAAAACACTGCTATATATTGAAGTATTTAAATATTTTACCTTCAAAGCAGGAAACTTTTGTAGGAGGAAGAAAGAAGAACCACATCCAACAGTTCCAGGAATCAGATGCAGTGAGTTCTTGGTAAGGTATATACTGTTCACCCAAGAAACCCAGAATGTTTCTTTCTAAGATTATTATCGCACCAACTGACTTCTAAATGCTTAAAACGGTTAATAAAATTAAATGGAAACCTACAGGTAAGCATGCATTGCTCTTAGGATAACAGAAAATGATGAACATTGGGACAAAACTTTGGAAGAGGCAGCTACTATACAGGCTTCAAAGACAATGAGAGACTTATGTACTGTGATCATTGTCACCTGTGAGCTTTCTAACCCATTGGCTATCTGGAAAAAGTATAAGGAAGATCTATCTGAAGATAGCCTCCATCAGTTCAAGTTACAACAACATGGAGCAGAAATGAACCAAATAATTGCAAATATTGCATTCTTTGAGATAGAAGACAAAGTTATATCCTTAACTCAAAGGGATTTGAGTCAATTTGGGATTCCAAAACCAAACACATATTCACTTTCAGTGAACAGAGAAACCTTGAGAGAGACGAGCTACAATATTGAGGAACTTGCAGTCATGGTGAAAATCAATGAGCCACTTTTAAATCAGAATCAAAAAACAGAATATGAAATGATCCTAAGAAATGTAAATTCCGCCAAGGGTGAAATATTCTTCTTGCATGCTCCAGGAGGAACTGGATTTTTTTTGTTATAAACTTGATTTTATCAACTATGAGAACCCAGAGAAAGATTACACTTGCCCTAGTCTCATCTGGCATTGCTGCCACATTTCTCTCAGGAGGCAGAACAGCACATTCCACATTCAAGCTTCCATTGAATTTGAATGTTAATAAAAATCCAATCTGCAGCATCAAGAGAGGAACCACGGTGGCAAATCTTTTGCACGAAACCTTGGTTATTGTTTGGGACGAATGCATTATGACTCACAGAGAAGCTCTTGAAGCTTTGGATAAAACACTGCAGGACATTAGGCAAAACAACCAGCTCATAGGCGGTGGAGTGGCCCTTGTTTTGTCAGGAGACTTCAGACAAACTCTGCCAGTGATTAATAGACAAACAACAGCTGATGAACTTAATTCCTGCTTAAAGAATTTTTACCTTTGGAGTCATGTTCAAAGACTGTCCTTGAATAAATACATGAGGGTTCATCTACATGGAGATGTGAATGCTGGGATATTTGTTTCTCAACTTATGGAGCTAGGAAATGGTACAATTGAAAATAATGCAGATGGGGATATTTCACTTGTGGAGGTTGTGGAATTTCGGTGAAGGATGTTGAAGAACTGCAACTTAGGGTTTATCCAAACCTACAACATCACTTCCAAAACAAGAACTGGCTTTGTCAAATGGCAATTCTAACGCTAAGAAATGAAACGGTGCATGCCATACACTGGAGACTTCTTCAAGAATTGCCAAAGGAGATAAAAAATTATTTCTCTGGAGTTTTACAGTAGTTGCCATTATTTGGTTTACTAAAATTTAGTAATGTCTACATGTTTTATTACATTTAAATCAATACAAATTCTGTTGGGATTTAACAGTTGATCTGTTTTTTTAATGTTAAATCAATCAATTTTCCTGTGCTTTTGTGATTAAAAATTTCGGTAAACATGATGATCGGCGGCGCGAACGATGGGACGCAAAATATTTCGTCCCTGTTCCAATATGTTTCACCTTTTTAGAGTAAATTCAAAGGGAGTGCTCGTGGGGGTTTGATCACTTAGGGAGGGCTCCCCTACGATGATTCTGAGTTCCAATCAATTAGGGGGGCACAGCCCCCAGTATATAATCATGATTGTTTATAGAATAATGTTCTAACGTTTTTTTAACGTTTTTATTTAACCAAACGTGCATGAATATGCATGCTCGGGTGAACGAAACATACACGCAAAAAAATACACTTTTTCGGGCGCGCCGCCGATCTTCATGTTTACTAAAATTTCTATTCTTTCTACAATAAGTTTCGGGCCAGAGGTACCTAATTTGCTCTCAGCAAGATGTATCGTTAAAGTCAGTCCGGGAGATGTTAGAAACAAAAATTTTGATTAACATTATCAAGTTTACTTATAAGAAAGTAGTACAGGATCCTTACTGCAATTAACCTCTTCATTACTTTAAAAAGGACGGTCTCAAATAATATAACTAATGCATCCATGAATGGTTTCTTCTTTCGACGAGGGAGTACGTGTAACTTCAAAAAGGAAATAACACCCAGAAAAAATGATGTTGGATATCTACTTCTCAGAGTAACGGAAAGCAAATAGGCTTCGAAATGATACCCGTACAAAACCGAATGCCCGGCGGGCACCCAACTGCTAGTATGATATATAATATACTTACAATGAGTAAACGTTCACCACGCGTGTCGGTAGTTTATGCGCACGAGCGAATGACCGCTAGTTATGAGAGAACAACGTTGTGGCCACAAGAACAGATCGAGCTATCTCATTTGTCTTCTTAGATTGTTGTATAGCTCTCTGGTTGGTCCATATCTGTGTATTTGTTCTGAGGTCATTCTTATTTCCACGTTCTTATCAATCACTTCAGGTGACCAGCTGAAATTCTGGATGGTTCTGTCAGTTCTTTGTGGGATTGCCTACATGTCTGCGCTTATCAATTTTATCTAATTTCATTGAGTTATTTGTCAATTTCTTTCAGTATCACTTTGTTGAGTATCTTCGGTTCAAATTCTCTTAGGATTTCTTTATATTTCGTCCAGTCTGTGTGATGATAGCCCATGCATTCGTTTGATGGCTTATGTATGGGGACCTGGTTAACTGTTAGCAAGGATGCCATGTGGTCGCTAATTGGAATGTCCACGGGTTCTATGTATTAATTAAGTTTGACAGGCAGATATCTGGTTTTGATGCTACGTTGTTGTTGATGTTGGTTGGTTATTCCAGTCCTAGCCTTTGTAGTAAGTTCCTTATGGGCCTACCCACACTGTGTGTCCGTATATCTATTTTTTGTTCAATGTGCATTTATGTCTCATAAAAATGACTGGTTATCTATTATTGAATAATCTTGTGTAGTTAGAAATCGGTAGTCCGTCTATTCTTTGGGGTTGATATCCCATTGCTATTATAAGACTAGTGGGTATGAGCTTCATTTCTATTGCTGCTTACGATTACATTAATCCTTCCCATGTCCTGTAGTCGAGTTCCTTTTTGAACTAAATTTTGGATCTGTCGAATTTCTCCCTCGAAGCATACTTGCTATGATATTGTAGTAACTAATTTCCATCACACCAATTTTATCTAAGACTTTTGAACGTCTGCTGTCCAGACGTCTTACTGTATATTTAAGACAGTTTCTTCCAGTGACTCAGTTTGGCTTTAGAAAGAGGTTAGGCACTGCTGATGCACTATTATTGCTGGTACATGAAATGCAGTCTGCTTTAGACGATAATTGTGAGTCTAGGCTTGTCTCTCTTTACTTTAGTGTCGCCTTTGACACTGTCAACCATAATGGTTTGCTATTTAAATTAAAGATTGTTCGCATTGGTGGTAGAGTCTTAAGGATTTTAACAGAGTTTTTAACTAATAGACAACAACGTGTTGCTGTCGATGGGCTTTTGCTTTTTATATTATATACTAGTAAGTCTAAGGAAATGATTGTGAGTCGATTTAGATCTCTCTTACATGAACATCGCAAATTGTTAATAAATGGAGCTTTTATTAACAAAGCTACATTTAAGATGACTGCTTTGTCTGCTTTATCAAGTCGACTCCCGCTTTGACAGCAATCTTCAAAATTTATTCAAGTGAATTTTTAGCGAGATAGTGAATAGAGTGATTAAATTGTTGATAGTAGCACGAACGTTTGTTCATCGATTGATTCATAAGTGGATCACTGGCTTTCGTTGTTCTACGACAGTGCGGGGACGGATCTTCGCTCCTACGTGGATTATTGTATTGAGGTAAAGTGATAATTTTATATTGGACATTGGCCCTTTGATCTCCCCCACCTCTTTCTCCCTCACCCCTTTCCTATACAAGTGTCTTTTCATATACTTTTTTCCTTATGTGTAAACACCCAGAGAGAGTTGGGATGAATAAAAAATGAGGGAAACCCTTCGAATAACTCTTCGGGTCCTCTCGGAGGGCCCGAAGCCGGATAGAGGTACGGTCTTTGAAAAAATATACACGAATATCAAAATTGCACTGGTTCGACTCATAGACATCCCCAATAGTTACTCTGCCATTTGTGTGAGGGAGGCTGATTGGGAGGCCTTAACCTCAAGCAAGGCAGTTGAATGCCTAAAGACAATAAACCTGATACCACACACACCACCCCAAATAAAGACACACCGTAGTGTCATATGCAGGCGCCTCGACTCTTGGGTTGGGAGCCACTCAGCAGAAGACATTAAAAACGAAATAGAAAGGAACCACCCTTGGGCGAAAGTTGCTGAGGTTTTTAAATTCAAAACGTACACGCACGTCTTCAAGGTTGTATTCGAAGATACGGTTATGGCGCAAAAAGCAAAATAACTAGGCTTACTGTTATTCAGTGGTAGAGTCTGCTCGGATCAAATTGAGAGGGAAGAATTTGTCGATTTACAAATGTGCTTCAGGTGCTATAAATACGGCAAGCACTCCACCTCAAGCTGTCCTGGGAAAAAAGACCTAACCCTTTGTTCCATATGTGCAGGTCGCAACCATTTTTGGCGCGACTGCAAGAGCACATCATCACCAAAATGCTTAAACTGCGAAGGCACCCACCGGACTATGTCCATGGCATGCCCGGTCAGGAAAT
Source organism: Ceratothoa steindachneri (assembly GCA_963969495.1). Taxonomy (NCBI): domain Eukaryota; kingdom Metazoa; phylum Arthropoda; class Malacostraca; order Isopoda; family Cymothoidae; genus Ceratothoa; species Ceratothoa steindachneri. The sequence continues at coordinate 177,270,789 of OZ018320.1, read as the reverse complement.
CGGAAATCCTCAAAGAAACCAAACTACGACGTGAAACAGAGGAGAAAAGGGCGAATTCAACATACGCCAAAGTCGTAAAAGCCGCTATTGCCGAAACGAATAACCAAAGAACCTATCTGCACATCGAAAATGAACACTCCACAACAATTATGTGCTGCATTTACTATGCACACATAGCAAACATAACTCGCCCAGGAACATTCGCAACCGAGGTCAACCGTATGCTTGTAGAGAACGGCTTACAGGAGATGTGGTTCCCCGACAACCCACCGTCAGAGGAGGTTATGCGCATAAGTGTAGCCCCTCAGTGCCCAGAACCGTGCCATAAGGTACCCACCCCACAGAACACAGCCATCACACGCGACCCACGACTCAACAAAAACAAACATACTTCACAGACAGAGAAACAAGCGCCACTTACACCCAAAAAGACTGACACAAATACACCCAAAACACACGAAAAATCACCAACAAAGGAAGCGGTCCGACCGAAAGAGACCAGGTCTCCGAGGTCGAGAAAAATCTCAAAATTACGTGGCCCCAGGTCAACCTCCTCATCCCGAGGCAGAGAGACCCAGTTGAAATACCACTCGAGAGGTTTCAATTTGAAACTATATGCCCCCGAATCGGCCCCTTTCCCCTCCGAAATCGAGTCTCACGAAGTGTCTGAAGGCCTTAAAACCGGAAGATACAAGTGGGAATGCTCCGATTCGGTACCGGAACGGCAAGTTGAGGAGGCTCTCTCGAGGAACATGGTAAAACTGACCACCGACTGCTTTCACACAATTACAGATACAGAATTTAGAAAAAAACGGAACGGCAGGGAGCGCACCCCGCCCAGTACACCACATGGGGCTAAAGTGGACCGCGAATAAGCGCCCACTTTAATCCCATACATATAAAAAACCACAGGCTACACAAAATGACTGACAGACTAACAATAATACAGATGAATGTCGATGGGTGGGACGGAAAAGGTTCCATCTACGGCAACATCTTGCGACAAAATGACCCTGACGTAATACTCATTAATGAACACAGAATGACCTCTCATAAAGAAATAAAAAATTTTCAATACGACGTCATCAGCAAAAATCACAGCCAGGAACGGTATGACGGCTGCGCAATAGCCGTCAAAAAAGGTTTAAAATACAAAAGACTACCCGACTTAGATGAATCTTACCTTGCCATTGAGGTAGGCACTACCCTGGGGGGTCTAGTCGTGGCCACGGGGTACCAACCCCCAAGACGCGGCTATGTACCCTTGCACAACCTTCTACAGATCCTCAGCCATAAGAGAAACGTAATCTTTGCTGGGGATCTGAATGCAAGATGTGCAGTATCAGGGTATACCTCCTGCAACAATGCGGGTAGAAACATCGAGGTAATACTAGACAGACGCTATGCGACAAGAATCGGACCCGAATTCCCAACATTTATTACAGGTAATGCAGCAACGAAGCCTGATATTGTTTTAACCAGTATCAGGTTTCCATACAACTATTACATTGAACCAGGCCCCATTATTCCAAGCGATCACCAGGCAGTTAAAATCACAATTGGTGTAAACCCCATTCAATTAGAAATCCCAGAACGCAAAAGCTATAAGCAGGCGGACTGGGAAAGATATAAAAACTACCTTCTAAATTATATCCCAGACCCTTTAATTGACGCAAATTTAGAAGAAATAGATGAGGAGCTGGATAAAATCACTGACCTCCTTATAAAAGCAGATAAAATTAGCATTCCCCGTATTAAGTATAAAACCCTTCCAGCTCCTATTTGGACCCCTCCCATGAAAGCCCTGGCCCAAGAGTATAAATACCTGTCCAATGTAATAGCGCTGATAGGCCCCAACCACAATGCCCACAGACGAATGAGACAGATAAAAGACGAACTTCAGACACTCATTACAGACCAACAAATACAGGTATGGGACAGACTAATTGAGGGACTTGACATAGAGAGAGACTCACGGACTTTTTGGCAGACGTACAGACGTTTAAAAGGACAACCCCCTCAAAAGAAAATTGTACTTAAACATGACGAAAAAGAAATTGACGAGACGACGGAGATTGAGGAAATTTTTAGGACCTTCTGGTCCTCAATCTTTAAAATTACCCCCGAAGAAAACGACAATTATGACCTCGATTTCGAAAATGACATCATCCAACAGTTAAACACACAAATACATAAAACCTCCCCTCATCATTGTGTGTCGCAGGAAAGAGCGATGGAGGGCTATGGGAGTAAAATAACTGCCCAAGAGCTCTCCATCGCACTAAAATCCTTTCGTCAAAGAGCACCGGGTACCACGGGGCTGACCAGGAAGAATTTCATTCAGGCCCCGCCTAATGTTCTGAGTGGGCTTCTTAACATCATGAATGCCGCTCTGAACACAGGCTATTTTCCCGACCAGTGGAAAGTGGCCAAAATGATCTTCCTTCCCAAATCGGGAAAGCCCCCGGACTGCCCCGCAAACTTCCGACCGATATCTCTCTTAGAATTTGCTGGCAAAGTCTTCGAGAAGATATTGGCAAATAGGGTCAACTCTTTTCTCGACGAAGCCAACCTGCATAACGAGCAGCAGCACGGCTTCAGAAAGAAAAGAGGGACTGACACGGCACTAGCCGTTATTACGGAAAAACTTGCGAACATCAAAGCAAGTAAAAGGCATGCCGACCTGGTGCTCCGCGACGTTAAAAAAGCATTTGACAAGGTTTGGAAGAGAGGCTTGCAATTTAAGATCCTGCAAATAGGCATCGACCCCATCCTTGAAAGGATTCTATGTGATTATATAATGGAGAGGAGAGCGTATATACAGTTCAAAGAATACAAAGGCCCCGAGTTCGAGCTCGAATCTGGGGTCCCACAAGGGGGGTGTCTCAGCCCCCTTTTATACAACATATATACACGTGACCTACCACAACCTCTTTCCGAAGGTACGATATACGTTCAGTTCGCTGACGATATATCGCAAATTTGTACAGCCGCCTACGTTCACAGGGAATTTATGGCGAGAAATACGGCTAGGGAGATTTCCAACATCAACTCTTTCGAGAGGAAATGGAAGATTTCGACCAATGCCCAAAAATTCAAAATAATTCCCATGTTTCGCAAGACCTTCAATGATATACGGGTAGAGGGGGAGAGAATCCCCTACTGCTCGGAAGGGACGGTCCTGGGGCTCAAAATCACCACAGGGGGATACAAGTGTCATATCGGGCGGACAGTCCGAATAGCAAGAGAGATTTGAGGGAGTTTTATAGGTTCATCAACCTAACTCGCTCAAATAAACTCAAGATATTCAATGCGTGCATTCGCTCGAGACTCTTGTACCCCCCGGTGCCGTTGAATGCGTGCGCCTGGACCCACATTGCGAAACTACAGACCATCCAGAACAAGGCGGTTTTACTCATTACAAATACCCGAAGAAGAGAACACAAAAAACAGAGGGAGCTCCACGCCTCGTTGATTATCTCCGATCAACGTGGCGCTCCACGAGAGAGCTAAGAGGATATGGCAAGCCATTGGTGCACGCTTGACCCCTGAGTTCTCTCGTACACACCTAGACATCGAGGCCGAAAGACAGATAAGACCATTTAAAAGCAGTAAATTACACTCTGACAGTGACGTGACTCCCCAATATACACTACGTGTTCGACAATAGACGAGACTCAACCAACCAGTGTAATGTGAAAGTTTTTTAATTAAAATTCAAATCACTAAAATCAAATCCACTTAATTATTAATTATTAAAGCTAAAAATTATCAAAATCAACCTAAAATTTTTTAGGAAAATAATTTTTTTTCAAAAACCCAAAGCGGGATGTAAAAACCCCCGTCTCTAATAAAGGCTTGAATGCCCCAAAATAAAAAATCATCATCATGATGAAAACCCATAATCAAATTAGCTATGCTGATTTGATTAAATAAACTATAAATCCTATAGTTTATAAATAAAAGACATATCCAAAACACAACATACAGAGCTACCCTTTCACCAGGGATCTTTTTATTCTGCCTCCCACACATCATCTATTCTTTAAACTCACTCCTTAACCACTTTACTCTCCTACTATTTTCTCTCTAATTCTATCTAATTTCATCTCTTATTATGTCCAATGTCCAATTCAAAGCTACATTTAAGATACATGTCTCGGGATATCTCGCAGAAATTGATCATTCTTCGTAAATCTAAGAAAATTTATGAGGATTATGATGTTCTTCGCAAGTGTTTCTTTTCTTTTATTCTACCTCATTTTGAATATTGCTTTTCTGTATCAGATTTATATTTAGACATGGGGCATCGTGGATCTGTTGGAGCTCTTTGTATTTTATTTAAAATAACAAATGATGTGAATCATCCTCTGCATAAATTTTTGCCGAGATTTTGCCAACCAGCCAGAGTTACTAGGTATTCTGGTCGTTATTCTACATCTCAGTTTTCTAAATGCTTTTTACCGAGGCTATGTAGATTGTGGAATACCTTGCTCACAACTATCGTGACTGCTCCTACGCTTGATAAGTTTAAAAGATTAGCTAGTCTTTTTGTTGCGTAACCGTGGGGCTGTTTAATTCTTTTCATTTCTTTCTTACTGTGCTTTGACCTGCACTGACACATCTTGGTCGTATAATTTCCAAAATTTTCAGTGTGGCTCCTTGCATGGCCTGCATAATAATAATGATAATAATAATTATAATTTCCATTTATCCATTATGGAGTTTCGTTAATTTCATGTTTCTGGTAGTCTAGGGCGGTTGGATTTAGACTTTTTACTTTCTCTCGTTCTGTTCAAATCTACACGTATATTCCGTATTTCCTTTTCGGGTGAGTTAAGTAGATGGAGCCGGTGTTTGCTGTCTTAGGGAAATGCTCGTTTCGATTTAGATTTTCTATTTTCACTGCTTTTCTTCTTGTTACTCTTGTTTCCTGAACGGATTCCTCTGTCTTAGTTTCTGATTCAGTTACTTCTGTATCTGTTTCTACGTCTTCTTTTTCTTCCGGTTCTCTCGACTCCATTTTCCTTGAGCATCTCTTTGAGTGATGTAAAATAGATTCCCTGGTCAGTCATGTTCATGATGTGTGCATGAAGTATACATGTCAGATTTTTTACCTTCAATTTTCCGTAAATGTTAATTTGGGTTTTAATTCTCGATTGTTTTGATTTCTTTTGTTGCTGGCGCGTATGACATGTTCCGTTGTTCCTTAGATCGTTCCCTGTTTTCCCGTTTCTTCTCCTTTACGGCCTTTTCCTTTCGGGCATGACATGGACATGGTCGATGAGGATATCCGCAAGTAATGCATTTTTTCGGTAGGTGTGACTTTCCAAGCCACATTCCATGTATTACATAAAGTCCTTTGGGGGCCATTTCTTGGTAATGTCTCCTTCTATTGCATAGCAATGGAAGCAAATCGGGAAGTTTATGAAGGCGTCTCTTTGAATGTTAGCTTCGGGGACCCTCATGTAGAATGAAATGAGTCCTTTCTCTATGATCTGGGAGTCATTTCAGTGTTTTCACACACGATTAAAAATAATGGGTTCCCTTAATTTAATCCCTTCATATATCTTCAGCAATGGTTGTCTCTTTTCTAGTTCTTCATTTATCTCTTTTGGTGTAGGAGTTCCAAAAAAGGATTCTGTTTTTTTAATGACCATACTTCTATTGGCGGTGATCGGTGGTGGATTTTTTGCCTCGAGGTCCAGTTTCTTGAGGGTGATGCTTCCTACCGAGGATATAAGTTGTTCCACATCCTTGTTCTTGGGGGGCATATTACGATAAATCCCGTCATCATTTCCAAGCATTTGATGAAGGGAGCTTTGGAGGTGGATGACAAACCTCTGGGCAACTTCTTGCGGTATCTTCTTTGTTCCAATTGGTGTTAGTTTGAGAGGAATTCGTTTGATGAATTCGAATCCAAGGTTCTGGTGAGGGAGCAGGGTGGACTCATCCTTCGTACTCTGAAAAATGAAAGAATATACAAGTATAATCCCTATTCTTTATGTTCTTATTGGTTCCTTATTTACCTTCCTATTTACGCCCTCCGTAACCCTCCTGCTTTATAGGTCCATTCTATAGGACGCATCTTCAAGGTCTCCGGCTCATATCTTTAAGGGACTTCTTCGTGCCCCCCAACAAGACTTACTTCCGGAATTGACTAGACCTTAGTACCAAGGAGAGGAGGTTGGGGCACAGTTAGAGTTTTTTCGAGGGTTTTTCGTTGATGATGTTCGGCTCAGGCAAGTTCAATCTATTTAGAAGGTTTTTGACTCTTTGTGTGTATGCTATATATCTGGGGTTTGAAGGAATATATGTTTGTGTTGTATTGTTTTAAAATTCGGGGCAGTTTGTTTGGCGTTTCGGTAGGTTCGGGCTTGCTATTTTAATTCTGTTAGTGATATATGATAGCAGAGTCGTGCTATATCAGGCTCTGCGCAGAAAGAAGATGTAGACGTTGATTTGAATGCTCCGGTGGCTAGTCAGAGGGGTTCATAGTTCAGGATGTCTAGGCTATTGATGGTATCATTGAATTCTGCTTCGTATACCTGGGTCGGTCAATAGGTTTTGCAATTCGGATATAAGGAAACGAGATATGAAAAAAAGTGTTTTATTATTTTTCAATATAACTATCCTCGACTTCAATGCACTTGCGACACTTGTCCCTGATGCTTCGAATTCTCGACAACCAGAAATCTCCTGACTGCTCTTCAATCCACTCCTGGACGGCGAGCTGGACATCTTAATCGATTCATCGTCCCCAAACCGGCGTCCACGCAGTGCAGCCTTGAGCTGGCGGAATAAAAAGTAGTCGCTAAGGGCAAGATCTGGACTGTAGGGAGATGGTTGAGCTCCTCGAATCCGCACTCGCGCAGGGCAGCTTGTGCAACTCTGGCCTTGTGGACTTTGACGACGTTGAAGTCGATCATGGGCGTGAGGTTTCTAGGGACCCAACGGGCAGAGACCTTTGTCATGGCAAAATTGTCGTGGATGATGTTCATAACACTTCCATGTGATATTCCAAGTTCTCGCTCGATTTCTTCGACCTTCACCCGTCGATTTTCGAAGATCATCCTCTCCAACGGGCCACATTGTCCTCGTTGGTCACGTCTGACGGGCGTCCTGGACGGGGGTCATCTTCAAGGGACTCACGAACATGGCGGAACTCCTTATTCTAGCGAGCAATGGTTGCATAGGAAGGGGCGGTGTCGGTATACACTGCAACCATGCCTTCATGGATCTCTTTTGCATTCTTGCCTTCCTTGGTCAAAAAATTGATCACTGCGCGGGGCTCAACCTTCTCCATTGTTAAAAAATGTGTGACTGACGATCTGCGATCAGCTACTGCTTCTTAAATAGACGAGGCAGGAGCGTGCGGCTGCAGGTCCTGACTTGTCATAACTTGTCCTAACACCGCCACAAACAGCCATCCCCCTTCCTCTGTTTTGCCCTACCGATTCGCAAAACTTATTGACCGCCTCTCGTAGGTGGCTACTCTATTCTAATTTGGAGAGTAATTGAGTCTTATGTAGGTGGAGAAGAGTTTTCTATTTGCTCTACACTGAAGATTTGACAGCTATATAATAAAGGTTATGATTGGTATGCAGCGTTTCGGAGATCAATGACGTGTTTTTTCCATGACATCTTTTAATCAACGATGAGGCCTAGGAACCTGGCATCTGTTCTAGGGGTAATTGGTGGTCCGTCCATGTATAGGTTGGGTTGTGTTTATTTCTTATTCTGCTGAAAATTATGGTAACTGTATTTTCGGTCGAAATTGTGAAACCCTGTTTATTTGTATATTGACTTCTGGAGGGTGTGTTCCTGCTAGCCAAATGGCGAAATCATCTACGTATAGAGAACACTTTATGGGAGGTGGGACTTTTAGTAGTAGTTCATTAATGGTGATTAAGAACAAGGTTCTGTTCAGCACACTTCCTTGCGGAATCTCCTGCTATTGGATTTGTGTATAGGATCAGGTTTCCTGGAAGTCTCCATTGAAATATTTGTTTGTCGGAATGTTTTTAATAATGTAGGCGAGAAAGACTCTAATACCGATGTCTTGTTTTTGATTCATTAAGGATGTATCTTTATCAGAATGTATCATAGTCTTTACTGAGGTAGAAAAATACTGCCGTTAGGATACCTCCTTCTGCAAAGGTTCAACTGATATCAGGGTCCAGCAAAGTTAAAGGTTCGAATGTGGATCGATTTTTCCTGTAGCCTCTTTCAAAGAGGTGCAGAGGCATGCTGTTAAGGCTATTGTTATGTAGTTTGTTGTTTGCGTAGGGTCTTTACTGCGCTTAGAGAAGGATAATACAGTGGCATGGTGCCATTGTTATTGAAAGGGGACATTTGGCCAAATCTTGTTGTAAGCATCTAAAAGATACCAAAGGACATTGGGATATAGCTTTTGGATAATTGGATAAGATATTTAGTCATGTCCTGGGGCAGTATTAGGACAGTTTGAGAGCGAAACTTTAAGTTCGAATAGAGAAAATGGGGTTGCATTGAAAAGTTCAGGGATATTACCTTTATTTCTGTTTTTTCAGAACAGGAAAAGCTGTTCTGAAGATCCTTTTGATTCTCTTTAAGAGAGTTTGCTATTATATTCACCACTTCCTATGGTCGGCTGAAGAGATTGCACTGAAGAGGATGCACTGCCATTCATCTTTTTGATGTGACGCCATATTTTGGTTATGACTGTTCTGGCGATGATAGATGATACATACCCTTGCCATGATTGACGGATTGCCTCCTTAAATGTTCCCCTGGCCAAAGCGCACCAACGTTTGTATTTTATGTATGATGCAGGAAACCAAGTAGATCTAAAGTGTCTATGCGCTCTATTTCTTTGTTGCTTTGCCTTTTGGCATTCTTTATTTACCCCATAGATTGGATCTTTGGATGTTTTTAGAAGTGGATTGAGGCGCATGATTCCTTGCTATTTGTAGGACACATTGGGTGAAACGGTGAATATGTTCACTACTAGTAGGTGGTCTTAGGATGGGTAAATTTTCTGGCGTGGCTCTGGTGAATTCGATCTACTTTACGCGGTGGTAGTTCCAGTGTGATTATTGGGTAGTGGTCTCTCCCACACAGGTCGTTGTGTGTGTGCCAGTAGGTTCCTAATGGAAAAGTGGGAGTTCGGATGGATAGGTTGATATGGGAGAAGATATAATTTTAATGATGGTAGTAGGTTGGCCTGTCGCCGTTTAATATTTCTAACTGGAGATTTTCAATTATACTCGTTTGTATTCATTTTCAATCTTCCTCTGTTGTTTTCCTTTCGGTCATACTAGTGGATGTTTTTGTCGTTTATATCTCCCAAGGGCAAGAATGGTTCCGTTAGTTGGTTAAGAAGTAGTTCCAGGTCATCTCGAGACGTTGGTACATTTATAGACAGATAGATAGAGCAGATGGTCAAAAAGTGACGGCATTGTGCCCTTATTACAAGAACATTTAATGGAGTTGTTATATATGTATATGGCATTGCCTTTTGTTTTATCATCTTGTTGAGAATGACAATTATATTGGTTTTTAAGAATAATTTCGGTGTATGTGTGTGTTTTTTTTCATTAATTCAGAAAATTTTAGGGGAGTATTGTGTTATCAAGACCAATAGGGATTCGTAGTTAGCTTATGGACTAGAATATTCCATTGGAGAATTAATTTTTGTGACATTACTCTAGAAAAGGGGCCTCCAAACAACGGCCCGCGAGGTCAGTTCATCCGGCCCGCCGCTGCACTGTGCCACAAATGAACATTTTAAAGCAATTCTCTTGATTGCATGAGGAAATTACAAAGCAAATTTTGATAACTTAAAAGCTAAACGCGAGTTTAACAAAACTCACTAACCTTTTTTGCTGCTTAGTTTGTGAGACTCGGATATGTGCGTACTAGGTGTGATAATATTGCTAAGGACGACTTCTTTGATAGCTTTTTGGTAAATAAATATGTTTTTTTCTTAATTTTTTGTGTATTTTGTGCATTGGTAAATAAATATGTTAGTTGTCTTTATTTTTTGTATATTCACTATATTGTATTGAAGAAAGTGGTTAAGCGGCCCGCGCTCGTCATTCTCTCAGTTATCTGGCCCACTGTGAAGAAAGTTTGGCGACCCCTGCTCTAGAAGGATTAATTGCAGTGATTGATAGTTGTGAAACTTCAGAAGAACGCGCTGTGATTTTTGTAGTAACAACAGTACTTATGGTGTTTTTAGGCATTCTAATCATTATTTACGGATTCGGTTATGCGCGGAAAGCACTTATTTTTAAGATACTAGCACTCTGAGTACGACTCTATTTGCAACGATATTATCTTAAAAATAACTCCTTTCCGCGCGAAAACGAAGCTGTAAATGATGACTAAAGTGCCGACAAACACCATTAGTACTGTTTTTAAGTACTTACTATTTATTTATAGATTATTCGTATATGCGTTTGGGTAATATTTCAGTTTAGGAGGAGCTATTTCTTGGCTACAATTAACGCGGTCGGCTCTGCACGTTTATCGAAATAATAAAGACGATATGGCCGCCTACTTTAGCTTATTTCAGGCAAAAAGTAACATTTTTTTAGTTACTTTCGAAATGGGGGGCTTCGCCCCCATACCTCCACATCCCCACAACTAAAAAAAAACCCTCGTAATATTCCTAATTCGAAAGGTTACCACCAGATTTGAATGCAAAAAGCGATTGCTAAATGTCCGCGCCACTATCGTCGTCTTAAATTACCTAATAAATAATCACTTCACGACATAAGCTAAACCATCTCCACCTTTCACTATTATAATCGAGCCGCGCTTCTTTACCACTCCTGTTGCAAAAGGCGTATTAAGTCAAACAAATCGAGCTTGTGAGAATCGTGCTCTTTTAACTGCTTGTCTCCAGGTTGTCAATGTTTGAAATAAGGTCGAACTAAGGGTTGCCAGTGTGTGAAAAACATTGTTTTTTTTACACATAGAGAATGTAAGGGCCACTCATGTAACTATCAGTATGAAGACTTTCAAGGTATAATATCTTAAAAAATATGTACTTTCCGCGCTAAACTGAAACCATATCTGCCGACGGGAATGCCTGAAAAGACCGTGAGTACTTGTATAACACTAAAAATTCGGTGTAGATCTTCTGGTTTTACCGATAGTCCAGGTTTCTTTGGGAAATTTGGAAACGATTAGACTATGGTTGTGTTCGTAACTGGCTTTTGTGTGGAAAGGGGCGTTCCTAGTCTGTTTTAGAAGCGGTGGTCTTGGATATTGAGGCTTCACTTGTTGCTTGATATTGTCGTTTTTTTTATATCAGGGAGAGTAGTTCTTTATAACCTTGGTTTGCTAATTTTCGTTTTGGGCAAGTTCTTTTTCCTGGTGTCATTTTTGTGTTTCGTGGGATCGTTTAGGAGCTCAGATTTTTGTTCTTAGGTTCCTCTAGGATTTATTTTTTCATTTTCTTAGTAATATCCAGTCAAGTTTTTCTATAGTAATGTAGTTTCGTTTTGTGTGTTAAAGTCGACAAGGGATATAGGCCTGTATTTTTCGATCTCAGAAGGTAGTTTTCCAGGCTTCAGAATGCATATCATATTTTGTCTCTTTAACCCGCCTGGGTAATATCTCGTGTTTAGGCAAGCGTTAAACACATTTTTTATAACTCCTCGAGTATATTATTTGGGACCTCTACGTAGTTTTTCCGGCTAGTATAGTGGTTAGTGCGCTTGCCCGGCAATTGTTGGGTTGACGGTTCGAATCTCCGTCCAGATTCTTTTTAAAGCTGACATTATTTACTAGGGAGGTTACTTCCGTGACTGGGCCTGGGCATCACAGTGGGGACAGATAGATGGAGCTTGTAGCCATGACTGGCAGTCTACCTAAGTGAAGGATAACTCGGATTTAAAAACACTAGAGCCACAGGCGTGATTGCCTCTTCCAGAAGATCCTCTGTGAGTATCCGTGAGTAGAAAATGAAGCTGAATCTTCCTGGCGCTTTATGTTTAAAATTGAAAATCGTATTTCTTAACTCTTAGGTGGTAATTGTGGCATAAATTCTATCGTTGGCATCTATTTTCTCTTTGACGTAGTGATCACGGGTAAGTAAGTACCTTCGATTTGTTCGTTTAATAATTTGATCATCTGACTTGCAATTTTGATGTCAAAATGCTGAAGAATCGTTTACAGTGTTCCTTGAATAATCTTTCGACCCCTTGTTCATCTTCAACTATAATTCCATGTCTGTGTTTAATCTTTTTTCTTTGCATTTAGTGTTCTCCATTCGTTTTATTTTCTTCTTCCAAATTCTTTGGCCGTTCGCTCGTTGTCGATAGTTTGAACGACTATAGCCCAGTATTTCTTTTGTTTGTCAGCTATATCTCTTATTATTTCTCTCATTTTCGTTATCAAATTTAAGTATCATTCTATTTCTGGTCCTTTTCTTTGTATATTCTCGTTTAATTATCTTTCTTTCCACATTTTTTGCTTTCACCTCTGGGCTCCATATGAAGTATTTAATTGTTTTATAAGCGGTTCTGGTGCTTGTATTGTTGTCTGCTCTTTGTATTTATGTCCTTATTTTGTTAAGTTCGTCGTCGATCTCTTCAAGTGTTTCTTCATTGAGTCCGTTTGGCACGTATGCTTCTAGTTCCTGTTTATATTTGGTCCAATCGGCTCTGTGCTTTGCCTTCCATTTTTTCGCGCTGATCGGAATTTGTTGTTGGTTAATGATGAGTATCGTCGGTGTGTTTTCACTGCAGAGAACATCTACAGGTTCTATATGATAGTTAAATGATAGATTGTTATTCGTAAGTCATATGGTTGGTGTTGTTACTGTTTCGTTTCTGATGAATGTCTAGGAAGTCCGGTCCCAGTCGTCTGACTAACCATCTATCTATTTGGGCTTTTAAGTTCGTTCCTGCTTGGTTGTTTCTTATGTAACCGGTATCTGCGCATCTTGCATTTAAGTACACCATGAATTTATTGAATGTCTATTATTCAATATTCCCACATAGTTATTTATGGGGAAATTTGGGTGCTGAAGCGATTGATACTCCATAGCAATTATTATGCTGCATAGTTCTATTCTTATCTCAATTAAGAGCTAAGATTCATTTAGTCCTCGATGTTCTGTGTTTTTTCCCAGTTATCTATTAATAGCTATGGTTGCGCCTTCATGATGTTCATTCGAGTTGATAGTGGCTATTACGTCGTAGTTCCATATCTTTATTTTTTCAGTTGTAAGGCTTACTCCGTGCTCAGAAATTAAAATTAAATCCTGATCTATTTCTATAAAAATGTTTCTTTGTAATATGCTTTCTTTATTTTTCCATGCATTGATATTTATCTGTAATATTCATAGTTTTTCTTTTCATGATCGTTGTTTGTCTTTAGCGGGTTTTATTTGTTTTGGAAGAGTGAAGTTTACTGTGGGCTCTTTAACAGTACTTTTTCCTTGCACTTTCTCTTGCTTTCAGTTCTTGCTGAAATGTGTCTCTTGGCTCTTTGTGATTGTAGCTAGCGGGAGCAGGCCTAGTTTGCCGTGGAGAACCGTACCTGTTTCTGTTTCCTCTATTTCCTTAGTTTTGTTCTGTTTTTATCTGCGGCGAAGCGCCAGGTCTAGTCTTAGAGTTCAATTGTAGCTATTTAGAGCCATGAAATGACCCATATGACAACGGGACATATGGTTATTCACCCTAGAGATTTCAAATTTGCCATCGGATTTGGCGCTGGCTGGTGCCATCTAGTGACAGAAGCCTCATTTAGCCATTGAAAGGCACTTATAAGTGATTTGAACCATGGGAAACCATTAATGCAATAACCATTTATCATCTTATCACAAAACGCCACAGTTCATTGGAAGGACTTTCTTTCTCTCTTGTTTTTTTCTTCAATAAATGTTTTCTTGATTGTTCCGACATATTTATATTAAAGATTTCAGAGAAATCTACTTCCTTCGGGAATTTCTTTGGCTCGATACCGTTTTTCTTTAACCTGGAGTTTAGTGTTATCTCGTATATGACTGGTTGTGCAATATTCATAACGTGCCAGTGTAGGATGGACGTTAGAATATTGCATTTAGGCTTCCGTCAATATTCATATGTATCGGGAATTGGTTGGTGTTTTTTGCTGCTGCTGTTGTGCAAGGGGTTCTTTTAGTTTCCTTCCTCTGTTTCTTTGCTGATTATCTATTTTTTTCTTCGAGCCGGGCATAGCCATTGTTCTGTGGCTAGTGGCAAAGTTAATTTTTTTTTAATTGTATTAGTACAGTTTCTCCATGTGTGAAGTCCACTGCATCCAGAGAAGATTCTTTTGTGGGGTAGGGTAGTTGAAGGTTGTGTGTTCTTCCATTTTGTAACAATAGAAGCACACCTGGATGTTTATATATTGGTCTCTTTAGATGTTCGCTGCCGGTATAGGGCTTTAGTCGCAATCACAGTTCATTTGCACACTATTTTAAAGACGTGTATGTGTTCCATAAATTTGATAACGTCATGAATTTTTAATCATGGTTGTTGTTCTTGCAGTTATTGTGTAAGTTTCTCCTACCCATGATTCAACCTTCCAGTATACAATGCTTCGGTTGGTTACAATCTTGGGGGAACTCGGGCTTCCAAGTCGATATTATTAAGACTAATTCGACATTGTTCTTTTCCGTGCATTTGACTACGAATCCGTTCGGTCCTTCGATGCATTGGATTATAACGATCTGTAGGTCCGTGAAGAGAATTTGGGCGATATTTTGGGGTTTCATTTTCTTTCCGTTCGGTACTAGTCGAAGTGGTAGTCACGTCGTAAAATCCAGCGTATCCAATGTTCCTACTCATGCCTTCCCAGCGGTGAGTATCTTTATGAAATAGTCCAGCAATTGTATCCCTGCTACAATAGTGGGAGAAGCCATCGATATAGGCCTGATTCTAAATATCGCGCCTGTTTGTGGCTATACACTCACTGACCTCCTTACTTAAATGCCTAGCCTTATAAGCGGTCCTACTGCCAGGCTTGGGCTCGTCCCCACTAGCCGGGCTTTTTTTTCTGGCCCCCTAACGGGGTCTGTTTCAAAAGATTACTACGCCCTACTACTGACTGCTTCTCAGACATTGTTGGTGTTCAAGTTATGCTGTGTTAGATGGAAGTACAGTACAATGATGCTAAAGATACGAATAATGAACAGTAGTAGATTAAGAAAAGTCTGAGATCACCGCTTTGGGGTGGCAACACTTAAATCGGAAAAAGGAGATCTCTACAATCAGTCTTCTTTTCTTTGGAGTCTCTACTTCTCGTTAGTGACTGTAGTTAAATAAAGATGATTTCTCCTCTCTTGGGTGCTTATCTGAAGAAATGTGGCTTCCCCAAAAGTCGACTTTTCCTCCTTTACCATTGCTTTAACAGTGGGTAGTACACTTAAAAGCAATCAGACTGAGTCTTTCCGGTATAATGTGCCAATACGGGAAAAATAATTTGTAAGTGAAAGATAAAGATGTCGAACTAAAATATGGGGCTGGGCGGTTGCCCTGGTGATGACATATTTGTATTGCTTACTTCTTCATTTAGATCATGTTCGTGCGTTGTTTTCGTGTTTAAATTTGGTATGAGCCTATAGCTCTTGTTCATTGTATTGTCTTTCTTATCCTTTTCTTTCTACCTGTGGCGAAGCGCTAGGTATAGGCGTCGCTTTTTTCAAGAGGATTATAGTTCAATTGTACCCATTTAGAGCCATGAAATGACCCATATGACCATGGGACATAGGATTATTCACCCTGGAGATTTCAAATCTTCCATCGGATTTGTCGCTGGGTGGCACCATCTCGTGGCAGAAGCCTCATTTAGCCATTCAATACAATAACCATTTATCATCTTAACACAAAACGCCGCAGGTCATTGGAGGCACTTTCCCTATTGTTTCTTCTTCCTACCTTGTTTATTCGTGATGTGTTTGTCTAAATGTGATGTTTGTGAATTACGATTGTATCGTGTGTTGGTTATGTGTGTTTTGATTTTATGTTTTCCCCCGAGAAAATCTTGGTGCTTGGGAACCTTTTCCTGCAACTTTATTTCTTAATCTAGCAGGGATATTTATTCTACCTCCAATCTCTTTCGGCTCCGGAATATTATTATCGGTCATCATTACCCAGTCCTTTTTAGACAATTTCTGAGTCGCAACATTGACAGTGTTAAGTTATTGCCTTCTGTGCAGCACTCTTTGTCTGAGACGGTCGTGTCCTCTGACTTTGTTTATGTAGAGGGTTGCGGCGTTCTGCACTTTGGAGTTTCCTCATAGAGTATCTGCTGAACGTTAACCACGACATGGTAGATGAGTTTAGATCGGATATTACTAAGGTATATTTTCCAAATGTTTGTCGCACTAAGCTCTCTAAATATATGCAACTTGAAAAGTTCCTTCTTTGCCAGATCGTCTTCTCCAGGTGGTGGCTTCCCTATTCGTGGGCCCAGATTTTTAGGCCTAGCACTCTACCTTCGTTTGCTACGACTGTTGTTGTTTTCGCGCAGCATAAAAGAATAATTATGAACTTATTATGGAGCTTCCTAACCTTCCACCTCCTGGTACTTGTTGATGTTAGAGATTTCCGCGCTGGTTCGTGCTGCCTCTCCCTTTCCTTCCTGTTGGTGCCTGGACAATTTGTGTTAGGTTATCTGCAAATTGCAGACACACAACGTCCTATTGCAGAGGTGTTAGTAGATCTATGGTGTAGACCAGGTATAGCAAAGGGCTCGAGCAACTCCCTTTGGGGACGCCCGTATTTAACTTGAACTTAATCATGATACGAGCCCCTCTGTCCATGATGAAGTCACAATGGATCCTTTTCATGATTTAGTTTAGCTGGAAGCTCAGGATCTTGTACTTGATTACTTACAGTCAGACTTTGTTGTAGGTCTACTGCATGTCCCTCAACAAAATGACCGCTGAGTTTCTTTTCGCTAGGCATTGGACAATTTTCTTTTTTAGGAGCGCCAGGGCTGTATTAGTACCCTCTTTATACGGAACCAATGTTGTTGTGGCTCGTGCGCTCTTAATTCGCTCAGTTGATCTAGTAGCCTTTTGGCCATGATTTTTTTTTTAAATCTTGCCAAGTATCTCCAGAGGAGAAGTGGGGCGTAATCTAATCAAATGATTTTGGGGCTTGTTCCCTGTTCCCTCATGGGACAAAGATGATTTTACCATTTTATATCCGTCTGGGAATAGCCTGTGTTCAGGACAGCATTTATGGTATTGACGATGATGTAACGAATTTGCCACTGGGCGTTCAGGAGTTTGTTCATCGTGCGCTCAGTCCAGCCTGGTGCCATCTATTTAAAGGATCTTATGGTGGTCATGGTCTTTTCAGACGTGATGAGGTGCCTAATTGTTAACCATCTCTTTGTCTTTGACACATAGGGATGGGTCTTATGTATTATCGTGCCGAGGTCTTCGATCAGTTGGTCTTAAAAATCCGGTCAAAGTCGTTGTTTACCTCAAGGGTTATCGCAAATATCTCCCTATATTGTCTCCTAAATCTTATTTTGAGAGTTTTCGGGTCCTCTATGAGTTATCGTTCTTTGATTCGTATCTTGGCCTTCGGAGGCAACTCCTTGGTTTTTGGACGTTTTGTTCCTAAACTTTTGGGTGTTGCTCTTCCCGCCCAGCCTACCGATAATATTTCAGATACCACTTTACTGTTATTGGATAATATTTTTTAAGTTCTTCGTTTAGACGGCCCATTCGGGCTCTTCTTTCCTGGTTTGTTCTTATCCTTCAATTTCCTTATAGATTGCTCTATGTTCCCGAGAGATTCCCTTCTCTCTTCCATCTACCTTAAATTGTGGGGGCATTTTGTGTGAGATCATGGGGACGCATCTCTTGTCTAGTAGAGTAAGGAAATTAGTGATCTTATTGATCTCCTTATCTATTTCCTTGAGATTTGCAACACCCAAGTGAGCCAGTTGATAGGTTCTGTGCATATCTTTGTAGAGTTTCCAGTTAAGCTTGCGCATAACATTTCCTAAGGGGGATGGGCTTGAGCATTGAAGTAAGTAAGATTGTTGTTAATATAGGGATGTGGTTGCTGATCTTAAAAGGAAGGTTTGAATTCGCTAAAACTATGCCCGGTTTAGTTGCAGAACGGTATGTTAGGAAGCTCCGAAAGTCTGGGATTTAAATGGCCACGAATGATTCGTTCAATTCCGGTAGCTTCTTGAATTTAATGTTTTCGGTGGCAATGGCTGAGCCATCGTACCTTTTCTGTGTGTTTTTTGTTTATGATTGGCTAAATGGATATTTTAATATGTTAGTTGCGTTTATTCCATATTTCTTAATAAGGATGATGTCATGATCTATTTTTCGAAATATGTTTCCATATACAATAGATTTCTCCTGCCATCCATTTAAGTTTAGTGTCAGTATTTGCATTGTGTTCTACATGTTTGCGTGTTATTGCATTGGTTTCCTTCTTGTTGTTTGTTCTATTTAGCACGTAATTTATCATTTCGGATCATCTTAAACTTTGCAGCACTTAACGTAGCACAGTTTTTCTTGTAAAGTTGTATATTGTCTGCGTGGAAGGCTTCTTCCATTTGAACTTATTGGCGCACAATCGATGGTAGATTTCCGAGGTTTTCCGGTAACAGGGAACGGCATCTGTACCGTGACGTAGACTTTTAGTTTATTATCTGTCACATCGTACTTGTAGGTAAGCTTTTGTGTCCTCTTTGTCCTGCTCCTTGATCTTTTCGTGGCCTTTGAGGCGACTGAGTTAAGGTTTTATTATTCTGAGTCGGACAAAGAATCGGAGCTATCCTCTTTTGCGGTTCTCTTTGCAGCCTTTTTGTCTTTTAACTCTCTTTACCCCATAGCTTCCACTCTTGAGGCCTTTCACGTAGACGGTTTGAGTCCTGTATTTTACACTTCTTCTGGGGGTGTGGCAGCAGATGCTGGTGGGGTGGTTTGATCACGAATTGAAGTTGTAGATCTCACGAGAGAGTGTTGTTTAGAACCGCATCTCGCGCATCATATGTTTATACATCTAGTTTAGCTCCTCAGCAAAAGTTCCAGGTTTGTAAGGCTTATCACGTGAGCGTAGAGGTTGCACGTGATAATTTGGGTTGAATTCTTGTTTTCTAATTTCAGGGAGGTTTTATGCTGGAGTTTAGATCTTCCTACAGGGGCAACTCTCGCTGCCTGGGTGTATGAAATGTTTTGTCCTATTGTCTCTTCTTCTTTCGTTACAGCGACTTTTCTCTTAACGATCTCTTTCTTGGGCACTTATCGACCTAGAAATGCAATCCAGCCAGCCGTGTCCTTTGCCCCTGCATTTGTAAGAGGCCACTTCCTGTTCCTTGCAGTATTAGGTAGTGTGGTGCCCCATCTTGTAGCGGCGGAAGCAAACTTGACTGGGAGTATATTATATCATACCATGCTCGTGTCACTAAAAATCAATTTAAAGATGAGAGTGTACTCGGAATTGTCTCTCTTATTTGTAAATTTGATAATATACGAGTCGTTCGCCCGCTTCTGATTCCTTTCAATTTCTGCTGAGATTTCTTCCTTGGAGTTATGGCTTATCTCCAGCTTTCCAGCCTCCGGTACTCACATTTCTGTAGACTTTTATCTGTGGAGAAGGGATACTGGGTAAGATGTTTATCTCCTTTAGCGCGCGCGTCCCCAGCCGTGGCATCGATCAATCTGAGAATGGTTAAATTTTTTTCTGAAGATAGTCTCGAAATATATGCCTCTTTCTCGTTTTGTTTGCCCACTAATTGTCTTCAAGGAAACTCTTGAGGGAGGGGGGGCGATTCTTTTCATATTGCAGCCCCTTTGGGCGGAGAGATGCACTTGTTCTCCCTTATTCACGAAGAATTTAATAGCGATTTCAATGGAATTTTTGCACGCTTTGTTCGCGCTTAGAGTTAAGGTTTGCCTTGGTCTTTTTATGTTTTCCTGTGGGTGGAAGGGTCCATCTCCTCGTTTTCCCACCGCAGAAAATGGGATAAGCAAGACGTTCTTTTCCCAAAAACCCTCATTGAAAGATGTTTTACAGATGAAGTATGCATGCAAAATACCCCCCCTTCCTCCCCCATTCCAACCGGAGAAAGTAACCTAAACAACAGGTAACCCACCAAAAGCAGAAAGTTAGAAAAAAGGGAAGATACGACAGGAAAAGCTCCTCGAAAGACTAAACCTCCACATTGTGGCCCGGAAACACCGCGAACTCACCCAAAAAGGCAAAAAAACACGGAACAAAAAACGAAAAAGATGTAGACCACGACGCACAGGGACAGCTCGGAGAGTGACATTGAAAATCTCAAACAAACACATAAACAAACAACAAAAGAACAACGAAGGCGAGTACAAAGAGTAAATCCGATGGAGAAAAGATTAACCTAAAAAATTTCACAATTACCACAAAACACACCTTCAGACCTATACGAAGGTATCAAGCCAGGCCTCTTCAAATCAGATTTCGATGCCAACGAGGGGAAAAAGAGAGTGAAAGAAGCTCTATCTCGCTGACATCGATCTCTAGGAAGATATCTATGTGACTCTGACCTCCGCTGAATACAAAAAGAAGAAAAATGGAAAGTCCTGAACAAAGACCGATAAGTAAGCCTGAACAAAACAAAGACTTAACTCGGCATGGAACGCATAAATAACAAAATGTAAGCAGATGGAGAAGTATAGACTGTGTATTGGTGCTAAACGTAGCTTCTATCCATCGAGGAGAAGGTCATATACCATCGATGACCTATTCACGCCCTGCTACCCCACTCTCCTTCCTTTCCTCCCCGTTCGCTCCGAACCACAGCGAGGTCATCATAGGGAGCTGGGTCAGAGATGACCTTTTACGAGATGTGGAAGGAGGGTCACAGGAAAAGTTTAACGACCAGACATTCACCTAAACTAGAATGGTCATTATTTTGTAAAAGGGACAGAGCGCGGAATGCAGAGGTCAGTGAAAGAGTGTTAAAGGAGGTGCGAATTACAGAGCAGCAAAGACCCTAAAGTGCAAAGGAGGAAAGAAAGGAGGGGATAAGATTATAGTGAATGAATAAAAGGTCAAAGTAATATGTATCGATTTCTTTCTTAAACTTATTGAGTTTTTTCACAACAATTTACGAGGGCAAGTTATTACACTTTTAAGTAAAGCTATCAGTTAGTATAATAATTATTTAGCCACCTCCACACTGCAGCGGCCACACCTGAGGGACGCACTTCACCCACACCAAGTGGGTGACCTACAATTGTAAAATACAGCGTGCGCCCACGGGTGGGTGAAAACGATCTCGTGTAATGCAATGGAAAAATTGAAGGTTACAATACACATTTGAAACAGTTCTTTTGAAGGTTTAAATACCGAATTGATACAGTTTTTTAAAGATTTAAATACCGAATTGATACAGTTCTTTTTAAGGTTAAAATACTCAATTGATACAGTTCTTTTTAAGGTTAAAATATCCAATTGATACAGTTATTTTGAAGGTCGAAATACCCAATTGATACAGTTCTTTAGGGGGCTGTTAGATTGATCTATTAGATACAGTCACTTTCTTGGGGCAAATGCGGAATGTGCACCCCCGTCCCCTTTAGACGTGCCTACGCAGTGTGAATGTGGCTCTCATTACTAGAATAACAGCATACCATGACTGGGTACATTCCATTCTACCTTCCCCAAAGCTATACTAGAAAAAAATATATGCTATCGTAGTGTTAAATCATTGGTTAACAAGTTTAAAGCTATTATTTCTAGGTACCAATCATAATATTCCGATTACCCAACTCAAAAAGCATTTCCTACTTTATATTAGTAAATCCATTTTATATTTTAAAGATAAATGGATGTCGCAAACGATGATTTCCCAGTGACTGTAAATTAGGTTCCGCCAATCTTCAGAGGATCAATTTCTAAGCTCAGAGATTAATTTTGTCAGCCTAGATACAAAACTCACCGTGGTTGCTGTGGCTTTTGGATATGAGGGGACCAAAATTGAACCGTTTGCTCTGAGTTCGAACATTAATTTAGGCTTTTATATAATGGAACGACTATATTGTGGATTTCAAGGCAAACTCCGAGCGATGTAGCCCCAAACTCAGTTGTTTTTTTTGCGATGCTACGATGCATTGCTTCAAGGTTTTAGTAATTAATACCAGCAAATCCTTTTCAATTTTAACAGGATTTAATTTAAGACCATCCATGATGTATACCTGTTGTAGGATTTGGTGAACAAGGTTCATTCCTTCACATTTTTCATTTTACTAATACTATTATTTTACAAATAGTAGTAGTAGTAATACTAATATTAGTATTACTTCAAATTGAGGAGCAACAAACAACAAGGGCATCTCTGCCAAAAGGTCGTTTGTGGGGAGAGAGACATTAAGGGGTAAAAATGTGTGTAAAGGACAGCCCGAGTCATCGGGAGAGGAGATTACCTAGAGCGCTTTAAGCCAGGAGACCACCAACTTTCCTTGCCTCTCCTTCACAATGATGGTATATCCCCCCAGCACGCGTTGAATTCGGGAGCGTACGCAACCCCCTAAATCCAGCTGTGTCATGGTTGGCCCTTTTACAACCGACACCCACTTGCGTGGTTACAAACAAACTGGGCAAGGAAAGATTTAATTAATAAGGTTGACCTTCATGAGACCAGGTAATTCTTGAGGACAATACGTTTATACTTAAGAAGCTCATGAGAGTTTTGGAATTATAGAAGTATAAAAAATAAATTTGGTTTTATGTTTTAAATAAATGAAATTCAAAGAATGAGTATTTTTTGTTTTGCTGCAGGAGGTTCTCATCATTGATCCTATGATCTAGCATAGGGAGATTTATTCTTTGAAGAGAATTGTGCGCCCCTTGAACGTGCCCAACTACTCGGGAGGGGTACATTCAAGTTTACCACTCTGATTACAAACCTCTGCTTATCTTAGTTCCATTTCCATCCTCAGAAGAATCCGTTGTTAGGTAGAAGCGTGGGTATTTTTGTATTTGTATGCTCTAATTTATCTACTGTTTCTTTATCTTGATGACCAAAAAGATTTGCACATTCTTTAGTAGAAATTTATGGATAATTGCTTGGCTCTCAAAACTAAGATAGTGTGGGAGAGAAAAAGGATTTTTTCACGACACATTAAAAATTGGTGTACAAGAAGAAAAAATCATTTCACGATTATTAAAAAGGTGCACAGACGGACACTAAGACACACACACACACACAAAACACACACACGCCAAGACCATTAAAATATGTAAATTATTTGGACCTGTTCTAATTTAATTGAAAACTTTACTAACGTTGCCCGTTTTCATTTCTTTCCAACTGTCTGGCCACTTACCCTTGCTCTCTGAGAAGCTGAGTGTCTGGCAGTTTTCCGTTGCTCTCTAAGAGGCTGATAGTGTCTGGCACTTTTCCGTTGCTCTCTGAGAGGCTGATAGTGTCTGGCAGTTTTCCATTGCTCTCTGAGAGGCTGATAGTGTCTGGCAGTTTTCCGTTGCTCTCTGAGAAGCTGATAATGTCTGGCAGTTTTCCGTTGCTCTCTAAGAGGCTGATAGTGTCTGGCACTTTTCCGTTGCTCTCTGAGAGGCTGATAGTGTCTGGCAGTTTTCCATTGCTCTCTGAGAGGCTGATAGTGTCTGGCACTTTTCCGTTGCTCTCTGAGAAGCTGATAATGTCTGGCAGTTTTCCGTTGCTCTCTAAGAGGCTGATAGTGTCTGGCACTTTTCCGTTGCTCTCTGAGAGGCTGATAGTGTCTGGCAGTTTTCCATTGATCTCTGAGAGGCTGATAGTGTCTGGCAGTTTTCCGTTGCTCTCTGAGAAGCTGATAATGTCTGGCAGTTTTCCGTTGCTCTCTAAGAGGCTGATAGTGTCTGGCACTTTTCCGTTGCTCTCTGAGAGGCTGATAGTGTCTGGCAGTTTTCCATTGCTCTCTGAGAGGCTGATAGTGTCGGGCAGTTTGCTGTTCCTCTCTGAGATGCTGATAGTGGCTGATAGTTTTGCTTTGCTCGTTTAGTGCCAGGTAATGCCCGACAGTTTTTCTTAAGCTTTCTGCGTGACTAAGATTTTATAGATGTGTTATTTTGCTCACTGAATACCTGACAACTTTTATTTACTCTTTGAGTGTCATTTAGTTAGAGCCTGGTACCTTCCCGTTGTAATCTGAGTGTCTGGTAGTGGCTGACACTTTTTCTTTCCACTCTAAGTGCCGGATTGTGACGGAAAGCTTTCCTTTGCCCACTGAATGAGAGATAGTATCGAAAGGTTTTCTTTGTTCTCTGAGTTTCTGAGAGTGACCAGATGAGTTTCATTTATCATCATCATCAAAAACTCTATAATTTAAGAAGGGGATTTTTTGAGTATTTGAATAATAATTTCATCTTAGTTTGGTTATGACTTATGTTTTTTATCAACGTTATTTCTAATAATTCTTTTATAATATCAAAAAACAAAATGGTGAAGTTCAGAAATAAATATAAGTATCGAAATTTTGTGAATCTTATAAACCCAAAGAATTACAAATGGGGAAGTTAACAAAATTTAACCATGGCTGCTTTTTTTCAGATTTTAAATTTTAATCTTAGTAGCGAAGTGCAAGCTCCCCCCGTAGGGGAGAGTGGCGAAGCCATTGCCTGGTTCTTCTATAAATTTATTTTTTATGTTTAAAATTTAGAACTACAGAGATTATATCACCATTACTTTAAATAAAGTAACATCGGTAGAACTGTCAATATTGTTTTCTTATGTGCTGGAATCTTATATTTCTATGAATAATAGAATTTCCTTTGTAACTATATTGTTTGCAACCTTTCTCCATATTTAGATATTCATAAATCAGACTTTTCTTTTATTCCATATATATTTTGTCTAGTTTTTCTATAAATTTAGCAATTCGTTTTTGTTACGAATGGTTCCTTTATGTTATTTTCTGTAGTAGCATATCCACAGAATCACAAATAATCTTGAATTTACTAAAATAAAGGAATTTGACATAGGCGTGTATTTCGCCGGCAGTAAGAAACGTCAGAAAGTCTCGGTTTTAGAGTAAACAAGCGAGAAGGTTCCTCCTGCGCATACTTACCACAAAGACGATACTTTATTTTTTCCGCTAATTCTTTGTTAATGTCTTGGAATCATATAATTAAAGTACCTCTGTTGTCAATAGATTCGGTTCTCAGGCCAGATCTTAGAATTGGAGTTCCCTGCTGGCAGGAAATCAGGTGTAGAAGATACTCTTCCATCGCGTCTTCCGTCGCGTCTTGAAGTTGTATCTTTTTCATCTGAAGACTTGTTCGACATAGAATCCCAACTTTTTTATCTTCTCCCTTTTGTCTATTTGCATTATGGTCTTATTTCTGGTGTGCTACATTCATTTTTTTTGTACCAAGCATCGAGCAAGATATATATATATATATATATATATATATATATATATATATATATATATATATATATATATATATATATATATAAGTGGCAAACGAATTGATGGACGCAAACTTCAAGCTAAGTATAAACAGGATGACCAGGACAGAGCCGTAGATGCCTCGTAACATTTACGAGTATTTCAAACTTTTCAAGATTATAACTAATCCCATCATCAGAAAGAATACCAAATACAAACTTAAATGTATACATGAAAAGTTAACACATGTAATAGAATTTTAAAACATGAATATTAAATTTGAGACTAATTGATTACATTAGGAATATAGAGAAAAAAACAAAATAAACCAACGAGTGAATTTCTAAATATATGAAAGAAAATAATTGACAGTGGATTTTATTCTTGCACCCCCTCTAAAAAAGAACCAATGTGAAATTTAACAAATTAGCATGTTTTTTAATGAGTCACTCTATTTAATGGGGCAGATAATGAGTTATTATTTAGACTGGGTTGAAGTTTTGTAATATAAATTAACTCTAGCAGGTAAAGGTCCGAGATGTTTCTTACCGCATTAAGTATCGTGAAGTTCTCGAGTGTAGCCACATTGTGGCAGATGGTTTCGAATTGGGGATGGATCAGGTTTTGAAAGGTATAGTCCAGTTCTTTTAGATCTACCCATATGCTGCATGAAGCGGGAATAAAGCGTACGCCTTGTTGCCCCCACATATGATACAGTGCTACTGCACGTACAACGAAAAACGTCTATAATTTTAGATTGCATATTGGTGGGTGGTTGATCTTTGAACTTAAATAATGATCCCAGTCTGAAGTCATTAATGAGAACAATAGATGGTAATAATTGAGGATAGGCTGAATTTAACAGTTTTAACAACTCTTTTTTTTATTTTTTTCGGATTGGTAACCAAAGTATGGTAAGGAAAGGAAGATCTTTAATTTATTGACAATTTGTAATGGGGGCAGAGTCGAGTATTTTTTATTGAGAAACAGACTAATTTGTCTCAGAAATAGTGATTTAGGATAGCCATTGGAGGTAAAGAATTTTCTTAAGAATTCGAGTTCTAAATGTAGGGCTGGAAAAGTTGAAGACAAGTTATATGCTTCATGGAGGAGAGTAAGAATGGCATTAATTTTGAATTTAAAATCACAAAAGCTTAAAAAACTTAAACCAAGGTTGGAAAAAGTAGGTTTTCGGTAAACATTTGACGTGAATTAATTGTCTATTCGGGTAATCTTCACGTCAAGAAACGATATGCTGTTATTTTTTTCGAGCTCACAGGAAAATTTAATATTTGCGTGTTTAGAATTTCAATAATTGAGGAAAAGTGTACAATGTGACTTATGTTTAAATAATAAAAAAGTGTCGTCTACATAGCGCCTATATAAAACCGAACGAAAATTAATGGGGCAATCATCAAGCCAAAATGTTTCATAATAACACATAAAAACATTTGCCAACGAGCAGCCTAGAGGAAGTCCCATTCCACCCCATCGAGTTGTTCATACAAAATACCATTTAAGAAAAAGAATGAATCACAAACAGCAAGTTCAAGGAGAGTTTTGAATAAGGTCTTAGTTAAACCTATTACGCAGGTGGAGTTACGGAAGAGGGAATTTACACATCAACATCAAAGCTGGCCAAGAGTCAATTTATATTACAAAACTTCAACCCAGTCTAAATAATAACTCATTATCTGTCCCATTGAATATAGTGACTCATTTAAAAACATGCTAATTTGTTAAATTTCACATTGGTTTTTTTTTTTTAGAGGGGGTGCAAGAATAAAATCCACTCTCAATTATTTTCTTTCCTATTTTTTTGAAATTCTCTCTTTGGTTTAGTTTGTTTTTTCCTCCATATTTCTAATGTAATCAATTATTCTCAAATTTAATATTCATGTTTCACAATTTTATTACATGTGTTAACATTTTATGTATACATTTAAGTTTGTATTTTGTATTCTTTCTTTAGCACTGATGATGGGATTAGTTATAATCCTGAAACGTTTTGTCTTGGTCTTCCTGTATATATATATATATATATATATATATATATATATATATATATATATATAGGCTGCAAATAATTTCAGTTTATTAATTTATCTCTAATTTAATTTAATTTCTCAAAATACATATCCTATATTATAATAACTCACTGGGATGGCCATGTAGCATCTTTGACCTATGAAAGCATTTGAATGTCGCCCCGTTGTTTATCAATTCAAAGATCTGAATCAACTCCATTTGATCATGCCTCTCATTTACAGAGTTTCGAATGGATGTGAGATCAGTTTCTTCAGTGTTTCTAAGATTTAGTTTCTGTTATAATTTCCACTTTGTAGCACAAAGGCGACCCTTTTCTCATTATTGCATTATATTGCGAATGATCTAAGCACGGTCGAATCCGATATTTATAAAGTCATATCCCAATCACTTATTTTTTTAATAGCTCAAAACGCTGCTTGCCAAATTATACTTCCTTCAAGATTGTTTTCATTTCATACTTTTGAACCACCGTTCTGACCATGAACAGAACTTTATATTTCTATAAACATTAATTTTTTTTAGATTTAACTGAACATAATATACATAGCTGTTCCACAATTAATTGCAATAATGGAAAATATTAATAGTTAAGATTTGCAGCCTATGAACTGGTTTACACCAGCTACAAAATATATGAATATGATTTATTAGCATGAGTTCACGGCGTAATGGTTAGGTAACCAAACGGCTTTTAAGGAAAATACTATGTCGGGAAGTTGAACCAGTAGCATAAATCTATCCTCTTCTTTAGTGACTTTTCTACAAGGTTGTCTCTTTCGCAGACTCCGTTATTGTATTAATGAAACCAATGTCCTTGTCATCTACAGATAAGATGAAGAATATTGGTCACCAAAACAGCCCCTTGTTACACCCTTAGCAATACATCACGATTCCGATGCAAAACCAGTAATTTTTGATATTTTTGTTCATTCTGGCAACTAACTTTACAAAATCCATTTGTATACTGTCAAGGGGTATCCTATTTGTGCAACAATGAGCTCAGCCTCAAGACTATCCTGTTGGTATGACCTGGCGATGGGTAATTAAAAAGTAAAGGAAGGAGTCTTGGGCGTCGTTATTGACATATGCCAAAGGCTACAACTTTCTATTGCAATTATTACCTTTTATAAAAGTGTTTGGCGGTGGTTATGTGATCACTGTTTTTTATTTGCTTTCGTAAAAGATATTTCATAAAGTTATTGATGTACTTCAATCAAATTTTGTGGAGGGGAGGGGGGAGTAAGAGTAGGAAGAGTTGGTTCGATCTGGGGACGGGGAGGATCAAAATATGCTGGAGAAACTAGATCACTTATGTACTCTTGTTAACACGGAGAAATAGGCCATTTTATAATAGTCTTGAAATTATGGGCTCCCTAACTGCTTTCTAGTTACTTCATGTGAAAGTACTAAAAGCATCAAAAATCGTATTCTTAGTTTCATTTTTCCCCAAATTTGAAACAATTTCAAAGAAATTTGTTTCTTGGATGCCATGGAAATTGTCAACAACTTAATTTTAAATAACCAATGCAGTTAAATTGGTCTATCGGATACAATCCCTTAGTTTGCATGGATGAAAAGCGTCCTCAAGGCGTACTCGATGCAGTGTGAAGGTGGCAACTCGTTGCTAGAGTGACCACAAACCAGAAGCTTTCTAAATCAGTTCATGATTTTGATACATCATAGTCTTGAAGTCATCTATTTCTTTGATTTATCAGTGTAAACAATGATGCTTACAGGAATGCTTACAGGAACGACGTTCTGGCCTTAGGTCTTGGTGAGGTTCTATTGGGCAAGGTCATTTTGACACCTTATTAAGTAACTCTGTTTGTCCGTGAATCGACAATTGAGTGCAACGACAATTAAGAGCATTTAATATAAAGTATTATATAAAGGAAGTCAATTAACTTTAAATAAGGATTTTAAAATGTCTGAAGTTAATAGCAATATGTGATAGAACGAGTTCAGAGCTGCATTCATTTCAACTTCTATCACATTTTACTTAAAACCATGAGGCTACCCACGTGCATCTTCGATTCGAGGCTTGGAGTCTTATCAACAGCTACCGGACGCCAATGTTTAAACAAGGAGGTTATCGTCCCCCCCGTTCGCCCCCATACGCCGACCTCGCCAGATCGAGTTAGGCTTATGGACAGATAAGGCATTTTTCTCCGGCCCAGCTGTGCGTTCCCTCGAAGCTTTCACTCCATTCTCCCCCACGCCAAGGAGATGTCCTGGCTATTTATATGGAAACTTTACCACTAAGATCAGATTGGAGATCCAGATTTTCGTCGCGAAACATCACCACGACCCTCTCTCCCTTTGTGCGCCAAGGGACCTCGAACTCGAGATTCACCATCACTTGTCCAGAAGGAGGACAATATTCCTTGAGTGCCAAAGGTTCGAGCCTTTAGTGACGCCAAGTCCCCAAGGCATCCCCCCCCTGTTGTTCAAGGAGAACAACATTAGAACAGCCATTGTTCGTTTTGAGCCCTTCGCCAAGAAACGGTTCTCTCCCCCCCCCCTGTTGTTCAAGGGAGAACAACATTAGAACAGCCATTGTTCGTTTTGAGCCCTTCGCCAAGAAACGGTTCTCATCCCCCCCTGTTGTTCAAAGGAGAACAACATTAGAACAGCCATTGTTCTTGAGCCCGTAGACAAGAGACGGTTCTCATCCCCCCTTTGTTCAGAAGAGAACAAAGTAGAACAGCCATTGTTCGTCGAGCCGTTCGTCGAGTAACGGTTCTCCTTTCCAAGACGCCTCGTCAGGATCCTTTTATCCCCCCCCTTCGGCTGGAACTCGCCAGCGGACCAAATATTCCTTCAAGTACCTTCCACTGCACCCTAATGAAGTTACGTAAGCCAAGCGTCACCTTTTGAGTATTGATCCCTTATTTGTCAATTCTATCCTGTGCTTTAAATGGTTTATCGAACCATCCCATCTCTTTAACTCCATATTTGTTTTACCTTTTTTGATCCCTTAAATCCTTGGATTAGCCCGAGTCTCCACGACCCTTTCCATTCTGTTTGTCAATATTTTCCGTTTTTGTGTTTTGTTTATAGTTATTATTAATAAAACTCTATTTTATTAATGATAGCAATATTATTATCCTTGAGCTCAGTTCCACTTCTTAAGCATTTTGAAGATACATAATACCGGCCGCCAGACAGTAAAACGCACTCTAAAGATAATTAAGGAAGTTCCCTCAACGAATAGTGTTATATATAGTATCGTCGGGAGTCATTCTACGACATATATATATATATATATATATATACTATTTAATTTGGTATCAGGTGTGTAAGGTTTAACGCTATATCTTTGCAAACACTGGTCTCAGTCGAGTAAAGCATAGTGTTATTCGTTATAATAATAGAATATAGTAGTACCCTTTTGTTTTAACAATTGCTATCCCCCTTTTTTTTTAAACTTAAGAAGCTGGAGTAGCTCAAGGAACGGTTATAATAATTTGTTTGTGTTTTTTTTTGTGATTTTAGTCAGTGGTTATTTAGATTGAGAAACCAAGTACGAATAGGTCAGTGCCCATATTTAGGTAGGCTAATTCTATAGAGGCATAATTCTTGTTGCAAGGAATTTTAGTTGGTTGACTATTGCGCCCCCAAGTGCAAAGATGACTGAGTTCGAATTCTTTAAAGCGCAAGGAGAATCCTTGGGACTTTCCGGAAAAGAACTAATTAAGTACATAAGAGAGGAGCAAAGAAGAGAAATAGAACTACAACGAGAAGAAAGAGAAAGAGAGGAACGGATAAGACAAGCTGAGCTTCAGATTGAATTAGCTCGGATTAAAGCAGAAGTTCAAAGAAAAAAGGTAGAAAAAGAAAGAGAAAGGGAGGAACGGGAAAGAGTAATCCAACGAGAAGAAAGAAGGACGGACTCGCGCTCCTTCCCAGGGAAGCTGACAAAGTTTCCGAGCCCCGTAAAACCCCAAAACTTCTTTCCCCAATACCAACAACGGGACTCCAAACCTCCCGTTAAGACTTCTCCTCCATCTCTCTTCCCGAAGCGACCAACCATATGCTTCACCTGTGGTGTAGAAAACCACATGAGCTGGAATTGCCCCCAAAATTCTAGGCTTAAAAGCGGACCAGCCCACCAAGTTCACCAGATTAATGCAACCCCGGCTCCCCCGGTGGTGCAGACCCAAGCAGAAACTTCTCCCCCTCCGTCAGGCCACCAGGTAAATTTTGTTTTTGGTAAAAATTCATCGGGAACTTTGAAATATGAGGAGGGCAGCGTGGACAGCTGTCGAGTATTGACTCTCGTCAGGGACACAGGATGTACCTGCTTCATCGTGTCCGACGAACTCCTCCCAGTGGCCTCTAACCACAAAAAATTTGCGGTGGTACATGACCAACTTGGGCGGGCGAACCGATTCCCCGTCGCTAGATGTTACCTGCAGTGTCAATATTATAATGGCTGGGCTGAAGTCATTGTAGCACCAATAAAATTCTGTTCCGTACTTATACGAAAGAGCCCCCAAGTAAGTTTCGACCCTGTGTTTCAGGCCGCCCTTCCTCAAGGCCGAGATAAGAAAGAAGCCCAGGAGCCCGTCCCCATCAGAACCCCGATACCGTCCGATTTCTCGGAGACCCCTAACCAGGACTTTAGGACGGAAAAAGAGGAATGTGATTCACTAAAACCCTTAGGTGATAAGGCCCCAGACAAGGACACGCAGACTGTCCTTGGACCCCAAGAAAAAAAGAACCCCCAACGCGCCCATGGAGATACCTTCGTAGAACTGGACGAAGCATCGGCGCTTGAAGAGGATTGCCCCGCGGAGTCCCTTAAGGTAATCCAGACAGTGTGCATCCAACCTGATGCCGATTACCCTCCTCCTTCCCTACCAGGCGAGTCTTTAGAACCCTCTGACCTGGATAGTGACGCGCAGCTGACACCACGTCCGAAGAGCCAGCTACAAGAACTAATTAAATGGAATCACCATTTACCCACCCTATTAGCTCTTTTCGAGCAACTGCGTGAAAATGGCCTCACCATTGGCCCCAG
This sequence comes from Ceratothoa steindachneri, assembly GCA_963969495.1. Classification (NCBI taxonomy): domain Eukaryota; kingdom Metazoa; phylum Arthropoda; class Malacostraca; order Isopoda; family Cymothoidae; genus Ceratothoa; species Ceratothoa steindachneri. The sequence continues at coordinate 177,238,345 of OZ018320.1, read as the reverse complement.
CAAATGCCAGTTTGCCCACGAAACCATCAAATATTTGGGTTTCAAAATAGGACAAAGCAAGTCAGGTCCCCACGAGAACAAGATTAAGGCAATCGCCGACATGCCCCTCCCGATTACAAAGAAGCCATTAAGATCGATCCTAGGATCAGCTTCTCCCTATCAGCGATTTGTTCCGAATTTCGCTGCAAATTCGGCCCCCCTATGCCCCCTTCAGGAAAAGAATTTCTCCGATCGTTTACGTTGGAATGATGTCGCTGTTTCCCATTTTATTCAGCTCAAAAGTAAGTTCATTTCTGCCCCCATTTTTAAGTTGCCCAACCCGGAAAAATCTTTTGGGGTTAAGACCGACGTGATCAACGAGAGCATTGGAGGTGTACTCCTTCAATACGTGGATGACAGAACGAGTCATCCAGTTGCATATGCTAGTCGTCAATTATTACCACGCGGAAAGAGATATGCCACTAGAGAAAAGATAGCTCTATCAATTATCTGGGTCATAGACAAATTCAAGCTGTACTTGATATGTAAAGATTTTCAAATAGGAACCGACCACCGTCCGTTAGCCTATATTAGGAATTTGAGACACTCAAACGGCCGCATCATGCGCTGGAGTTTACTCTTGCAAGAGTATCAATTTAAAATAAATTATATCAAAGGTTCCGATAACCAGGTCGCTGACGCACTCAGTAGGAATGCGTTACCGAATAGCGTAGAACAATTGTATTCATAGGATTAGTATCTCCATGTAGGTATATACCGTCTTGTACGACTTAATTTAAGATTCTTTTGTAATATAGTTAATTAATGTATATGTCTGAATTTTGTAACGCTCAATGTCTAATTTTTTTTTATGTATATATATTTGTTCTTATTAATTTACGTATAAATTATTTTGTCCCGTATGTACTAAGTTTATAACATTTCATTGTTCCATGCCCTTTTTTTTTTATTAAGTTGTATTAAAGGTTATTTTCCCCTGTAATCTAAAGATCAAAATAATCATGTATTGAGGTAATAATAGTTAGGTGCAGGAAGATACGGTTGGTACAAGAAAACGAGTTCCCTACAACGGAGCTCTATCGTTGTCCCTTCTCTTCTTTTTTTTCGAAGTGACAACTTCCCTTGGAATGGAGGGGTGTGATAGAACGAGTTCAGAGCTGCATTCATTTCAACTTCTATCACATTTTACTTAAAACCATGAGGCTACCCACGTGCATCTTCGATTCGAGGCTTGGAGTCTTATCAACAGCTACCGGACGCCAATGTTTAAACAAGGAGGTTATCGTCCCCCCCGTTCGCCCCCATACGCCGACCTCGCCAGATCGAGTTAGGCTTATGGACAGATAAGGCATTTTTCTCCGGCCCAGCTGTGCGTTCCCTCGAAGCTTTCACTCCATTCTCCCCCACGCCAAGGAGATGTCCTGGCTATTTATATGGAAACTTTACCACTAAGATCAGATTGGAGATCCAGATTTTCGTCGCGAAACATCACCACGACCCTCTCTCCCTTTGTGCGCCAAGGGACCTCGAACTCGAGATTCACCATCACTTGTCCAGAAGGAGGACAATATTCCTTGAGTGCCAAAGGTTCGAGCCTTTAGTGACGCCAAGTCCCCAAGGCATGTCCCCCCTGTTGTTCAAGGAGAACAACATTAGAACAGCCATTGTTCGTTTTGAGCCCTTCGCCAAGAAACGGTTCTCATCCCCCCCTGTTGTTCAAGGGAGAACAACATTAGAACAGCCATTGTTCGTTTTGAGCCCTTCGCCAAGAAACGGTTCTCTCCCCCTCCCCTGTTGTTCAAGGGAGAACAACATTAGAACAGCCATTGTTCGTTTTGAGCCCTTCGCCAAGAAACGGTTCTCATCCCCCCCCTGTTGTTCAAAGGAGAACAACATTAGAACAGCCATTGTTCTTGAGCCCGTAGACAAGAGACGGTTCTCATCCCCCCCTTTGTTCAGAAGAGAACAAAGTAGAACAGCCATTGTTCGTCGAGCCGTTCGTCGAGTAACGGTTCTCCTTTCCAAGACGCCTCGTCAGGATCCTTTTATCCCCCCCCTTCGGCTGGAACTCGCCAGCGGACCGAATATTCCTTCAAGTACCTTCCACTGCACCCTAATGAAGTTACGTAAGCCAAGCGTCACCTTTTGAGTATTGATCCCTTATTTGTCAATTCTATCCTGTGCTTTAAATGGTTTATCGAACCATCCCATCTCTTTAACTCCATATTTGTTTTACCTTTTTTGATCCCTTAAATCCTTGGATTAGCCCGAGTCTCCACGACCCTTTCCATTCTGTTTGTCAATATTTTCCGTTTTTGTGTTTTGTTTATAGTTATTATTAATAAAACTCTATTTTATTAATGATAGCAATATTATTATCCTTGAGCTCAGTTCCACTTCTTAAGCATTTTGAAGATACATAATACCGGCCGCCAGACAGTAAAACGCACTCTAAAGATAATTAAGGAAGTTCCCTCAACGAATAGTGTTATATATAGTATCGTCGGGAGTCATTCTACGACACAATATATATTTTAATTTTGAACTTTAAAAAGCATTCAATAGTTGTGCATTCAATGTTGGCGTTCAATTGTCGGGGCTCAATTTTGGGCGCACGATTGTCAGGGCATCTAATTTTTATTACTGTACGTTTTTTTTAATTTATTTTAGGAGCCTACCCGGCGACTGCCTACTAGGGCAAAAGTCACCGTACTTAAAACAGCCTACGAGTGGCTACCCCCAGGGGCAAGGGTAGGCCCGTCTTCCCTCGACGCAGTAACATGCCTCCCGCAAAAAAACAGTCAAATAAAGTGGACCTCCTCCAAAAAGTCGTATAGTCGGCAAGTCCGTGTGCACGATACAGTCCCGAGTACAAGGGACAAGCGGTAGCGACCCTGCTCGTCCCGGTACCGGGGCAGATAATGAGCGCGGAGATCACCTAGAATGGGACATTCAACAAGAATGTGCCGAACAGTCTGGGAGACAACACAGTCGTCGCAATAGGGCGCAGGCGAGCGCTCCATCAGATAGTGATGCGTCACACGAGTGTGCCAGATTCGGAGACGACAGAAAGCGACCTGAAGCCGTCGCGGCATTCAGGGATAGGTCCATGGGAACAGTCTCGGCGCAATGGCTCGCAACTTTAAATTCCCCTCGACCGTCTTCCATCTTCTTTGCCAAGCAGTCCGAAGAGCTGCCCGTATTCCTGCCATGTAGTCGGTGTGAGGAAACCCAGCAGAAGATAATCTGGACATCCGCCCGGCTCGCCAAAACCGTAGCGTCACGGATATCGCGAATCAGTAGCTCCAGAAATTCCAATGCCACGAGAGCACTCAGGGCACTTTGTGAGTCGCTAGAAATCACAATCCGGTCTCCAAACTGGGCAACTCGCGTTCTCTTCCCTACCAACCTGTGTATTGCAGCCAGCTCGACCGTGAAGACAGACGTGCCCCTAGCTATTATTACCTTACGTCCATTAACTACGTATTGAGATTAATAGATGGCGATAAACAAAGATCTAGAGCTGATTGTGAGGAACAAAAGGTCACAAGGACGTAGAGAATATTAAAAAAAACACAATGACGTTACAATTCAATAAACGAGTAGGTTGTAATGTTTTAGAACCTTCCAAATGGTTCTAAAACAAGCAAATTTTGAAATTATTTCTAGAGTCGTGTATTTTGTTCTTTATATATCTAGGTCTAGTATTTTCGAGGATTGTTCTAGAAAATAGGCCTCATCATTACATTTAATTTCATTTGAAAAACATAGAAGTATTCGTTACTTCCCAGTTAATTTTGGCCAATCACAGGCGTAGAAGCAAAAGTCAGACGATGACCAATCACAAGCGTGTACTCTGGTTTTAACCAATCATAAGCGTTTGTTTATCTGTGAAGAAGAAATCTAGTGTCACTGAAGAGGTGTTTGATGCCAATAATAGTAGGTCAGATGATGAAGACTTCTTTTCGTCAATAAAAACAAAATCACAGGCCGGTGTTACACAAGAAATTTAAAGGTAATTGTCATGTCCAGGAAGTGATATAGAAATCTGGAGGTGCTTTTCTGCATTGTGGGATATTTCACTTAAGTTAAATACCCCACTACCTGCATCTGCTGCTTGTGAGCGCCTGTGTTAGCTCTGCAGGACTAATTTTCGAACCAAAACATTAGCGGTTAGATAGCCAGAACTTTGAAAATCACTTGCTTGTGAAGCTGAATAAAAAATGTCAGTAATTAATTCCTTTGTATATTTTTTTACCTAATAATTAATTTATTTAACCAGACTTTTATACTCCGGAATTCCGTTAAACTGGATAATTTTGTAGAGTTAATTTTACTTTTCATATAAACTAGACTTTATGAGGGATATTTACAGCTTGATTGTTAAGTCTAGTTTAACTGAATTCCAATATATAAGGGGCAGTACAGCGGGTATAAAAGGTTTTACTGTACAGTATACTGAATATTGTCTTAGGTGATGGGGACTTTATTATTAGGCGTCAATTTTTACTTTCACTACTTAAGTACTTCATGGATAAGATACCTTCTTACTTTTAATTTGGGTACTTTTAGTTGTACTTTGAGTAAACAAAATTAAGGTAACAATACTTTAACTTAAGTATCACTCTGCCCCAGTCTTCAACAGTTCATTATTTATATTTCCTAATAATGTGGAGGGTCTTCTTGATAGTATGAGGCTTTATCTTAGTCCTTCTCGACTAGAGACCTTTGTCGAAAAGCCTCCGCCTTACTGTAGGCAAAGAAGCGTTCAAACCTGCTTCTTTCCGATCGTGAGCAAGCTTGGCATTGGAGGCAATCTGATCTTTAAGTTGGGACTTTACCAGGATTTTAAACAGTTTTTTTAAAGTCATGAATAATTTTAAAGATGATTCTCTTAAATGCAATGCCCTTAGCAACACTCTCCTTGATTTTCAGGCCACGTCAAAGCAGAGCAACAATGATTGCACGCTTTTCTTTTGAAAGAACCATTTTTGGGGATTGAAGAGATTCAAACATTTATTTTTGGCCAAAAAATTTAAGAAATAGATTACAATTACACATCATCATTCATTTAAACCATATTTGTTATCTTTTTACCCTTTTGATCAAATAGCGAAGTTCCGAGGACTGAAACTCACCTCCTACAGGAAAGGACCAGAGCGCGATTTTGAATTCAGTGAAGGAATGTAATTTTTCATATTATTTTTGAAATGCTGACTTTTTAATAATTTTGCAATTATTTTAATATTATAATAATTATTTCTATTACGTAAATTTGAAAAACGAATAAAAATATATAATTAGATATTAGTCTAAAACCTTTAGTAATCACCTGAATATAAACAAACAAAATGCGTAAACAAATTATTTTTCGAACTAGATACGTACATGAGATTCAGACACATAGCATCTTTATGTACACACAAGTACGTATTTCGTGTGGATTTTATGGGATGGTATAGAAAAAGGGGTGAAAGTGTATTGGGTGGGGAGATACTAAGTAGAAATAATGTGTAAGTAGATGTGAATGAAAATGATTTTGAGGGTGAAGAAGAAAATGAATATGAACATGATTTTGATGCGGGTGATTATGAATTGGATGTACCAGGTTGTCTGGCAAACCCTTTTGTTTTGCTTTTATTTTGTTTTGTTTCCTGTTAGTTTGCTTTTGTATTTTTTATTAAAGTTTTGTGTTTTTCTTCTCATTTGATTATTTGAGCGCAAGTATTCTTTGTTTCAATTTTATTCTGTATATTCTTTTGTGATATTTCTCGCACGTTTTGATTTTATATTTATTTTTGTTTTATCCTTTCGGTTATCTCATAATTTTTTTTTGTAAGTAATTGTAATAATTTGATTTTGTGTATAATCAGAGAATGTACAGTGCTATCCAAAGAGATGAGAACATCTGGATTTCAATCACAAAATCTCTAACTTCTGCTAAAGAAAATCCAATGTTTCCAAATTCGCTACAATAACCTACAGATATAAACTAAATGCGACTAAATGTTATTTAAATTTGGATGTATAGAATGAAAGTTATTTGTAGATAAGCAATTTACTATATAAATCCAAGTGTCCAAAATGATTGCTATTGGATTATACCGAATAAATTATCAGTGGAAAACATTTGTACCAGTTATAATTAATTATTATTTAGTGTGGAGGTCTTTATTTTCGATGATGTTTTGACATCTTCTGAAACAGGAACGAACCAGCAATGTTACTCCATTCATCTTGAGGAATTTCCTCGAATTCTTGGACTGTTTTCGTCTTCCTCGCTTTAGACCTCTCTCCGAGTGTCTTCCAAACATTTTCAATGGGATTCAGATCCTGACTTTGTGCGCGCCAGTTCATATCAGTGATGTGCTCGTCTTCAATCAAGGTGTGGCAGAGGGCGTTTTCATGAATGACAATGGTCAAGTTGAGCTTCAGAGGCTCGAAAATGTGGAAAAGCCTGTGTCGCACCAATTCCTTGAACATTTGTGCCCCGTAATCACACAAGTGGCTCAATGCCTTCCATCGAAAATCACGCCGAAGACAATGACACTTACTTCTGCAAACTTCACACTCTTGTTGGTGCAATCGACTGACCATCTTTCGCATCTTCTGCGATGAACGAACCTCAGTTCATCAGATCCTAGCAAACTGAATTAAGCTTCGTCACTGGAGTGGATTTAGCTCCATTGGTCATCCATTCTTTTAACTGCCTTAGTGACGAATAAAAGACGAAACATCTTGTTCTTCGGACTGATCTATGGCTTGACCCCAAGTGTGCGAGCGCGAAGATTTGTCTTTCTCCATCCGACGTGACAGAGTATCTACAAGAAAACATTGATTACCAAAACATAACTAATCTTTCGATAAACTGCTAAAGCTGTCTTGAAACGGCCCTTCTTCACAATTTGGGTAATGGCTCGCTCTTGCCTCTCTGATGTTCTTAGCCTACCGGTTGATTAAGCAGCCTTACATAAACCTGTTTTGCCATAGGTCAATCACTTTAAAAGTGCTTGACAGTCTCTGCAATGGCTCCAACTGAGATAACATATTGATGGCGCAGCTTCACGGCCAACTCACGGACAGGAAAAGGCGTAGCAGATTTCTTAGGGATGTTTCCTGGACGAGAGCTGGCAAGAAACCTAAGAGTTTTCCGGATCATTTTGGACAATTCATCTTTTATAGTAAATTGTTTATCTGCTGATAACTTTCATTTTATTAATCCCACTTTGCATAAACTTTACGCATACATAGTTTATACCTTTCGGTGCTCGTACACCAATTTTGGGAACTTAGATCTTCTCTTAGAAAAGTTATGGAAGAGGTTGAGATGAAAATGAAAGCATTCTGATCTTTTTGGACGGTAGTGTAGGTATAACATGAAGTTGTTAAGGGCTTACAGATAGTTTACAAACTCAGGTTAACACCCCCGGTCACTTTTAAGAGTATGAAAAAGATCCAAGGGAATATGAAAAAGATGGCTAACTTTAAAAAAATATTTCTGTTGAATTGAAGAAAATGGCGTCACCATACGAAGGGTGTGGTAGGATGTAAGGAAAGAGAAGAGACACGGGCAGAGGAAGAGAATTACAAAGAAAGAACACGGAAGGTTAGGAAAGTATAATTAGAGGAGAGTAGAATTTGAAAAGAAGAAAGGCTTAATGTAGAATTTATGCAGACGATATATTTGTGTGGATAAACTACATCCACGCACACATAAATTGCGTGAGAAGTAAATAAATGGTGATTTCATGTAATTTTTATCAAGAGGTCTTTGTGAAGTAAAAGTAAGCACTTGGAATAACTATACCTTCTTCCGGCAGAGATTGGTGGCTTTGATTCACACCAACCACATTTTGTGGCAATGCAGTTGCTTAATATATATATATATATATATATATATATATATATATATATATATATATATATATATATATATATATATATATATAACTCTATAGTTTTAGCACGGGCTTTATAAAAAAAAATCCCACAGTTGGATGTTCTGGGGAACGTGTACTGGGTTTATACCGTAAACGCGAGATCTATTATCTATATCTATAAATCTCTAATTTGTTCGTCTATTCTACTAAGAGAACGAAAGCGAATTTAGACCATCGTGAGATTTATTATTATTATTATTATTATTATTATTATTATTATTATTGCGGTTATTATTATTATTATTTAATTTTCAGTGTATTTATGTATTTTCTATCTTTTTATGAGATCAAGGTGGGTCTTTAAATAAATAGTTAAAACTCTTATTAAAGGGGGTTGAAAAAAGCGCTTAGAAAGGCAATAATTTAAAGCATTTAATTTTTTTTTTGTTTAAATACTTTATAATACCGGTTATTTATTAGGAATTACATAAATAAAAATCTTTTGAACTTTAACAAACTAGTGTATTTATGTAGTTCTTTCTTTTTAGTGACAACAAGGGGAAGGGGGAAGGGGGAAGGACAAATTAATAAAACCCTTATGAAAGGCGGTTGAAAAAAAGATGAGTCAATCCGCACATTTTTAAGTGGATTGTATCAACCAAGCCACCCTGAGATAACGGTGGCAAAAGACAAACATTATTTAATAATGCCAGAGCTGGGTATTCACAATAAAGTCCTTAGCCGAAAATTACACATATTGCTAAGGAAATACTTCTGTCAAATCAAATTTCAAATTGCCTTTGTCAAAAAAATAAATATAAAATCTTTCTTTACCATAAAGGATACGGTTCCAAAGAGTCTTCGGAGTTCGATTATATACTTATTTAAATGTCCTGGGTGTTCCCAAGGCAAATATATCGGAAGCTCCGTGAGAACTCTGAAGGCAAGATTCTCTTCCCATATGGGTATAAGTAATAGAACCGGCAAGATACTTGAAACTAAAGAAAATTCAGCGATAAGAGATCACGTAATAAAGTGTAAAAGTGATATCTCCTTAGATAACTTTGAAATTCTGAATTCGCACAAATGCCCTATTACCCTTCGAATCTTAGAAACACTTTATATAAAACAGCTCTCCCCGAATTTAAATAATGATCTCTCGTCGGTTCCACTCCTTGTTACCTGAATTCGTTTGGATGTGGGTTGCGGGGTGCAGTTTTGGAACTTTTGGGTCGGCCGGAGCACGTAACACACTCGTTGGCAAGGTTAGTGATTTTGTATATTAGGTTTCGCCAATTTTTCCTTCAATTATTCGTTTAAAATTAATTTTAAAACAGTTTTATATAATCATTAGATTCATAAATCAAATCTCCCCTACCTTAATAGATTTTAGCAATTATACACTCGCTAACTAATTTAAATATTTTAAATCCTTCCCTAGTCTCTATTGTAAATTTGAGCCCCATTTTGAAATATTTCCTTAAACTCTAAATTTGCCAATCAAAGCTAAATACTAGCTAGTAAACTTCTAGATGTACATTTAGCAGTGTTCTCTCTTAACAGTGCAAAATATTTCGTTTCGTTTTTTGTATTTTAGGCCTAAGAAGATGACCGTATTGTGGTCGAAACGTCGCCGGTAAATAAAAAGGATGATACCAGCTATTTTCCTCGCCTTGGGATTTCTGTTAAACATTATACATATATATATATATATATATATATATATATATATATATATATATATATATATATATATATATATATATATATATATATATATGAGGAATTAAACCACATTCTCCGAAGACAATTTAATTCAGAACAGTTTCGGTGTATCTCACATCCTATTTAAACTGACACTGGGTAGAAAATATAAGAGAAGTGCATATAAGCATAACACAAGATCCCCTCTTTTTATCCCCAATCGCCTAATTGTAGCTAATCGGGGGGGGGAGGTTAGGCCTAAACATATTGAAGGGCTGACATTTTACTATTTTGTTTATTTGCTTTCTTATTACAGGATTAAAAGAAAATTGACCCTCAGATAGATTTAAATTAGGAACTGACGATATCAAGCTCGATTCTACGATTCTTCTCTTAACATAGTTAGCCGATTTAAATACCATTTTACTTCCATTGAAATTGATCGTATGATTCTTGTCTCTAACATGGCAAAATATTCCACTGCTTTCGCTCCCCACTCTAATATCTCTTTTGTGTTCGTACAATCTCTTGTCTAGATTTCTCCCCGTTTTCCCCATATAAACTTTATGGCAATCGTTGCATGGTATTGCATATACTCGTATGTTATGATGTTCTTTTGGTTTCCTGGCCATCATCAATTGGTTTAAGGAAATATTATATTTAAAGGCTAGATTAATACCCGCTTTTCCAAATATGTCCTTTAAACTATTTAATTTATTATTAAATGGCAATGTTATACATTTGTTGAAGTCGTTAGTGAGGGAAGGCTTATTACCATAGAATGTTTTCCTAGCTGCAAAATGGGCAGACGATATGAACCAATCGGAGTAATACAAATTAGAAAAAATGGTCCTGATAATGACAATTTCTTCATCTAAATAGGAAGGATGACATATTTTGTATGCTCTAAGGAAAAGGTTAGAAATTACCGATTTTTTAACAGTATCATCGTGAAACGAAAAATAATGTATATAGGCATTCGAGTGGGTTGGTTTCCTATACACGTCAAGTTTTAATTCATGGTGATCTTCATTAATGAGGACATCTAAAAAGGGTAATCTATTATCATCTTCCCATTCATATTTAAATTTGATGGAGACATGCAAATTATTAAAAAAGGTATCAAAATCATGGCCATTAGGCCATACAGAAAATACATCATCAATGTACCTTAACCATAGAAAGTTAGGGGGAGAAATTGTGGGAAGGAGTTCAGTCTCAAAATATTTTATGAAGAGACATGCCAAAATCGGAGATAAACTATTTTCCATGCTAAAGCTAAATATTTGTCTATAAAACTCATTATTTACTCGAAACACATTGTCAGAGAGACATAATTCAACTAAATCGATAAATTTACTCGTAGAAATGGGAAGATCCAAATATATATATATATATATATATATATATATATATATATATATATATATATATATATATATATATATATATATATATATATCGTCATTATCATCATCATCATCACTAACTCTATAATTTAAGAAGGGAATTTTTGTTAGTATTTGAATAATAATTTTATCTTAGTTTGGTTATGACTTATGTTTTTTATCAAAGTTATTTCTAATAATTCTTTTATAATATTAAAAAACAAAATGGTGAAGTTCAGAAAATTTATTTTTATATATCTTCTTCTATAACTATATTTTAGCAACGTGATATTTTGAAAAGGGGAAAATTGAATTTAGAGTTCCGTTTTAAAATTATTATAATTGGCGAGGTTCAGAAAATTTATAAAAATTTAACCATGGCTGCTTTTTTTAATTTCAAATTTTAATCTTAGTAGCGAAGCGCAAGCTTCCCCCGTAGCGGGAAGTGGCGGATCCATTGCCTGGTATATAGATGCAAATCAACATGTATTTACCTTCAAAGTTGCTTGGGTGACATGAATCAATTGAAGATTCCTGTTCACTATTGGATATGCTTCGAGAATGGAATCTTCATCACCTGAGTCATCAGGACCCAATTCTCCACCATCTCAGTCATTATCATCAGCCCCAGTAAGTTTAGACAAAAGTTCACTGTCACAAAGTTTAGAACGTCGTAACATTATGATGAACGATAATTTTTTTTTTAACAAATACACTGCAACTAAACAGATACAAAATCCACGACCTCTACTTTGTATGGAAGCAGAAAACAAAACTGAGCTGGACAACAACTATGTCTATATCTACTCTTTGCAGTTCATGTCCTACCACGTTGAAACATGAATGTACAAGATAACAGAGAAGATATATTTTAACATCTGATTCCATTATATTTAAGGAAACATAAATACTGTAAATTTAAATGTTCCAAGAAGGGTCCAAATGACCCCATGGGCGTCGCATATAAAAAAGTGTATATTCGTATGACATTATGTGAATTTTTAAAAAATCTATACCGTGATAGAAGGGGTTGAGGCCGCGTTAATTTCAACCACTATCACATGTTATTTAAAACCACGATGCTCCCCACGTGCATCTTCGCTTTGAAGCTGGGCGCCTTATCGCAGCCACCTGAGTCAATGTTTAAACAAGGAGGTTTATCATCCCCCCTCCCCCATCCGTTCGCCCCATCCGCCGATCACGCCAGATTGAGTTAGGCTTATGGGCAGATAAGGCTTGTTTTCAGGCTCGGCTGTGCATTCCCTTGAAGCTCCCACTCCATTGTCCCCCACGCCAAGGGAGTGTCTCGACTATTTAGATGGAAACTTTACCACTAAGAGCAGATTGGAGATCCAGATTTTCGTCGCGAAACATCACTACGACCCTCTCTCACCCTGTGCGCCAAGGGACCTCGACCTCGAGATTCACCATCACTTGTCCACAAGAAGGACAATATCCCTTGAGTGCCAAGGTTTGAGCCTTCGTGACGCCGAGTCCAAAAGGTTTCCCCCTTGTTGTTCAGAAGAGAACAACATTAGAACAGCCATTGTTCTTGAGCCCGTTGACAAGAAACGTTTCTCACCCCCCCTTGTTGTTCAGAAGAGAACAACGTAGAACAGCCATTGTTCGTTTGAGGCCGTTCGCCAAGAAACGGTTCTCACCCTTCCCCTGTTGTTCAGAAAGAGAACAACGTTACAACAGCCATTGTTCGTTCAAGCCCGTTGACAATAAACGGTTCTCAACCCCCCCTTTTTGTTCAGAAGAGAACAACGTAGAACAGCCATCGTTCCTTTGAGCCCGTTCGCTAAGAAATGGTTCTCACCCTTCCCCCTTGTTGTTCAGAAGAGAACAACATTAGAACAGCCATTGTTCTTGAGCCCATATACAAGAGACGGTTCTCACCCCCCCCCCCTGTTGTTGAGAAGAGAACAACGTAGAACAGCCATTGTTCGCCAAGCCGTTCGTCAAGAAACGGTTCTCATTCCCAAGACGCCTCGTCGGATCATTTAATTCCTCCCCCCCCTCCTTCGGCTGGAACTCGCCAGCGGACCAAAATTCCATCACGTCGCCTTCCTCTGCACAGCAAGTATAAATTACGTGAGCCAAACGTTACCTTTGAGTATTTAACCCTTTTGTCAATTCTATCCTGTGCTTTAAATGGTTTAGCGAACCATCCCATTCCTTTAACTTTATATTTGTTTTACCTTTTTAAATCTTTTAATCCTCGGATTAACTCGATTCCCCACGACCCTTTCCATTCTCTGTTTATGTCAATATTTTACGTTTTGTGTATTGTTGATAGTTATTATTAATAAAACTCTATTTTATTAATGATAGCAATATTATTATCCTTGAGCTCAGTTCCACTTCTTAAGCATATCGAAGATACATAATATCGGCCAGCCAGACATCCACGCACTCTAAAGATAATTAATAAGTTCCCTCAACGAATAGTTATATATGGTATATCGTCGAGAGTCCATTCTACGACATATATATATATATATATATATATATATATATATATATATATATATATATATATATATATATATATATATATATATACTATTTAAATTTGGTATCAAGTGTGTAAGGTTTAACGCTATATCTTTGCAAACACTGGTCTCATTCGAGTAAAGCATAGTGTTATTCGTTGTAATAATACAGTATAGTAGTTCTCTTTTGTTTTAACGATTGCTATCCCCTTTTTTGAAACTTAAGAAGCTGGAGTAGCTCAAGGAACTGTTATAATAATTTGTTTGTGTTTTTTTGTGATTTTAGTCAGTGGTTATTTAGATCGAGAAACCAAGTACGTATAGGTCAGTGACCAATATTTAGGTAGGCTAATTCTATAGATGCATAATTCTTATGGCAAGGAATTTTAGTTGGTTGAAAATTGCGCCCCCAAGTGCAAAGATGACTCAGTTCGAAATCTTTAAAGCGCAAGGAGAATCCTTGGGACTTTCCGGAAAAGAACTAATTGAGTACGTTCAAGAGGAGCAAAGAACGGAAAGAGAAAAGTTAAGAGAAGAAAGAGAAAGAGAAATCCAAAGAAAAGAAAGAGAAAGAGAAATCCAAAGAGAAGAAAGAGAAAGAGAAATTCAACAAGAAGAAAGAGAAATCCAACGAGAAGAAAGAGAAAGAGATGAATGAAAAGGACAAGCTGAACTTCACCATCAGATTGAATTAGCTCGTGTTGAAGCAAAGATACAGTCAGCCAGTTCCCGTACGGAAGCCCTTCCCCCAATCTCTCACTAAAACTCCCCAATTTCAAGGATGGAGAGGATTTCGGAGCATTTTTAGCCCACTTCGAAACGATCCTCGAAATCAATAACATGGATCTGGAGGCTGAAGGTGTAGTCAGATTACTTCCCTTGTTAAATTGTAAATTGCGCGAAATTTTTATATCTTTACCATCTGAGTGTATAATTAACTACAGCACCTTAAAAGCTGATTTATTGGCCGCTCATAATATGACTCCCGATTTCTACCGCCAAGAATTTCGAGGAGGTCGTATTAAAGCCGGACAGACGTTCCGTCAATTCGGATACATTCTTCAGAGGAATTTTAAATTTTGGTTAGAATCCTCAAAGGTTGATCCGAACTACGAGTCCTTAACAGACTTCGTGTTGCGAGATCAATTTTTGGCGTCTCTCCCGACGGAGATCCACGCGTTCTTCAAGGATCGTCGGTGCCAGACCTTTAAAGAATGTACCGAAGAAGCGGGTGTCTATGCCACCAGCCATAATTTATACCCAAAGGAGAATCGAACTTCTCACCAACCCCCCAAAGCAGGAAAGAAGGAAGGATTCGCGCTCCTTCCCAGGAGAGGCTGACGAAGTTTCCGGGTCCCGTAAAACCCCAAAACTTCATTCGCCAAAACTAACAACGGGACTCCAAACCTCCCGTTAAGATTTCTCCTTCATCTCTCTTCCTGTGGTGTAGAAAACCACATGAGCTGGAATTGCCCCCAAAATTCTAGGCTTAAAAGCGGACCAGCCCACCAAGTTCACCATATTAATGCCACCCCGGTTCCCCCGGTGGTGCAGACCCAAGCAGAAACTTCTCCCCCTCCGTCAGGCCACCAGGTAAATTTTATTTTTGATAAAAGTTCATCGGGAACTTTGAAATTTGAGGAGGGCAGCGTGAACGGCTGCCGAGTATCGACTCTCGTCAGGGACACAGGATGTACCTGCTTCATCGTGTCCGACGAACTCCTCCCAGTGGCCTCTAACCACAAAAAATTTGCGGTGGTACATGACCAACTTGGGCGGGCGAACCGATTCCCCGTCGCTAGATGTTACCTGCAGTGTCAATATTATAATGGCTGGGCTGAAGTCATTGTAGCACCAATAAAATTCTGTTCCGTACTTATAGGACAGAGCCCCTAAGTAAGTTCCGACCATGTGTCTCAGGCCGCCCTTCCTCGAGGCCGAGCTAAGAAAGAAGCCCAGGAGCCCGTCCCCATCAGAACCCCGATACCGTCTGATTTCTCGGAGACCCCTAACCAGGACTTTAGGACGGCACAAAAGGAATGTGAATTACTAACACCCTTAGGCGATAAGGCCCAAGACAAGGACACGGAGACTGTCCGTGGACCCCAAGAAAAAAAGTACCCCCAACGCACCCATGGAGATACCTTCGTAGCACTGGACGAAACATCGGCGCTTGAAGAAGATTACCCCGCAGAGTCCCTTAATGTAATACAGACAGTGTGCATCCAACCTGATGCCGATTACCCTCCTCCTTTCCTACCAGGCGACTCTTTGGAACCCTCTGATCTGGATATTGACGCGCAGCTGACACCACATCAAAAGAGTCAGCTACAAGAACTATTTGAATGGAGTGACCATTTAACCACCCTATTAGCTCTTTTCGAGCGACTGCGCGAAAATGGCCTCACCATTAGCCCCTGCAAATGTCATTTTGCCCACGAAACCATAAAATATTTGGGTTTCAAAATAGGACAAAGCAAGTTAGGTCCCCAAGAGAACAAGATTAAGGCAATCGCCGACATGCCTCTCCCTATTACAAAGAAGCAATTAAGATCGTTCCTAGGATCAGCTTCTCACTATTAGCAATTTGTTCCGAATTTCGCTGCAATTTCGGCCTTCCTCAGCCCCCTTCAAAAAAAGAATTTCCCCTATCGTTTACGTTGGAATGATGTCGCTATTTCCCATTTTAATCAGCTCAAGAGTAAGCTCATTTCTGCCCCCATTTTAAAGTTGCTCAACCCGGAAAAATCCTTTCGTATTAAGACCGACGCGTCAAACGAGGGCATTTGAGGTGTACTCCTTCAATACGAGGATGACGGAACGAGTCATCCAGTTGCATATGCTAGTCGTCAATTATTACCACGCGAAAAGAGATATGCCACTATAGAGAAGGAAGCTATATCAATTATCTGGGTTATAGACAAATAAAAAATGTACTTGATAGGAAAAGAATTTCAGATAGGAACCGACCACCGTCCGTTAGCCTATATTAGGAATGTGCGACACTCCAAAGGCCGAATCATGCGCTGGAGTTTACTCTTGCAAGAGTATTAATTTAAAATAAATTATATAAAAGGTTCTGATAACCAGGTCGCTGACGCACTCAGTAGGAATGCGTTACCGAATAGCGTAGAGTAATTGTATTCATAGGATTAGTATCTCCATGTAGGTATATACCGTCTTGTACGACTTAAATTAGATTATCTTGGAATATAATTAGTTAATGTATATGTCTGAATTTTGTAACGCTCAATGTCTATTTTTTTTTGTAGGTATATATATTTGTACCCATTAATTTACGTATAAATTATTTTGTCCCGTATGTACTAATTATATATCATTTCATTGTTCCATGCCCCTTTTTTTTGATTAAGTGGTATTAAAGTTTATTTTCCCCTGTAATCAAAAGATCAAAATAATCATATGTATTGAGGTAATACTAGTTAGGTGCAGGAAGGTACGGTTGGTACAAGAAAACGAGTTCCCCACAACGGAGCTCTATCGTTGTCCCTTCTCTCTTTTTTTCGAAGTGACAACTTCCCCCCGGAATGGAGGAGTGTGACAGAACGGGTTGAGGCCACGTTAATTTCAACCACTATCACATGTTATTTAAAACCACGATGCTTCCCACGTGCATCTTCGCTTTGAAGCCTGGGGCCTTATCTCAGCAACCTGAGTCAATGTTTTTACAAGGAGGTTTATCATCCCCCCTCCCCCATCCGTTCGCCCCATCCGCCGATCACGCCAGATTGAGTTAGGCTTATGGGCAGATAAGGCTTGTTCTCAGGCTCGGCTGTGCATTCCCTCGAAGCTCCCACTCCATTGTCCCCCACGCAAAGGGAGTGTCTCGACTATTTAGATGGAAACTTTACCACTAAGATCAAATTGGAGATCCAGATTTTCGTCGCGAAACATCACTACGACCCTCTCTCACCTTGTGCACCAAGGGTCCTCGACCTCGAGATTCACCATCACTTGTCCAGAAGAAAGACAATATCCCTTGAGTGCCAAGGTTCGAGCCTTTGTGACGCCGAGTCCAAAAGGTTTCCCCCTTGTTGTTCAGAAGAGAACAACATTAGAACAGCCATTGTTCTTGAGCCCGTTGACAAGAAACGTTTCTCACCCCCCCCTTTGTTGTTCAGAAGAGAACAACGTAGAACAGCCATTGTTCGTTTGAGCCCGTTCGCCAAGAAACGGTTCTCACCCTTCCCCTGTTGTTCAGAAAGAGAACAACGTTAGAACAGCCATTGTTCGTTCGAGCCCGTTGACAAGAAACGGTTTTCAACCCCCCCTTTTTGTTCAAAAGAGAGCAACGTAGAACAGCCATTGTTCTTTTGAGCCCGTTCGCCAAGAAACGGTTCTCACCCTTCCCCCCTGCTGTTCAGAAGAGAACAACATTAGAACAGCCATTGTTCCCTGAGCCCATAGACAAGAGACGGTTCTCACCCCCCCCCTGTTGTTGAGAAGAGAACAACGTAGAACAGCCTTTGTTCTTGAGCCCGTAGACAAGAGACGGTTCTCACCCCCCCCCCTCTTCTGTTGTTCAGAAGAGACCATGTAGAACAGCCATTGTTCTTCAAGCCGTTCGTCAAGAAATGGTTCTTATTCCCAAGACGCCACTTCAGGATCATTTAATTCGCCCCCCCTTCGGCTGGAACTCGCCAGCGGACCGAAATTCCATCACGTCACCTTCCTCTGCACAACAAGTATAAATTACGTAAGCCGAACGTTACCTTTGAGTATTTAACCCTTTTGTCAATTCTATCCTGTGCTTTAAATGGTTTAGCGAACCATCCCATTCCTTTAACTTTATATTTGTTTTACCTTTTTAAATATTTTAATCCTCGGATTAACTCGATTTCCCACACCCTTTCCATTCTCTGTTTATGTCAATATTTTCCGTTTTGTGTATTGTTGATAGTTATTATTAATAAAACTCTATTTTATTAATAATAGCAATATTATTATCCTTGAGCTCAGTTCCACTTCTTTAGCATATCGAAGATACATAATATCGGCCAGCCAGACATCCACGCACTCTAAAGATAATTAATAAGTTCCCCCAACGAATAGTTATATATGGTATATCGTCGAGAGTCCATTCTACGACATATACGAATTAAATGGGCTTTTAAAATGAATAAATGCCAAAGAGTGACGGATGTTGGAAGGAAAACTAACCATGTGAAGTAGCTTGGAATTTGTAAAAGGGTCAAAATGACCCCTCTGGGCGTTCTAGTGATAAATAAGATTGCTTTAAGTGAACTTATCTCTTTGCTTCTAATACTACACCGAAGTCGTTTCCCGAGCTTTCTTGGGATCCTGACGAGATCCAAGGTTGTTCTAGAAGTTTTCTCAAGTTCAAGTGGAGCATTTCTCGATATTACTTTTTATCTTTTTTGGCTAAAATGCGTTCCATCGTGGTTGAAGTACTCGTTATTGTGAATAAATTTATGCCAAAAGTCAACGAATTTGACATTTTCTTTTTCACATATTTTCTTTACGCGATCGTTAATGGCATTTTCTCGACTCAACGCTTCTCTATTAGAATTCAATCTTGTTCGTATGCCTATTACCATGCCTCTTTTAGTTTTAGATTTGATTTTTTTTTACCAGTGTAGTATACTCCTCAACTAATTTTTCTGTTCCGGGATAGTTATTTTTACCGAAGACGTTATTGCTACCGAAATTGTCTATTACTGGACACTCTTAGTTTGGTAAAGTTAGGTTGTCTATCTCTTGGGCTATCTTATTGATATTGGCTCCAGGGTAACACCGAAATTTACCTTTTCTAGAAATTTTCGCACTGAAGTAGTCGATCTGATTTCTGATTAAAGAGTCACCAATTAAATAAGTCTCTTCTTCTTTCAATTCTGAATACCTATTTTGTAATTCAATGGGTCTGTTCTGATTTGGCTTGGGCCTTATTTTCCGTTTATTAGTACATAGCTGTGATGAACTACTCTTCCCCATCGGTATTACGAGGTTCAATCTTATTTTCTAGTAACAGTAAAAATTGTTCTAATTTCACCACTTTTTCATCGATGTGTGTTATTTGATTTTCTTTAAGGCCCAATCAGATCTATTGATTTCTAAGGCGTTTATTCTGTTCACCAAGTCATGAATAAGTTTCATCAGATCGTTCTTTTCTTTTTTATGGCGTTCTGCCATTTTACAAAAGAGGCAAACACTTTGGGATGTAATTTGTTCAAAGCATTGTTCGGGGAAATCTATAATCCATTTTATTGTCATGCATTTAAAGCAAAACACTTTTAATTTGGGGGCTCCAGGCATTTTATCGTCTCTATGAGTCTTTTGTAAGTTCAAATTAATATAAAGTAAGTTCTCTTACCGAGATCTGTGGGTTTCAAACAATAAGCGCGGATGAATTTCGCGTATACGGCGTTAAACTAACTATTAAGTATCAATCACTGCAAAAATAATTTGCATCTGTCTACGAATAATGCAACATGTAAATAACTATGATTTTTGCGAAAATAGTTAATTATACGAATATTTTATAAGAATAAGTGTAAAACACTCACTAACGGTTTTCCTAGTCGCAGACAAAAATGGCGCCGGGCCGATAATTTGAATCAAACCAAATTATTCGCTGATTGGTTGAACGAACTGAGAGAGAGAGAGGGGAAAAAGAAAGAGAGAGAGCGAAAGAGAGAGAGAGAGAGAAAGAGAGAAAAAGAAAGAGAAAACGATCCATCTGTTCCTGCAGCCACAACGTTGTTCGCTCATAACTAACGGTCATTCACGTGTGCGCGTAAATTCCGGAAGTGCACAACTCTCCTGAATCTGCCTTCACCACACAAATAGTTATAATAATAATAAGCAAGTAAAGATATTTTTGTGCCACAATAGAGGAATTTCAAACACTATGCATCTGTATTTATTTGCGACAGGACATTTTATCCCGAGCAACGCCGGGTACCTATACGAGTATATATATATATATATATATATATATATATATATATATATATATAATAGGCTGTATACCGACTCTTCCATGTACTCTTTTCGTGTGTGGGTGTATTGCATTGTTATTAAACAAATATTTACACATCTTCAGCCGAATGAGAAATAATATTTTCCCATGAAATTTCAATAAACATCTATCTCCCATTCCTCTATCCACTTGCTAATTCTGGAAAAAAAAACACAACTCTCTCCTGTAATTCCCTTGTTACTTTCTTTGTCACTTGCTGCCATTCGTCATCCCATTAGATGAGGTAAACAAGAAAGTGGCGAACCCAAGTTTAGCTAAGTTTCAAATGATAGCAATGACTTTGCTAAATGGGATATGCGATAGGAATGTTGCAATCAGATCATGTTACTGGTGAATGTTGCGGTGTCATTTTGCTGGGGCAATTTATTGAGGGTTACAAAAAAACTTTGATAACCTAGGTAGAGATGTTAGCCCTAAGGTGAAATAGTTTTGCTTTTTTACCTAAATCCAAAGAAAAACAAAAATGTGCATCTCCGCCAGAATGATTATTTTACCTACGAAATTTTTGTTCGTTTTTTCAAAACCATAGAATACAAAGATAAACCGATCTCAATTGGTAACTCGTAAAGTATCAAGGCCAAGATTTTGTGGCTGAAAACAATTCGATATGAAAATGTTCTTTACCCGGTGGTCAAATCAATGACATATCTGCTAAGTTATTACATAAACAAAAAAGATGACTTGACCTACGATTGCACCATTGGTTTGGTCAAATGAAGTGTATTACTTTGACTTGCAAATAGAGGAACTCATGTGTAAAACTTGCAATTGAATTTTAGAATTCAGTAAAAAATTGTGAGAAAATTTTAACCACACATCCTAAAATATGTTACTCTTGGCATTTCATCAAAAGATACATTTAAGTCTCGTATATCACTGCCGAGACATCCAGAAAGGTAATCTTTATGCGAAGGATGGGGTTCATCTTACGTGGAATTGAAAACTCACGATACAAGCAATGCTCCCTCTCCTACTCCAGTGGTCCAATTGGACCAAGATGGGAAAAGGTCGGCGGGATACGATGAAGGTAGAGGACGAGTAAAGGAGGATGAAGGTAGAGGAGGAGTAAAATAATTGGAATCGGGAAAGTAAGAGATTAAAAGTTGATCTATTTTGACCTCTTATAGCAGATAGACGTTTAACCCAACCCCATGGAGGAAAATGAGCGTATATGCATCTATGTAGGTTTAGTCAATAGCGTCGTCTGTTGGAGAACAATTCTGGGAAGTCTACCAAGAAACATTGAAATTAGTTAGTATCATCATAGCTGCTAAAAAAGTAAAATAGAAAGTTTAAATTAATGACTTTTACCGCACGTAAATTTAAAAATTAAATAACAGACCTCCCATTTCTAGCACACTTCCTAACACTTGATTCTGTTAGTTTTTCTTCCTATTAGTTTTACTTTCTGTTTATTTTTATATTTCTAAATAGATTATAGATAGGTTTATACTTTTGTAATTTAAGTGGCAATACTTTTGTTAGCAGAAATTTGGCTTCAGAGATTTTTTGTGAACATAGCATTTTTGGTTCGAAAATCTTCATATGGATCGAAAACGAGCCCAAGAAGGAGGGAGCTGTTTCCCTTTTTATGTATAGTGGCAAATTGAAATGCACTTGTGACCATTTCATCTAAAATTGACAATGAGTATTTAATTATTGTAAAATTATTACAAATAATCTATAAGATCAAACTTCTATCGGACTATTCGCCTATTGTTATTATTAAGTGTTTGTCTTTTAATAGGTTAATTAGTTTTGGCTAGGTTAGTTTAGGTCAATTACCGCGTAAAATAAATACACCCATAAATCACAATAGACGAAAAGAACTAAAAAGTCAACTAATACAATCTATAAAGGTAGGTAGCTATAATGTAGGGGTTGATTGCCCACGTGCCAGAAGACGTCAACTATTTATTCAATATCTTATTCAAACTTATAACGGAGTGAGAGGTCGATTTTGCTAACCATAGTTCTGACAATGACGGGAGACGTTTGTTACAGTTCCTTAATGGTAATTTTCTACTCAAGTTTTATCACGATTAACACATTTATATAATATTCTGGATCTAATTATTTGGTAGATGAACGACTCTTTGAGAGTTTTAGACACTGATGGGCGGATATGCAATTAGTATAATATTTAATAACAGAGACTATTTGGCTATGCATGTGCAAATAATTTACTATATTTTTTTAAAATCCTAACTTTGATAGTTATCTTACATTGCATACGAAAATATTTTAAAGTTGCGAAATAGTTACTTTTCAAAACTATCTTGATACTCCTGAGCAAATATTTTATGACTGAATAAAGTTATTTTCGTTGGTTATAATTAGACTGCGCATTCTCGGGCTACTTGGAAACTTTCGACAACTTCAAAGAAAATTTACTGAACCATCGCAATTTTATTAAAAAACAACAAAAATAATAAAGCTCCTTTACTCCACATGAGCAAGAAACATTTTATTCTTCGAAAATTTCACATATTTTACTGCACATGACCAAATATCAGCCGTGGGATATTTTGAGCACGTTCAAGGCTACTGCATAAGTAGCAATATTTTAGAATTGCTAATATTTATAACGTTCAAAATTTGGTAATTTGCAAAAATATCTTACTGCGCATGCGCAATTATTTTACGATTGAATATTTATTTTATCATTTTCAATCCTATTTTATTGTAGCCTCCTAATTTTATTTAGTACAGGAAAATTTGACACCTTCTTAGACATGAGCATATATTTTGCTATTAAATTTTTGTCATAATGTGCATTGCCCTTTTGCTGAATATGCGCAAATATTTGAGGAGTTTCAATGCTTTTTTCCTGCAAAAGTGCAAATGTTTTGATGATGATTGTAAGGGGGGGGGGGGGGGGAGGTCGACAATTTTCTAGGTCCTTTTCACAAATATTTGTACATATGCATTTTTCTTATGTCCTATAACATGAGATTGGTGACATACACATAAAACACCTCCAATCTCAAATCTCACCTTTGTAGTATCCATCTGAACGCATTTTAAAGACTTTTATTTCTGAATGGACACTGCAGTTTAATGCGGAATCTAACGCCACGGTTATCTACAGCACATAGCAACTGTTGTGAAGTCAATATCAAGTAACAATAGTATATATGAACATTTGAAGGCTGCTTAGAAGTTAAAAAGGCGGAATGATGAGTATGAAGATTCGTAGACGAAGAACATTTGATTCAGTAATCATTTTTCGATTTCCAGGAGCTCAATAGAAACAAGTAATTAACAAAAGCTCCTTTGACATTCTTTCATACCCACATAGTCCCATACTATCGTCATTTAGCCTGAACTCAGTCAGTAATAAAATACAAATAAAATGTGAGTGAAGAGGGAGACCCCATCGTTTCAAAACTCTTTACAGGAGTTCTTGAGGAGATTTTTAGAAGGGTAAACTGAGGAACACTGGGACAATGGGTGATAATGAGGGAAAATGAGTAATCTGAAATAATGAAAGATATTTAAGTAACTTTAGTTTTGCTAATAGCGTAAAATTTTCCTTAAATCTAAAAAGGTTGCAAATCAATAATGAAATCATTTACAAAGCAGTTTCAGATTCGGAATGAAAATGAGCGTGCAAAAAATAAAATATAATAATAGACTATACTTATACATAAGATAGAAAAATTAAAATTAATGGTTGAATTTGACAGCGGGCAGGAAATTATATATCTTTAAGACAACATTAGTGTCATGATGTCAGCATGGAAAAGGAAATTAGGAGAACCAAATTCAAAGAAGCGATATGCTTGTATTCTTAAAACGTGACTTATTTAACCAATGTCTCTTGCCTCTTCTTACATACGAAAGAGAACCTTAGATCCTGAACAAGTGAAGGAACCCAACCTTCGGAGAACTCGAAGGAACATGGTCGCTATATGGTAGGACACCTACCAGCACGGATCTAAATGAAATACTTTGATAAAAACACAAATAGGGCTGACGGATTCAGTATAAAGAATAAAAGTTCTGAAGTTGAAATGGGAATATTGCAAAGAAACAACAACAAAAAAATCGATTGAAGATTAACAAAAGGACATCGTAAATTGGGAGTTTCTGATGATAAAAAGAGACGGAGATTGATCTCGCTCACTGTTAGGAGTAACATAGTAAGATTAAATAGACGACTGTGATTAGCGGAAACATATTCGGGTTGATATGTTCGGTTGAAGGTCAGGTTGTATTTGAAGTTCAATTTCTTCTCCCCCCCCCGTTTACTCATTTGATGAAATCAAAGATTAGGTCTGTAAATGAAAATTCAGTTAGGGTATATTCATCTTTACGGCCATGAGAGTTTCTCCATCAGAAGGCATCTCTAGACGGAAATTTCCAGTGCTATTGACACGATTAGTTTAGTCTATCTACCAGTCGTTTTACCTCTTTTATCAGGCAAGCCAAAGTAGGAAAAACAGGCCCTGGGATTTATTTAACAAAGAAAACGACAATTAACCTATGTTAAGATAAGATAAGATAACAAAATATGTGAGAGAGTAAAAGACTAAGGCATCCGAGCCTCCCCCCACCCCTTCTTTGTTGTGAAAGGATCAAGGTGGGGGGTGGGGGTGGCGAAGGGAGCCCGGACTCCTCCGCTTTCCCATTCGCCTTACGCCTGGGCCTAAAGTTAGAGGGGGAGAGGTTTAGAGGGAGAAGGGGAGGCCAGGGAGAAGAAGGGGGGGGGGGAGATAGTATAGTAAGAAACTAGTAGGAGATTAGACAGTTGACCTAGCCAGTATTGGCCCTAAATCTAAACACAGCGCTAATACCACGGTGCGTATTACCCCTGTCCCACGTTTGTATGTAGAACCCGTTAGTAATGACGGTAGTAAAGTATTAGGGAGAAAAGGAAGGAAGTTGGACAGTTGCAAGTTTGCTTGGAGGTCAACCCAATCTGGCATTTGTTAGATAGTTGTAAGTTGGAATTTTAGTAAGAGTAAGTACCTTAGTTTCAGGTTAATGTTGTAAGTTCTTCCTCATGCTTCACAAACATCGGATTGCACGATTTAACTCTAATTTATTCAGATCACTCTATCATCACATTAGCATAAGAAATCATCCAGAAATGGAGTAGAGAGGAATTTGAATGATTTCATTAAATTCAACTCATTTTACCAAAGCATACATTTTTTTTCTAATTATTACTTAGTGTTTGAAAAAAATGATTGATTTCTGGGAAAAATCCAATAAATTGAATATAAAAAAATATTAAGAATAAACATTGAAAAAGCAAAAATCTTCATTACTTAAAGGCTTGCTAGTAGGGTAAATGAGACTACTCCTTAACAAGATCGTATATGCATATGACCCTTTGGGTTCACGCTCATTAAACATATAAAAAACAACACAAATAAAATTGTACATAAATCAGAGACACTTAAAAATACACCATGGCTCCATTCTTCGACTCAAATGTACTAACTTTAAATTTCGTTCATGAATTGGAAACCATTCGCAATAACAGCGTTAAAAAAATATTTGTATGCCCTAATATAGGCCCTCTATTTATGGTATGCTTCTATGTACAATAGGCAGACAGAATATAAACTAAACCACAAAAAGAGGCTTTCTTTTGACTGGCAGCCATTGGCAGCCCTGAGGCTCTGTGAGCGAGGATATGAACAAGGTCTTTCCTTAGCCACGAAGAGGCATTTCCGCCCACAAACCTTGGAAGTTGGAAGGGAAATTTGTAATCAAAGCACAAATCTCACCTAATTATATAAGATTTAGGGATTTTTTGGTCGTATTATCATCCCTTAAACGTTATATTCCACAATTTATATACTTTAAATCTATTTTCTTTAATATATTTAATCATTTACATATTTTTATATGTAAATCACAATTGACGGATGCTAGGGGGCAGGGCTAGGGGAGGGAGGCTAGAACATTCTGGTATTTTTTTGGACATTGGACATAAAAAGTGAGGAATATAGTAGAAGAGGGTTTTAGTAGGAGAAATAGTGGGGAAATAGGGAATAAAGGAAAGCGAATATGAAAGGTAGTATGAAAGACAGATCCCTGGTGAAAGGGTATCACTGGCTTTCTTTTCGTTTTGGTTGTGTTTTTTTTATAGTATATAAATATACCATCCGGTAAATGCACTGGGCATTCAAGCCTTTGTAGTAGTAGATATTATCTCTACGTGGCTTTTTACAAGATTTTCATCTTCGATTCTGGGTGTTTCACACCTAGATTTGGATTTTTATGTGTTGTTTTGTTTTAATTGTTTCTTGGCGATATTTCGCACAAAAATTTGGGGAAGTGTTTTTAGAACTAAATTTAGCAAATGCTAATTCAGTGCCTAAACTCGTTTGGCTTTGTTCATGTTTTGTTGTGTTATGAATGGGGGTTATCTAGCTTTAAGTGAACTTTGGGTCGACGTTAATGTCATTCGGTAGTCTACTGCTTTTGAAACTAATTGGTCGTCTTAAGTTACGTAAATTTTCAAAGTCAATGTGCTCGAGTACAAACTCTGGAGGGAGGTGCCGGTGCACCTTTTCCCAGATTTTGGTTTCTCTGAGGTGGAGCTCCACGTTTATGGGGGTCATCCCCAGTTCACCATGGAGTTCACTCTGCCTTCTCCCTTCTCTCCTTCGGGTTCTCGTAATGATGTATACTGCCTTATTCTGGACCCTTTGCAGTTTAAGGACTTGGGTCTTGGAAACTACGTTTATAGGGACCGGGGGTTACAGGAGTTTTAAGTGAATGCACGCATTGTAGAGCTTAAGTTTGTTGGAGGTGCTCAGGTTTACGAATTTGAAAAATTCACCCAAGTCCCTCCGTGCATTTTGTATAGTTTTCGCTACATGGCTCCTATACCCACCAGTCGTAATTTGTAGTCCCAGAACCATGCCCTCCGTGCGGTATGGGATGCGTGCACCCCCCCCCCCCACGGATGTCTGCCAGTTTCCTTCGGAATAATGGAATTACACGGAACTTTTGGGCATTGGTGGATATCTTCCATCTTCTCTCGAAAGAGTTGATGTTTTCGATTTCCACTGCCGTACTTCGTGCCATGAAATTCGCATTCCGATAAGGCCCCATACATATCATTGTTATATCGTCCGCAAATTGGACGTATAAGGAACCCTCAGTCAAGGGTTGGGGAAGGTCTATGGTGTAAATGTTATAGAGCAGGGGACTAATGCACCCGCCTTGCGGCACCCCCGCCTCAAGTTCGAACTCAGGGCCGCTATAATCTTTGATACTCAGAAACGCTCTCCTCTCCATCACGTAGTCACAAAGAATCCTCTCAAGTATGGGATTGAGGCCTAGTTGTAAGATCTTATATTGTAGGCCTCTCCTCCATACTTTGTCAAATGCCTTTTTGACATCGCGTAGCACCAGATTTGCGTGGCGTTTTTCTGATTTTACTTTTGCCAACTTCTCGGTAATTACGGCTGGCGCCGTGTCTGTTCCTCGCTTCGCTCGGAAGCCATGTTGTTGAATATTGTGAGAGTTGTTATTCTCGAGGAACGTATTTACCCTGTTGGCCAATATCTTCTCCAAGACTTTCCCTGAAAATTCGAGGAGAGATATGGGCCTGAAGTTAGCTGGACTGTCCGGTGGTTTACTGGCTTTTAGAATGAATATCATTTTCACTACCTTCCAGTAGTCAGGGAAGTAACCCACATTTAGGCATGCGTTTATGATATTCATGAGCCCCAATAAGATATTGGGCGGGGCTCGAATAAAATTCTCCTTTGTCAGTCCTGTACGCCCCGGTGCTCGCTGTCGAAAGGATTTTAAGGTCATTGAGAGTTCCTCGGCAGTAATTCTACCGCCGAGTCCCTCCATTTCCCTATCCTGTGATACGCAATGGTGATGGTGCGTTCTGTGTATTTGATCATTCAGGTCGTTAATAATTCCGTCTTCGAAGTCCAAATCAAAGTCATCATTCTCTTCCGGGGATATCTTAAATATAGATGCCCAAAAGAGTCTGAATTCCTCTTCGATTCTTTCCACGTCAGAAATTTCAATGTCATCACGTATAAGTTTGATAGTCTTTGCTGGCTGTCCGCCTTTTAGTCGTTTAACCGTCTGCCAGAATGTACGTGAGTCAGTTTCTACGTTTAGTCCGTCAATTAAATTATTCTAGAGTACATTCTGTTGGTCCCTTATAAGAGTCATTAGTTCGTCACGTAGGAGTCGTGTTTGTCGGTGTGTGTTGATGTTAGGGCCAGTGAGGTTCACTTCATTGATTCGTTCCTTATATTCCCTCTCGAGGGTTTTAATTCTAGGGGTCCATGAGGGGGCAGGGAGAGTTTTAAATTTAACTCGGGGGACGGCTTCCTTGTCGGCTTTTAATAAATTTTCATTTAATTTATCCAACTCCTCGTTAATTTCTTCTAGGGAGGCATTATTTGAGGGTTCTGGGTTATAACTTTCGAGGAGTTGTTTATACTTATCTCAGTTGGCTCGAGCGTAGCTCTTCCGCTCTGGGATAGGGATTTGAATGGGGGAGGTTGAGACTTTAATAAGGATAGCCTGGTGGTCGCTGGGAATAGGAAGGCCCGGCTCAATGAAGTAGTTATATGGGAACATATTGCTTGTTAGAACAATGTCTGGTTTGGTTCAATTCTAGTCATAATGTGTCTATCAATAAGTGTCTCGAGATTCCTGCCTGCTGGGTTGGTCGACGTATAACCGGAGGCAGCGCTTCTTGCATTGAGGTCACCGGCAAAGAGAACGGTTCGGCCGTGACCAAATAACTGCAAGAAGTTTGAAAGGGGCAAATACCCTCTCCTTGGGGGTTGGTACCCCGTTGCCAGGACCAGGGGTCCCACTACCGTACGGACCTCCACAGCAAGGTAAGATTCATCGAGTCCACTTATTGATCTGAAGTCAAGACCTCTTTTCACAGCTATGGCGCATCCGTCAAAACGTTCTCCGCTGTGATTTTTGGTCAAGACTTCGTAGGGAAAGATTTTTATTGGGTTAGCGTCATTTATTCCATGTTCGGAAATAAATATAAGGTCTGGGTCGCATTGTCTTAATACGTTTCCGTATACTATTTTTTTGTTTGTCCATCCGTCAGAGTTCAAGTGTAATTTTTTAGAGTCGTCATTATGTAGTTCACTTAAGGGTTTTCGAGTGTAATATGATGTTTTTAGGACTTATTCTCTTACGAGTTTAGGTCCTTGTGGAGTGTTTGGGGGCGTTATGGTTTTT
Source organism: Ceratothoa steindachneri (assembly GCA_963969495.1). Lineage (NCBI taxonomy): Eukaryota > Metazoa > Arthropoda > Malacostraca > Isopoda > Cymothoidae > Ceratothoa > Ceratothoa steindachneri. The sequence continues at coordinate 177,208,650 of OZ018320.1, read as the reverse complement.
CCTGTTCGTTTTTTTCAGTATTCGCCGTCAGTTAGGGTGATAAAAGAGTCCGGAGTCAGTTTAATCAAGCCTTGGAGTAAAGCCTCATCGACCTGCTTTTCACTGAGCTCGTCCGAGGTAAATTCCCATTTGTATATTCCGGCTATTAAACCTTCGGATACATCTAGGGCGTCCATCTCCTTAGGAAAAGGGGACCTTTCAGCAGCGAATACCTTCAAGTTATTTTTTCTCGAATGGTATGCGTGCCTAGATTCCGTCTTGCAAGAAGAGGACGATCTCGGGCGTCTCTGGGGCTGCAAGGTTTTCCGTGAGCGGGGTGAACGTGCCCCTCCCTCGGCTCTCGCAACTCCAGTCTCCGTAACTTCGTTATTGACCTTGGTGGGTGGTTTTGTTTTGGTGGGTTTCTTTCGCTTGTTTTTGTTCCGTCCGTGCTTTTGCAGCCTGGATCCTGGGGTCCCTGGAGGAAGCTGGGGTTGTGGCATTGCTGGGGGTTGGGAGCTTCTGACAACTAGTCTCGCACTGGGGTTTGAGACTAATTTTCAGGATCTCTTCTGACCGCGAGTTGGAGGGGAACCCCATCTTCTCCATTCCATTATTAGTTAGCATCTTATTAATCTCATCTGCAAAGCACCCCGGGGAGGAGAGATTCGCAATATGAGCATAATATATGCAACACATAATTTTCGTCGAGTTTTCATTCTCGACGTGGAGAAATGTAGGGTTCCCTTTTGACTCCGCTACCGCAGCTTTTGCAACCTTGGCATAAGTGGTGTTGGCCTTCGTTTCCTCTTCCAGTTTTTTCAATGTGGCTTTTTTCTTTAGAATTTGTTTCTTGACAGGGCAGGCCATGGAGAGTGTTTTATGTTCCCCGGCGCAGTTAAGACACTTCATGGAGGTGCTTTTTCAGCTGCTCCAAAAGTAGTTGTCCAATGCGCAGATGGAACACAAAATGGCATTCCCTTTGGGGCAGCTGGCTGTAGTGTGCTCCTCATACTTATAGCATTTGAAGCCCATTTGGAGGTCGATAAACTCCTTGCGTTCGACCTGCTCGGGGCAGATCCGAACGTTAAAGAGGAACATACCACACTCCGTAGCCTTTACCGCCATTGCCGAATCCATGAAAACAATCTTAAAGACGTGCGTATAGTCCTTAAACTTAAGGACTTCCGCTACTTTGGCCCAGGGATGGTTCTTTTCGACCTCAGCATGAATTTCTTCGATGCTGTGGCCACCAACCCAAGGATCGAGGCGTCGAAGGATGATGCTGCGATGAGTCTTTATTTGTGGAGGTGTGTGGGGTCTGAGGTTTATTTTTTTCAAGGATTCAGCTGCTTTTTGGGAGGTGAGGACTTCACAGTCACTCTCCTTTTGGCAGATAGCCGAATATTCATTGTGAGTTTCAATTAGTCTGACTAGGGTTACCCCTAGTTTCCCGTGGGTGATAGCAAAGACCTCTCCCCGATCTGGCTTGGGGCCATCGGAGAGGGTCCTCAGTGGTATCCGCCGAGTCTTCTTCATTTATTTCTCCATTTCCGCATAGGGTCTGAAGAAATAAATGTTACGAAGACTTGGAGTATTTGGCTATGTTCGTGTGTGTGTTTGTGTGATATTTTTCACCAGTGAGAAAAAGAGTGGGTCAAAGTGAGTAGTCCCTGTCCAAAAACAAAAACAACCCGAGCAAAATGGCACTTTACCTTAGGTGCAGGCGCTTTTCGATAGCCTGCAGATCTTAGGTACACCTTAAAGGGAGTCCGGTGTGGAAAACGGAGGGGGAGGGCGGAAGCAAGCTCACCCTCGCTGCCGACGCACGAAGCGAGTGAAAATTTACTTTTTGATTGCAAAAACGCAATGTCACTAACGAACGTAGGCTGAATCAGTACTCTTGAGCGAGCAATCACTAAACGCGCGAAAATAACAATTTCACAAATCGTATGCGAAGTCAAACGTAAGGTTGGCTTTATCACAACACACGTGAGAAGAGCAAGACTTACTTAGGCAAGCAAAGCAGTCCTGGTATTTTACTCTCATATCTTTCCTCATTTATGTAAAATATTTGAAGGCAATCGAAAAAATGGAATGAAATTGGTTTCTGACACATTTAGAATACAACCCTCCCCCAGCTATCTCTCTCTCTCTCTCTCTCTCTCTCTCTTACTTGCTCTCTCTCCAATTGTAAATTAGTAGGAATCAATTTGACTCTGTCTCTATTTAGCTGTTAACTTGTTATGTCATCCGTCCCTATTGACTCGATGACGAGATCTCCCGATCATAATATGAAATTCGCATAAAGATCAAAACGAAAATCGTAGAAAAACCCAAGCACACCAGAGGCTAGTTCTCGGTAGAAGGGAAAGTGAAATTTAGTATTGCTTTTTTTTACACCAGCCAATGAAGAGTGAACCCGTCGCGACCAGGAGGAGGGAGGTACACTCTTTCCACGCCAGAGTGCGTGGCTACTCCTTTGACAGGTCTCAGGAGAAAAGTATAGATACATTGAGTGTGAAGATAGGAAAATGAAAGGCTGTTGTAACTACCTATGTGCTTGATGAATTGTGTGATGAACTCCACGCCGCCAATTTCAAGGTTTGTACTTCCGCCAATAGGTGGTCAGCTTCCTTACATACGACGCTGGAGTTTTGTGTCTATTCCGCCTCGGATTGAACCCGCTACCTAGTCGTTAGAAGTCCAACACCGCATCGAAATAGGTTACCAATACCTTCTCTATTAAAATATTCTTCTCTCTATTGTTTTTTTAAAGAATATCGCAGCATTTATAAATTGATTTTGAGAACTCCATTACACTATCAAGGACGAACAAATGGGGTTTCACAGGTAGTCTTCGAGAAGATAGCAACCATGGAGTAAAATAACTTGTATAATTATAAATTCTAGTTTGGATTCCATAAGAACAGAGATAAAACCATGACCATTGGAATACTAACATAAAATAGCGCAAGCACAAGCAGGGAGGCAATACGTCGATTTAATTCTGCGTGACGTAGAGTAAAGCGTTTAACAATTTATGTGCTAGATATATGCCCTATAATACAGTTAGCGTCCAAATGAATAACAATTTGGAAAGAAGCCTTTGCAGCTACATCATATAACAAAGAAAAATCGTGATCAACTAGTACGAGAAGGCCATAATTTGAGTTGGAAGCCGGCCTCTCGTAAGGGGGTGACTCAGCCGTACGCTACACTCAATCTACAAAATGCAAATGCGAGATATGAGACAGTGAACATCCACTTCACAGATGGTATAAGTTAATTAATTATCTTCACTAGCAGAAATGAAAGACAAGCGAGGTTAACAACGCTGAAAATAGCAGCATATACGTATACTAAAAAAAAATCGGAAAAAAGGAACAAACATTCATAAATTTCATGAGATTCCAGTCTCAAGAAATAAAGTAGTCGATATCGTACTAGAGGGAGAAAGGTACTACTAGACACGTGAATAAAATGCCTGAGGCATGGAAATAACATCAAGAGTTTGCAAAAAGTGCATCCACGCTCATAAATGAGTGCACTCGCGAAAAAGAAGAACATTTCAGTAGCCACGTTGTCGGAGCCATCGAGGCGGAGCGTGGCAAGGGTTTGGGGTGCGTGGAAAGGCCTCTGCTCACCGACCATATGCGAGAGCAACGTCGGGAGTGGTGTTGTCACCTTTTTAACGACTTAAAGAGTCAAGGCAATTAGTCAATCCGGTCATCAACAAGCAGAACGCCTGTTTCGTAAGCTTCATCCATGACGTCTTCGAGGTCCGCTACGTGTACAAGACCAAGCACCCGGCCTCCGTGATGATGCTTGGCGTCGTGGTTCACCGCCGGTGTGTTTCGAGGCCGGTTACAGGCTCACTGTGGCAAATTAAAGTGACATCTTGGCAATGAAATTCCTGCCCTGGGTGAGAAAGATCCCTAAGAAGGCGGATTAAGTCTTTCAGCTGGAGAGTGTCCCAGCCCACACGACCAATACCGTGAAAGAGGGATTAGGGTCGAACATGAACTTCTGATTGAAGGACTTTGGGCCGCTGCATTCGCCCGACCTCAATCCCCTCGACTACACAGTGTGGGAGCATGTCGAGCCTGGGCCTTTTAGGTCCGCCGCAGCTACATCAACGAGCTGAAGTCCTCCGTCAATCGAGTGTAGGTCAGCCGAAGGCGGCCACTTTGATTAATATTACAATTTAAATACAATTTTCTATATTAAACAATAAAAACGTATCGAACATCATGAAAACTATCAGTGCCATTTGTTGAGAGCGTTGTCAAGAGTATAAAAGGACTTTTCCAGTACTGGGTATATTCACGCCGTGAAATACCAGCTTAAAACAAAAGAGAAAAAATCTTTAGCAATAGGAAGGGCGGCACCAACTTACCTTCCAATACCAATAATACAACGTGTAAATAACAAAGATGAAGGAACTACAAAGAGTAGAGAATAAATCCCTAAGATTAATCACTAACACAAGAAAAGACAAATGCGAAAAATGAGAGACCCTCATGAAGAGACCAAACTACAACCAATAAATTAGCTCCTCAGGTAAAGAGCAGAAGATATGTGTGGGAAAATAAACAACCTCGCAATGATTTTCGCAAATCAGAAATATATCCCTCGAAAACCTCAGGAATCTTCAATCCCAAAGCACAAGACATCAGTTTAGGAGAGAAGAGGAACCCTTATGTACTTAAAAAAATCCAGGAAAAGGAAAAAGAAGACACTTAACAAGGAAATCAACAAAGTGAAAATAAACAAGGAAAAGTACAACCCAAATAAGACCAGTAATGATAATTGACAAAAATGTTCAAATACCTAACATAAATTACAACACGAAGAACAGATTTTAATAAATGAATTATAAAACCGAATAGAAAAAAAAATTAACGACTTCGACTACCGGAACGAACCTCAATTATGAAAACCGATATTGACTCACGAAAATGAAAAATAATGTGCCGAAACCGGCAAACCTTATTCACAACGAACAAGGAAAATACGTAAATCCAAAATAATTTTAGCCACCAAAACATGGCAGTGAGCAACATTAAGAAAATTAAAAGTCTTAAAGCGCATAATACATTAAATTATTTTAATTATCGAATTATAGGTGCTAGAGAATAGTAGGATCTGCCGATAACTAATAGCCATAGTATCTTAAGTACTCTGAGAGTGGAGAGTGAAAAGGAACGAATGGATGGTGTAAAATATGTATCGTGGTTCGGTTACCATGTTAATCATTAGATCCCGCATGCCCTAGGCATGTGACATATAAATTTTTCCACCTACGACTACAGAGTGTTACCCACTCACTATGAACCTCTCCAAACATCACTCGGGCTCTCACAATCGCTCACTTTCCCCTGTGTTAATTGGAGCTGTAGGCCAAATGTAAGGAAAGTCTCTCCAAGAGCGAATCGGCCACCGCAGACCTTCTCGTCTGCTGTTCTCCACTGAAAGAGGGAGGGAGACTGAGAGGAATAGAGACTGCGAGGCTGTATTTTCCATCCTTAAAGAACTGTGTATCCCAGTAATGCAATAGTAGGAATATGTAAGAGAGTCAGAGTGAAAATGAAGGTGGATTATCGCGCTCTTGGGGATCGCTGGAAAAGATGCTACAAGGAGTCTAGCGCTGTTGAGGTATAAAAAATAGTCCTGATACTGAAGAGATCCATAGGCCTGTTTTTCAAAGCAAGATTACCGGCTTAGTCTTATATTTTCCTAAGTTGATGGAATTAGGCGCCTTTCCCTGTTTGCAGAGAAGTTTCCGTAGCAATGGAAACTATCGGCTGAAAAAGAAAAGGGTAGCAGAGTTAGCATTCAGATTCCCTCGTCACTGTGCTCTTCCGGCGAATCAATGATAAGATTACCTCTCACACCCGGTTGGTGAATAGGGGAGAAATATTGAATCTTGTTCTGGCTGGAAAAGGGGTACGTAACTGCCCCTCTGCTTGAGAATCTTTAGTCCTGCAGTGAACAAAAGTTGAGTTCGCGTTAGCTGGGTGCTTTGCTGGCTATGTGCACATAAGCAAAATTCTCTCGCAGATTGATATGAATTATGGAAGCACACGAAAATGATTTTGTTGTGAATCTTATAATTTTAGACAAATCATAAAGCGTTCTTCAATTCCTTAAGCTGTGTGAGCCGATGATGGCATGACGAATTGAGATGACATTTTGATTGATTATTTGTGAACATTTTGTTCAAATGACTGGTTTTGTTGAGGGTTCTTGAAGGTTCGTTCAATTACTTGGTCTTGTAGATTATTCGTGAATATTTTTTTCATTGTTTAGTCTTACTGAATCTTCTTGAACATTTTGTTCAACTACCTGGTTTTGTTGAGTGTTTTAATATATAGCTAAATTTTGGGGTCTTGGTGATCTCTCTCTGAGATTTTGTACGATTGCTTGTTATGTACTCGTATGATTAATTATTATTGAAAATTTTGTTCAATTGATTTGTGCTGTCGATTGATATTGATCATCCTGATTAATTTCTTGATTTTACCATCAACAGTTTTGGAACGTTTTGTTCAATTCTGTGTTCTTGTTAATTCTTCTTGAGCATCTTATTCACTTCCTTTTTCTTGTTGATTATTTTCTAATATTCTGATAAATTTCTTGTTACTGTTAATTCTTGAAAACTTTCTTGAACTGCCTAGTATTTTTTGCTTATTCCTGAACATCTTTTTTAATTTCCTGGTACTTTGGAATGTTATTGCAAATTTTGTTCCATCGGATGAACTGTTGTGCGTTATTAAAGATTTTCTTCAATTCCTTAGTTTTGTTGATTGTTCTTGAACATCCTGTTTATTTTTTAGGTTTAAAAAATAATTATAGCCATTTTGTTCTATTGTGGGTTTTGTTGTTTGCCTTGAAATTTTTCTTTAATTAATGGTTATGTTGATTGTTCTTAAGCTTCTTGTTTGTTCAGTTTCCTGGTCTTGTTGTTTGATCTTGAATATCTTTTAATAACCTAATTTTATTTATTGTTCTCAAACACCTTTTTCAATTGATTTGTTGTTGAATATTAGTTAACGTGTTGTTTAATTGTTTTGTCCCGTTGATAGTTATCGGTCATCTAATTCAAATACCGGGCATTTTGAATGACCTTGAATATTTTGTTCAGTTGTTTAAAATGTTCATTCTTCGTGAACATCTTGCTCGATTTTTAGGTCATTTTGATTGCTCCTTGCCAACTTGGTAGTTCTCCTGCATTGTACTTCTATTGTTCTTGAGCATCCAGTTCTGTGATATCGCATAAAAAAAATGTTTTGGAAACTTGCTCTATCATATGGTCTTGTAGTATGTTCTTGGGTAATTAATTTGCGCAATTCTTTGTCTTGTTAGCCTTTCTTGAACATCTTGTTCAATTGTTGGGTCTTAAAGTTAAAGTTTCTTCTCAAGCGGAAGTCAGCCAGGGCAAGCCCCAACTCCCCACCGTGATTTCCAGTCATGATGGTAATCTCCCTTAGTAAATAGTGTCAGCTTAAAAAGAATCCGGACGGAGATTCGAACTGCGATTGCTGGGCGAGCACCATAACCATTGATTGTTTTTAAATATTTTCTTGAAAAGCCTGTTTTTTGTTTATTGTTCTTTAACATCTACTTTATTTTCCTCTTCCTTTTGGTTATTTTTAATATCTTATTTTAATAGCTGATTTTATCGATTATTCTCGAACATTTTGATCATTTCTCATCTAACTAATGGTTTTTGAACATGTTCAAAATGCCTAATATTTTTTATTCTTTTCGAACATTTTCATAGTTTCCTATTTTTGCTGTTTCTAGAACAGAATGTTATGTTGTTAGGTGTCGTTTGGTTTCTTGAACATCATTTCAATTGTTTTGAATTATCGATACCACCTGAAGATTTTCTTCAATCGCCTCTTCATTTGATTGCTCCAGTGCATCTTGTTCAATTGTATTGTGTTGTTATTTAGTCTTGAATTTCTTGTTCAGTGGTCTGGTCTTTACTTTTCTTGTAGTTAGTGTGTTACGTCAGCCGAATGGTTGAAGTCTCTACTGCATCAGATGAGGAAGTGCTTTTGAAAATGTAAGTTAAAGCACTTTGATTATGCAAACCAAGGTCGGACTACTATTTACCGCGTATTGCAAAAGTCATGTTACACTCATTAAGACGCTCTCAACAAAGGCAGTTGAATACGTTTTTATTGTTTTAACATATAAATGTGTATTCAAAGTGCAATGTTAATAAATGTGGCCGCCCTCGGCGACGAGTAGGCGCTTCAAGCGAGACCTGAAAGCCGCTCTGACGTTGCGGATGAAGTCCTTCCACATGCCGGGCCGCACGCGGTTGACAGAGAACTTCAACTCGTTGATATAGCTGTGGCGAACCTTGCAGGCCTTAACCTTGACATGCGCCCCCACGCTGTAGTCGAGGGAATTGAGGTTGGGCGACTGTGGTGGCCAAAATTCCTTCGACCAGAAGTTTAAGTTTGACCCCAGCCACTCTTGCATGGTATTGGTCGTGTGGATCGGGGCACCGTCCTGCTAAATGACGTATTCCGCCTTTTTCGTGATCTTTCTCACCCAAAGCAGGACTTTTGTGTACAAGATGTCCATGTAATAGGCCGCGATGAGCCTGTAACCGGCAACGAACCACATCTGCGGCATCTTCTCGCCCTTCTTAACCACGACGTCGATCATTATCACGGAGGCCAGGTGTTTGGTGGTGGACACGTAGCGGATCTCAGAGATCTCCTCAATGAAGCTTACCACGCGGTTGTTCTGCTTATTTATGACCGCATCGGCTGTGATAGTTTTTCAACAGAAAAATGAGACTTCGATTGTCATAACTCTTCAAGTCATTAAGAAGGCGACCACAGCGCTCCCGACATTCTTCTCGCATACGCTTGGTAAACAGAGGCCTTTTCATACACCTCAAGTTGTCTTCATCCTCTTTGACGGCCCTGGACACTATGACCGCAGGAGCAGGAATTTTTAGCTTCAGATCACTTTCGAAGGCCTTTCGCCCAGCCAAAAGGGTTGATAACTTGAGGTCTGCCTGAAGGAGGTCGATCTTTAAGATCTTTCCCGTTCTTGAGACTGGTCATCCGGCTGACATTACGCCGCTATGCAATTTCAGACTTGTTGTGACCCGCATGCAGGAGAGCAGAGATCTCGATTCTTTTCACTTCTATCTCGACACACATTCACACAATGGAAAAGACATATGGCATGTGCTGAAAATTAGAACTTTGAGTTTGTTTGACGGAAGTTTTTCTATCACACACGTAAACTTCTTGAAATATAAAAAACTGAGTGTAGCAGAGAACTTTTGCAAAACTTGATACATGGACAGAGTCCATATATATATATATATATATATATATATATATATATATATATATATATATGTGTGTGTGTGTGTGTGTGTAGCTGATGTGGAGAAAGAGCAATTTGTGCTGATTTACAACGAATTAAAGTTCTCCAGACATTACGGCGAGGTTTAAAAAAAAGGTCAACAACTGTTTCCTTGCATTAAAGGGCAGTTTACTTTTCAAAGCAGTAAAATTAGGCTGCCTTTGTATAGCCCGTTGATGCAACCTCACTTAGAAGACACGACTCACTTTTGGTCCCATGCCTTTAAATAAAGATCAAATTAATGGAAAGCGTCTCGTAGTCTATTGTCACGAAAGTGACCTCGCCGATAAAGCATAAAAACTATCCGACGCGACTGGATGAGCTCAGTCTCTTCTCGCTAGAGATTAGGAGACTGCATGGCCAAATGATAAAGGTGTTCAAATTTTTTCTAGGTTTCGAGAATATTGATCGCCAGAATTGGTTTGGGACCGTGGGTAGAAACTTGAACTTATGCGGTTCAAAACTATCCTGGTGCGCAACTTTAAAAAAGAGGAGAAAGAGAAAGGTGCAAGAAATGCCAAATGAAAGAGAATATTGATAAAGAATTAGTTTAAAGAGCATTATTTCTGCAGTTTTATTTTAAACTATTTACTGGGGAATAAATTTCAACTTTTTGTTCATTGACTTAGATTTGACAGTTAATTATATGTAATTTGGATGCGCTGAACACTAATATTTACTCTGTTTTGCGTAATCAGGTCCTGATTTAGTTTAACACACTTCCTCTTTCATTATATTCATAAAAAGCATATTTTCTCAATACTTGCTGTCTTTTTGCAGTTACACATTATAATTATAATTATCTATTAGTAGCTATTTAAACTAATGTTTGTTTTTATATTTCAGATTTTGAAAATAAGGAATTGAAATACCTTTACAAATTGACAAAACAATCAAGTAATATGTCGTCAAGCACTAGAAAGTTCATATGCAAAAACTCTCCTGATTCATTTTGTTATATATGTGGAAATTTGACACTTCCAAATCAACGAGGAAATATAACGGACTTCTTGAAAAAAGCTTATTTTGGCATAAAACTGGGGGATCAAGATGAATCATAAGCTCCACATAAAGCCTGCACTGTATGCATTGAAAGACAGACATTGGACGAAGGGTTCGGAGTCAAAAATACCTTTTGTAGTTCCGATGGTAAGTTTATGATTTCATAAAACTACGTACCTTAATCATTTGTGTACTGTAAATTACCTAAGTGTAATTGCAACTTAGGTACCTACACAACTTTTGATAAAATTCGCTTTTGTTAACGCTTCACAATTCGTTTTCCATTTCAGGTGTGGCGAGAGCCTACTAAGCATGAGACGGATTGCTACTTCTGCTTTGTCAAGACTTCTTCGGGCTTCAGTAAGAAAAATAAACATTGTATCAAGTACCCAAATTTTGACACCACAAAACGACCTGTGCAAAATTAAAATGAAATTCCCATTCCAAAATTTAAGAGTCTTCCATCTCAGGAATTAGTTGAAAATGTTTCTGAAAATATTGTCATGCACTCTGAGGAGTCAGACACCGAATTAGACCCAGCGTAGTTGTAAGTGAAAGTGATCGATCAGCCTAAGTTTAACCAGGCCAAGTTGAATGATCTTGTAAGGGATCTAAATTTACCAAAAAATGCCGCGGAAACTTTAGCTTCAAGACTTAAACAAAAAAACGTGCTTAGTTCAAACAAATGCATTTCATTTTACAGAAACACAGAAAAAGAACTTAAATATTTTACGGCAGAGCATAGTTTAGTATATTGCTGCGACATACCAGGTTTGTTAAAGGAGTTGGGGGGTTCAGTCTTACAATGCAAGTGATTGATGTTTGTTTTTAGACAGTTCCAAAAGAGCTCTTAAGTGTGTGTTGCTGCATGATGGCAATCCATATAGCTCGATACCAATTGGGCACTCAACAACATTAAAAGAAAAGTATGAGCACATAGAAACTGTTTTAAAACTTATCAAATATAGGGAGCACGAGTGGATCATATGTGTTGACTTAAAAATATTCAATTTTCTGCTAGGGCAACAAACAGAGTATACTAAATATCCCTGCTTCCTTCGCTTATGGGACAGCCGAGCTAAGGAAGAACATTATTCCAAACAAATCTGGCTAGTACGAACATCACTTACTGTCGGAGAAAAAATGTAATTAATCCACCTTTAGTGAGCAGAGATAAAAACATATTTTCTCCTTTGCATATCGAACTAGGTTTCATGAAACAATATGAGACCTATGTGTTTGCAACACATAATTTCAAAATTCTTAAGTTCAAGTTATGAAAAATTCAAAGCTGGAATTTTCGACGCTCAACAAATAAGAACATTAATTAATGACAGCAGTTTTCCTAATGTCATGAATGAACGCGAAAGAAATGCCTGGTTCTTCTTCTTATGAAGAAGTCGTAAGAAAACTTTTAGGGATATACAAAGAGCTAGGTTGAAATATGAGCATAAAAATGCATTGTTTGAATAGTCATCTTGACCAATTTCCAAGTAATTTAGGAATTGTAAGTGATGAACAAGGGGAGAGATTCCACCAATATATTAAAATTATGGAGGAACGTTATCAAGGACGCTGGGATTGCCACATGATGGCTGATTATTGTTGGTGCTTCAAAAGAGACCTGTCATCAACAACCAAATACTCTAGAAAGTCCTATAAAAGAAATTTTTACCAGAGTGAAAGCTTCATATCTCTTTGTTTTGTTTTATTTTAAGTTATTTCTATCTTTATAATGTAATTTTACAATAGTTTTAACTGCATATATTCATGAAAATTGTAAATAAATGTTAACGCATGACTTCATTTTTAGTCCTAATTTTGAAACAACTGGAAAATGGCGCATGGGCTGTTTACAAGAATCAGGACCTGATAGAGCCCAAACCGAAGTGAAATTCGTTTTCAGCGCACAAAAATTACTTACTATCAAGTGTCAGATATTATTCAATAAAATACGTTCCCAGTGAATTATTTATCTATTCGATTCTTAGGCATATTTACTTATTCTAAGTTTGTTTTATTTTACCAGAAATTTTTTTTAGGCCTTCATAGTCATAAATATTTTGTCTACTAGTTTTTAATTGGTATTTCTAGTGGCCTTTCGGTAATAAGGATCAAATATCTAGTTATAATTTATATTAGTGAATCCCATCTTTCAGGGAAAATAAATGGAAGTACCTCTGGCTCTCTTCATACGATCTATTTCAAAATACCGGAATTAATTTCATCATTGCACTGAATGTGTTATATTAATCCAATGTAATTTCGCAATTTTTTTAGACCATAATTTTTCCGTTTGCTACAAAATTTCTAGCTAAGTAGCTAATAAGCTTATTCGATGTTTGTGAAGCTAGAGGGCATTGGTTTGAAAATGTCAGGTCAATCAAGTTTAAGACAACGAAATTCCTTTCCATGTTGACCCGATTTAAAATTTGATCACCTATATTGTAATTTCTACACTTACATTAAATTGCATTTGTCATCTTTCCGAACAATTGATTACTCTAAGTCTCTTTACAAGTTTTCAGTCACTAAGATATTTTGACCAAGTACCGAATTTCATGTTTTCGGAATTTTTTTTACTATTCCTTAATGGATTTATGTCAAGGTGTTTTATATATATATATATATATATATATATATATATATATATATATATATATATATATATATATATATATATATATATATATATATATTATAAAGCAAGGGGTTAATGGTGCAGCAGGGAAAATGCCTCTGTTACAAGTCATTAAATAAAAACCCTACGGCACAAGTGCCTACAATTGAGTGACCTTTCGGCCCCACTGCCTGCAGGAGAACCTGCGGCTTTTTATCTTTCACTATTTTCAGTTCGTCTATTTTCACTATTTTATTTACAGATCTCTTATTACTAATTTCCTCTGGATATGGCCCCGTTTTATTGTGCTTTAAATTCCAGTATTTTTTAAACAACCCATCTTCAATCTATTTCGCTTCCCCCTATTCCGTGTGAATTTAATTTAACAAGAGTCTTACGAGTATCTTGGCCAAACGTTACGATCACTCCATTGAATAAAATGAGTAAATTAACAAGAAATGAGTCACTGCGTAAAATGCCGTACTGTTAGTCATTTATTAAGCTATTTAATTTCAGGTGCTCCGGGATCCTGTCTCTAACGATAGAATCCAAGAGGTTACCAACGATCGAAGTAATGCAAATGAGACGAAATTACGAGGCTGAGCTTTTATGCTTTTTAAGAAAATGAATATGAGCAACATGGAACGAATTACATGCAGATTTAGTTAATAGTTAAAACGTTGCATTTATATAGTTTACAACTATTTATTTTTCCAAATATACTTTTTAAAAATTTCTCTGTGGTTATTTTCTCAGCTCTGTGAGGTACCTTTTCTGCTATTCCATACTGCAGAAGCGGGAGGCAGATATGAGTAGGGAGTTTTCATTTCTACTATGTTTTTCCTCATATTGATTCATGGTGTGGACTAACTTAAGAGCTATGGACTCGAGGCAGATCACTTCGCTTCAGACGACTTCCCGTACAGTTTTTTTTCTCCTCTCTCCCTCTCTCTCTCCAGGTCCAGATGGCTCTCTTCTTAGAGTCATCCGAGAAGTTAGTGAAGAGGCCGTTCCACACCTCACCACTATTTTCAACAAATCTTTGGAAACTAGAAAGGTGCCAGAAAACTGGAGAATATCAGACGTAACCCCCATCTATAAGAAGGGAAACCGCGAATGCCCGGGTAATTACCGGCCTATTAATCTGACATCCATCGTAGGCAAACTACTCGAGGGAATAATCTCAGACCGTATAGTGCAGCATTTAGAGTCGCACAACCAGATCTTGGATTCCCAGCACGGATTTCGCAAGAACCGTTCATGTCTCACTAATCTACTAGAATTTTTCCACGGTATTTTGAGTAAGTATGACCTCAGTTGAGCTGTGGATATCTTATACCGGGACTTTTAAAAAGCCTTCGATAAGGTACCACACCGCAGGTTGATAAATAAAGTCCGCGCCCTTGGCATTACCGGCAAGGTAGCCGAATGGATAGAAAACTGGTTCTCGGAAGGGAGGCAACGAGTAAAGATCAACGGGATAGCTTCGCAATGGAGGCCAGTCAGCAGCGGGGTGCCCCAGGGGTCAGTGTTTGGGCCTCTATTGTTTATCGTCTACATCAATGGTATAGACGAAGGACTAATATGCTCGATAGCCAGGTTTGCCGACGATAGCAAGCTAGGAGGTAGTGTGAGCTCGCAAGAAGGAGTGAAACGTCTGCAAAATAGCCTTCTCAGGATAGGTGAGTGGTCAGAAAGGTGGCAGATGCCATTTAACCTTGACAAGTGCAGGGTAATGCACATCGGCTATGCTAACCCTCGGGAAAACTAATTTTTGCTAGGCAAACAACTAGATACCACTGACCTTGAGAAAGATTTAGGCGTGCTAATCGGCAGTGATCTAAAGTTCTCCAAGCAGTGCCTCCAGGGGGAAAAGAGGGCCCAGCGAATGCTGGAGTACATAAAGCGGCATTTTCGCTTCCGAAATAAACAGATTGTTCTCGCATTGTACAACTCTCTAATCCGGTCACACCTTCAATAAGCCGTACAATTCTGGTCTCCAACCCTGAGGAAGGATATTGAACAGCCGAAAAGGGTTCAGGACAGAACCACAAAATTGATCCCCTCTCTTAGACATAAAAGTTATCAACAAAGGCTACGATAACTGGAGATGTTCTCCTTGGAGACGTACAGGTGAAGAGGCCAGCTGATTGAAACTTGTAAGATAATACGAGGAGTTGAAAACGTAGATTACAGGAGGATGTTCACGTTGAACGCAAATGCTACACGTAACTACGGTTACAAAATGGAATTACCGCAATTCCATACTAGCATTTGCGAAAACTTCTTCTCGTACAAAGTCTGCGGAACGTGGAACCATTTACCGCCAAAAGTGGTGAACAGTTCTTCAGTCGAACAGTTCAAATCTCGACTTGACAAGATAATCCACACCCTGAGCTAGATGGCATCACCTTATTATAGATTATAGATCTGAGTAAAGTATATAGGTTTCAACTTTGTCTATAAAAATTTCCTGTTTGTGTTCTTTTTTTCAGTACATTCAGGTATCGTTTCAGCTTTCTGGCCCGCAAATGTGTGTGCGAGGGATGGGCGTGGAGAGCCTTTATCTATGCTATACTTTCTCTTATGTTATAGGTTAGGGCTTTCCCAAAATAGTACCTCCACGGCATGGTCAGTAATGTCCTTTGAGGTACTACTATTCCTTGTGACTCTTTGTAACACATACACACTCTCTAAATACTTAGACTTTTAAAAAGCCTTCAATAAGGCACTACACCGCCGCCTTCTTCGGAGAGTGCGTGCGCTGGGCGTAGACGGAAATGTAGCAAGTTGGATAGAGAGGTGGCTAAGCGGCAGACGGCAACGGGTAGTGTTGAATGTACAGGCTTCTGAGTTGGTGCCCATTACTAGCGGTGTTTCTCAAGGTTCTATCATGGGACCACTACTATTCATCGTCTACGTCAACGACATAGACGGCGAGATGGTTGCGAAGATTTCTAAATTTGCAGACTATACCAAGCTCGGTATTAACGTCGCAAAGGAAGGAAATATTGCCCGCCTTCAAAATGTTCTTGGGAAGATTGGGGAGTGGTCAAACACGTAGCAAATGCCATTTAACGTGAAAAAATGCAAAGGGATGCATATTGGCCACCGAAACCCCCAATCTCCGTATATCCTTAAGGGCACTGCTATTGAATCCACCGAAATTGAGAAGAACTTGGGTGTAAAAATCACTAGTGACCTCAAGTTCTTTAAACAGTGCACTGAGGCGGAGAAAAAGGCCTAAAGGATGCTAGGCTACATAAAGCGCCAGTTTGGATATCAGAACAAGGAGATAGTACTCTGGTTGTACAACTCACTTGTCCGACCGCACCTGGAGTATGTCGTACAATTTTGGAGTCCTTTGTTTCGAAAGGATATTGCGAGATTGGAACATTTGCAAGCCAAGGCAACCAAACTGATTCCCTTTATCAGAAACAAAAGTTACGATGATAGATTAAGGGAATAAGATCTGTTCTCGTTGGAAACCCGTATACTACGTGGTCAGCTTATAGAAGTGTTTAAAATACTTCGAGGCTTCGATAATGTAGACTACACGGAAATTTTCAACCTTAGCGAGGGCAGAACGAGAAATCAAGGCTACAAACTTGAACTGAAGCGTTACAACCGTGATCTGTGTGGTAAATTTTTCACATGCAGCATCTGCGGTAGCTGGAACGCACTTTAGTGGAAGTTTTCAACTGCAATTCTGTTGATCAGTTCAAGTCATGTCTGGACAAAGTCTTGAAAAGTGGCGGTTTGGGCACTTAAGTCGGTGTGCAGAACTGTGCATGCTCAGCTGTTAGCCCAAAGGTACCCTCTTTGAATGGACCGTAATGTCTCCTAGGGTACATCTTGTCCTTGTAGCTCCTGGTAGTTATCTCTCTCTCTCCCCTGGAATTCGCGAACAACGAGTTCCTGACTCAATGAGCGAGAGAGCCGACGAGAGGCAATAATACCCTCCACTTGGTTTTCACCTCTGAGGATGACATCGTTGAGGATCTCTCTGTAGGCAAAGAGCTCGGTGGCAGTGATCACCGACTAGTCAGATTTATAGTCAAGGTTCCGAAGGTAGAGTCTGCGACTGGTAAATCGAAGAAACTTGATTTGAGAAGAGCAAACTTTGCAGGTCTTCGTGCTGGATTGACTGATGCGAGGCTAGAGTATGCGAGGATATTGAAGATCGTAGAATAGATTCAAAACTACGTTAATGAGTCTTCAATCACGATTCATCCCTTTGAAAAGCCTCCGTCGGTCTTATGTTCAACCGGAGTGGTTTAATCGATAAATTAGTCAACTGCTGAGGGAGAAAAGAACGGTGTACCTGCAGTCAAAGATTTATGGAGACTTTGAGGAGTACCGTTGGCTAGCTAGGAGAGTGAATCCCAGTATAAGGGCGGCAAAGCGTGCAGAGGAGCTCCGAGTGGCTAGACTTTGCAAGGAAAATCCCCAAAAGTTCTTTGGTTATGTAAACAGCCGTAAACCAATCCATCGCACGATTGGCCCTTTAATTAATGAGGAGGGGTCATCAAAGCATTCAGATGCAGAAAATTTTAACCTCCTCAAAGACTACTTCTCTTTAGTGTTTACTGAAGAGAGTGGTCCCATCTCCCAGCCTACAGATTCCTACTTGGGTGAAAAACTGGAGGAAATGGACTTCACTCAAGAAAAAATAGAAAAAAAGATCACTGATCTAAAGCCGAATAAGCCCCCTGGCCCGGACGGGTTTCTACCTAAAGTGTTGAAAAAAGTGCGCGATGAAGTGTCACGACATTTGATCACAAACTTCAACATGTCAATCCGGACCGGATGCGTTCCTAGAAACTGGCGTGAAGCGGAGGTAACTCCTATTCTCAAAAAGGAAGACCCTAGGCAGCCTTCGAACTACCGACCTATTAGTTTAACCTCAATAGTCCGTAAAATCAAGGAAATCATCTTGATGGACAAAATGACGTCATATTTAGAGTACAACCTGCTACTGAGGAGTTCCCAGCACGGTTTCCGAAAGCAATGGTCATGCCTAACGAACCTTGTGGAATTCTTTCACCTGGTTTTCAGTGAGCATGATCAGGATAAGGGGGTGGATGTTATCTACTTGGACTTTTAAAAAGCCTTCGATAAGGTACCACACCGCCACCTCCCATAAAAATTGCGTGCGCTTGTCATAGACGGAAAGGTAGCAGGTTGGATAAAGAACTGGCTAAGCGGCAGACGGCAACGGGTGGTGCTGAATGGACAGGCTTCCAAGTGGGTGCCTGTTATTAGCGGTGTACCGCAAGGTTCTGTCCTGGGACCACTACTTTTTATCATCTATGTCAACGACATGGATGACGACATGGTTGCGAAGATTTCTAAATTTGCCGACAATACCAAGCTTGGTTTGAACGTTGCAAAGGAAGGAAACATTGCCCACCTACAAGAAGATCTCCGGGAGATTGTGGATTGGTCGGACACGTGGCAAATGCCTTTTACCGTGAACAAATGCAAAATGATGCATATCAGCCACACTTCTCTAATCACGGTTTATCCTTAAGGGCACTGCTCTCAAATCCACTGATACCCAGAAGGACTTGGGTGTAACAATCACTAGTGAGCTCAAGTTATCGAAACAGTACATAAAGCGGAGAAAAAGGCCCAAAGGATGTTAGGCTATATAAAGCGACAGTTTGGATATCGAAACTAGGAAATAGTACTCTGTTTGTACAATTCACTTGTCCAACCGCTCTTGGAGTATGGCGTACAATTTTAGAGTCCTTCGTTTCGAAAGGATATCGCGAGATTGGAACGTGTGCAAGCCAGGGCAACCAAAGGTTACGACGATAGATAAGGGAATTACATCTGTTCTAGTTTGAGACCCGGAGACTGCGTGGTCAGCTTAGCGAAGTGTTTAAAATACTTCGAGGCTTCGAAAATGTAGACTACACTGATGTCTTCTAACTTAGTGAGGGCAGAACTAGAAATCATAGCTACAAACTTGAGCTGAAGCGTTACCACCGCGATCTGTGTGGGAGATTTTTCACATACAGCATCTGTGGTAGCTGGAGCGCACTTCAAGTTGAAGTTGTCAACAACAATTCTATTGATCAGTTCAAGTCGAGACTAGATAAAGTCTTGAAAGAGAGCCGTTTGGAGACTTAAAGCATGACGTGAGTGCTCTTCTAGAGCGTCATACTCACCCTTTACATGACTGTGCCACTCAAGTGTTCCCTTAAAGGTACCCTCTTTAAATTTATCGTAAGGTCTACTAGGGTACCTTTTTTCCTTTTTACTTTTTGTTACTCTCTCTCTCTCCTTCTCTCTCCCTTTCTCTCTCTCTCTCGCTGTGACTCGAGACCCCTTCACCGTGTCTGGAAGTCCGAAAGCAATAACAACGAATCATTAGAACTCATGTATAAATAAATGTGTGTTACATAGTCGGAGTGTCTCTTAGTCTACGTAGGCACCCCACGTCATTTTTTCCTATATAGTACCTTCTCGGTATGTATAGCAATGTCTTTTGAGTTACTTCTGTACCTTGTTACCGCTTGAGAATCGTTGTGACTACAGTCATCTTCATTTTGTATATGCACGTCTATCACTTCATTGATTCCGCCTTCTTGGGCGAGTATTCTTAAAACCAGTTTTTCGGTTGCCTACTCCTATGACCCTTTCCCAGAACCTGTTCTTCCGTTGTGTTTAAGTTCCTTTCACATCACGGCCATGACCCGAAACTCTTAGCGAGAACAAAAACTTCCCCCCAAATCCGTTAAAATACATCTAGGCTCACTATTTCGAGTTCAATTCATCGAAATGCGACTGAACCTAGTTTTCAAGGACGACAGAACCTTGGTGTGTATACATGCCTAAGTCAGTGTGAGGGGACATAGGTGAGGAAATATCTTTTGAGCGTGTGCATAATGGATGTGAATTGGTGTATAGGTAATGCATGTGTAATGTGTATATAAAAGTTTTTGTATGTGTATGCAAAAAAGGAGGCCAGAAGTAATCAGCGAAATCAACCAATTGGCAAAATTTCGAAAATTGGAATCACGGGTAGATATTTTGAAAATACATAACACCAACAGACAAAACGACAGACAGACACACCCAAAAGAAAGAAGTTTTATAAAATAAAATTATACCCGTTCAAAATGGTGAGGAATCGAACATGTGCTCTCAAACGCTTTTCCTTTCTTCGAGCCAATCTGGGCTACAATAAACAATATTCCTTTGGAAAGATGTGGATAGTATCCGAGTGGGTGTAGCATTAGCTCGAACTACAAGAAGTGTTTAGCAGCACAGCTTCAAATAGCCCAACTCATTTTTAATGGGTATAAATTTATTTAAAAATAACAGTTACCTTCCCTGCCCCCCTCTTTTCCTTTACATATAAATGAGGTGCAATGTACTTAAAAGTGATTGAAGATATTAAAAGAGTACTTACTTAAACTTACCTCTCCCTGAACGCTCATGACGAGGCATCTGAAAGCAACTGAGAGCAAATTACTCTCAATTCTAAGCTTATTTTGTTACGAAATATTGCCATTGTAACTCTTGTGGCTCTTTAAAGGGAAGATGTGTTGCAAGCGCTATCTCACCTAGTTACATCTTTTATTGCTGTAAAATGGGAAGCGATATTTTTATACATTGTTGAGGAAACCAATAATATAAAGTAATTTTTGTTTGTTTTGTTTTAAAAGTGAATCTGAAGACGTTGTAATGGGACCGATCTAGATACCATCTGAAAACGTCACATAACACAAATCGGGCAGGTTGTTGTACCCAGACCGGTCAGGGTGACCTGACAAATTGAAATCCGATTGCTACCCATACATGAATTTCTAGAGATAGATGTGGGTTCTGGCATGTGTATAGACGACCATGTACGAAAGAAAAAGACATTAAATCTTTTACTACCAATTTATTTAGACGAGTATGAAGTATATTTTTCAAGAATCTTATTAATGTTGAATTTGATCAGTTTTATAATCATCAACTCAGAAACTAGAATTACTGATACCTGGAATTATGTTATGGCGTATTACCAACTGATTGGAAATAAAAGATTAAAAAAGATTCTAATACATTGATCGTTTTTTTGTTTTTTTTCAGTCTCGTAGTATCCTTATCTGTTAAAGGGGGAAGGTAAAGGTATTGGGTATGCCACAACTTGTGCACTTTGCTCTGTATATTAGTTTCTTATCTATTTTTTGCAGTTTGACATGAGGCAGAAAGAGCTATTGTACTTTTTTACTATATTTAATAATGGCATTAGTCATTTAATGTAGCAATAGGCAAGGTGTCCATTAAATAAGGACTTCAAAAGAAAATTTAATAATTTGTAAATCTTTAATCTCACCAAAGTTAAACATTAGAAAGGTAGAAAATGTAATAAAATTTGTTATTATTAGTAATATATCTTTTAAGTAACCACAATCACAGTTAGAATGTTTGTGTTATCTCGCAAGCTTTCTCTAGTATCACAAACGACCATATATCCAAGAGCTTCTCAAATGGAGAGAAGAATTTATCTCATTTATGTTTTATTTTTTGTATCATTAATCAGCATCCATCGCATAAAAAATAAAATCCTCCACTTTATAATGGTACTTGTGTACCCATGCTGTAAAATAAATTTTATATCAGGGGACATGAATTTGGTCATAAAATTATGTGTGGCGAATTACTCGTAAATCTGCATATATTTAATTATGAGGATTGTTTGTCACGAATGAAATCTGTTCCTATCTGAGCTGCTTACCATTCAACTGAATTAGGAACGATAGTTATCGTATTAAATATAAAGCTGGGTTTAATGATGACTGTAGACGATTTGAAAATAAGAACGGTTAGATACTTTGGATTAGGAATAAGTACTTGGAATAAGTAAATTCAATTTAGGTCTGTAGCTCAGAGAGTGTAAACATTTCCGGCGAAAAATATCAACCTAGATAAAGGATTGGTTGCTCTCAAGCATGCAACTTTTGGCTAGCATCAACTGTCTTTGGCGGGTATGTTTCACAGTAGGGTAAGTTTCACTATACCTTAGTCATATCTTCATGAATTCACTTTCGGTTACGTGAAATTAAGAATCTTTTATTAGGCCTTGAATCTTATGAGGTATACACCCGAATAGTATTTTCCCATTTTTTTCTTAAAACTAAGTTATCTGTTATCTTCCGTAAATTAGTTAGAAGGTTTTTCTCTAATATGTTGGAAATGTTGCTAATGTTATTCCACTCAAATATGGAAGTAATCATCTCTTCCTTAGCTTAATTTTTGGCTTTTGCAAGGGATTGAGTGCTTGTGATGACTTTCTTACAAATTTCAGTTTTTACAGAAATTCTTAAACACTGGCTATGAAATTTAATGTTGCTTATCCCGTGTTAACCATAAGACCCTTGTTTTCAAACCTAGATGGGAGTTGGAGGAGCATACTTTAATATTATTGTTGAAATTTTAACTCAAAGATTTCAAGTAGCAATTGATGATGAACACCAGGAATGTAATTTCAGGTGTTTCTCAGGATAGTGCTATTATACCGTTGCTTAGAATTATTGAATCAAGATTATCGAAGAAAAGTGAGGAAGGTTAAGTAAGGCGTATTGGTAGGGGCTTTAGAGCACAAAGCAAGTATAATGATGTTTACACATATTACGCTGCTTTAATAATTAGGCGTTTGTACAATTTATTTATTTTCAATATTGCTTGATCTAATTTTAAATACTTTAGGTGAAAGTCCGTTCCAAGTTGAAACAATATTATAACTAAAAATATTTCCCACGATTTCCTTCTACTAGCAATTTAATTCTAATTATGCCAATTTTTTGCGTACTTTATTAAGCGCATATATTAAATCAAAGTTTATATTATCGTTTACTTTCAGAATTTTGAAGATTCTATCTTCAAGCTAGAACAATTTCATTTCTTTAATTCGCCTATATAGGGTTTGCTTTGCAGCTCCGAAATGAGCTTTGTCGCCCTTCGCTCTCTTCCCAATGTCGCGATATTCTTTAGCAGATAAACAAACCAGAACTAAATATCATATTCCAGACTATGACGCATGATGATTTGAACAGTGAAAATACTTTTTATCTACTCTTATATTAAAAGATTCTCTCAATCAAACTGAGTGTTTTATTTTAATTTTTAAATTGCTCGCAATTAATACATCAATATTTCGTTCTTCTGACAGCTTTTTTAATCGATGACCGATTAACGCGTAGTAATTTTCTATATACACTTCAATATGTCTTCTCTTATCACGAGCGCTCTCAGCTTTCCCAGAAATTTCTCATGGGAAACTGAATCGATCGCTTTATAAAATCAAGGCAAATAAAGTATACAGCTTTAGGACGATCATATTTTCCATCTTATTGTGAAAAAGTTCGTACAAATTCGTTAATCACGAGTGGCACCATATGAAACCGTGTTGTCTATCTTTAATTAATTAATTCTTTCAAGTGATCCACGATTTTGTCTTATACAATTGGCTGCCAGAGTAGTAGGTATATAATTTGGTGTGGTCTTTCCTTTCCCCTCCTCCCTTTAAAAAAATAGAGTAATATTTGCTGATTTAATTTTTCAGTAACAATACTGTTTCAAAGATTTGTAATTTTTATCTATATAATCACTAAATTCGATCTGTGAGCAATTATGAAGATGATGCTCGCCAATATGCGTTGATCCCATCTCCTTTGCACGATAGACCAAATGGCCGAATCTGTTAACGTAGATGTCAAAAGTAGTGCATGGTGCAAATTTTAGGGTAGGGGATGATGCTGAACCGTAATCAAAACTTGAAGTAGGGTTTTTACTCGGTCCAGGACATTATCCACTCAACCTCTCTTACGTCTCCCCATTGGCACTGTATCATTGAGGATAAACAGGTATTTTATGTCTCTAGGTGTCAATCTTAATTCTAAATTCACTTTTGAGAATCCTATCTGGTCTTTCTCTTCGTTTTCCTTACAAAAAATTTGAATTTTTAGAGTATTTCAAAATTTGGGAGATCAAAACTTCCTAATGAATAGTTTTAATTCTTTTATTTAGGAATGTTTTAAATATTGTTAACCAGTTTGGTCTTCTTCAACTCACTCTCATCTTAAATTGGTGAAGAAATATTTGAATAATATTAAACTTTTTATTCCATATTTTACTATTCATCTCTGGCACCGATGTTTAATTAGCACACCCTGTAGGCTCCATCTTGTAGATGGAGATCTACCCGGAAGAAACCAACCAGAACAAAATACTCTAAACAGAGTCAATTCTAAGAGTCTTGCCTTTTTGTAAGATTCAACATCGCGCAGAAGTTTTGTTCGAGCGGTGAACAAGCTATGTAACGAGCTTAGAATGAGCTATGGAATGAGCTTGTAATAAGCTATCTAATGAGATTAGAATGAGCTATAAAATTAGCTTGTAATAAACTATGCAGCGAGCTTAGAATGAGTTATGGATTGAGCTTGTAATAAGGTATAGAACGAGCTTAGAATGTGATATGGAGTGAGCTTGGAATAAACTATGGAATGAGCATGGAGTGACCTATAGAGTAAACTTGAAATGAGCTTGTAAAGAGCTATGGAATAAGGTTGGAATGAACTATGGAATGAGGTGTTGGAATAAGCTATGGAATGAAACTATGATGAGCTATGGAATGAGGTTAGAATGAGCTATGGAATAAGGTTGGAATAAGCTATGGAATGAGCTATAAAATGAGGTATTGGAATGAGCTATAAAATGAGGTTGTAATGAGCTATGGAATAAGGTTGGAATGAACTATGGAATGAGGTGTTGGAATAAGCTATGGAATGAAACTGGAATGAGCTATGGAATGAGGTTAGAATGAGCTATGGAATAAGGTTGGAATAAGCTATGGAATGAGCTATAAAATGAGGTATTGGAATGAGCTATAAAATGAGGTTGTAATGAGCTATGGAATGAGGTTGGAATGAGCTATTGAATGAGGTTAGAAGGAGCTATGGAATGAGGTTGGAATGAGCTATAAAATGAGCTTGGGATGAGCTATGGAATGCGGTTGGAATGAGATATGGAATGAGTTTCGTAGTTATGTTTTTAAATGGTTTGAGCTTCAGGAGTTCAAATTAAGGACCAATACAGTTTTTGTTTTTTTATTTGTCCTCCTTTATATAGTTTAGTTTTCACTTCAGTATTACATTTTCCTTTACATTCTTTCCTCTCCTGAAGCCCTTGGTTTTAATGCTTCTTGCTTTTCTAATTAGGGTTGTATCTTGACTAGTGATAATAATAATAATAATAATACACGAACATATTCTTCTTAAGAAAATATGTCCCATGCCATCGGGTTAATATGGATGCAAATTTTGCCTTTACCGCCTATAAAGGTTGCCTTTGAATGCGCCAGGAGGAGCGAAATAAAAAAAAAGCTTCTTAGTTTATTGATAAGAATAGAATAAAAATAAAGGATTCATAGATACGAATCTTTGGCTTAATAAGGTTCAAAGGGTTCATTTATGCAATTAACTTGAAGCGATATTACATATTACAGAACAACAAAAGCGAAGACAATTGACACTCGTGATGAAACAGAATTGTGTTTACTTCTTCAGTGTATACACAAAAACGACACAGGACTGATCAGGATGTGCATGGGGGTGAGAGTAGACGCACATTCCTACTCTATCAAGGTCATGATTATTTGAAGGTTCACATTTTCTAAACTAGGTCCTGGAGAGGCTAAAATATATAAGGTGATGTGAAAGAGAGAGAGGGAGACAGACAGAGAGAGACGTAGAGAGTCGCAATGAGTCTACATAAAAACAATGCATTCCATAACGAGGAGATACTATTTATGAAAACCACTAAAATACAGCTTGATAAAAGCATAATAACGATGAATACTCTCTCCACTCCCATCTCTCACCCGCCTAAGCGGAAAGGGCAAAACAACAAAAGATGCCTGAGTCTTTTAGAAAAGGCAACAACCAGGATATTAACCTATCTCTATTCAATTTAGGCGTAATATAATCCATTCGGTCAATCTTATCTGTAAATTGCTCAGCACTAGAAATAGGTTACGAGGGATTCAGATCGTTTTATTATACAAAACAACAACATTTATTCATCAAAGTAGATCCTCTAAATTAATATTACCACGGCTCTATTATCGTTTAACTAAACAGTGGATCCCTTCCTTGAAGAATTCATTCGGTTTTGATGAAATTTATTTGATATCCATTTCTGCCTCCATGCCATAACAAACTTTGCCATTTAAGTAATGTTGCAATGACTTAAATAAATGGTAATCACATTGAGCAAAGTTCGGTGAATGTGCAGGATGAAGAAGAAATACCTACGTAACGCAATAATTTATTCTTGGGTCACACATGCCAAGTGTGGGCGTGCAACGTCATGATGGAGGAGAACAGATACACATTCGGTTGACCACTAAAGGAGATTTTTGTTTAAACCTTCATTTAAACGTCGCAATTGTTAAACAGTTAAGTCCATAGTAACTGTTTGATTATTATTGAGGAGCTCGTAGTAAATAACTCCTTTCACATCCCACCGAATGCCTTCTGTTAGTTGATAACAAATCTAAGAGTAGGAATAGGTTTTCAGTTGTAATAAGTCCATTTTGTGTGTTTGTTATTGCAGTTAAGAACCCCCTCTTCCTCTGATTTAACAATTTATACACAAATGACTCACATGCATTTCAAGCCAATATAAATTAAGCAATATTTACACGTTGTAAACAAGGAAATATTGCAGCTCATGTGGCACCCAAACACCAATTTTGTAGAATTTCCGTTTGTAAGATGTTTGCGGTTTCATGATGCCATTTAAAATTATTTCCATGTAAGCATGCCTTGTAAATCATTAGGCTCCCTAAGAAAATCAAGATTAATTAGAGTATCGCGGCCGCTATCATCACAATATTTTACCCTGGAATAGCTGAACGGAATGTTTTGAACCAACGCTAATATTTGCGAATATTCAACACATTTTCATACACTTCTGTAATTTTTTTTACTGATAATGTAATATTTACGTTATTGTATTAGGAAATCATGATAAGCCTTATTGTGTTTCCTTTGTCGTTATTACTAAGGACGGGTTATAACAAAATGTAGCTAAAAAGCCCTAAGCATTGCTTGTTTTCAAATTGTCTAGACATTTATATAGATTAACATATGCCTAGAAGTTGCTAGTTATTTTTAAACATTTTGCAGAAAATAGGGAACAATTTAAACAACTCAAAGAAACATTTTTATTTCTCATAAAAACTAACTTAATATCTTCACCACCTGATGTCATATAGCTCTTGGGGGTAGCTTGTTCTTAGTCCTGAACTCTGTACATAATTTCGAATTTTCAACCGTGGTTACAAGTCCTATTCAGGCTTAATGCGAACGACTTCTGGTGATCACGAAATAATGATAAATTTTGAACCCCTCTAACAGAGGATCATGCAACCTCTTAGTCTCTAGTAAGAAGAAACCGATCTCTTGAAGTCGAGTTGGATAGCTTACTCGGTAACACAATTTTTGTTCCTGGTCACTGTTATTTTACAGCTCTTTTTATTCCAAAAATATAGAAAATAGCCATTATTTATCTTAAACTTTGGTTTTGTGGCTTGTAAGATGAAATATTTACTAAAAATAGCCAAATTTTGTTTTTTTGATTCATTGTAAATCTAAAAACAACAAGAAGGAAAGTCCCTTCAATGACCTGCGGCGTTTTGTGATAAGATGATAAATGGTTATTGTATTGATGGTTTCCCATCATGCAGCCCATTTGGCCATAGCTTTTCACTAAGTTCTAAACTAATTCCGCATAATTGTCAGCCTTGTGGTTGCCCCAAAAGCCCTGACACACCGAAAAAAACTCTTTCGGGCTTGTTTTACCTTTTTAGTAAGCTTTTCGGAGAATTCTGATTAGACTATCGATTTTCCTGATATGTGGTCCAACAGGGACACCAGCTTTCACCTCTGCCTCAGAGAGTTTGGGAAAGAAATTTTGAAGGTAGTTGAAGACTGCACACTCTTTGTTAATAGTTCTTACAAACGGCATCATGATACCTAGTTTTAAGTTCAATGGAAAGAACAATACTATTTGAAGATCTATTAATTTCTCATGCTTGACAATATTTCCTGCAACAGAGAACTCAGTCCTTTGTGGGCAGTGCTTCTTGTAGTAATGTGATGTGGCAGCACATGGGAACTTGGTAAACCTCCCTGGAGACCCATCATAAATGCAATCATTTGGAAGTCTTTACTCACTTCCCAGCCATACTGCTTATAGGTAAAAGCTTATAACAGGAGCTTGCTACTGCTGTAGTTGTACATGAGCTATAATGAATGAGCCAAGGGAAGGGATGGGTGATTATTCCATTTATCGAGAACAACAACTTCAATGTTTCTTGAAGAGTTGTGAATGAAGAGCCTCCGCTCACCTAAAAATCAAAAGATCAGTCTTTGACTTTGACAACGTCATTAAGGTCTCTTTGGTTTGCATAGTATAGATTTCTCTCAACAGCCATATTTCTGACACTGTAATCTACATCTTCACTGATATTTTCAGCTCCTCAATTGTTACTTTTTCTGAGGGGGGCTTAATCTTTTTTGGAGGCGTAAATAAAGGAAAATAAGCACTGTGTGATACTGGTACAATATAGGATGAAGATCTGGATAAGAAATAGCAGGTGAAATTTTGCCACTATAAGTAGCAGTTGCTTGAATGATCAGTGGTTTCATGCCAAATCCTTGAAATGGCAAACTTCATGGCTTTTCTTTTACCTCTGAACCAGCTTTAAAAAGTAAAAAAATATATACTTTAATGTTCATTTGTCTTATGAAAACATGATTGCTTAAATACTTGTGACATTTAATATTTTACTCTTTACAACAAACAATTATTTCTTACCTTCAAATGTTTTCTTGCAGTGTTTACAAGCTAAATGAGGTGCCCAGGGTTTTTTTTTTGGCCTAACTAGTTTTGCCAAAGTATGCTTGTATGTTTCACATATTCTCATTGTTTCTGTCACCAAAAATTATTGGTCTTGTTTGTCAAAAACTGTCCGGAGATATAACAGAATACATCTGGAGGATTATTGCCGCCTCTTGATGCGGTAATTTAGCGAACACCTTTTGGAATCCAAGAAAAAATAAGCCCACAGCTCGACAAATACCTTGTTCTCTCATAATTCCACGGCAAACTCCAGCATATTAGTTTAGCACGATCGTTTCTATAGAATCTATGATGCTAAGCTTTAATTTAATGGTGCAGAATCAGTTACTCGTTTGTCCTATCACCATTTTAGGCTCCCTTAAACCTTGCCTAATACTAAACTCAAGCTTATGGGCCAGTAGATACAATCACAGTTTAGATAGATTTTCTTAAAGATCGGAGTAACATTAGCCATCCGCAACTCCATTGAAACCTCTCCCCTTTAGGAAGATGCAGTGAAGATTACGGATAAATGGAGTGCCACATCAACTTTGAACTCACACAGGACTCATGGTAAGAAACCGTAGAGACCAGGCGATTTGTCGACTTAACTGTACCAGCCGTCCTTTAATTTTTTTGCCTCATCTGAAAATCTCACACTTGTTCTCGGTATCTCGTCGTTACTTACTCTCAGATAAAAAACAGTGGAAAGTAATCGTTAGAACTTAGAAAATTTTATGGTCCAAATGTCGTATTTTGCTTCTACTGCCCTAAAGCCGGGCTAAATGCTGCCGAACTGGCTTTCAGCTGTTCACAACGTGATGTTCTCCTTGGAGTTCTCTCCAAAGAAACGTTACTTGAACCTTCTCTTTATTTTTGAGCTTTCAAACCAGTTATTTTACCTTGTAACTTTCTAGGTATTGTCCGTTTCTATTCACTTTCTACTTCCTATTAACCTTATTCCTGATGACAGTCACAATCTCAAGACTAAAACACATTGGGTGTAGTTTCGCGGTTTTCAAAATCTTTGCGGGAATGTAGTCAGCTTGTTCCTCCAAACACCCAAACACTGTTCTTTGAACGTGATCAAACTGACACCATTAAGAGAGGCTAACTCTCTGAGCGCTGTTTTGAACCAGGTAGAGTCTTTCAGCCTAAAGTTTAACTTTCTGCAGCGTGCATTGTACTCTTCAAAGGGTGGAATACTAAGGACACACCTAGCTATATTGTGGTAACTACCCCCACAAAAACTCGTCTAAAAACAAACTAGTGGCGAGGTTGTCCTTAGTAGTTAAGTCTAAATCTAAAATATTATTCTCTCTCGTCGTCTTGCACACCAACTGGAACATGAAGAGAAGACACTGTTGCCAAAGTCTACGAATCTTTAAAAAAGTAGCGAGAGGATCGGACTTCGGCAGGAGGAGCATTCCATAGTCTAGGAGCACAAACTTAGAAGGAATGGTCACCCATCGAGCAGAAGACAGAACGAGGAGTGTTCAGCAGGGGAAGCGAGATTAGACCGGAGTGCACGAGGAGTTTGACGACGGGAGAGGGCAGACGAGAGATAAGGTGGAGCCTCGGGGTTTAGGGCCTTGTAGGTGATGAGAAGAATTTTATAGTGGGTACGGAATCGAATAGATAACCAGTAGCTCCTGTAACAGAGGCATCGAAGGAGAGAACTGGGGGCAGCGAAGAAGGAGCCGGGCAGCATAGTTTTAAACTAGTTGTAGGGGGCGAAGTGACGAAGAAGGGAGATTCACTAGAAGAGAATTGCAGTAGTCTAAGCGTGAGGTGACGAAAGCATGAATAGCAGTCTCAAGGCTTCGACGTTTAAAATGGGATCGAACACGTGAGAAGTTGTGGAGGAACCCGAGGGAAGACTTACAGATACGATGGATGTGTGGTTTAAACGAGAGTTGCTCGTCGAAAATAACACCAAGATTCTTGACGGTAATAGAGAGGTGACATTGGTTTCCTCAATGTTGAGGGAGGGTAAGAGAGCTTTAGATTTCTTCACCATCAAAGTGGTACCAACAAGGGAAACTTCAGTTTTATCGTGGTTAAGTTTGACAAAGTTGGCAGACAGCCAGTCATTTATGGAGGTGTAGGCCAAAAGGAGGTTGGTAATTGATTGAGAGAAGGACACAGGGGATGAGGAAAGTGTGAAGACGATCGAGGAAGACAATGCGGTCGATGGTGTCGAATGCAGAGGAGAGGTCTAGGAGGACTAGAAGACTCAAAGCTTCCTTTCTAAGATGTGATGGCCTATGTATATAATGGTCTTATGACAAGTTTATCCTTTCCCTCCTTAACATCTAGCTATATGACTCTGTGTTAGTATCTGTTTTCACAACATTTGAGATTATCCCCAATATAAATACTCACTCCTCCTTCTTACTTTGTTCTTATTTCTATGAAACATATTATAACCATTAATCTCGACCTCCAGTCTATAGTTCTTTTCTGACAAATCAAGCCATGACTCTGTTATCGTAATAACATCAAAATTCTCTACACTCACTCGCCCTCTTGACAAATCCACCTTATTCCTAATGCTAATAATATTTGTGTAGTAAATTTTCAACGTCTCTATATTTATGGTCTTTCCATTACTACACTTTACCTTCCTACTCTTCCGCTCATTTTCCCGTCTGTTGTGCTCTAAATTTATCTGATTGCCCTCACCCATACCTGTCTCACCCAACTTACTCTCTCTGCAGGGCGGATTTAGGTATGGGCATCTTTCCAGGGGCGGCATGGATTGCTTGGGGAGGAAACCACCCACTAACTGAGGGCGACCCTCCTTTTTCTATCCTTGTTCCTTTATTTTTGTTATTTATGGTTGTTATTCATATAGTTTGTGTTGTTATTTAGTATTTCTAAATATATTTTGTTGTTACACTTATAAGCAATGATTATTATGTATTATTGCTCCAAATAGATAAATAATAGTAATAAACGAAACAATAGTTGCTCCCGGCTGTTTTTGAAGAGGCCCTAACAGTTGAAGAGGGGCTCTTAATGGGAGTTTCTCCCAGAATGCCATACCTGCCAGAACCTCCACTGTCGGACAGCCTTTACTTATACTACACTCGAGACAGTCACTCTATACTTTCACACCCTTCCCCCTCAACTGCAGCTCATCCAATGCATACAAATCCACCCTTTCAAAAATCTCGCTCCATGTATCTAAAAACACTAGTCCCATACTATCACACACTACTTTCACTCTCTCATTTATCCCAACTGCGCCCCACATCCACTCACTGCTACTCTAAGCCTAGACAAATTTCCGGGTACTACACACCTCATACTATTATTCCTAAACTTTCCTAACAAATCCCTATATCTAGACACTTGCTCCTCCGATCTAGATTTCCCTATGTTATTCACTCCTACATGTAAAACAACTGCATCTCTTTCAGCTCCATCCACTATCCTTTCAATTCTCTCACTCACATCCGCTACATGTGCACTTGGCAAACAAACCCCCATCCTCCTCTTGCGCCCACGTTCACAAAAAATACTGTCTAAATACCTAACCTGTGAACCACCCACCACAAGAAGTTCAGAAGCTTTATTTGGTTCACATGCACCTATAACCACCCTTCATCTCCATGACAACCTAGTCGCCTATGTGGGTTGATTATTTTTTTTCTAAAATGAAGCGACCAAATCGCAACAGTGGTCTTCCGAGGCATGCGAACGGTTTTCTCACATCAAAGTGGTTTTTGTTGACCTTAATTGACTCCTTGGTTTACCCATGCATAGTGTCTCTAACAGCGTTGCCTTTGATATGCCCTGAACTCATGTTGGCAAGTCACTACACCAGAAAGTTATTGAATTTTAGCAACATCTCAGGGTCTCTCTCTCTCTCTCTCTCTCTCTCTCTCTCTATATATATATATATATATATATATATATATATATATATATATATATATATATATATATATCGATCTATCTATCTCTCTCTGTATGTGTTTCTCTAAAAAAAGTACGTCATGTCTTCTTGGAACTTCTCTAAATGTACTTTGACGTCAAATATTTCCCGCAATATTTGGAAAATAAATTTACGATATTCACTTATTATAAGTCTTTGTTTTGTGTTCATTTCGCCGCTTGTACTAAGCCTTCTTTGCATTCTTTCGTCGATGTTTGTCATTTATATTTTATCCTGAAGCTTACGAGTAAGATTCTTTATGTTTCTGGTTCCTCTAACTTGATACCGTTTTGATCTCTCGCATATCAGCAATTTTGGCCACGCAACTCTCCCGACCCCTAAAAGATGGTGCCAGGTGTCGCATGGGTAATTCTGTTCTAACTTACATCTGTTAATTGCGTGACCCCCACCCACGGCCCCGACTCTGACAGAGGGATATGCGGCTATATACCTCCTACACATTTTCACATCCTCTACTTTCACTTCTTTCTTTACATATCTTTCCTTACAAACCTTCTGACGGAAATTGCCTCACTGGTTTTAATTAAGAAAACCCGAACCTCACCTAACATCCCGTTTGCTGAGGAGCAGAACATCTAAACGCAACTCGTCGTTCGATAAATGGAATTGCAGGAATGTTCTTTCAGGCGCAAACTATCAGACGTTTAATTGCCTGACTGTCGTCGTCAGCAAATTCCACTCGCCTGCTTTTCTTGCCAAACCGCCAAATTCCATTATTATAAGAAAGCTCATCTTTTCCCCTTTCATCTGCATCCGTCGCTTTTCATATCGATATTCTTGGCGTTATTCTTCACTCACGTAGTTATATATATATATATATATATATATATATATATATATATATATATATATATATATATATATATATATATATATATATATATATATATATATCATTAATTGTCGATCTATTTTCTCGTTTGGCTGTAGCTTTACCGATTCCTAATACTTGAACATTGACCATTACTTGATACCTCTTCTACGATCATGATTGATTTGGGGGACCAATTACAATCTCATCAATGTCAATCGCTCATGTCCATTATTGACCCCTTCCCCATTCGTACCATTAGTGATTATGCTCAATGCAACGGATGAATTGAATGGCTCTACCTTCATTCTTTCTACTGTCTCTTCGCTCCACAGATGCATCGAACACGTGGGCTGCCAAGCTTTCGCTGATCCTTCTTGGAATTTTTTCCTCATTCAAACAAAATTTGTTGTGTGCCTGCAGAGCTGGTAAATGGTACACATCTTAGACTGTTGGGTTAATTCTTTTTCTTCTTTGATATTCCTTTATCATTTACTCGTGACTAATTTGCATATTTTCAGACTTTGGTACAGGCGATAGCTGAGGTTTACTCGGTTGCTTCAAGAGTGCTTGCGAATCAAGTTGCCTCTGTGTCAAAATATTTGACATCGTTTTCGCAAGTTTTGGACTGTTGAGACTCAGCTCGTTCTCTGATATTGCCCTTTTGCGCTGGCGAGATAGAATAATGCTGCAGAGTCGCGTAGGAGCGATAATAATATTACCCTCTCATCGTGGTAAAAGAGAATAGTAATACTTTCTCAAAGTGGCAAGAGAAAATAATATTGCCCTCTCAAGTTAGCATGAAAAAATAATATTGCTCTTTCATGGTGTCTAGAGATACGAATATTGACTCTCGCGGTGACAAGTGAAAACAATATTGCCCACTCACGGTGTCAAGAGATAATAATATTATCATATCATGGTGGCAAAATATCATAATATTTGTATCAAACGGTGGCAAGAGAGGATGATTTTGCCTTCTCATGGTGCCGCGAGAGAATAATATTTCCCCTCGCAGTGGAAAGAGATAACAATATTGCCCTTTAGCGTTGACAATTGATAATATCATTGCCTTCTCACCGTAGCAAGAGATAATAATGTTGCTTTCTTACCTTTTTGCAATGCTTCTGATTACTTTCTTTAAGCGTGCGCCCGATTGTAGTTGAGATCCAAAGGCGGTTTATGTTCGTGCTTGTAGCTAGATGGTGCTTATGTCGCTGGAGACATTGTTCAGTAATTCTGATAAATACATTTAAATTCCAATTACTTTTTAGCTATGTTATTGGCCTCGAGATTTTCCGTATCTGTATTAGTCCCATTCTCACATCAAAAGATCCAAATTAGAGTTTCGAAGTTTGGCATCACTGTACACTTCTTTCTCCCTGACGTTGGAGCCCTCAAACTGTGTTATTTATTTTTAATGTGTTTCCATACTTTCTTTAATCAGAGTGAGTGCGGAAACAAAATATTTGACGTACGCAGGGAGCTAGCCGCATATTATCCATATAGGTCTAAAATTAACCTTAATAGAGTGAAATCGACACATAATCCAACGGTCTCTGCGGCTTTAATTAATAAAGGGATCAAGAAATGGTATAATGAGCTCTCGTATTCTGTACTTGTCGCAGGCGAATGGTCAATTGTTTTATTGCTATGTACATTTGCCCAAATTACTCATACCAAATTTGAAAAAATATTTCCGATAAATGTAAGTTAAATATGATCTAATTATTCTTATGCCTTATAAATCGTCGAATAGTTGTGGATAACTTTGGCTGGTCTTGCTGTGCTGTGCTGTGCTGCCAAGTTTTAGTATTTTTCATAACACGTTAGTTGGAAAAATAATTACAAGGATAAAAATCAAATAACTAAATGTTAATGAGAATATTGTGCGATGTCGATGATTTAAAAATTAAATAAATATATAAAGTTAATTACTCTGTGAAAAGGAAAAGTTGGCATCCGTTTTGAAACAAATCCGTTTCAAAATGTTTCCACAGCGATGCTTGAAATACCACAATACAGTCAAAAAAAAAAATCACCAATAACTCTATAATTTAAGAAGGGGATTTTTTTTGTCTTTGAATAATAATTTCATCTTAGTTTGGTTATGACTTATGTTTTTTATCAAAGTTATTTTTAAAACCAAAGAATTACAAATGGTGAAGTTCAGAAAATTTATTTTTATATATCTTCTTCTATCACTCCATATTTTAGCAACATGATATTTTGAAAGGGGGGAAATTTAGTTTCGAGTTTCTTTTTAAAATTATTATAATTGGCGAAGTTCAAAAAAATTATAAAAATTTAACTATGGTTGCTTTTTTTTAGATTTTAAATTTTAATCTTAGTAGCGAAGCGCAAGCTCATCCCGTAGGGAGGGAGGGGGAAGGGGCGAAGCCATTGCCTGGTATATTTATAACTAAATATACACAAAACAATCCATCTATCATCATATAATAAAATATTAAATTGTCGCTGAACGAAATTACGAAATTCAACGTAAATTGTGACATGACTAATTGTGACTACTCTGCCGTCTTAAGGCAAAAAGCATTAACTGCAAAATTGTCAATTTTGGGAAAACGCAAAAAACGGATTTCGGCCTCAAATAAGGATCTGATAACATTAATCGTAATTTTTTTTTTTTAGGGGGGGTAATTGTAAGCATTCATCTATATGAATCTTGCAATATAATTTGGTTTAATCAGTTAATAACTTCAATATATTCAAATTTGTCCAGTAAATTTTGACTTAATGCTTTTTACCTGAAAACAGTTATAATAATTGGGTCATCTTATAATAAAATGATTTTTGTGGAAAAATGGTATAGGTATACCTATATCTAAATAATTGATAGGTACTCTATTGGTAAATACATATTTTATCATTTTAACTTTTACCAGAAAAGTTTGGAAAGGAAAATAAAAAAGATACATTGTAAAGCAATATTATTACAGAAAACAGAAAGAAAACATTGTAGACAACATAACTAGGTGGTAATTGAAAATATTTTTTCCTTAGTTAATGCAGAAAACCTAAAAATAAAAAAAATCTTTGGTAAAACTTTACTTTTCCTACATAACTAATTGCAGCAAACAAAAGACAACACGATAATGAAAGAGAAATATTTGCAAAAATAATGAAAATTATGGCAAATCTTATAACTGGATAATAGAGCAAAAATAGTTCAAAAGTATACCTAGGTATATGAATAGAGCTACCTACCTATACGTAAGAATATCAATTTAATTTTTTTTCCAACAAACAAAATCTTGCAATTATTGAAACCTCATTGCTGCATACGTAATGTCAGCAATCAAAAGAAAAAAATTGGGGTTTATACGCTTCCAAGAAGATCTGGGCTGTTCTTGCTTTCTGGTAAATTGATCCAAAAAATTTTCCTTTTTTCAGGCATTAAACTTACAGCTTGTCTAAAATATTTTCTTTCTTTTCTGAAGATAAGCCTCTTGGGCAATCTGACATAGGTTTTTCCAATAATTTTTTTGTGAAATTTAAACTAGCATGAACAAAGTCTGCAACTTTAAAGTCTCCCTTGTAGTTGGTTTTATATTTTAAGATACGGCTACCCTTTTCAAATTTTGCTTCCACAATCTCTGCTAACAATGGAAGGTTTGTTTCTTTTATCCCTTCACGAAGCCGAGTTTTTCTCTTGACCGAAATATCCGGAATATCGTTAAAACAGGCACTAAAATTAATATCTAATACTTTCAAATTTTTAACGGATGCATCAATAACTGATTTCAAATCTTGATAGTCATAGATATTATCCTTTTTCCTAATATTTTTTTCTATGTGGCCGTGGATGCCATCGGCGGCCATGAAGGTGTGCCCAGGCACTAGATACTTAAAGGTGATGCTATTGACTTGTTCACTGGTGTTAACAAGGATTATCATTGCGCTGTAAAGTGCCCAATTCTTATTTTGGGCGGTGCAATTGTCAGCCCAAAAAATGAAATTAGCAGCATCCCTTTCTGTTTTTATTAAGTCTAAATAAGCATTGGCCACATGTTCCTTGTTTCGGCCAGCAATTGATTCTGTCCAGAGGACTGCATAATGATTATAAATTGATTTTTCTTTTTGGCCGATACATGCAAATGTCTCATTAAAAATTATCAGGCGTGGAGTAAATACACAAGTTTTTAAACCTTTCATAATAGGTAAAAGAAGTATCTTTTGCATATCAACAGCAAAAACTTGGGTTGTAGAATCCCATTTTTGAGAGCAATCGTAATCATATGCTCTTCGTGCATCTTTTGCAAGTTCATTATGCATAGTCCATTTTGCTTTCAGTGATTCATCTAATATACCTGAATAATTTTTAAAATATAAACAGGTGTCGCAAAGATCAGTAGAGTCAGTTCCAAATCCAATATTTAGTTTGTTAAACACTCTTGAGTATGTAGCGTAGGAGCAAAAATCAGGGTTCTCTTCAATAAAGGTTTTATATAAATCCTTCACTGTTAATTCAGGGGATAAATATCTTCTATTTGGAGCGTGCTCCCTCCTATAATGCGAAATTTGGGGATTCATCTTTTCTATGTGATCAATAATGATTTCTTCATTTTTCTTGTTGCTAGGTTCATGTTTTCCCCTCATATCAAAAAACTCAAAATCACTTAAAGAATTTGATCCACCTAAACTAGTAGAAGCTTTTTTAAACACATTCAAAATAATGCGATTACTTGAAAAGCCTATTGTGTGTAAAAACATTGTCTGACACACTTTGAATTCTGACCCTGACTCATTTAAGAAAGTGTATACGAAGGTGCATGACTTTGTAAAGCATGAGGAATTGGAGCGTCTGCGCTCAGTCGTGGGTTTTTTTTTTTATTCTTCCTAAAAGCCACTGCTTTTGAACAGATTTGTCCATTTTCCAAAACTCACTATGTATGGTATTCCGCAATTCAGGAGAAGTGGATTTAGTACACTGTTGCTTACACGAATCTTTGCAGGGAGGAAGCAATGGATGTTTTTCTCTTTGAGCTTCTAATTGAGCTTTAGCTGTTCGTAATCTCTTTGATTTTTTTCTTTCATCAGCTGCTGCAGTTTCTTGACTATTTTGTTCAGGGGGAAGAAGTTGAATATTCTGAGAGGGTTCTTGAGGGCTTTGTTCCAGGAGAAGAAGTTGATTATTCTGAGAGGGTTCTTGATGATTTTGTTCAAGGGGAATTTGAATGTTCTGAGAAACTTCTTGATGTTCATTTTCATCTATACTCCTATTTGATTCAGCATCATCATCATTTGGAATTACTCCACTGTAAAGGATAAAAAAAATTTATTAGCTTATTAATTATATAGAAAACGATATAGAAAATTGAGCTATATATATTATATATGTATATACTATGATATAAGTCTGATCTTATCTGTGTGTGTGTGTGTGTGTGTCACACTCTGCAGAGCCTAAATGGGGGCGTATTGGGAAAAAAAATATATATCATCTTATGTAATTTGGGGCTGCGGGGTGCTTAAAACTATTTCCAAGTCCGTATGACCAATGGTTAAAAAGTTATGAACCAAAAACTTGATCTATATATAACTTTTACATGCACAGAAAGACATCCAAAACTCTATTTCACATAAATTTTAGTATATTAACCTCACTAATTTAAGAGAAATTGTACAAAGAATCATGTTGTGCTCAAACAAAGGAAATGATTTCTCGGAAAAGCACTGTCTTTTGTTAAACAGCTGTACAATTTTTATTTCTTTCATTCTTGAAAAATACAGGGTGGGCCAAAAAAAAGGGGTATTATTAAAAAATTTACTTAAAATTTATTTTTATATTTTTAAAACTAAACCGTAGATAATGTTTAGTTTAAAAATAGGTATAGAAAAATAAAGTTTTAGTCAGTCTTTTAATAATGGCCCCTTTTTTGGCCCACCCTGTATATTTAAAAACAAACAAAAAAGTTAGGTTGACATTCAACATTAACATTAGCTATAGAATTTAAACATAATATCATCAGTTAAAAGAAGTTACTCACCTTTTCCTCAATTCCCTAAAAACGGCTTGTGCACTAGTAAACATTACGAAACAATTTATTCAGACCTTTCAATTAGAAGGACAGAAGTGAAATGAAATCCCTCTTTCAAATTATGATCGAGATATAGGTACCTGAAATTAATCATGTTTTGCTTTGTTCAAACAGATCAGAACCTGCAGAAACATGACGGAATTGCAGCTCAGGCTGAGTTCTCAATGCGAATCATATTGTATAATCTACTTAATGCATTTTGTCTGCAACTTGCTATGGGAATTCACATTGACATTTGCAGGCAAAACGCATTATCTAGCTAAAATTTTGTACTTAATGCTTTCTGCCTGAAAAGAAAGGATTAATGCTTTCTGCCTGAAAAATCCTTTTATTTTAGGTGGAGATAATGCTTTTTGAGCTCTCTTAAAATTTTAATGAATTAAATAGCATAACTGGCAACCTTCTAGTTAGATGCGTCTCGTCAAGACGAATCCAACGGTACCAAAATCTCAAAAATCGCATTTCTGCAGTTAATGCTTTTTGCCTTAAGACGGCAGTACTGTACCTTTTTAGAATAAGTCTATCAAACTTACAATTAGAGTCTTACTTTCGATTACACCCAAGTTATACTTATAGCTGCAGGAGCTCCTCTTGCTTGCCAAGTGGATACGGAGTTGGATTTATGACGTCGAGGCAGGGGTTCACTCTTAACGAGCGCAGACTTAAGACCTTCAGCTGCGTCATGAGCTTGCCGCCCATTGGGCGGATAATCTGATCCTCACCCCTGTGAGTACACGCACATAATCAATCTCAAAACCGTTATCATTTCCTTTCGCGCCTCGACACCACAAACATCCACTCTCATCTGTTCTGGAACCCGACCGATGGGGGACTCATATCTCCAATTGGACCATTCGTATCCACATACCCATGACAGTTATGTTTAAATTTCGGATCATATCAAGAATAGCGAACCATTAGGTTCGCTTCTCCTGACATGGTCCTATTGGCGTATAGAGATGTCTATCGCAAAGCTAATAAGGCCTTAAAGGCTTAGGGCTCAGAATCTGGATTTCCAGTGGTGCGGAATGATGAGAAATATTACGAGACGAAGCAAAAGATTCAGCTACCAAAGAAGGCAATATTGATTATAAAATGTATTGCAATGAAATTTTAGTAGAACCTACAGGGTTCTCCAAAGGTCTTGTCACCGCCTGTAAATATTGTTTTAATTTAATATTTAAGACCAGGCAATGGCTTGGCCACTCCCCCATACGGAGGGAGCTTGCGCTTCGCTACTAAGATTAAATTTAAAATAACAAAAAGCCATGGTTAAATTTTTATAAATTTTCTGAACTTCGCCATTGGTAATTCTTTGAGTTTTAAAAAATTCACAAAATTTCGTTACTTATATTTATTTCTGAACTTCACCATTTTGTTTTTTGATAAAATAAAAAAATTATTAGAAATAACTTTGATAAAAAACATAAGTCATAACCAAACTAAGATGAAATTATTATTCAAATACTCAAAAAATCCGCTTTTTAAATTATATAGTTAGTGATGATGACCGAAATTCTTGGGTCCCCGTGTTGATATTGTCCCTGTATTGAAACTGAATACACTAAAACCAGTACATGTGTTAATTATTATTTTGTTCCTCTATTGTTTTTATTACTTTTTATTAGGGGGGGACAAGACTTTCGGAGCCCCTTGTGCATTGACCCGCCTGTCCATAATGCGTTACACCTTCCGTGTCGAGAATTGTGGCTCCCTCTTTTTGTCAGAGAATTATATATTTAATGACTTTAGCGCGCCAGTCTGACACTACTACTTAGGAAGGGAAACAATTACTCTATTGGCTGAGTGTATAGGTTATGGTTATCAATGTGATTTATCTTCGGTTAATAAATCAGCCTAGATAGCGTTTCGAAAACCATAACCATAAATTTTGTTTGATCGAAGATGTCTGCCGTTAGCTTTAGGCCTAATGCGACAGCGAAGTAAATTTTGGAATTATGACTTGGGCTTTAAGAAAGACAATTACACAAATATAAATATATTGATAAAATCAACGAATGTACAATGAGATAAGTAGGTTAAGTAAATATGGTGAAACAATATAGAGTGAATAATAGAGTAAATAATAATATAGTAAATAATATAGAGTATCTAATATAGAGTAAATAATATAGAGTATCTTTGATATAGTGTAGTAATTTAGAGTATCTATAATGGACTGAATTGGGGCTGCAATGAGAAGTAAATATAATTAGGATATACTCTCGTATGGTCGTTTGCAAAGTAAATGGAATTAACTAAGTATGATTTGTTTGGAGGTTAATGAATAATTGTAGAAGGAATGGTTACCGACCTTTATACGAAGAAATCAGCGAGTCGAGTGGGCAACATAGCGTGCTCTTTTGATGGAGCTGGGAAGGTGTGTTTGTTTGTTCGTGTGTGAAATTTAAGAGACGTTGTTTGGAACAGTATAGGTTAATTGAATTGACAAGAAAATAAATGAATTAATTAATTATTAAGTTTAACATAAAATGATTAAATTTACAAAAGTTGAAGTAAATTAATTGGAAGATTAAATTGACAAAGTTAGAGTAAAATAAATGGATGATTAAATTAACAAAGTTAAAGGATTGCATGAATTATTTAAATGACAAAAGAATTAAATTTTATACATAATAAATGATGATATATATATATATATATATATATATATATATATATATATATATATATATATATATATATATATATATATATAAGTTTCCCAGGAGGTATTTATTATAGGAATGCCCAAAAGCATTGCTATAACTGGACTCTTTAATTACTGTATTATGAGAGTACCACAGTGTTTAATCAGTTTTAAGGAAAGAGCCGGTCAACACATTAGGATCCAGTGAAACACCAAGAATTAACCAAAAATATATATGTCGAGGAATAGGCTGAGGGGTGGTTGGAGTTTTCCCCGACTTATATATATATATATATATATATATATATATATATATATATATATATATATATATATATATATATATATATATATATATATATATATATATATATATATACACGAGGGCTGGTCAATAAGTTTTGCAATTCGGATATAAGGAA
Organism: Ceratothoa steindachneri; assembly: GCA_963969495.1. Taxonomy (NCBI): domain Eukaryota; kingdom Metazoa; phylum Arthropoda; class Malacostraca; order Isopoda; family Cymothoidae; genus Ceratothoa; species Ceratothoa steindachneri. The sequence goes on along the minus strand of OZ018320.1, from coordinate 177,165,826 downwards.
ACGAGATATGAGGAAAAGTGTTTTATTATTTTTCAATATAACTACCCTCGACTTCAATGCACTTGCGCCACTTGTCCCTGAGGCTTCGAATTCCCGATAACCAGAAATCTCCCGACTGCTGTTCAATCCACTCCTGGACGGCGAGCTGGACATCTTCATCGTCCCCAAACCAGCGTCCACGCAGTGCAGCCTTGAGCTGGAGGAATAAAAAGTAGTTGCTAGGGGCCAGATCTGGACTGTAGGGGAGGGGGAGCTCCTCGAATCCGCACTCGCGCAGGGCAGCTTGTGCAACTCTGGCCTTGTGGACTTTGACGACGTTGAAGTCGATCATAGCGCGTGAGGTTTCGTGAGGTTTCTAGGGACCCAACGGGCAGAGACCTTGGTCATGGCCAAATTGTCGTGGATGATGTTGATAACACTTCCATGTGATATTCCAAGTTCTCGCTCGATTTCTTCGACCTTCACCCGTCGATTTTCGAGGATGATCCTCTCCAAGGGGCCACATTGTCCTCGTTGGTCACGTCTGACGGGCGTCCTTGGCACGGGGGTCATCTTCAACGGACTCATGACCATGGCGGAACTCCCTATTCAAGCGAGCAATGGGTGTATAGGAAAGGGCGGTGTCGGTGTACACTGCAACTATGCGTTCACTGATCTCTTTTGAATTTTTGCCTTCCTTGGTCATAAATTTGATCACTGCGCGGTGCTCAACCTTCTCCGCGTACGGGTGGGGGAGCCCTCTCCGGCCCAAAGGAGCAGGAAGAGGGTGTCCCGCAGGGAAGTGTCCTCAGTGTCACACTCTTTGCCCTGAGCATCAACGGCATCACCTCGGTGCTGCCGGAAGATGTTCTCGCTACGCTCTACGTGGACGACCTTTCGATCTCTTTTGGCGCGGCCCAGATGCCAACTCTGGAGCGTCGACTCCAACAGGCATTGAACCGCGTCTCTCGCTATGCCGAAGTGCACAGGTTTCGGTTTTCTTTGGCCAAGACTAAGGTGGTGCACTTCTGCCGCCATCCACGGCTTCACCCCGACCCAGATTTGTTTCTTAATGGGGTGCGCCTGGATGTGGTTGAGTCGCACCGTTTCCTTGGTCTTGTATTCGACCGACGCCTCACCTGGGAGGCTCATATTCGCAGCCTTAGGGTCTCTTGTACCAGCGCCATGGACATTCTCCGTTCCGTGACGTTCAGCGCTTGGGGCGCTGATAGGGCTACCGCCTTACTTTTTTATCGATCCTTTGTTCGCTCGAAGCTCGACTACGGATGCGAGTTTTATGCATCCGCAGCCGAGCGTTTAGTGCGGAAGGTGGATTCGATCCACCACACCGGCCTTCGCCTTGCGACCGGTGCCTTCCGCACTTCCCCCATTGAGAACCTGTTGGTCGATGCTGGGGAGATGCCACTCGCTCTAAGCCGCGTGCAGTGCATCACTCGCCTGTACGCGAGAGCCCGGCGCCTCCCCCAGTCGCCAACAGCTCTCACTGCATCCGCAGCTGATCTCGATGGTGCCTATGCCGCCGAGAGACGCCAGTCATACCCTAAGCCCTTTGGGTTTAGGGCCAGGAAACTCCTTCGAGAGGTAGATATAGCTCTCGGGCCGGTGGCGCCCCTGGTTCTGCCCAGGACGCCACCCTGGAGGGTACCGCATTTGGCTATTTGTCGCCACGCCTCTGCTCCCAAAGCTTGTACTGCGCCGGGAGTATTGCGTTCGACCTTTTTGGAGCACACATCGTGTCACGCTGGTACCGTGCCAGTGTATACGGATGGCTCCAAGTCCCAAGAGGGGGTCGGCTTCCACGCCGTATCCCCTCTGTTTGAAGTCAGCAGGGCTCTACCAGGCGCTGCGTCTGTCTTCACGTCCGAGCTGGTGGCAATACACCACTCAGGACGGGAGATTACGCGACGTGCCCGGTTCGGAGACCGGATTGTGATCTATAGCGACTCACAAAGCGCCCTAAGTTCTCTCGGGGCATTGGAATCTCCGCATCCCCTGGTTCGCGATATCCGTGACGCCACGGTTTTGGCGAGCCGGGCAGATGTCGAGATTATCTTCTGCTGGGTTTCTGGACATGTAGGAATTGCGGGGAATGAGCGCGCCGATGAGGGCGCCAAAGAGTCCTCGAGGACTCTGCGACCGGACCAGCGTTTCGCTCTTCCTCACACCGACTACATGGCAGGAATACGGGCAGCTCTTCGGACTGCTTGGCAAAGAAGATGGGAGACGGTCGAAGGGAACTTAAAGTTGCGTGCGATTGCGCCGCGACTGTTCCCATGGACCTATTTCCCAATGCCGCGGCGGCTTCAGGTTGCTTTCTGTCGTCTCCGAATCGGACACACTCGTGTGACGCATCGCTATCTGATGGAGCGCTCGCCTGCGCCCTATTGCAACGACTGCGTCGTCCCCCAGACTGTTCGGCACATTCTTGTCGAATGTCCCAGTCTGGGTGATCTTCGCGCACGATACCTGTCCCAGTACCGGGATGGGCGGGGTCGCTACCGCCTGTCTCTTGTGCTCGGGACAGATTCGTGCACATTGACTTGTGGACTTGTTGACTTCTTGGGGGAGGCCGGCCTTCTCCCTATTATTTAAGCAAGGTTTGTTTGTTTTTTGTTTTGTTTTTTTGCATTTGTTTTTTTTGTTTTGTTTTTTGCTTGTTTTTTTTCTTTAGTTGCACGCTCCTGCGCCGGGGGGACCTCTCCCCGACGCACCAGCTTGCTTCCTTTCCCCCTTTTCGGGTGTTTTTTTTTTTTTCTCTCTTTAATTTTATTTTAAAGTAGCCTAGAACTAGGCCAGTTTTAATACGGCGACTAATGCCCAAGTAGGCAGTCACCAGATGAGCTCTTAAAAAAAAAAAAAAAAAAAAAATCAACCTTCTCCATTGTTGAAAAATTTGTGACTGAGGATCTGCGATCAGCTACTGCTTCTTAAATAGATAAGGCAGGAGCGTGCGGCTGCAGGTCCTGACTTGTCCTTACACCGCCACAAACAGCCATCCCCCTTCCTCTGTTTTGCCCTACCGATTCGCAAAACCTATTGACCGCCCTCTCGTGTGTATATATATATATATATATATATATATATATATATATATATATATATATATATATATATATATATATATATATATATATATATATATATCCTATTATCCCGAATGCAGGGGAGTCGTCGTACTAATCCTTATAATTCGTTCGGCCCGTGCCCTGAATGGGTTTATTGACTCAGAGTTCTTAGAGGTTGGCTACGGAGGGATTGGAATGAACTTTGCCAGTAAACGATCCAAAGGAAGTTAGATACACAACAATATGAAAATAAAGTTTTAATGAACACTAAACAAAAGAAAATATATATATATATATATATATATATATATATATATATATATATACACACACAAATAAGATGCTTTGAGAGATAAATTAATAAGTGAATCTCGGATAACTCACTTGGCTTGTAAATAACTATTCACTATGTAAATCCCTATACACTTGTAATGTTGGTAAGCTTCGCGGTGAAGTTGGGATGTGAAAGGGAAGGGTTACCTTGGAACTTGATGTTCGGGTAGCGCTGGTGAGTGAAGGTGGTGGGATAAGGGGGTGGAGACGATGAGGTAGGTTCTCCAGGGACCGACCTGATCCCACATTTCCGTCACGATTCTGCTGGAAGAAGGCGGTGATGGGAGCTTCTTGTTAAAGAGAACCCCAGTCTCGTGAACTCCGAGGAATCTTGGGTGCCTCTGTGAAGGGGCGGGTGGGCGAAGTGACCTATTGACGCGTAGGGTTACGGAGAAAAGCCGTGAAGTAGTTTTCTCGCTTAGGAAATCAGAGTGAGGCTGTTTATAGCTTCGGCTCTGAACGTGAGTACGAGCTTGGGTCCGCATTGACTTGCAGACCAACGGGGGAAGGAGCCTCCTTAACTGGGACCGATCTCCTCTCTAAAGATTTGGTGCTTCGACGATTTACCATTACTACGATAGATGGGAATTCCTGCCCCACCAGACGCTGTGTAAGCTCTACTACCGAGGATTAAAAGAATTCATCTTTTATACTCGAAACATGGGAGACGTTCTCATGGCGCCAAAAGTAGATTAGATGTCAAGCTACTCCATTTCGTCCTTTATAAACTTCCGGCAACCATCGCAAGCGAAGATTGGCTCCCATCTATCGATAACCAGTCGAGGAAGGGACTCGGTGGTTAGCTGAAATGGCCAGCAGTTTCTTCCGGCGGAAGACTATAAGATATCGTGCCGGAAGGGAAAGGTTTGATAACCCGACCCGCCCGGAAGGGAGGTCGGAAAAACTTGGGAGCATTATGCTATCCTCCTACAATATATCTTTTTAATTTATCAATTAACTCAAATATTTACACTAAATTATATAAGTTTAACGGTTCGCAAGAATTGAATAAGGGCCTATTCCTGACGCGAGTTCTGATCAAAGCAAAGTAGAGTCCACGTAAACAAACCAATTTCCAGTTAGTTAATTTATGGAAACCTTTTAGTACAGCATTTAGCCACAATTTACTTTCCACTAATCTAACTAAAAATATTACAAGAGTCACTAAATATTATCTCTACTTTAATTAGCTTGGGTACAGCATTAAAATCCTACTTAATCAAAACAAATATATATAGTCATTCGGACTTACATGACCTTGAAAGGAACAGGGGTTGACGGATGTTGCTATATTGGATTTTTCATGATTCTTAGCGTTGCAGAGGGCGGATGCTGGTTGTCCCGGAGACGGTAGAAAACGATGTCTAATTCTTCGTGTAACTTTATCTATCCGGTTATACGTCTAAAAGACGGAGAGAGGAGTTGTGCTCTCTGGCTCAAGGAATACTATTCTTGGTAGCTCTTGAGTTCTTCTAGTATCCTCGTCTTCTTCTCAGGGTTGCCCAACTGGGTTTTGGTTTGCGAAATGATTCCGAAAGTACTTAAATGGATTTTCTTGGGGATTAATTCGTCTTCTCTTACAATTACTGAGATTGCAATTTGAGAGTCCCTCAAGCGTAAGCGGATATTCTTTTGTCTTGCTCCTGAAATTCCTGTTTGCCACTTAGGAATTGTGATTCAGCCAGACCTCTTGCCAAGCCTGCGAAGGGTAAATCGGCATGGTACCGATAAGAAAACGAGACAAACTTCTAAGTCTTAGAAGTCGAGTTCGGAACTGGGCGAGGGACTGATCACAATAATCTAGTCCCCTATCGTCTCTGCCAGAATAATAATCTCCTTTCCTTTCCTTACAGGGCTTATTTATAGACCGGAGACCGCCCCACCTAAGGGAGACGGGGTAATGCCACTGAGGGGAGCGCGAGGGGGGAAAGCACCGCGGAGCCCTTCTCTGCTTCTTAATGAGAGGCACCGACAACCGTCTCATTATTTCTCCTCGGTGTTTTTTTTGTCTGACACCGCTTTTTGGCGCTCTGACCGCGGGTTTCCTGACCTCGTAGGTAATCGGATCTTTTGAGAGCCGATTAATGGCTTTTTGTGGCTACCTTGGTCCTGCAACCCGACTCGACTACCCACTCAGCGGGGAGATCAGAGCCCTTCGGCAGTTGGACTGTTAGTCAGACGACTAACGTTCTCACGCCCCTCATCTTCTGGTACGTTTCTCTCGCTCTCTCCGAAGAGGGACTTTAACATATATGTCCGTTTGGCCCTCTGGGGGAGCGTTATGTTATAATTCCTCTACATTCTGTATCTGCCAAGGGGCCACACTTTCGTTATAACATAATTAAACGGATGACAAATGCCACAAGGGCCTATCAGAAGTCATCGGAGTCACCCCCTCCCCCCCCCCACCACCACATAAACTGCATCACTATCATGGTTTGTTTAAAAACTAAATCATGCAGGTACTACCTAAACAGGCATGTGGAAGGGTGCTACTAAATACCAAAGCCACATATTGTCTTCTCCTTTTGCCGATGTACCTTCAACATATTCCCACTCTCTCTTATGTTATAACTTTAAAAAGCTTTCCGGCGGAAGGAATCTGTTGTTTTCGCCTGAATGAAATAAATAACACTGTGTAACATGATTTTTGTCTTTGGGTAGTAACTGTTATTTTCTATTTGCTTGTGTTTTGAATACATGAAAAAACACTGTAATTTATTTAAAACTTTGCTTTTGTGTCCAGGATAATGATATTTTTACCTATTCCCTCGGGATGAAAGTGGCGAATTTGAACTTTTATTTGATTATAGTCGAAACAAAACGACATGATGCAAAATTCGCATTTAGTTATTATAGAATTACCTTAGTGAAACAATTAAAATATTAGAAATGAGTAGTTTTACGTGATTTACGCTTATACTCTAAATTACTTTCAGGAAGCAGCCCCCAAATATAGTCTTACATCAGATGTTTATTATACGATCCTTGATAGCGGCGTTTAAAGTCTAGAAGTTCCTGATAAGAGCGCTCCACATGCTCCTTGGAGTACGCCGCCATGTTCTCCTGAAATTTATAAAGATGAGCTTCAAGAATATGTACTTTCAGGGACATCCTGCAACCCGTCTTGCCGTAGTTTCTCACCAAGTTATCAACAAGCTCTACAAGGTTTTCGGCTTTGTGATTACCTAGGAAGCCCAGTACCACTGCGATAAAGCTGTATCACGCTGTTTTTTTCGCCCTAGTGAGCTTCTTAGGAAACTGCTTGCACTCCATGATCTTTTTCATTTGTGGACCGATTAAGACCCCGGCTTCCACATTTGCCGCAGATAGCTTGGGTTACCTTTTTATACGGTGGGACCAGTCCCCTGTTTGGAGGGCTCGCGGTCACCCACTTTATGGCAGGAGGATATTAAAGGTAGGAGGTAACCTGGTTTATGGGCGAAGATGAGGAACACCAGGAGAGGAAGGACCTCACCCGTTTGAAAGGTTAAAAATGAAGTGGATATTTTGTAAAGGTCTCTCAAGTCCTACGAGTGAGGTGAAGGGTGGCGTTAATCTCGCATCTGACTATAAAAGATACTCAAATAATATACTGGCTTGGCTAGGCTTACCGAAGGCTTGTGATCGAGAAAGGACTGAGAGGAATCACGTGGTAAAAATAAATGTTTAATTCAAATAAACATGACAAGCAGGAGCAAATATGAGGCTCGCGTTTACACGATACAGTCAGAGAAAATTTCACTACTGGTCAGGAAAACGAGTGTTACTAGAACAAGACTAAGGCGTACCAACGAGGGCTTCGCTACGCTAAACGAACCGTAATTAGTTCTTTAGTCTGTACTAAGTGTGAATGAATCTCCTTCTCGAATTCTCCATTTTTCTTGTATAAATAGAAGGCGTGGTTTCTTTTCGTCCCTAGGGCAACAATGCTTTTAGCTCCGCCCACTCGGCAGGATTTTCTTTTCCTGATGCTAATGAGTTTATAGCACTTCCCATTTTTACTTCTTCGATATCATTTTTTCATAGTTGAACAGCCGCCAACCGTCTCGGCTTAATTCCATTTCCAGACGAGAAATGTTTGCTTTGCTACTCTATCACCAAATTTTGATTGATATCTGAATTCACGGTTTCCCGATTAATCCCTAAACAGTTTACAAATATATATATATATATATATATATATATATATATATATATATATATATATATATATATATATATATATATATATATATATATATATATATATATATATATATATATATATATATATATATATATATATTAACACACATCTGCGAAGAAATTGTTGCAATTCTTCCTATTCTTGCGAGGCACTTTGCTGGTGCAATTTTAGTTCCAGGGCTATGTATCCATAGTTTCTCTACACACTAAACTCCGTCCGTTGTGGCCAATCCCGCTGATGATAGTGTGCCCGGTGTCCCTGCTGTCCCAAAGGCAAATATAACAAGGAAACTTGGTATAGCCGCCTTGGACACCTATCAAGAAGGCCACCATTTTGAAGTCTCCGATAACCCAACCGTACTCTTCATATTTCAATGCATCTAGCAAGATCTTGACACTGTTGTATTCCTCTTTGAGCTGGACCGAGTGAGCAAAGGGAAGAGATGGATACATGTTCCCGTTATGAATCAGCACTTCTTTGAGGCTCCTGGGCGAGCTGTCAATGAAAAGGCGCCACTCGTTGGGGTTACAGTCGATTCCGATTGCTTCAAACAGACCGGTCACATTGTGACAAATGCAAAGCTCATCCTGACGTGTAAAAAAGCTCGAAAAACACTGGTGACGCTTTCTCAGACCTGATATTTGCACACTATTGAGTTTGAAGTTAAAATCTTGACATTGTACTTTGTGAGATCAAGATCTCTGACAAGGTCGTTGAGATCTTTTTGGTTGGGGGAGAATGCGTTTGTCTCCTCAGTTGCACTTCTGTAATCTGGATCAATGACTTCATCCTTTTCTGACCTGTTTTTCCTTTCTAAAAACTGCTGCTCTCTTTTTGGAGCAGTGTGTACGGGGAGCTCAGAACTGTATGGCACTGGCCAAATAGATGAATGAAGGTCTGGATACATAATAACAGGCGCATTGTTGCCTGCTCAACGTTTGGAAGGGTCCACCATGTAGAAGAAACAGAGGTGGGCACTAAATACATTTAAAGTATTTAAATACTAAATATTAAATACATGAAAAAGTGTATTTAGATACTAAATACTAAATATATTTTGAAAATGTATTTAGTATTTAAATACTAAATACATTAAATGTATTTAGATACATTTTTGAATACATTTCAAATACATGATATATAATGACAATTGATAAGGACCATTGGTATCACAACAAAAAACCATCCATTAAAATGAAATTGTATATTATAATTAAGAATGTAGGATTTGATGACAATTGGACTTAGGTAATACAAAAAAAATTAGAAAGTTCCATAGAATGAAATTTCAGTTAGCTATTTATATTAGCATTACATTTAATTAATATCACTTGCTGAAATGTTTTGTTAGATAAAGAACTCCGTTTTGGAGATAAGATCAATCCTCCTAAAGAGAAGAGCAGTTCCACAGGAGCTGACGACGGAAGGGTGGTGTTGTATTTAATAAATAACTTTTTTATGTTTGGATATCTATCTAAACTTTGAAGTGTTTTATTTGAATCGTGAAGGTAACTGATCAATTCTAAATCTGCGGTCGATCGTGTTTGAGTGGATTTTGTAAATGCAAAGTAATCCTTACTGTCCGATACACCACTGGATGATTCCTCTTCGGGTCCCTCTGCTAAATTCTTAATCACTTGAATCATAATATTTTTAACAGAGTCTTGGTGGCTTGAACTGTCCCATGAAATATAAATATCTAACTAGCGGAGTTTGAAGAATGGATGGCTTGTTGATTCAATAATGACATATGTAACGCTGGCTTCATTTGTCAAGGTCAAATATGATTGGTAGAGCTTTCCAAAGCCCTTAGTGACTGCACTTAGAAGAGGTTGGCAAAATTTAAGAAAACGTGACTATAGGCTCTTCAGCTTTTTCTCCACAGTGAACAAGGTAGGTAGCAATTCTCCATAAAAAATAGTTTTGTTCTTCCTATAGGCGATCAATTGCCACAGCAATATGAACCAAAACTGAGACATACTCTTCAAAAAATTCAATTTCGTGACTTCTGAACATTTGAAGTTCAAGGGACGTCATGAGTTGATGTAATTTGTCCTTGTGTTTTAAAAGTAATGACAATGCATCAAACAGAGAGTTCCACCTTATAATGCAAGGTACCTTTAATGAGCAGTTGATAACAGTTTTGATAATCTCTGCTGATTTTGAACGATCGCTTTTGTTCCATAATGCTGAGCATTTCCCCATCGCAGCATGATTGATATTTGCAAAAGAAGATATTTTCAGTGCCTGTTTTGTATCAGTTGTGGCAACGAGACTGAGTGTTTGTGAGGCACAGCGTACATGCTTAGGTAAGCTGAAGGTGCATGGGTCAGACGAAAGGTCTTTTTCCTGATCCAAGGCTCTTCTCATTAAGAAACTATTCCCCAGCTCGTGCTCACCCTGATCTTCTTCACCTACCTGGATTCTATCTTCTGAATCTGTGGACACATTTCTAGAGTGACTGCAAATTCCTTTAACGCTTTAACAAAATTAGAGCCGTTATCAGTGACGGTGCTCGTGATTTTCTGCAGGGGGATATCGTATTCATTTATGATATTCTCCATATGTTCAGCAATCTTGATGTACTTATGCCCTCTTTGAAGCGACAGCATGCCAATACTCCCCTGTGACGGACAAGAGCAGCTTTCTCAAGCTGAAAAAAAAATGAAATAACAGTCCAATGTTTGTCTCATAAATGTTTGCATAAATTTTACATACTAATATAATCGAGATAAATTCCACCAACAAATAGGTCTGATTTCAGCCAAGAGCTGATAACTTCCTAACTGTCAAGACATTTTCAATTTCATATTTCATAAAGAGCAAAATCTTAACATACCCAATGAACTGTAACGCCCAAAAAACTAGCGACAAGTTTATGGGGGCTCTTGAAGGTCGTCCCTAATTATGGGGGAACCTTGAAGGTAACCGTGAGGACAACCAAGAGCCTTGGAAGGGGGACGCTGGTTGCCAGTAATGGTGATGGATTACCGAGTTATCGCGTAATCTTTTGGCAAGGACTCCGGTTGATACAGATGCACTAGTTGGTCTGCATTGCTCTTCCTTATTTCTCACGAGAGTGATTTGTTGATTGCTATGGGGTGCCATAAGCCAAGGGGCGGTCTTATTCTAGCGACAGGGTCAAATAGCACGTAGCATGGGGTTAAACCACACCAGGGTAGAACACCGGTATCTCGGGAGTTATGTAATCGCGAAGAATGGCGATTAACGACGAGAATGATCAACGGTTATTTTCCCGATTAGTAAGGCTTTGAAGCAGGGAGATGGAGGAACGTCAGGATATTGAAGTCGCCAAAGCAAAAATATAATTATTATTCAACTAGATCTTATTACACTTTACAAAAGTTCTTTAATTAAGTTTTTAGTTCTAAGTTATGACATAAATTAAGTGCTAGGTCAAGTGCGAGCAAAATCTAAAGGAGGCTAGACTAATAGAGCCTTTAAGAGTTACACCTTAATGTCTGCGTTATGTACACGACTATATACAAAGATGAATTACGCAAATCCGAGAGATCGGACTGAACGATTTATAACGCGATATATTGCTATATAAAAATAATAGTACTCTTCTTTATTCTAGCTTCACACAGTTATATATTCAATTTAAGCCACGCCCTACAGGTTTCCCGTCCAAACTAAGCCACACCTCCCTCTTATGTGCCGGCCTGTTGATTGGTCGCTATTAACATAACTCGACTCTTGATTGGCTACTGCCGAACATGTCGATAAGGGAAGCACTCCGACTATTGGGTAAAATTATCTGTGGGCGGTGGCATGTTGCCATGGAGACAGCTCCCTAATCTCCCTTCTATTTACTTAATCGTGATAACTATCCGGTTTATTCTGGATTCTGTTTTGATTATAATGTTTGCCTTAGATTGCCTCGAGCAACTCTAACAGAGATAATTGTAGACCATTTACTACCGTGTGATATTTCTCGTAAACGGCGCTAACTTTACTTCTCTCTCTCTCTCTCTCTCTCTCTCTCTCTCTCTCTCTCTCTCTCTCTCTCTCTCTCTCTCTCTCTATGTACTTTATGTGTTTGGCGACTCTCGCGTGTGTCCTATTTTGGACGCACACACCGGTCGCTACAAGTTGACCAAATATCTGCAGTAAGACATAAGTACGAGGTGCTGTCTAGTTTATTCTTCAGTAGAGCTCTAGTCAGCTTCTCTTCTTCTATGAGATTTTGGCTTAGCGTCCGCCTTGAAATGACGTCAACTGATGAATTTAGACCTGCGGTAGTGGAATGTGTGATTATTGTGAGTGAAATTGATTTTCACATTGAAATGAGAATATATGGTATGCATATAAAATTTTATTTATAAAATGTAGCTATATGGATATCCTATAACTATATAGGACTAGTATATTAATTTATAAATATATTATTAGTCTATCATATTCAGAATTACATTTTCAAATATTGACTTTCAGTATTGTTAGGAATATATACATTATCAAGCTTTATTTCTTACATTTTTGACGGACGGGCATACTAGTTTTGACATAATAATATACATGTATTGCTACTATAACGAAATATATCGTTATAGGAATTGATCTCATAACTACATATAATCGATCATTAATTATTTTAATGATTCCTGAAAAAACTTTAGTCAATAATATCTTCAAGGAAATGATAGCGCGCTTTAAGAATATATGTATGTGGATTCTCATGAAATTATTGTATATTATGGTATTGGTTATTAGTAGGATTGATTTTAGTTAATAAATCAGCCTAGATAGCTATTGGAAAACCATTACCATAAATTTTTTGAATTGGATGGGATAGTCGTCTGCTAATATTTAGGCCTAATGACTAACGTGCACTGAATTTGGAAAAACTTCGATAAACAAAATATATATTTATAAAATCAACGAATGCACAATAGAAATAACTAGTGAGCGGTAATTACAATTATACGAATGAATGATATAATTAAATTTAGAATTGTTAAGGAATACAACGTAATGAAATATATGAAAAGTATGGAGTGAAAGGTAAGGTGAAGTGAGGTAAGGTAACTATGATGATATTTGAATTGGGATCTTTATGCTGAGAATGAAAAGAGAGGAGTGAGGAATATTTGTGTTCAATGTGGAAGAGCTGAAAGCGTTTTAATTGTGTGTTTGACTAAAGTAAGTGTTGCCAAAAAGAATGAATCTTAGCCACGATTTTTAGATTGCAATTATATATTACAAAAGATATATTGAAAATACATATACAAAATATTTGAGATTTTACATAAGATTTAATAGAAATTGTAGAAATTAAATGGGAAAATAAATGGATATTTTTACATTGAATTTAAAAAGGAAAGTATGCTAATATTTATGCACAAGGTACATTACGTTAGAATGATATTAGGTAATGGTAAATTTTAAATTGATGCAATAGAATATTGATACATGTAATATTTTATAGGAATGCCAGAGGGCATTGCTATATATATATATATATATATATATATATATATATATATATATATATATATATATATATATATATATATATCTCCCTTTATTTAACTTCGTTATATAGCCTACGTAGTGACCAATGATCTCAACACTTTACTATTCGGTCGTTATAAAAGCTTAACCTGTACTACTAATACTATAATTGTAAACAACATTTGTACTCAGAACTCACCTTTAATTAATCACACAAAAGTTGGCTGCTCCATGGTTGATAGGGGATGCACACATTTTATGATAAAATCTGCAATCAGCTTATTAACAACAGATTGTTTGATCTTCTTAGTATTCACCGCAAAACACTCCGGTAATGTCTTCACTTTAAAACCGCTGCATGAAGTACCATCGTCTAATACTGAACATTTTCTTTTTGAATCTTTTCTTTGAGTTGTCACGTAGTTATTCGTTTTTCAACCAAAGCAGGATGCTTTCTCTGTTGATAAATGTACATGATCAGATAATTGAAGGACATTTATTTGACGTTGCCATAATTCACGTTAAATTCAATCATAATATACTATAAATAAAGGTGTTGCAAAAGGAAGCAGGTAGTTACGTGCATGGCAAACCTAGGCTACTTAAGATTATCGTTAGCTACTAGCAATTTTGCCATTTTTTAAAGTAAGAAATAGTGAAACTTGTCAATTCAATTAAGTATAAAATAATTAACTTTAATAAATTCTTACCTTCAAATGAATGCCTAAATTGGAAGTAGCATTGCTCGCCGCAGAGATTTCGCCATTGCATGAAGTACATACACACGTCATTTTGTTTCCGTCTGAAGATTTCACTCTAAAAATAATTACTATCTAGTAAAAGATGCCCATAATTACATGATTCTTTATCTTCCTCGTCTTTATTATTGTCTAATCTTTCCATTTCTCACTCTTTCGAAGAAGCTGAAGTTGCCATGCAGCAGTTGAAATAACACTAAGCGGTCTCACTATACAACCGAACACAACTGTGACTATCTGTTAAGTGAATTTTAACTGATGCAAGCAATCTTTCCTCACCGGTTCACGCAGTCAACCGTTTGTGTCATACAATTTGCGACAAGCTAAAACCTGCATTACACGTTCTTAACAGATATATAAACCTATTATCAGTAAATTATTTGCAAAAAGTATTTACAGGTATAATTTTAAAAACATAAAGGTATTTAAATACATCCCACCCCTGAGAAGAAAGAATTACTTGAGTGGTTAGGTGGTTCCCCCTAAATTCGCGTGATTGCGAAATTCATAGCTCTCTTTTCTTCTATGTACGATCCTGTAAAAAAACAAAATAAAAAACCTAAGTATAAATATACAAATACTTTTCACTTAGTGTTATTAGAAATGTTAAAAAATAAAAAAAATCCAGTATCCAAATAAACAAAACACATTATATATATATATATATATATATATATATATATATATATATATATATATATATATATATATATATATATATATATATTAATACAAATTATTGCAGTAACGCAATTAATTATGCGGTTAAGAGGCTATTTTTGGCAAACACAGTCTTCCTCAAAGTCCTCGGAAGCAGCTCTTCTCACATACACGAGAAAGCAACACTTAAACTAAGCGTTCTCTCAGGTAGCCAAAAAATATTTTGGATTGGCCTTTTCAAGTGTCACCCCTGCTTGTCAAAGAGAATGGGAAATTTATAATTCCCCATTTTCACCACGCCATATAAATTATGAAAAATTATTGCAGTAACGCAATTAATTATGCGGTTAAAAGGCTATTTTTGGCAAACACAGTCTTCCTCAAAGTCCTCGGAAGCAGCTCTTCTCACATACACGAGAAAGTAACACTTAAACTAAGCGTTCTCTCAGATAGTCAAAAAACTATCTTTCGATTGTCCTTTTCAAGTGTCACCCCTGCTTGCCGAAGAGAATGGAAAATTTATTATTCCCCATTTTCGCACGCCTTATAAATTAAGAAAAAATATTGCAGCAACGCAATTAATTATGCGGTTAAAATGCTATTTTTGGCCAACACAGTCTTCCTCAAAGCCCCCATTCCCGTAACCTCATCGTAAACAGCTTAGTCAACGATCTTAGACTCACACCCCCTGATTAATGACCTTTTTCGCCCGTTTTGTGTTTCTTTGTGTTTTTTTCTTTTGTTTTTTTCTGATCTGTACGCTATTTAGAGACTTTTGTAACAATTGCATTCTCAATATACGACTGAAGAGGGTATGATAAACTACATACTGAAACTAGTCTCTTAAATTAAATTAACTTTTGGCTCCTATACAGTGGTTTCATTATCATATACCATAACTCGCGATTAACTTCTTTTACTTTATATATATATTTTCAGAGCTCGCAGGTGAAATGAGGTGCCCAAGGTTTGGGTTTGTCTTGATCTCCGACTGGCATACCGAAATATGGCTTGTAGTCCTCAAACATTTTTAGAATTTCTCTACAGAGTACATTTTCGCTCTTGTCTTAATAAATTCGCCGCAGACATAGAAAAATGCGACTGTCAGATGCTTACAACCTCTTGATGCCATGTGTGACGAATGCTTCTATCAATGACGAGTGGCGATGTCTGCGTTGTGACGGCTAGAGTTAATACATTCTTTGTATTTATACAGTCATCTACGTTGCCAGAATGTTCTATATATTCTTCAAACATATAAGAAATTCGCTAAAGTTCTAGGCAGCTCTACAGTACATTTTCACTCTTGTCTTAATAAATTCGCCGCAGACATAGAAACATGCGACTGTCAGATGCTTACAACCTCTTGATGCCATGTGTGACGAATGCTTCTATCAATGACGAGTGACGATGTCTGCGTTGTGACGGCTAGAGTTAATACATTCTTTGTATTTATACAGTCATCTACGTTGCCAGAATGTTTTATATATTCTTCAAACATATAAGAAATTCGCTAAAGTTCTAGGCAGCTCTACAGTTTATTTTTCAACAAATTAGCGCTGAATCTATGTGGAATGTAGAGAACCACCATTGCTGTGTAGGTCGCAAAAAAAACAAAATATAAGGGAAAAAATAGCTATTACTACTGTATTACTGTGGCTATTTTTTTTAATAGGGTTTTATTATTTTATAACATAACTGAATATAAACATAATCCTTGAAACTTTTTATATGTTTTTATTATTTGCATCAAAATAATGTTATCTACCATAAATGGGCGAATTCAAAAATTCAATGTCTTAGACACTGAATCAAAGTTTTGTGATTAAAATTGACTTTTTTTATTTAATAGAGCCACAAACAATTGGGAAATAGCAATTTTTACCTAAGTACAAGACAAAAGTGAAATTTTGTTACACAGTGTAATTTTCCTACTACCAACTCTTCAAATCAACGTGTGGTTGTTTTAGTTGTATGGTATAGTTTATATTAAAGATTCCAACCCTTTCCTTATCTCATTTAGGGCATTATTTTAAGTAGCCTCCAAACCACTCCATTTGAATATGGTAGTCATCAATCGACCATAATTCCCAGCACGATGGCCATTGTGTATATTTTCCCAATTTTTCCGGGCCCTAAAAATGCAGGAATAAATTTTATTTGTAGTTTTTTTTTTAATAATCACGAGTGGGATCAAGATAATTGTGATAAGTAAAAATAAAAAGATGCGAACTAATATAATTTTTAAAATATACATATTAACGTTGTTCTTATTTATGTTCCCATAGGATTTCTCCTTTCCGTGCATTTTTTTTCCAGAGATTTTAGAGACAATTTTTAGGCATCATATTTTACAGTTGTGAATAATAGAAATTTATCTAAGTTGAAATATAGTGTGACAACTTATTCTTGTACCCACTCGATTACTTCCATCTCTCGCGCGCAAAAAGGAACAAAAAAAATGCTTCATGCTCAACTCTGTGTGCGCTCTCGATCACTATTTTCAGCATGCCAGTTGTAATCGGCCCGATGCTTATTAGTACAACCAGGGCTACCAGCAAATGTTAGGTTTTTTACCCACACTATTTGGGTTTCTGTTTTTATTTTGAAAATCGTACAAGATCTGCTTTAAAAAGTTACTATATTTCATGAGGGAGATGCTTTGGAAATTTATGCTCAGACAGTATTTCATGTTGTTGGATGAGAAGATAAATGTTAGAAACAGGAGGAGGATAGAAACCATCAATCAAAATAATTCAAAACAAACCCGACTTCCCAGCGAATTAATTTAATTTCTTTCCACTTCTTTAAAATCTTATTTTCACGTTTCTAACTATTTGTAACAAGAATTGCTAATTCTATTCATGAACAACTCTGACGTTTTCCTTAATGACTCAATTTATTCTATAGACCTATCTGAATTATCTGTTGTTATTTATTCGGAGCGCAAACTAATATTTTCCAAGTGATTAGTACTCGAGAATAATATTCTCCAAGCCATAAAGATATTATTTGCCGCTACTAAACCTCGAAAAAAAAAATTCATTACACGGATATACCAACGACCAGAGCCGTAGCAATGTCTAGTGCCCCCCCCCCCCATCCGCCCAAATCAAGATTGTGGGGTCCCCATAACAATATATCGTACATTTACAAGTAGTGCCAGGCATGACAAATACTATTCTCAGCAATGTCAATGCTGTGGAATACTTTCAGAAAATGTGTATTCGAAAATTTTATACTTCATTAATAAAATTTTAAAAATTGGCCAGGGTGGGGCCCTTTCAAGAGCCCACCCTCCCAGAGGGAAGAAGCGGTTGCTACGACTCTGCCAACGACGATGATAATTTAATTACTACGTATAATGTTAGTGCCAGTAAGTTATTTAAACACGTTTAGTTTAAATCTGTGAAAATTTGGAAAAGGCTATGATGCCAGGGCGTTTTCTAGGCCTGTGGAGTATTTGGTTTTCTTCTTTTTTATCTGTATTATTATTATTATTATTTTGAGCTAAATTAGGATCATTTTAAATGGGTAGGTACCTAAAGTCGCTCTGTAAACGACTCACAAGGTGACTTGTAAAGGAAAAGAAAAATATTGCAAATTACTAAGGAAATTTTTATTGAATAGAAAAATATTTAAATATCATATTGTTCAGTTATATGATTACATAAGCTTTGAAATGGGTTTGACGAAAACCTGTCCTGCCACATAAATGGAACAAATACGTATGTAGAAAATCTCGTTTGCAACCTCTCATTGTTTTGTATTTTTATCTTAGTAAACTAAATTTAAGGTAAGTTACTATCTACTAAGAGACCTTCAAAATATTTACAACACAGGAATAAGCACCTACGTTTCGTTCAATTCAAGATAAAGCACCTGTGTTGAGATCAATTTAAGATGAGTCACCTCAGGTGCCTAATCATAAATTGATCTTTAGAATAATTTCTGCTGTCCTTTTGCTTTTTTATGATCTTATTTAGTTTATTCCTAGTTAACTTATAATGATTGAGATTTTCAGCAGTACCTTCTGCCTGTAATCTTTGGTATGCTCTTTTCTCTTAGAATGTTTCCTAGCATCTCATGATTCCACCATAATGGCTTCCTAATAACCTTTGTTGGGGTACACTGCTCTTGAACTACATTTAATATAATTGTTAAAGTATTCTGTGGGGGTGCGAAGATGTATCAGAGAGAAAATTCCTTTCAACGTGAGAATATAAATAGCACATTAAATTACCAACTCAGTACGGACTCGCCGTAGCGTGATGGCTAGAGTGCTGGCATTTGGATTCAAAGACCGGCGATCGAAACTCCCAAGGTCCACAATTTTTACGAAAATTCACGAAGAAAACGGAAATCAAGGAAAACGATTTCAAGGGCTAACTCATCAATGATCAAGAAGAAATCATCACGTCATCAAGAATCAAGAAGAAATCATCACGCCATCAGGAATTAAGAAGAAATCATCACGTCATCAAGAATTAAGAAAAAATCATCACGTCATAAAGAAAGAAGAAGGAATCATCACATCAAGATAAATGCATGTTAATATGAAGATACGTCAAGAAAAGAAAGGATACGATGATCAAGAACTAACTCAGCCAACTTAAAGAAAGAAGGAATCAACAGCTAACAAGAATACCAAGAGTCAGATAAATCGAAGACAAATGTTTCAAGGGGCAACTTCAGTCAAGAAGAAGCAAAGAGATTAGATAAATAAGTAAACCATAATAAAGAGGCCCGCCCCTCCCCATAACTGATGGGCGTTCCCTTCGTATCTTTGTACCCTATATAAGGTTGTCCTCTCCATTTTCATGCTATTCCTTGAAAATGAACTTGCAAATATAGTTCGAAAGTGCCTTGGATTCATCTTTTCATTTTTCTGTGGGTTATTTTTCCTATATATATATATATATATATATATATATATATATATATATATATATATATATATATATATATATATATATATATATATCCATATGGAGCTCGGCCGTGAAGCCTGCATTTAATATTGAGGATAAATCCCAGAGCCACGAGAAACGGATGCACCATCTTTTAATTTTTCACTACGTTTCGAAAACTACAAGTTTTAATCTTCAGGCTAGAATAAGTTTACAAAGTTAATACATATGAAGAAAACTTGAAAAGGCCAACAAGACATTATTTTAAAGAGTGACCAATTATAAAATATCAGTAAAATGTACTATAAGTTAATTTTTTTAAATATGACTTGGCAACAGTTAGATTTGCTTTAAAACTGACTCAAAAAATTGCTAATACATAAGAAGAAAACTTAAAAAGGCCAACAAGACATTATTTTATAAGGTGACCAATTATAAAATATCAGTAAAATGTAGTATGAGTTAAATTTTTTGTTATTAAATATGACTTGGCAATAGTTAAATTAGCTTTAAAACTGACTCAAAAATTAGTTAATAAATTTAAGGTTTATTGCAGAAATTATTTAAAAACTATAAGAGAAATTGACCTGGCATTATTGAAAGATAGTAAATTTAAACTTTGTTTTTAATTTTGTAAAGACTGTAAGAGTTAAAAAACATTTAATATAAAATCGGAATTAGTATATATATACTAATTCCTTTGAGGAGCTGCTGATGTTTACTTATCTCCATACATCTTATATAATTTTGATACTATCTTTTAATAATATAGATTGGCCAAAATTGTTAATTCTTTCATTCTCAAAAATTAGCTAGTATAGAAACAGCTGTTGATGTTTGTTTACTTATACAATTCCATACATCTATTCTTTTATTCTCAGAATTATAGGGTTTCAGCACCTATAAAACAGATTTAATCAATCAATCAATCAATCATCTCAGAATTATTTACGTACACTGGGATGCCGATCTTTAAAACGTCTCTTATTTCTTTGATTGTAATGTTATTTGATATAAATTCAAGTAGTACAAATATATGTATTTTTTATACTTTGCGTTCCTGTAACATCAATATGAAAAAGGGGAACAAAATAATCCCAGTACATATTTCGTATATATGGCAACTCTTGACGAGGGGAGGGGCATGTTATTCGGTCGACTGTCAGAAAGTCTACTATGTTCTCACCAGTGGTATTTGTATACACTTAGATTAAAAAGTAAAATAAAAATCAACGAGGGGATATCTGCCAGTTTTTTAACACGTTCTTATAAATGACGTGAAGTGGGGGGAAATTGAAAACGTGTGGAAGATACAAAAAACAAGTTTATGCGGGACCAGTCGGGAGCGCAACTCTCCCTTAATTGCTTTCATTATGGAATGAGGGAAAATCAGAATGAGAGAGAAAAGGATATTACGTGTGTTTTATTTCTATTATCTTTCTTATATTGTTTTATTACAAAATATGCCAAGACAATAATGAAAGAATGAAATGTATTCTTTGATGCTAGTTTTATTACCCTAATTTGCATGTTAGCTACCTGCTAGTTTCTGGAGTGATAGATTACAAAGAATGATTATGCATTTCTATCAATTAAAAGTTATTGTTAAACAAATTACCATCGAAATTTTTGTACAATATAAATGACAAATAGGATATTTCTGCGGTGGAAGTGTGTGGCAACTATCCCTTTCCTTTAAACAATTATAGAAACAACTTATGTTCGTTTTCTGGCTAAAAGTAATGACCTACTTTTCCTTTTCTATTTTATTTGTCTTTCATAAATAGATATTTTACATGCATTAGTCCCAAATAACCATACTTAAATCATATCATTATTATTATTCAAAATTCCCACGCTGTGACGTCAATTCATCCATCCTCTCACCAGCAAAAAGATCAATTACTTTATGCTACGTTTGGCGTGTTCGTTGTGTTGATATGTTTAATATTGTGTTGTTTTGCCAAAATATAGCTAAATATCTAAGTATTTTAGCCTTTACGATATTAGGATTAATACTTCCTGTAAGTATGTGAATGTTTAAGTTTGGGAAAACCGATTTTCTTTTCTTTCAAATGTGAAAATGGGAAATCTATTTTTCATCATAGAGCCTGGGATTCTATAATAGACGCCTTACCCAAAACAATATCGAATAAGTAAAGCGAACTATTTTTTATTTATTGATTGTCATTTAATACAAATATGACATCAAGTTCATTTAATAAACTTATACTCGAAATCAAAATTACTTTTTCTCAATATAATTGAAGTATGTATTAATTTGTTCCTAATGTCTCTCTACTAAGGAAGAATGTGAAGAATATTTTTCGTAATGCGTTAGATTGTAATATTTCTAATTGTTTGTAAGTTTTTGGAAAAAATATAAAAAAATCTTTATTTGTACACCGATTTTTTTGTGTGTGATAGAAATTGAAGTAAAACGCATTTTGATTATATTCTAACAAAAAGAGAATTAAAATATTTTTTGTCTGGGTTATGGGCTCGTAAGAAGGAAAATGGCTACCTTTTCGCGAAGTGAAAACGAATTAAGTTTAATCTGTGGAAGGATGACTGACCTAAAATTCGTTTCCCCCTAAAGTTGTGCTTCTTTATTTCGGCCTCTACGTTTTTTTTTTTTTTGTAAAACTTGAATATTAGATTTAGCAAGCAATTATCATCTGTTCAGCAAAATGTATTTACTTTTATATAAGAATAAATACCTACCTTGCTTAGGCTAAAAAAAAGATGGAATTATAACGGGAGATATATTAAGTGCTAGAGCAAGTGCTAGTACAAAGTCCCCAATAATAGATACAGTAATAATCAGGCGAATTTTGAAAAATAAAAGGAAAGCTTTTTAGTGATCCACCTCGTTCCTTTTGTGACTCATCTCAAACAAAATGGGTAATTTTTTTTATTTTAGCCACAACTTATCTAGAGCATAGAATTGAAGTCTATTCTATGCTTCTGTGTGCAATTCTTTCAATTTCAGTACTTATTTCCGTTGCAAATTGCTCTTTTTACTACCTTTTCTTGCAAAACCAATCATGAATTTTAAGGAACTACATCCAAAGCATAGTGTCCATAACATTGCCTTGAAGTTATCACTATTCAAGACTACAATATACACTAATATTAAAATGTGTACAAAACTCAAAAACCAGAATAACTTCCCTCCCCCATATACCCACTTGGGTAAACATGAAGATCAGTGGCGCGAATGATGGGACGCAAAATATTTCGTCCCTCTCCCAATAACATAACATAACATAATTTCACAGATGACAAAAGCCACAAGGGCCTATCAAAGGTCATCCGCCTTCCTCAAAACCCACCCTCAGTAGAGGATAAGAAAGATCTAGGAGTAGTAATAGATAAGTCATTAAGGTTTTCTAAGCAGTGTATTGAAGCAAGAAATAGGGCAAATAGAGTGCTGGGTTTCATTAAGAGAAATGTCAGTTACAAAAGTAAGGAGGTTATTCTTAAACTCTATAACTCTTATGTTAGGCCACATCTAGAGTACTGTATACAGGCATGGTGCCCTCATTTTAGACACGATATTAACCTTCTTGAGTCAGTGTAACAGAGGGTTAACAAAGATTATTCCTTCCCTGAATCACCTTGAATATATAGATAGACTGAGGGTATTAAATATGTTCTCATTCGAAAGGAGTGTGTGAGAGGGGATATGATTGAGCTGTTTAAAATTTTTTCTGGGCTAGATAAATTGGATGTTATCAAGTTTTGGGAGTTAGATGACGGAAATCGGACTAGAGGTCACCACTTGAAAATTAAAAAGCAAGGGTGTAGGTTGGATTTAAGAAAATATTTTTTCACCAATAGAGTGGTAGACTTCTGGAACAAATTGCCACAGAGGGTAGTAGGTAGTCCAAATTTAAATGTATTTAAGAGTAGATTGGATGAGTTTATGGGGAGGGAAGGTTGTGATGGTTCCTAAGTTTTGTATATATTAATATTGTTTGTATATATCTATAGCTGCATGATTTAGTTCTTGACAAGCCTTGATTGGTGATACCCTTGTTTCTGGACGCAATCCTCTGGATGTAGTTTTCTTGGGAGTTTAGGTGCCTTAAAAAAGAGGCCGTTTGACTTGGATGACCTATGATGAGCCCTTGTGACTTTTGTCATCTGTTATATTATATTGTGGGGAACTTTGATTTTGTTTTCCCCTGGTGATGGTGCTTTTTGTGGGTGGGTTCTGATGTATGCGGATGACCTTTGATAGGCCCTTGTGGCTTTTGTCATCCGTGAAATTATGTTATGTTATGAAATGTTATATAAGAACATAAGAAAAGGAGACTGCAAAAGACCATTCATGGCCTATACTTGGCAGCTCCTGTTCCAGTCAACACACAAAAGATTTCTTACCAGAGAAAAGTCATCAACATTGTCACCCTTTACAGGAGTTCGTCAGATCTAATCTACAATATACATAAAATGCATCCAGAGGATTATGTCCATTCATGCAACCACAAAATATAATCTCCCCACTCCTTAGAAAAATATATACATATGTACATAAAAAAAGTCAGTCCCATTTAGCAACTTCATCTATATATTTATCTAATCTATTCTTAAAACTACCCAGAGAGGAGGCTTCTATCACATGTCTAGTGAGCCTATTCCATTCATCTACCACATGATTTGTAAACCAATTCCTCCCAATCTCCTTCCTAAACCTATACTTATCAAGCTTAAACCCATTGCTACGTGTCCTGTCATGTTCACTAAGTATAAGAACCTTACCCAGATCCACTTTATTATATCTTTTTACCCATTTGAAGACTTCAATCAATTCCCCTCTGACTCTTTTCCTTTCCAATGTATGTAGATTTAGTTTTCTGAGCCTTTCACCATAAGGTAAGTTCCTTAGCCCACCAATCCTCTTTGTCATCCTTCTCTGTACAGACTCAAGCAAATCAATATCCTTCCTATAATATGGTGACCAAAATTGTACTGCATAGTCTAGATGAGGCCTAACTAGCGCCAGATACAGTTTTAGAATGACTTCAGCACTCTTATTGCTTACACTCCTCCTAATGAATCCCAATATCCTATTAGCTTTATTCTTAGCATTTAGGTATTGCTTTCTAGGACGAAGGTCTGAACTTACCAAAATACCCAAGTCCCTCTCACAATCGGTCCTCCCTAAAATTCTCCCATTTAATTTATATCTATTCAATGGATTATTTCTACCTATACTAAGTACACTACATTTTTCTATGTTAAACTTCATTTGCCATTTCTCTGCCCAATTCGACAGAATGGTCAATTCCTCCTGCATTACAACAGCATCAGAATCAGCCCTAATAGACCCTACCTAGCTTAGTATCATCAGCAAATTTACTCAGGTCACTACTTATACCTATGTCAAGATCATTAATATAAATTAAGAATAGCAAGGGACCCAAAACAAATCCTTGCGGAACTCCACTGCTAACACACCCCCACTCAGATTTAACTCCATCTATACTAACTCTTTGCTGTCTGTCACCAAGCCATGACTGAATCCACCTAAATATACTGCCATCGATCCTGTGTGCTTTAACTTTGCTCAGAAGCCGTAAGTGTGGCACTCGATCAAAAGCCTTACTAAAGTCCAAGTATAAAATATCATAGTTTTCATCATTATCTGCTGCTTCATACACCTTACTATAAAAAGACAGCAAATTAGTCAGACAGGATTTACCCTTACTAAAGCCATGCTGTGATTCTTTTATTAACTTATGCTTATCCAAGTGATCTCTAATATTCATGGCTATAATAGATTCCATCATTTTCCCTACCACTGATGTCTTGACAAGCCTTGATTGGTGATACCCCTTTTTTCTGGACACAATCCTCTGGATGTAGTTTTCCTGTGAGTTTGGGTGCCTTTAAAAAAGAGGCCGTTTGACTTGGATGACCTATGATGAGCCCTTGTGGCTTTTGTCATCTGTTATATTATATTGTGGGGGACTTTGATTTTGTCTTTCCCTGGTGATGGTGCTTTTTGTGGGTGGGTTTGACAGAGGCGGATGACCTTTGATAGGCCCTTGTGGCTTTTGTTTTCCGTGAAATTATGTTATGTTATGTTATGTTATATAACAGATGACAAAAGCCACAAGGGCTCATCATAGGTCATCCGAGTCAAATGGCCTCTTTTTTAAGGCACCCAAACTCCCAGGAAAACTACATCGAGAGGATTGCGTCCAGAAACAAGGGTATCACCAATCAAGGCTTGTCAAGAACTAAATCATGCAGCTATAGATATATACAAACAATATTAATATATACAAAACTTTGGAACCATCACAACCTTCCCTCCCCATAAACTCATCCAACCTACTCTAAAATACATATATATTTTCTTAAATCCAACCTACACCCTTGCTTTTTAATTTTCAAGTGGTGACCTCTAGTCCGATTTCCATCATCTAACTCCAAAAACTTGCTAACATCCAATTTATCTATCCTGGAAAAATGTTTAAAGAGCTCAATCATATTCCCTCTCACACACCTCCTTTCGAACGAGAACATATTTAATACCCTCAATCTATCTATATATTCAAGGTGATTCAGGGAAGGAATAATCTTTGTTGCCCTCCGTTGCACTGACTCGAGATGGTTAATATCATGTCTAAAATGTGGGGACCATGCCTGTATACAGTACTCTAGATGTGGCCTAACATAAGAGTTATAGAGTTTAAGAATAACCTCCTTACTTTTGTAACTGACATTTCTCTTAATGAAACCCAGCACTCTATTTGCTCTATTTCTTGCTTCAATACACTGCTTAGAAAACCTTAATGACTCATCTATTACTACTCCTAGATCTTTCTCATCCTCTACTGAGCTCAGCCTTAAAGTTGCGTGCCATTGCGCCGCGACTGTTCCCATGGACCTATCCCCCAATGCAGCGACGGCTTTAGGTCGCTTTCTGTCATCTCTGAATCGGACACACTCGTGTGATGCATCGCTATTTGATAGAACGCTCGCCTGCGCTGTATTGCGATGACTGCGTTGTCCCCCAGACTGTTCGGCACATTCTTGTCGAATGTCCCAGTCTGGGTGATCTTCGCGCACGTTACCTGTCCTGGTACCGGGATGGGCGGGGTCGCTACAGCCTGTCCTTTGTACTCGAGACGAGTGCGTGCACATTGACTGGTGGACTTGTTGACTTTTTGGGGGAGGCCGGCCTTCTCCCTTTCATTTAACCAGGTTTAATTGTTGTTATTGTTTTGTTATTGTTATTTCTTTTTATTGCTGTTTCCTGTTCAAATTTTTTAAAGTAGCCTAGAACTAGGCTGTTTGTTTACGGCGACTTATGCCTAAGTTGGCAGTCGCCAGATAACACCTTAAAAAAATATTAAAAAAATACTGAGCTCAGCCAATGCCCATCCATTTCATAGTTAAATTCTCTATTATCTTTTCCCATGTTAATAACTTTGCACTTATCAAGGTTGAAAGTCATTTGCCACTTATGTGCCCAGGATAATAATTTATTTAAATCCCCCTCCACTTTAAAATTATCATCAATATCTTTAACTACTGCTGCTAATTTGGTATCATCCGCAAAAATTGACACTTTATTATTAACTGCCTCCCCAAGATTGTTTATATAGATGACAAATAATAATGGACCGAGAAGTGAGTCCTGAGGAACCCCACTCATAACATCCCTCCACTCTGACTTTACACCATTTAGCACTACCCTTTGCTTCCTGTCTTTCAGCCACTCAGCTATCCAATTTGAAACGCCCCCACATATCCCAATCATTTTTAATTTATGAACTAGTCTCTTATGTGGTACCTTATCAAATGCTTTACTAAAATCTAAGTAAATTATATCTACATTCTCTTCCTTATCTACTTGATCTGTTACAAACTCCAGAAAGTCTAGTAAATTAGTCAAACATGATCTACCTGATCTAAACCCATGCTGAGCATTGCTGATTAACCCCTCCCTCTCTAGATGTTGGCAAATTCCTTTTTTAACTATTTTCTCAAGAATTTTACAGACTACAGGAGTTAGGCTAACCAGTCTAAAGTTATTTGGATCCTCTTTACTACCCTTTTTTGAAAATGGGGACTACATTCGCTCTCTTCCAATCATTGGGTATTTCTCCATATTCCAGTGACCTAGTATATAGCTTCTCCAAAGCTATTGAGATACTTTCTACCCCTTCTTTAAGTATCCTAGAATGAATATTATTAGGGCTGGAGGCCTTGGTAGTATCTAACTCACCTATTAGTCCTTTTATCGTCCTCCGATCCACACTAATGGTGGTAAACACCTCTTTTCCTGACCCATGAGTACTATACATAAGACTATTTAGTTTCTCCTTTGTAAATACTGATGTAAAATGACCATTTCCTCATCAGTTTCTCTCACAACCCCTTCATATTTGATAGGTCCTATTTTAACTCTGGCAGACTTGTTATTAATTTTATAGTAACTAAAGAACTTTCTAGGATCTTTGTTGCTATCCTGAGCTAATTTAATTTCTGACACCCTTTTGTTCTTCTTTATAATCTTATTTAGCTCATTCCTAGCCATTCTATAATCACTTAAATTTTGAATATTATTTTCTACCTGTAATTTTTTATATGCCCTTTTCTTCTCTGAAATTTTTCTAGCTATCTCCTGATTCCACCATAATGGTTTCCTACTTTTGTTCCTAATGGCCTTCATTGGGATACATTGTTCTTGGACTACATTTATTATATGCTTGAAAGTATCCCACATACCATAAGCATTTTTACCTCTGAATTATACATCCCAGTCTACAAAATTTAGCAAGCTTCGGAGTTTTACATAATCTTCCTTATTAAAATTTGGAACTTTTACAGCATTCTTGGTTATTTTACCCTTCTCAATTCCCAAGTTAAAACAAACTATCTGATGGTCACTGGTGGGTTGATTATTTATATCAGAAATAGCATTTCTTCAAATCTAAATAATTCTATAAAGCAAGAAGTTGAGTCACTGTGGATAGATATTAGGGTCAGTAAAAATAGGATAATACACTTGAGAGCCTTTTACAGACCACCCAGACAGACTGACTGTATTGATGAGCTAATGATCAGGGAAATAAGAAAAGGATGTGAAGTAGATACAGTTATTCTTGGTGACTTTAATTTAAATTCTGTGGACTGGGAAATATGATAGGAAGGGATAGAGCAAGTTGTAAGTATATAGAATGCTTTAAGGATAATTTTTTGACTCAATATGTTAATAAGCCAACAAGGGGTGCCAATATATTAGATCTGGTTCTTTCAATGATGATCACTTGGTTCAGGAATTGACTGTCAAGGAAGCATTGGGAAATAGCGATCATCAGATGGTTTGTTTTAATTTGGGAATAGTGAAAGGTAGAACATCAACAAACTCCACAAAAACTCCAAATTTTTATAGGGGAGATTACGATAAATTACAGAACTTGCTAAATCAGATTAGGTGGGATATAGAATTCAGGAGGAAGAATACTTATGAGATGTGGGACACTTTTAAGACTATATTAAACATAGTTGAGGAGCAGTGTATTCCAATGAAGGCTATTAGAAATAAATGTAACATAACATAATTTCACGGATGACAAAAGCCACAAGGGCCTATCGAAGGAAGCTGTTGTGGTGGAATCACAAGATAGCTAGGAAAATTTTTGAGAAGAAAAGGGCATACCAGAGATTACAGAGAGAAAGTACTTTTGAGAATTTAAATTATTATAGGTCAACCAGAAATGAGCTAAATACGATTATTAAGAAGAGCAAAAGGGCGACAGAAATTAATTTAGCTCAAAATAATAATAAAGATCCAAGAAAATTCTTTAGCTATTATAAAATTAATAACAAATCTAACAGTGCTAAAATAGGGCCTATTTGATATGAAGGGGTTTTGAAAGAATCTGATGAGGAAATAGTAGAGGTTCTTAATGATCATTTTTCTTCAGTATTTACACAAGAGAATCAAGATAGATTAAGTGATGATAATTCTAGGTCAAGGGAAGTAGTGTTGAATACCATTAATGTTAACAGGGAAATAATTAAAGCGCTTATATTGGAGTTAAATACTAGTAAGTCATTTGGGCCAGACAGCATTCATTTTAGGTTACTCAAAGAAGGTGTAGATAGTATTGCAGTGGCTCTTGAGAAGTTATATACTAGATCACTAGAGTTTGGAGAAATATCTAATGATTGGAAATTAGTGAATGTAGTGGCAATTTTTAAAAAAAGAAGTAAAGATGACCTGAATAACTTTACGCCGGTAAGTTTTACTTGTATCGTTTGTAAAATCCTTGAGAGATAGTTAAGCAGGGGATTTCTGACCATCTCGAGTATGGTAGGTTAATAAATGAGGCTCAGCATGGGTTTAGAAAAGGTAGATCGTGTTTAACAAATTTACTGGATTTTATGGTTTATGTTACTAAACAATTAGATAAGGGAGAGAATATTGATGTAATTTACTTAGATTTTAGCAAAGCTTTTGATAAGGTTTCACATAGACTAGTTCACAAATTAAAAATGCATGGGATATGTGGTAAAGTTTTGAATTGGAAAGACAGGAAACTGAGATTTGTGCTGAATGGGGTGAGGTCACAGTGGAGGGATGTTATCAGTGGCGTACCTTAGGGATCCATTCTAGGCCCTTTATTATTCAGGCAATGCCAAACCAGTGAGCATCTTGGATTTTCTTTATTTTGGGGTATGTTGATACATGTCACAAAAGAACTTTACATGCAAAATTATAGCTCTGTACATCAAACGGTTACGGAGATATGGCCCATGTAATTAACATAACATAACATAATTTCACGGATGACAAAAGCCACAAGGGCCTATCAAAGGTCATCCGCATCCGTCAAAACCTGCCAAAAAAAGCACCATCGCCAAGGAAAGACAAAATAAAAGTCTCCCACAATATAATATAACAGATGACAAGAGTCACAAGGGCTCATCATAGGTCATCCGAGTCAAACGGCCTCTTTTTTTAAGGCACCTAAACTCCCAAGTAAACTACATTGAGAGGATTGCGTCCAGAAACAAGGGTATCACCAATCAAGGCTTGTCAAGAACTAAATCATGCAGCTATAGATATATACAAACAATATTAATATATACAAAACTTAGGAACCATCACAACCTTCCATTCCCATAAACTCATCCAACCTACTCTTGAATACATTTAAATTTGGACTACCTACTACCCTCTGAGGCAATTTGTTCCAGAAGTCTACCACTCTATTGGTGAAAAAATATTTTCTTAAATCCAACCTACACCCTTGCTTTTTAATTTTCAAGTGGTGACCTCTAGTCCGATTTCCATCATCTAACTCCAAAAACTTGCTAACATCCAATTTATCTATCCCGGAAAAAATTTAAACAGCTCAATCATATTCCCTTGTAGCGGGCCAAAAATATATCTCTGATCCCAATCGATCCAACCCACTTCCTACACTGTCCGGGCGTGAGAAATCGAGGGAGAATGAAACGGATTGTATATACATTCCCTTTACTTACAAAAAAAAGTATAATGATAATTATAGTAATTTATATTTACAAGGGAAGTGTGCACACTTCAAAATGAGACCAAATTCCCCAATCCATTAAGATACTAAAAGAGAATTCTATAACAGGCAAATACAACAAATTTACTTAAATATATCTACACAAAATAAAAACACAACAACAACCGAACGAAAAGGGGCACGCGCTATCACTTGTGTGCTGGAGGTGGGTGGTAGTAGGCTAACATAAAAGGAGGCAGGCTTGTCAGCCAATGCGGGTGTGGTGATCCAGGTGTCTAGCGAGGTATGAAAGCCCTCCGTCTCAGGGCTGGGTGGACCACTCGTCTAGAGAACCCTTCCCTCCGTCCGTCCAAGTTTCCACTCTCTGTAGAAGAGATATATCCTCCGTTTATGACCTATTTACTTATACATGGAAGGGAAACTAATAAGTGGGCATTACCGATTAAATTTATCCACTAGCTTACCTCTAAATGTATATTCAAACAATCCTCAGCATCAACAATTCTCCAAATATTTAACTCTTAAAAACTATTGTTTCAAAATATAATCTTTTGATAAAAGATTATTTTAAACAAAGTACAATCTGAGAAAGAAAGTGTTAATACATGAAATCAAATACATATATATACAAAGAAAATATAAAAAAAAAAACTCATTCCCACTCACACACACATTCTTACAGAGGGAGGGAGAATGGCCCCTTTTACACACACACTCACGTTCGCTCCACCACACCCTCTCACACACTCCTTTCGAACGAGAACATATTTAATACCCTCAGTCTATCTATATATTCAAGGTGCTTCAGGGAAGGAATAATCTTTGTTGCCCTCCTTTGCACTGACTCAAGAAGGTTAATATCGTGTCTAAAATGTGGTCACCATGCCTGTATACAGTACTCTAGATGTGGCCAGCACTCTATTTGCCCTATTTCTTGCTTCAATACACTGCTTAGAAAACCTTAATGACTTATCTATTACTACTCCTAGATCTTTCTCATCCTCTACTGAGCTCAGCCAATGCCCATCCATATCATAGTTAAATTCTCTATTATCATTTCCCAGTTGGGAGATATCTGGTTGTCAGGAATTCGAAGCCTCAGGGACAAGTGCCGCAAGTGTATTGAAGTCGAAGGTAGTTATATTTAAAAATAATAAAACTTTTCCTCATATCTTGTTTCCTTATATCTGAATTGCAAAACTTATTGACCGCCCCTCGTAAGTCCTTCTCATCCTAAGCTGATTTCTGCTAATGCCAATCCATTTCATAACTAAATTCCTTATTATCTCTTCCCATGTTGTAGCGGGCCGAAAATAGATCTCTAATCCCAATCGATAATCGATCCAACCCGCTTCCTACACTGTCCGGACGTGAGAAATCGAGGGAGAGTAAAACGGATTGTATATACAGTCCCTTTACTTACAAAAAAAATACAATGATAGCTACAGTTTATATTTACAAAAATTTTATATTTTACTAGGGAAGTGTGGACACTTCAAAATGAGGCTAAATTCCCAAATAAAAATAATGATACCAAACGAGAATCCTATAACGGGCGGATACAACAATTTACGTAAATTCTAGACAAAACAAAAAAACACAACCACAACCGAACGAAAAGGGGACACGCGCTATGTCTTGCTGGAGGTGGGTGGTAGTTGGTTAACTAGAAGGAGGCAGTATTGTCAACGAAGGCAGGTATGGCGGTTCAGGTGGATAGAGACACGAAAGCCCTCCTCTCAGGGCTGGGTGGAGCACTCTTCTACAGAACCCCTCTTGCTTCCAGTCCACACTTCCACTCTCTCTGAAGAAGAGATATATCCTCCTTCAGTGACCCATTTATTTTTACATGGATGGCGAAACTAATAAGTGGGCATTACCTGAAAATACATTGACTAGCTTACCTCTTTCCAGAATAACGCTTCGTTAAATTTTCTTAATACAAAATAATATCTTATTATTAGCTATTATCTTTCCAGAATAACGCCTGGAAAGAAAGAAAAACATGGTAATCATTTTATACATGAATTAAACAAAAATAAAACAAACCCATTCCCATTCACACACATTCTTACAGAGGGAGGGAGAGGGTACTGAGAAAAGGGGTGGGAGAATGGCCCTTTTACACACACTCACATTCGCCCCACCACAATGTTAACCTATTGCCTGCGGAAGGCCCAAAATCAAAGTAAATTGTCTTTCAAATCATCTATATATAGCCATTCCCACAACACACTCCAAAATATATAGAGAGATGCCGCACTTTCACCATTTGCTTTTATGACACTATTTATTTTTTGCCGCAATTTCACCATAATCTTTGTTACTATATTTAGCTTCTGCCTTTATTTTACCCCATGCTTTGTGACTATATTAGTTTCTGATGCAATTTCATATATATATATATATATATATATATATATATATATATATATATATATATATATATATATATATGGTATATTATCAAGAAAAACTGTGCTATGACTTTACAAAGATTGGGAGTTGCTCACATCCATATATAGATAAACATTTTTATTTAAAAAAAAAATATCTATAAAACTTCGTATTATATGAATAAAATTTTGCTGATAATTTTGTTTATTTATTCATATATGTTCAGGACTTGTGACCTGAATGTATGTTTATCCCTCTCCCTTCCTCAAAATTTTGGTTTTTCTATTGAACATTTTCTTTAATGTGGTATACCTGAAAGCAAGGCACTATATAGAGTAGAATCTTGCAAATGTTGCACTGGTATAAATATATTCTCCTGCAATACAGAAATTAGATTCTTTAGATAGCGTCTATATTTAGCTTCACCGCAAAATTGGCTTATATTTTGGAGGCACTAAATATAGTTTAACTGCAGTTAATAGGTTAATAACTTTGCATTCTTTTAAGGTTAAAAGTCATCTGCCACTTCTGAGCCCAAGCTAATAACTTATTTGTCACTGCACTTTAAAGCTACCCTCAACTTCTTTGACTACAACTACAAATTTACTATCATCAGTGAAAATTGATACTTTGCTATTTACAGCCTTCCCAAGATTATTTATATAAAATATAAATAATAAAGGCCCTAGAACTGGTCGCTGAGGTACGCCACTAATAACTTCACTCCACTATGACTTCACCCCATTCAGTACCACTCTGTTTCCTGTCTTTCAGTCATTCAGCTATCCGATTCAAAACTTTCCCACATTGTAGCGGGCCGAAAAATTTAGACTAACCCCCAATCGATCCAACCCGCTTCCTACACTAATCCGGATGTGAGAAATCAAAGGAGAATGAAACGGATTGTATATACAGTCCCTTTATTTACAAAAAAAAATGTATAATGATAATTACAATAATTTATATTTACAAGGGTAGTGTGCACACTTCAAAATGATGCCAAATTCCCCAATCTCAACAAGATACCAAAAGAATTTTATAACGGGCGAATAGAACAAATTTACCTAAATATATCTACACAATGAAATGAAAAACAACAACAACCGAACGTAAAGGGGCATGCGCTATCACTTGTGTGCTGGAGGTGGGTGGTAGTAGGCTAACATAAAAGGAGGCAGGCTTGTCAGCCAATGCGGGTGTGGTAGTTCAAGTGTCTAGCAAGGTTATGAAAGCCCTCTGTCTCAGGGCTGGGCAGAGCACTTGTCTAGAGAACCCTTCTTGCAGTCCGTCCAAGCTTCCACTCTCTGTAGAAGAGATATATCCTCCGTTTATGATCCATTTGCTTATACATGGAAGGGAAACTAATAAGTGGGCATTACCCAACTAAATTTATCGACTATCTTACCTCTAATTGTATATCCAACAATCCTCAGCATCAACAACTCTCCAAATATTTAACTCTAAAAACTACTCTTTCAAAATATAATCTTTTGATAAAAGATTATTTTAAACTAAGTACAATCTGATAAAAGATTATTTTAAACAAAGTACAATCTGAGAAAGAAAAAACAATTTTAATACATGAAATCAAATACATATATATATATACAAGAGAAAATATATAAAAAAACTCATTCTCACTCACACACACATTCTTACAGAGGGAGGGAGAGGGTACTGAGAAAAGGGGTGGGAGAATGGCCCTTTTTATACACACTCACATTCGCTCCACCACAACATATCCCATACCTACATTTTTAATTTGTGATTAATTTGTGATCTAGTCTCATATATGGAACCTTATCAAAAGCTTTGCTAAAATCTAACTAAATTATATGAACATTCTCTCCTTTATCTAATTCTTTAGTTACATAATCAATAAAATCCAGTAAATTTGTTAAACACAATCTATCTCTTCTAGACCCATGCTGAACATCATTTATTAACCTACCACCTGCTAGATGGTTGGAAATTTCCTTCTTAACTATCTTCTCAAGAATTTTACAAACTATAGAAGTTAAGCTTACCGGCCTAAATTTATTCAAGTCCTCTTTCCCCCCCCCCTTTTAAAAATTGCAATACATTCACTAATTTCCAATCATTAGGTATTTCTCCAAACTCTAGTGATCTAGTATATATATATCTTCTCATATGCTACTGCAATACTATCTACATACACCTTTTTGTAACCTAGAAGTGTTGTCTGGGTCAGATGCGTTACTAGTATTTAACTCCAATATAAGCCCTTTAATTATTTCCCAGTTCACATTAATGGTATTCAACACTACTTTCCTTGACCTAGAATTATCATCAATTAATCTATCTAGATTCTCTTCTGTAAATACCTTGCAGATGGTTTAAATTGTATATTGTAGATGCATGGTCTGACATAATCCTATGGATGCATTTTGTGGGCAGGTTTTGACAGGTGCGGATGAACTTTGATAGGCCCTTGTGACTTTTGTCATCCGTGAAATTATGTTAAATTAAATTATAGAGAATTACAGTGATAAATTTTGTTCAATACATAATTAGGAATCAGCTTTTCCTTAGATTTTTTTTAAATATTTTTTTATTGGTGCAATTCCCCTCAATTGATAATTGCAAGTTTTTACATCCGCACTAATCTCATCTGCAAGTTTAAACTGCCTATCAATTAATATGCCTAAATCTTCTGTAACCTTAATAGGTTTAATAACCTGACTGCAAATTCATTTTGATAAAAAACTATTTTCTCCTTTTTTCCAATAAATTTATAGTTTTTTTTTATTTAATTTGATATTTTTTTTTAATATCAAGAAGATTAGTATAGACTAAAAAGTATGGGGCCTAAGACTACCTTGAGAAACACCATTATTTGGTAACCTCATAGAAGATCAACTATTTTTTTAGTTTTATACAAACATATCTGCCATGTAGATAGCTTTAAACCAACCAATCAATCGAGTACCTTGCCTCTTAGCCCAATCTTTGATAAATCATTTATTAGTATATCATGATCAAGTGTATCAAATGCAGCACTTAACCCATTAGTCGCCCGGCTTTTTTTCTCGAACCTGCCCTATGCAAAATTACAAATGGTACACATTGAAAATAATTAAAATAAAATATTTAAATCCTTTTTATAAATCAAATAATATATTTTAATTGGAAAGAATTATTCTATTGATATAATTAAAAATTATTAATAACCTTCTACCTATTTATAATTATGATTGATAATTCTCAGTTCTTCCTCAAATTTTCATCGACATCCATGTTTGTTTTATGCTTTTTAAATCAGTTACTCTTTAAAATATTTTTAATTATAGAAAACAGTGCTGCTATTCTTGGGACACTATTTTATATCAAATTTTATGAAAATTTTGCTCAGGGCCTATTTTTGACCTATAAAACTATTTTCCAGACAAAATATGCTTACTGGTTTGTGTGCTTTCATTAACATACTAACTTAATCCTCTTTAATTGGATAAAAATGAAAAACATAAGGTTATTTAACCCACCCAAAAGGAAGAGTCATCAAAAATGGGGTGTTTACATAAATTATAATTATCAGGGCAAATACCAGTCTATATGTGAAAGGCCACAAAAGGCCCTCATGTGATTACATAGCACTGAATCAAGGATGTATAAAGGCCCTCAGGCGACTAATGGGTTAAATCTAATAAAATTAGAATCACACACTTATTACCTACTATCAATTGATAACAAAAGTCATTTGATATTGCTAATATTGTTGACTCAGTGGAATAATTTCTAGCTCTCTGTTCCTTTGGCAATATATTATGTTTAAGTATTCATAAATTTGCCTCTTTGTGATCTCAATTATCTTGGATACAAACATCAAATTTGAAATAGGCCTATATGAATTTAGCTGATCTCTACTTCCTTTTCCCCTATAAGTTGGAAGAACACTGGCAATTTTGTTTGGAGAAGTACAGATAAAGTGACACTGTCACATAAAATTTCATAAATTAGTTCTCACAATTCAAAGAAATTTGGATATGACAAACATCCTTACTAGGCATAGGGTCACCATCACTGACAGTTTTTTTGGCACTCTTTATTAATTCAAGTCTATCCTGTAAATTTGCTAAAATAAATCCATTCATTGGTTTTTATAAAATTTCATTGATTTCCAGTTCATTTTCTCCACTCCAATCAGTAGAATTCTCATTTTCTAGTGATTCAGGAATATTTTTTATCTTAGTTTCAAAATAATCTGCAAAGTTATTTGCCAGTTCACCTTCATCACTATTGGGTAATATCAAAACTTATTTTTACCCCAAGTAGTGAGGCAAAAATTCTATACCTATAATTTCTAGCTCTCTCATTATATACAGCTGTATTATAATACTCCCTCCTTGCTTGTCTTATTGTTTTATTTCCTTTCTCATACAAATATATTTTATTCTACAGTGGAACCTGGGTTGTCAAATGGCTCCCTTTTCGAACAAATCTGTTGTCAGACGAAATTTTGAACTAAAAATTGCCTCAGTTGTTGTACCATAACTTGATTGCCGAACAAGCCAACAATACCACATGGGCAGCACATGACCACTGAGTGACTGAGCCTGTGGCGTAAACTTGCCTCAGCCCGTGCTCGGAGTATACACACTAAGAACTGTTGTCTGATTTTGCCAGAACAGCTTGAAGATCCCAAATCTGGCTTCCTTGGGACCAAGACCATGCCAGATTTTGGATCCCTAAATTCTAGGCCTATTTAAATTTAAAAAAATAATTTAACCCTCAAGATACCCCTATACAATATCTGTTTACATAATTTGGTGCATTTCTATTGATAATATCTGGTCAAAATTGTCGATTTGAACGAAACCAAGGTCATTCAAAAGGGGAAGAAATTTCACATCCATTTATATACAGCTTATCAAGGTTTGCCCTTAATCCTGGTTTTTATTCATGGTTTTATGCTTTGGGGGGCTTTCACAACAAAAAAGCCAAGAAAAGAAATTGAAAATTTTATATTTTTGCATATAACGCTTATTTTCAACCTGAGTGACCACACAATGGATAATGTGTTATACACTGTTTGATGGCATATTCTAATTTCTATTTAATGTATAAATCCCTTACGTGTCTGATGAAACTTTCCAAGAGACATAAACTTATAAACAAAATCTACAACACTAACATGCATAACAGCAAAAGATGGCTCGCCAACTATCTGTCTGGTAGAAAGGCTCGTGTAGATTTCAATGGCATTCCATCACAGATACGACCCTTCAGAGACGGAGTACCACAAGGCTCAGTCCTATCCCCCACACTGTTCAACCTTTTTCCCTACCACATTCCAACATCCACCTCTCAAGACATCAAAATCTTATCCTATGCAGATGACATTACAATCACATCCACCCATACTAAACACAACACAGCTGCCACAAACGCAAAACACTACCTAAACACACTACAAACATGGCTCACTACCAACACTTAAAGTAGCACCAGAGAAATCCACAGCCACTCTCATAACCAACTACAAACAAGACACTAAACCTCTCAGATGCGCACTACAATACGCTGCAAATACAACAAAGCAATGCACTGAGAACCACCACAGGTTGTACAAAATCAACTCCCATCGACCACCTACATCGAGAAACTAAAACACTAAAGGTCAGAGATCACATGGATCTAAAAGGTGCACAATTCTATGATAGGGTCACAAGAGACACCTCACATCCACTACATCACACATTGCACACAGCACCAACCCATCCACATACTACACAAGCATTCTGGACACCATACCAACAGCT
Organism: Ceratothoa steindachneri; assembly: GCA_963969495.1. Taxonomy (NCBI): domain Eukaryota; kingdom Metazoa; phylum Arthropoda; class Malacostraca; order Isopoda; family Cymothoidae; genus Ceratothoa; species Ceratothoa steindachneri. Next base: position 177,126,728 of record OZ018320.1, on the reverse strand, counting down.
CCAAGCGGCACAATCAACTCAACACACATACATAACACCCTAGCAACACTCTCTATCAACAGACTCAGTCCAAACAGTGTTCTGGGGAGAATCCCACCCAAAGTGGATGATTCAGAAGCTGAGCTAATTAGAGAGGACCGATTCACCTATCCAGGCTCAGATGCGGACACCACAATGCCCTTCTGTCTTACAGAAAGAGGATACACCCTGAAGTATCAGACACCTGCCCACTCTGTCATATAAGAGCACACACAATTCATCACATAATGGAAGAGTGCTCGTCACTCAATACACTGAGACACTCACACACACCGCCTCTCTGTACAAGTGATCTCTGGAATCGTCTGGGTCCTTCTGTTGCCTACCTCAGGAATGCTGGTCTGTTCGTTCAGAACTGACTGGAGAGCAACCCAACAACAACAACTCTAAGTATGGTCTGACATATGAGTTGTAGAGTTTAAGGATAACCTCTGCTTTTGTAGCTAACATTCATCTTAATGTATCCTAGTACCCTATTTGCTCTATTTTTGTCTCATACACTGCTTCAAAAACTTCAATGACTTATCTACTTGTTCTCATCCTCAACTGAATTCAGCTAATGCCCATCCATTTCATAGCTAAATTCCCTATAATCCATTCCCAAGTTAATAACTGCATTTTTTAAGGTTAAAAGTCATCTGCCACATCTGAGCCCAAGTCACTCTGCACTTTAAAGCTACCCTGAAATTCTTTGACTTAAGCCTGAGAGCCCACCTCGGTGGTGCTTGGCGCAGGCGCAGTAGTCTGCATTTCAGAAAATGACTCAATTCTCTCTCTGTCAAGGAGTTTAGGTAGGTAGATGAGGCCGTTGAGTTCTCCGGTAACCTCATTGCTGTGGGCCTGATTACTATTCCTAGAATGTATGGCCCATTATGCCTACATGCACTATAATCATGGCCCGAACCATTTCACTGTCAGTGAATTTCGTCGGGATAGGGCTAGGTTCCGATATATTTCGAAGCACGCCCGCCGCTCTTCTTGGCGGGCATACGTGTCTTCACTTAACAGGAAGACCCCTCTAGCAGAGGTGTGGAGGCGAGTCAAAAGGGTTCGGGGCAAGTTCTCGCATGACCCCCCCTCCTGTTCTCCAGGAGAATGAGACTGCAATCTTGGACACCGCATCCGTGGTGGAATCCTTGGGGACCGCTTTCTCCGCATTCTCTAGTCTCTTGTCTCCAGCATTCAATGCACGTCGTAATGTCGCGGAAGGCCGCCGAATGGACTTTTACCTCCAGAGGCGGCAAACCCTTCAATGACAGGTTTGTAGTGAGTTGCATTCTGCTCTTGCTTCATGCGCGGGCACCGCCCATGATCCGGACAATGTCCCGTACGCTATGATGCTTCGACACCTGGGTGAGCGAGGCCATAGCCTTTCTCTTAGGTTTGTTCAACAGGATCTGGGTGAAGGGTCTCCTCCCAGATACCTGGCAAATCGCTACTGTGCTTGCCTTTCGCAAACCGGGGAGAGATCACTCTACTCCGGCCGGTTTCAGCCCAATCTCTCTAACCTCTTGCTTGTGCAAGTTGATGGAGAAATTGGTAAATGTTAGATTAGCCCTTTTCCTGGACAGCGGAGGCCATCTGTGTTCTGCACAGTGTGGCTTCCGCAAGTTCCACTCCATGTCGGATGCTCTGCTCTGACTGGAAAATGCTGTCTGCGAGGCTTTCCTTCGTAGACAGCAATACGCCACGGTGTTTTTCGATCTGCAGAAGGCCTATGATACCGCATGGCGATACGGTATCATGGAGACTCTCCACACGATGGGGGCGAGGGGGCGGCGCGCCTCCCAATGTTTATATCTGAATTTTTGTGAGATCGTCGATTCCGCATACGGTTGGGGGGAGCCCTCTCCGGCCCAAAGGAGCAGGAAGAGGGTGTCCCGCAGGGAAGTGTCCTCAGTGTCACACTCTTTGCCCTGAGCATCAACGGCATCACCTCGGTGCTGCCGGAAGATGTTCTCGCTACGCTCTACGTGGACGACCTTTCGATCTCTTTTGGCGCGGCCCAGATGCCAACTCTGGAGCGTCGACTCCAACAGGCATTGAACCGCGTCTCTCGCTATGACGAAGCGCACAGGTTTCAGTTTTCTTTGGCCAAGACTAAGGTGGTACTAAGGTGGTGCACTTCTGCTGCCATCCACGGTTTCACCCCGACCCAGATTTGTTTCTAAATGGGGTGCGCGTGGATGTGGTGGAATCGCACCGTTTCCTTGGTCTTGTATTCGCCCGACGCCTCACCTGAGAGGCTCATAATCGCAGCCTTAGGGTCTCTTGTACCCGCGCCATGGATATTCTCCGTTCCGTGACGTTCAGCGCTTGGAGCGCTGATAGGGCTACTGCCTTACTTTTTTATCGATCCTTTGTTTGTTTGAAGCGAGTTTTATGCATTCGCAGCCGAGCGTTTATTGCGAAAGGTGGATTCGATCCACCACACCGGCCTTCGCTTTGCGACCGGTGCCTTCCGCACTTTCCCTATTGAGAGCCTGCTGGTCGATGCTGGGGAGATGCCACTCGCTCTGCGCTGCGTGCAGTGCATCACACGCCTGTACGCGAGAGCCCGGCGCCTCCCTCAGTCGCCAACAGCTCTCACTGCATCCGCAGCTGATCTCGATGGTGCCTAGTCCGCCGAGAGACGCCAGTCATACCCTAAGCCCTTTGTGTTTAGGGCCAAGAAACTCCTTCGAGAGGTAGATATAGCTCTCGGGCCGGTGGAGCCCCTGGTTCTGCCCAGGACGCCACCCTGGAAGGTACCACATTTGGCTATTTGTCGCCACGCCTCTGCTCCCAAAGCTTTTACGGCGTCGGGAGTATTGCGTTCGACCTTTTTGGAGCACACATCGTGTCACGCTGGAACCGTGCCAGTGTATACGGATGGCTCCAAGTCCCAAGAGGGGGTCGGCTTCCACGCCGTATTCCCTCTGTTTGAAGTCAGCGGGGCTCTGCCAGGTGCTGCGTCTGTCTTCACGGCCGAGCTGGTGGCAATACACCACTCGGTACGGGAGATTACGCGACGTGCCCGGTTCGGAAACCGGATTGTGATCTATAGCGACTCACAAAGCGCCCTGAGTGCTCTTGGGGTATTGGAATCTCCTCATCCCCTGGTTTGCGATATCCGTGACGCGACGGTTTTGGCGAACCGGGCAGATGTCGAGATTATCTTCTGCTGGGTTCCTGGACATGTAGGAATTGCGGGGAATGAGCGCGCCGATGAGGGTGCCAAAGAGTCCGCGAGGACTCTGCGACCGGACCAGCGTTTCGCTCTTCCTCACACCGACTACATGGCAGGAATAGGGGCAGCTTTTTGGACAGCTTGGCAAAGAAGATGGGAGACGGTCGAAGGGAACTTAAAGTTGCGTGCCATTGCGCCGCGACTGTTCCCATCGACCTGTACCCCAATGCCGCGACGTCTTCAGGTCGCTTTCTGTCGTCTCCGAATCGCACACACTCGTATGACGCATCGCTATTTGATGGAGCGCTTGCTTGCGCCCTATTCTTGTCTAATGTCCCAGTCTGGGTGATATTCGCGCACGTTACCTGTCCCGGTACCAGAATGGGCGGGGTCGCTACCGCCTTTCCCTTGTACTCGGGACGAGTGCTTGCACCTTTACTGGTGGACTGATAGACTTTTGGGGGGAGGCCGGCCTTCTCTCTTTTATTTAATTAGGCTTTGTTGTTTTTTTGTTGTTGGTTTTCTTTGTAGGTCGCACGCTCCTGCGCCGGGGGGAGGGGGCCCTCCCCCCGATGCTGGAGCTTGCTTCCTAATTGTCATCTTCCCTTTTTGCCCCTTTTTTTCAAATTTTTATTTTAAAGTAGCCTAGAACTAGACTGTTTGTTTGCGGCGACTTATGCCCAAGGGCAGTCGCCATATAGCCCCTTAAAGAAAAAAAAAGAAAGACTTTTTGGAGAAGGCCAGCCTTCTCCCCGTTATTTAATATTCGACTATGGATCGCGATCTTCTTCGGCCCGGGAGGGCAGGCCTTTGCCCGTCGACGGAGCTTGCTCTATATTTTTTCAATTTGTTTGTTTTTCTTTTGCTTTTGTTTTTTCTGTTTCCTTTTTTTTTAATCTGGCTTTTAATGTAGCCTGGCTTAAGTGCGGCGACTTATGCCCCTGAAGGCAGTCACCGGATGAGATATATAAAATAACCCTCCCCTCCACCCGATGCAGGAGCTTGCTTCCTGCTCATTGCCTTTTCCTGTTTTGTTTCTTTTTGTTTTTAAATCTTATTTTAAAGTAGCCTATTACCTTGCAATTTTTAATATGGCGACTAATGCCAATTAGGCAATCGCCAGATGAGCTCTTAAAAAAAGAAGTTGCCCTATTAACTAATTGAGTAAAAAAAAAATCAACCCACCCAGTCCAATCTCTTCTTTGACTAATGTACATATCAACCTTGTAGTTCAAATTCACTCACATTGACATTAAGTTTTTCATTAACCCATGATTCTATTACACATACTATATCTATAACTTCCTCATTGTTGCACTCTTTGCTATGAGTACCATTGGTATCAATCATGTTGATGCTGCTTGAAGATGTTCTTGCTGCGCCTAACATGGATGATTTTTAGATATCATTTGGTAGGCCTCAGATGCCAAGTGTGGAGCGTTAACTCCAACAGGCATTGAAGCGCACAGGTTTTTGTTTTCCTTGGCCAAGACTAAGTGGTGCACTTCTGCCGCCATCCACAGCTCCACCCGATCCTGGACTTGTTCTTAAACAGAGTTAGCCTGGCATTGTTGGATTGATACCATTTCCTCAGTCTTGTTATTTGACCGACGCCTTACCTAGGAGGCACATATATGCACCCTTAGGGTTTTTGTATCTGCATCATAGGCATTCTTTGTTCTGCAATATTCAGCACCCGGGGTGCTGATATAGCTACTGTCTTGCTTTTCTAATCGTGCCTGTTGACCATTGCCTTCCACATGTCCCCCATTGAGAGCCTACTTGTTGATGCTGGGTAGATGCCACTTGCTTCCAACTTCCAACGGCTCTCAATGCATCCACAACCAATCTTGATGGTGCCTATGCCACTGAGAGACACCAATCATACCCTAAGCCCTTTAGATTTAATGCTAGGAAACTCCTTTGAGAGCTTGGTGTAGGTCTCGGGCTGGTGGCACCTTGGTTCTGCCCAGGACACCACCATTAACAGTACCACCTTTGATTGTGTCGCCATGCCTCTGCTCCCAAAGCTTCTACAGCACAGGGAATGTTGGATTTAGCCTTTTTTGGAGCACACCATGTCATGCTGGATCCGTTCTATTGTATACTGATGGCTCCAAGTCCCAGGAGGGGGTTGGTTTCCATGTCATATTCCCTCTGTTTGACCTCAGTGGGTTGCAGTACACCACTTGATGCATATCGTTTTTGAGTGCTCTTGGGGCATTGGAATTTCAACACCCCCTGGTTTGCAGTATCCATGAGCCACAGTTGCCGCCAGCCAGTTAGATGTGGAGATTATCTTCTGTTTGGTCCTGGCTGCTTGCCAAAGATGCTGGGAGATGGCCAAGGGGCACTTAAGATTGCTTGCCATTGCACCTCAACTGTTCCCATGTACCGACACAACAATTTTGTAACAGCTTCAGGTCACTTTCTATCATCTTCGAATTGGACACACTCACTGGATGCATCCACCATTTGATGTAGCCCTTGTCTACTCCTTATTGCTACAACTGCTGTCTCTCAGACTGTTTGGCACATTCTTGTTGAATGACCCAGTCTGGGTAATCTTTGGGCATGTTACCTGTCCCAGTATCAGGACGAGCGGGGTTGCTACCGTTTGTCCCTTGTATTCAGGATGTGTTTGTGTACACAGACTTTTGGATGATGACTTTTGTTTGTAGGTTCCATGCTCATGCTCAACAGAGAGGTAGGCCTCCTCCCTGACACTGGAGCGTGTTTTCTTCTTTTTGCTTATTGTTTTTGTTTTTTATTTTTATTTGGTTTTTGCTTTTTTATGTCTTTTTGATTTAGCCTAGTATTAAGAAGTAGGCAGTCACCAGATGAGCTAGAAGAAATCTTCCTGCATGCTACCTATCCTGCTACTCAGATTAGCTGAGTCACTACTGCTTGTCCCTTGTACTTAGGATGGGTTCATGCGTACCTAACAGCCATAATGTATTTTTTGAGGAGGTTTGCCTCCTTCATTGTAGATAGTTGTCTGGTGTTGGTCACAGGCTCAAGTGCTAGAGAGAGGCAGCCTTCTGATGCAAGAGCACACCTTTTTTTTCTCTCTTGGCTTTGGTTTGGGATATTTTGTAACTTAGTTATTTTACTTTTCTAGTTTGTGTTTTTTTTTTTGCCCCTTTTTTATACATATCCTAAATAATAGGCTGAAAACTTTTCTGTGACTGCCCTTAGTGGCATAAGGTATTTGAAGCCCTAACCTTCAACTATCTAGTTATTTCATCTATCCACTCTTCTATCTCCAATCTTCTCACACAATCCAACCTCCAGCCATCTCATGCTAATCTCAGTGTAGCAAGGCAGTTCACACTCATAATTGTATAACAGGCTGATGCTACAACACTTATCTTCCTCAGCATAAAATACAGATGAACAAACAAAGAGCAGCTATATGGTCTTAAAAAGGCTAACTGCTCCTACTGGAAGGTGTATATCTCTTGGGAGTCGCTAACTCTAAGGCTTAGTGATGTACTACTGTGGTAGGTCTCTTCTCCCTCTTTTATAATTAATTTGCCTCATTTTTTTGCACTGCCATTTAAAATCCACTTGGATTGGGCAGCTGCCCAACTGGTTCCTTACTTTAAACCTTAAAGGAGAAATGATGGGGGTGAACAGAAAATGATGCATAATTTTTATCCTGAAGTCAGAGTTATGCAAAATACCTTAACAATAACTAACATAATTTTGAAATATTAATTTTCATATTTCCTTCTTTTTCTTAAGGTCAGAGCTTCATCGCTCCCATTTTTCCTCATTGTAATATGAAGATATATGAATGAGCTTCTGTTGATTATCTATTCTTGCATTCAGTAAGTGTTAGTAATTTAATTTTGAAAACTAGTTTTTCATCCCCTGAAAGAAAGTTAGTTTTTTATTTAGTGTTTGTGACTTACTTCGGGACCTCTTCAATTTCAGCCAAAATGTCTTACTCTTCGATTGAAGTAATGAGTGAAAATGCTGTCCAGATGGTTCTTATGGGTCCTGAGGATAGCTGCAGCGAGAAAGAGCCAGATTTTCACACCTTGGCACCAGTGGATCCTAACAGCTCATCTGTTGAAAATATGGCCGAGAATGCAGAGGAACAGGTAAGTTAAAAACAAAAAAAGTTGGCTGGTATAGAAATTGTTTTATTTGTATTGTTTTGCTGTACATAAAGTTCTATGAAAAAGGAAGTTAATTACTCTATTTCCGTGGCGGGTGGGATGGTTGTGCTCCTCAAGCAGGTTCCTCAGTCTACTTGTGTTTTCCCTTGGTCATTTTTCCTTTCCATAACTTAAACACTTCATGCATCTTCCTTCAAACACTTTCTGGCTGAGATGCTCTTATTGTTTTTTTCTTCCAACTGAGGCATGTTTTCACTGGCTTGTAAGGAGGAGGACATTAGAAAAGAAAAGAATCTAAAAAGAATAGGAGTAACATAATGCACTCACCGATTTGAACTGCTCTCATTCTTTATCTTGCCATTGTTATCATTCTCCCCCTTAAATACCAGGGCTTAGAGAGGGGGGGGGGGTGTTTTGTAAACTTGTAGGAACAAGTTTCTACAAAAAAGTGCAAACACACTGGTATCAATTCAAACTTTGCAGGGAGGATAAATATAAATTATGTAAAAGGGAGTGTGTTTTATCACTTCAGGTGATTTTCCTTTATTCTTTCTACACTGCACTTTATTTCACTAATTCAATCCAATCCAGGAGACCCCACTGGGTGTTACTCTGTTACACTTGGTACCCGGAGGAGCTGCACATCCTCCTGACCCCACTGCAAATTAGGGAAGTCCTTTCACCGGGTTCACTGGCCCTTTCTACTACTCATAGATATGAAAGGTAGACACCCTCTTCTGGGTATACTGCTCGATCAATCCCGGGGTCGTCATTGCCGACCTGATAGACAAGCTGGAGATAGGCGTCTTAAATGTGGATGAGTTTACGCATCACTCCACCGAGAACTACTTTATTTCCCTGTCTTGATCTATCCCTGTGCTCTCCGCATGCACAGCCTGATTTTAGGTGGGAGAGTGTCGATGATCTTCATGTTAGTGATCACTTTTCCATTTAAATATTTTATGGACCACTTCCTCTTAAGAGACCCCCCCCGGTGGTACTTGGCGCGGTTGCGGTTGTCCGCATTTCAGGAAAGATCTCTTCTGTCCCAGTCGAGGCTTTGCGTTCTGTGGGAACAGCATCGCCTTGAGCCTAACTATCATTCCTAGAACGTCTGGCCGTTTCGCACGCTGACTGCTTCCGCGGTGGTCAGTCGAGTGTGAGATGGCCCACAAACAGAAGCGTTATGCCTACAAACGCTATAAGTGTCGTACCAACAATTTCACTGTCTGTGATTTTTTGTCGATCTAGAGCTAGGTTCCGCTGTTTCGAAGCACACACGTTGCTCTTCCTGTCTGGGGCAAACGTGTCTTCACTTAATGAAAATACCCCCTCTAGCAGAGGTGTGGAAGTGAGTAAAAAGGATTTGGAACAAATTCTCACAAGACCTCCCATTTTCCAATATAATGGGACCGCAATCTTGGAAGCTGCGTCCTTGGCAGAGTCTTTCGCGACCGCTTACTCCACATTCTCTAGTCGGGATGTTGCTGAAATCCGCCGACTGGACTCTACCTCCAGAAGCTGAGATTCCTTCAGTCAGTTGGTTCCGCTCTCGGTTCGTGCGCGGACACTCCCTCTTGTCTGGACGATGTCCCGTATGCCATGCTTCGACACAGCTGAGCTAGGCATGGGCCTTCTGTTAGATTTATTCAACAGGATCTGGACAGAGGGTGTCCTCCCAGACATGACGAATGGCTACTGTGCTCGCTCGCTTTTTGCAAACCCAGGGAAGATCACTCTACCCCGGCTTGTTTCCGCCCAATCTCTATAACCTACTGCATGTGCAAGTTGATGGAGAAATTGGTAAATGTTAAACTAGCCTCGTTCATCTACAGTGGAGGCCACCTGTCTTCCACACAGTGCTGCCTCCGCAAGTTACGCTCCGCCTGGAAAATGCCATCTGCGAGGCCTTCCTTCATAGAGAGTACTACGCCACCGTGTTTTTAATCTGGAGAGGCCTATAATATAGAATGACGATACGCGAGATCGTCGTTTCCGGCCCAAGGAGCAGGAAGAGGGTGTCCCGCAGAGAGGTTTCCATCTTGTCACACTGCCCTAAGTATCATTGGTATCACCTCGGTGCTGTTGGAAGATGTTCTTGCTATGCTTTACCTGAACGACCTTTCGATCTCTTTTGGTGTGGCCAGATGCCAACACTGGAGCGTCGACTCCAACAGGCATTGAACTTCATCTCTCGCTATGACGAAGCGCACAGGTTTGGTTCTCCCTTTCCAAAACTAAGGTGGTGCATTTCTGCCTCCATCCACGGCTTCACCCTAACCCGGGCTTTTTCCTAAACGGGTTCTCCTAGAACTGGTAGCTTCTCACCGTTTCCTCGGTCTTGTTTTCGACCGACGTCTCACCTGGTAGACTCATTTGGATATCCTTAGGCTCTCTTCTACCCAGGCCATGGACTTTTCTATCGATCCTTTGTTTGTTTGAATCTTGACTATGGATGTTATTGCGGTAGATTGACTCGACGGTGTGTATGCCGCCGAGAGACTCTATTCATACCCTAAGCCCTTTGGGTTTAGGGCTAGAAAACTCCTTCGAGAGCTCGGTGTAACTAGGGCCCTTGTCGCCTCTGGTTCTGCCCAGGGTGCCACGCTGGTGGATACCACCTTTGTCTATCGGTCGCGATGCCTGTCCTCCCAAAGCTTCTACAGCGTCGGGTGGATGTTGTACTGGGTTCCTGGACAAGTGGGAATTGTGTGGAATGAAGACGCCAAAGTGGACGGCGACCAGGCCAGCGTTTGGCTTTCTCACACCGACTACATGTCAGGAAGGAATCAGGGCATCACTCGCGGCTGCTCTGCAAACATTGGAAACTTAAAAGTTGTGTGCCCGCGACTGTTCCCATGGACCTACCCCGCAATGCCGCGACGGCGTCAGGTTGCTTTCTGTCGTCTCCGATGAAGACCTCGCCTGCGTCTTACTGTCAAGACTGCATTTTCCCCCCAGACTTCGTCACTTACTTGTTAAATGTCCCAGCCTGGGTGATCTTCGCGCACGTCGCTACTGCTACACTGACTTGTGGACTATAATACTTTTTGGAGGAAGCTGGCCTTCTCCACTTTATTTGACTGTTTGTTGTAGGTCGCATGTTCCTGCGCCAGGGGAGGTGGGGCCTACCCCAGATGCTGGAACGTTCTTCCTTCTTGTTACGTTTTTTCTTTGTTTTCTTTCGTTGTTTTTTAGCCTTACCTTTTTATCGTTGTTATTTGTTAATTACATAGTTATTTTTGTTAATATAGCCTAGTAGTAGGTTGTGATATGAGTGCGGCGACTTTTACCCTAGTAGGCAGTCGCCACATGGGCTCCTAAAATTAAAAAAAGAAAAAAAAGTTTTAATTGGGCATACTCGCGGGAGGCATCGTCATTATTTAATGGAGCGCTCGCCCGCACCTTACTTCGACGACTGTGTTGTCCCCTGACTGTTATGCACAATCCTGTTGAATGTCCCTGTGTGAGTGATATTCACAGGTTACATGTCCCAGTATTGGGACTGGTTCGTGTCCACAGACTTGTGGACAGCTAACTTTTTGGAGGATGCTGGCCTTGTCCACTTTATTTGACCTTGTTGTAGGTTGCACACTCCTGCACCTGGGGACCCCCTCCCCCGCCCACATGCCAGAACGTGCTGCCTTCTTGTTTTGTTCTCTTTTTTTCGAATTTTAGAATATCCTAGTACTAGGCTAAATTTTAATTACGGTGGACTTAGGCCATTGAAGTCAGTCGCCAGATGGGCGAATTCATAAAAAACAAGCGATCCTTGAGAATGGACTCTTAGTCATTTTTTGTTTGAAGTATGAAGCGAACTGTAATTACTGCCTATTTTTTTCTTTTTACCTTCATTCTCTGGGAAGAATCTTTTTATTGGGTTATATGTTATTGATCATCATCATTGTAACCACATTTTGCACTGTGTGTTGGCATATGTCAGTACCGAGGAGGGGGAGATAGAATGGGAAAAACAACCTTACATTTCTCTAGATTGTTAGTATAGACTGGATCAATATCCGCTCGAATGTTTCATTCCTTGGAAGCCAGGGTCTAGTATATCTAGTATTAGTACTTTGTAATAGTTTAGGTTCAAGATATTTGCAGTCTTCTCGTCTCTTGGTTTTCACCTCCTCTCTTTTTGTCCAGGAAATTGGTGCTGAGTTCCAGGAGGAGATTGCTCCGATGGGAGGGGCGATCATTTTCTCCCCGCAAGACATGATGACGAGCAATCGCTCGAACCGTGGACGTGGCCGTGGGAGGTCTAAGGGAGTGAGAAGGCCCGATGCCCTTACTATCAAAATAGAGGAAGGGGTGGATTATAGCCGCATTGACGTTCCTGTGGCCTGCGAAATATGTGGGAAAGTAGTAGCTAATGGGAAGACGTTGGTGCAGCATATGTCTACCCACTCGGATGTTAAGCCGTTTCAGTGCCCCCACTGCCCTAAATCCTTTGCAAGGATGGTGCATTTGCAAGGGCATTTGGTTTTCCACGGAATTGAGAAACAGTTTGAGTGTCCGACTTGTCATCAGCGTTTCAGTCGGCAGGATTGCGTCAAGGTTCATATGCGCCTTCACGACAAAAGCAAGTGCGTATTTTGCAAGGTTTGTCACAAAGCATTCCTCACTTTGGGTGCGTTGAATATTCACATGAGAATCCACCGAGGTGAGAAACCTTTCAAATGCCACCTTTGTGGGAAGTGTTTCACGCAGAAGAATCACGTAATCACGCATATCAAACGTCATACCAAAGTATCGAGCGCCCCTTTCTCAAAAAAACTGGGGCCACGTATGTTTCAGTGTGAGCATTGTCCACGATCCTTTATCCGGATGAGTGATTATGAGCGTCACGTTCAGTGGAATCACGGTGCAGTTACCGACACTGGTCTCTCAGACAGGTTGCCCACTTTTGGGAACGTCTCTCCAGAAGAAAGATCCTCTGGTATTCTAATGCTCCCTTCTAGATTTCCGTCGACAGGGGACATCACCATGAACAACAGGGTGCGCAAGAAGAGTATCCGCAAGGTGATGTGCACCACGGGTACGCAGACGGACCAAGAAGGTGGACATGTAATAATCCCTCGTCAGTACCAAAACGCCGCTTCTATGACCACAACAAGCACTCAGGTCTCTGCTCCGCCCACGCCTCGTCCCACCGATGACGAATTGTACGAGAACGACATCTTTGACGAGGGAATGGACCGCAATTACAGCTCTGATGAGGATGATTTAGAGGGCGAGGATGCAGAAGGCGACCACGAAGGTCCCACGTACCAGGAGAGTGAGACCACAATGGTGTCCTTTATTCGAGACGGCGCATCCACGTCAGCTACGGACGATGCCTTCGACGCCATCATTGGTAAGGCAAAGCCGGATTTGATTAAACGTGAGGTGGTGCGGGACGACCCCGTTCTCGATTCCTCTCCTTGCGAAGACAGAGTCATTCAGTCCGAGCTCGCAGCCGAGTATGCTAAGAGGGAAGAGAGCTTGCTCGCCCCACAGACCCCCGTATCCGAACCAGCCCTCTCCGTTAATTCGCCTGAGAAGCCACCTTCATTCTGTTCACAACTTGGATTGAAAAGTGAAGAGGCGAATAGTGAGGAAGTAGAAGAGGAGGAGGAGGAGGATGAAGGGAGAAAAATAACTCCTCCTAAGTCACAACCAAACACTCCTTCCCAACAGTCTCAAAGTGTCTCGTCGCCGTCATCGCAACCAATGCCTCCACCAGCCAGACCGCCCAGGTTCCATCCGAACATGCCCCGACCCACTACCAAAATCCTGGATAATTTCAATACGAAGAACTGGCGGGGTCGCGGACGTGCACGAGGACGTGGGCGAGGCCGAGGAAGAAGCAAAAGCTTCATGGGCCTTACGGGTGCGACCCATCTTCGTTTGATCCGAAAAAGTATGATTAATTTCATATCTGAAAAAAATGAACAAATAAACTGCACGGAAAAGCCGGATGAAGCCGAATTTTCTGAAGAATCTCATTCCAAAGTTGAAGAGGAGCAATTTGCTGATGCCGAAACGACGTCCTTAGACAAAAGGGTGAAAAGACAGTCGAAAGTCCGACAGCACGGCAAAGATTTTGTGTGCGATGTTAAGTCCTGCGAAACTTGCAACCCAGTCAAGGAGGATTTGGATCCATTAGCACCTGAAGTGCAACCTATTCAACAGGTGAAGCGCACCATTACGACTACCAGTCAACCAACAAACCAGCCGAGCTCGGTGAAAGATCAGTCCGCTAAATTGCTTCAATTCTTGATTAGCGGGGACGAGAGCAACTTGCAAGGTACAGATTTCAAGATCATTTCTGACGTGAAAGAAACTCAGTTGGAAGCAAAGCGAATGAAATTAGATGAAATGTCGAGTTTAAAATCACGGCCATTTGGTGGTAGTGCAGATACCAGTGGGTCCTTTTCGTCCTTTACTGGAATGAAATCCGAGAAAACGGATTTCTTTACTCCGGTGACTTCGTCCCAAGACGATTTCATTTCCCCACCGGTTGAACTTCAGGCTTTCTGTATTCCCACTTACTCATGCAAATTGTGTGGAAGGGAGTTCCGTTTCGAGGGTAAATTACATCGACACATTGAATCCGTTCACCAGAAGAAGGCCATTTTCTCGCCGGATGTGAAACCCGGCCGAGTCTCTCGTGACCTTCTAAGGGAATACTCGACAATATTGGAGAAAGAGCTCCCTTCGATCTCGCCGCCTCCAGTCAGCATCAAAAAGACGGTTCCTAAGAACCCTGAGATTGAGGCTCTTCGTTCTGAGTGGGACGACGATGACGACAATGATGACGAAGAAGATGAGGCCTCTCATCAGTATGAAGAAGAAAGAACCATTACACAAATAACGCGAGAACCCCTGGATAGTTCGACCATTTCTGCCTTTAAGGAAGCGACATTTATGAATGCGAGACCCAGCGTTACAAAGGACATGGTGAGCATGTCAGACTCAGTGAGTGATATATACGTCAGTGGTGTTAAAGTTAACATTAATAAAATTTCCGGCTTAGCCGGCTCCGATTTAATAGAATACTCTAAACGGAGGCAGGATAATGAAGGACTGAGTAGCCAACTAACGTCGGCTAAACCACAGGTTAAGCCACCCAGTTCTTTAGAAATTAAGTGTCGCAAGTTACTAGAAAAGCTATTCGATCACACTCTTTTGATCGAATGCGGGCTGTTTCAGGAGCACGTGTCTGTTGTCCTGGGGCGTTTGTTGCAACATTATGGGGTAAAAAACATCGAGGATTATGGACAAGGTCAATACGAGGTCTTAAAATATAATCTATGGAGGTTGATTGAGTGGAAGGTGACCATGGAACAGATGGAAGAATTTTACACTGATGGTAAAAGTGTAGAGGAAATGATGGACGATATCATGAATGGCAGAGTACCAATCATCGCTCATCATGAGCTTCACCAAGAGCAGCCGGTCGAAGAGCCAGAACCCGAACCCCCTCAACCCCAGAATGAGGCCCAGCCCATCCAAGCGATGGAAGCGGTTCATTTGTCCGAAGGGCAGTTGATGCTTTCCCAAGTTACTAATGTGCTAGGTGGGCAGCTGAACCTCGGAGAGGGGGTAACACAGGTGGTCCTGGCCCAAGACGTCTCTCCAGAGATGTTGCAAGGTGCTCATATAGTCACGATCGATCCCACTACAGGGCAGGTGTTGTCTCAGGTCACTGCAGATCAGGTCATTCTGGCAGATTCTCTCGGGGATGACATTAATCATCAAATTCAGTCCATGGATGGGCATGTGGTAGTTTCTCATTCGAGTCCTGCCCCCACGGTTGTCTCTGCCTTGCCCCCAGGTAGCATTTTGGCAAGTTCGTCTGATGCCTCCCACATATCCGCCTCAATGCATTCGGACCAGATGGTGAATGCAACTGGGACCATTATCAAAATGGAGGCTGTTCCGCATTCCACGCATTCTTCTCTGTGATAAGACATTAATTACACCGATTTATATCATCTGACGTGGTTGACTCGAGATTTTTTTTTGGGGGGGGGGAGGGGGGATAGTGGTTATTTACTTGAATCTTTTTTTTAGGGCAAGCGAATGCTGATGGTTTTCGCAAACTGTTCCTATTTGATCTTATAATTTTCATTGCGATGTGATCATCACTGGTGTAAAATCGATATTGATACTAGTGTTATGTACATTGGAATATGAGTCATCTGCGCTTCAGAATTATAATTTTATTTTAAGTTTGTATATTTATAAATATGTGCTACTATGCATTCTATCCTATTTTAATGTACAGGAATGAGATTTTAGGCCTTAAACCAATAAAATTTTTTTAAAGTGTAGAAAGCCTATTTTTGATTGTAAGAAACCGATTTGGGTTTGTCTTGTACAGGTTTTATCGCTGATTTACCCTCGCTGTTTTTTTGTTTTTTTAAGCCTTTTGAGTTCGGATTTACAATTTTATCGTGGATCAATCAGAACACAGTTGCTACAGCATATAGCAACCGCGGCAAAGTCGGCCCCAGTCGGATCTCTATCTGGTGTCTTAACCTGAAAGCTGTTTTATTGCCGAACTAGGCATTGACCTAAACCCATTTGGGCTTCTTATTCAATGTATATAAAATAGAAAAAACACAATTCATTTATTGTTTTTGTAATTACTTGAAATTTGGAAATATCCTAATGCTTGTACATAATTTATTTTTATGTATATAGTGTATACATGCAGAAATATATATATATATAGTGTAAATATAAATAAAAAAATATAAAATATATTTTATGTTACTGTCTCTAGAAGAATAATATTGTGCCTTTTACGAGTAGAAAAGTGTTTTGATCCAGAATATCATCTCGATATTGCTGTGTTGTTTAATTTGTTGGATTTGTAATCATTTGGCCTGAAATTTGTTTGTCTAATTTTAATTTATTGTTATTGCCGGAAAAAATGATTGTTAAATTTATTAATTCTCGATTTTGTGGATTTTCAAGCACTCCATCTATTTTATTTACTTACCACTGCACCTATGGTTCGGTTACTATTTTCTATTTTAGTCCTCACAAAATTATGCAAAATCAAATTGTTATTTTTTACCCCAAATTTGTGAAATAGATATGGATCATATTAACCTTTTTTTTTCTTCCATATACCTGATCACCTCCAACATTCGTTTTCGCCTCACGTCTTCCCCCTCCCTTTATATATTAATTTATTTATTTTTTATTTGTGTGTTCTTGCTGCTTACCCTTGTTCCTTATTTCCTCTATCATTGAGCGCCCTTGCCTTCCCCGGTGTTGACCATATCAAAGTTGAGCCTCCTTCCTGAGGTGCAATTAGGTGGCAACACACTTCTTCAACGTGGGTGTTTTTTGGTAACAAATGCGAAGCCAGGTTGGCTTTGCCTTGTCAATCATCGTGCCATTGCGCCGCGAATGTTCCCATGGACGGCTTCAGGTCGCTTTCTGTCTTCTCCGCCCAGTAAGGGGCGCGGCCATTTGCCATCCTAGCCGCCGTGCTGACGGGATCCAGCGCTCCGTCCGGCCCTAGCTTAGCCACTCTTCCTTCCTTCAGGTAGCCTGTATTTCTTCCCTACTTCGTCCCCGTAAGGGGCGCGGCGATTTGCCATCCTGGCCGCCGTGCTGACGGGATCCAGCGCTCCGTCCGGCCTCAGCTTAGCCTCTCTTCCTTCCTTCAGATAGCCCGATTTCTCCCCTACCTCGTCGCTTTTCATACAACCTCTCCCACAACTTTCTCTGGTCAGCCTCTAATTTCACAGGGTAGATGCTGACCTTCTTCTCAAGCCAACCACCCCGGATCGGCGCTGGGGGGAGAGGGGACATTGTTCCCTAACCCCTCAGCTCAGGTTCGGGATGGGGTTTTTTAACAACCTGCTTCATCCCCACCCATACCTTCCTCACATCCCCTTTCCTCTCCTCTTCACATTCTATCAGTTTTACGCCGTGTCCAAGGTGGAGCCGCCATGCCGATGGACTGCCAGGCCACCAGGCGGGAGGGGTGGTCCCGAATGGCGGCGCCTGGCTCTGCCGGGCTAGTAAGCACCTCTCGCAGTTCGGGCAACTGCGAGAGGTGGTGAGCTATTGCGTCCCGTATTAAAAAGAGGGTCACCATGCCCATGTATGACAAAAAAAACGAAAAAACCCAACCCCCAACTTCCCCAAGAAAATCAACGGAGCCGCCCTCGGGCAGCTCCACCGAGAAAATGGAGGTCCCCCCACTTGTGCTTGCGCAAGGGACCCTCCATAATTCTTAAACCGGAGAGGAGGCTCACTCCTCTCCTACGCCTACGGGTGTAGGGGACTCCTCCTCACCCCCTTCTCTGGAGGTGCTTTCGGGCACTTCCCTATCTCCAGCGGCAGTCCCTCCTTTGCTTTCTAAGGGGACTGCCAAGAAAGCCAGCAGGCAGCCCATTGCCGACCGCCCCTCGTGCAAGCGGCTCGGTAGGGCAAACCCCCTTAGGGGGGAGAGGGAAGCCAGGCCCCTTCGGTCGCTTCCCTCAAAAGACCTGCTGGCAAGAATTTTAAACCTTGCTGGGGTCAAGGCCTGTGCCTCCCCACACAAGACTGGCGACACTGCCAAGGGGACCTGCGATGTCCTGAGAGGGGATGGCCAACTGGAGGCCCCTCCTGTGATAGACATGGTCCTTGAGGAGACCCAGCCTCAAATGGTAGGGCCTTCCATGGGGGGGAATCCGGGCTCGGCGCCAAGCACCGAACCCGAATCCGCCCCTATGCAAGGTCCTCCTCAAACGGCCGAGGGCTCCGAGGCAGTAAAAGGAGGGGAGGGATCTCCTCCGACAGGTGCCCGTACGACGACCAGGACCTTCTCCATTTCAGAGAGGGACCTGGCTGAGGCCGGCCCATCTGGCATGGGGGCTTCTGCCGGCGGAGGTGAGAAGCGGGTTCATTCCCCGCCCTCCTCTCCTAAAAAGAAGAAGACTCGGGGCTCCTCTCCGTCCGCGGGGACGGATGGGTCTGCTACCACTTTGGTAGGCGACCAAGCCAAGATCAGCACATCCGGCCCCTCTACCCCCTCGTGTGCGGAGCCCCTGACTAAGACTAACACCAAGAATGCACAGGGCGGAGCCTCGATGACATCGGGGCCCCTCATTCAGAGGTTACCTGGCGTTTTCGAGCCTGCTGGCTTCAAACGCTTCCTCGTTATTCGCTCCACTGATGGCACCATGTTGTCCAAGGGCAACATGATCCATCAGAGGAGAGGATTAGCTAGTGCAATTGGTAGAGAGCCGAAGGTGACCCGTTTCTCGGACGGGAGCCTTCTGGCGAATCCCGCCGAGGTGGCCAAGATAAGTGCTCTTCGGACACTTCATGGCACCCCGGTGAGTGTGACGCCGCACTCTACCATGAACTTTGTGAAAGTAGTAGTTTATGCGAGGGAACTCGTTGACTACTCCATTGAAGACATCACCCTAGAGCTGGCCGACCATGGGGCGGTCAAGGTCGAACGTGTGATGAGAAAACAGGGAGGGGCCTCGAGACCCACCCCTACACTCTTCGTCACGTTCGACTGTGACAAGCTCCCTGAGTCGGTGCGTGCCGGTTGGTACCGCTACCGCGTGAAGGCATTCGTGCCACTGCCGCGGCGGTGCTATTACTGTCACCGCTTCGGCCATACGAATCGATCATGTAGACGTGCAAAATCGGGGTCACCCGAAGTCTGTGTAAATTGCTCTAAGTTCGCACACGATAAGTCCAAATCGTGTGTGGCCAAGTGTGTCGATTGCGGAGAGCCGCACCCTGCTGCTTCGAAGCAATGTGGTGCATATCTCCTTGAGAAAGAAATCCTGGCCGTTCAGGCCCAGGATCGACTCTCATTCCGCGAGGCAAAGGACTTGGTCCTGGCGCGCCCGGCTCTGCCTGGGACGTCATATGCCTCAATAGTTAGGAAGGCACCCTCTGCTCCTGGCCCATCCAGGCCAACGAGCACGGTTATTTCCGCGCCCATTCGGAGCCCTTCTGTGGGCATTACCCAACCCGGGCGGTCCCCTGGTAAAGCTGGCGGCAAAAAGGGTTCATACCCTGCCCCGGCTAAAACCAGGGCTCCCCCCGTTTCCCGTAAGGCGAAATGGCCACGCGCCTCCACCGAGTCGTTAGACTCACAGGAGGCAACACCCCTGAAGATGGTCGCTAGGCCATCTTCCGAGGTTCCTAAAGCTGTCCCCCCGAAAGGAGGACAGCAACAAAGGAGCTTCGGCTCCTTCGCCCACGCCCCGAGGTGGAGCGAGTGGCTCGGAGACGGTGGCTCCTCGAAAAGAGGGCCCCCCCGCCTCCGAAGCCGCAACGCCCATCTAAGGTTTCGAGGCGGAGGGAGGAAAAGACTCGCATGGCGAGCCCAACCTCCCCCAATAAGTCCTCGAAGGCGACACCCCGTACGGGGCGCGGCGATTTACCATCCTGCCCGCCGTGCTGACGGGATCCAGCGCTCCGTCCGGCCCCAGCTTAGCCTCTCTTCCTTCCTTCAGATAGCCCGATTTCTTCCCTTCCTCGTCGCTTTTCATACAACCTCTCCCACAACTTTCTCTGGTCAGCCTCTAATTTCACAGGGTAGAATACTGGATTTTTTCTCAAGCCAACCACCCCGGATCGGGCTGGGGGGGGGGGGGAGGGGACATTGTTCCCTAACCCCTCAGCTCCGGTTCGGGATGGGGTTTTTTTAACAACCTGCTTCATCCCCACCCATACCTTCCTCACATCCCTTTTCCTCTCCTCTTCACAACCTATATTTTTTACGCCGTGTTCAAGGTGGAGCCGCCATGCCGAAGGACTGCCAGGCCACCAGGCGGGAGATGTTGTCCCGAATGGCGGCGCCTGGCTCTGCCGGGCTTGTAAGCACCTCTCGCAGTGCGGGAAACTGTGAGAGGTGATGAGCTATTGCGTCCCGTATTAAAAAGAGGGTCACCATGCCCATGTATGACAAAAAAAACGAAAAAACCCAACCCCCAACTTCCCCAAGAAAATCAACGGAGCCGCCCTCGGGCAGCTCCACCGAGAAAATGGAGGTCCCCCCACTTGTGCTTGCGCAAGGGACCCTCCATAATTCTTTAACCGGAGAGGAGGCTTACTCCTCTCCTACGCCTACGGGTGTAGGGGACTCCCCCTCACCCCCTTCTCTGTAGGTGCTATCGGGCACTTCCCTATCTCCAGCGGCAGTCCCTCCTTTGCTTTCTAAGGGGACTGCCAAGAAAGCCAGCAGGCAGCCCATTGCCGACCGCCCCTCGTGCAAGCGGCTCGTTAGGGCAAACCCCCTTAGGGGGGAGAGGGAAGCCAGGCCCCTTCGGTCGCTTCCCTCAAAAGACCTGCTGGCAAGAATTTTAAACCTTGCTGGGGTCAAGGCCTGTGCCTCCCCACACAAGACTGGCGACACTGCCAAGGGGACCTGCGATGTCTTGGGAGGGGATGGCCAACTGGAGGCCCCTCCTGTGATAGACATGGTCCTTGAGGAGACCCAGCCTCAAATGGTAGGGCCTTCCATGGGGGGGAATCCGGGCTCGGCGCCAAGCACCGAACCCGAATCCGCCCCTATGCAAGGTCCCCCTCAAACGGCCGAGGGCTCCGAGGCAGTAAAAGGAGGGGAGGGATCTCCTCCGACAGGTGCCCGTACGACGACCAGGACCTTCTCCATTTCAGAGAGGGACCTGGCTGAGGCCGGCCCATCTGGCATGGGGGCTTCTGCCGGCGGAGGTGAGAAGCGGGGTCATTCCCCACCCTCCTCTCCTAAAAAGAAAAATACGAAGAAGACTCGGGGCTCCTCTCCATCCGCGGGGACGGATGGGTCCGCTACCACTTTGGTAGGCGACCAAGCCAAGATCGGCACATCCGGCCCCTCTACCCCATAGCGTGCTGAGCCCCTGACTAAGACTAACACCAAGAATGCACAGGGCGGAGCCTCGATGACATCGCGGCCCCTCATTCAGAGGTTACCTGGCGTTTTCGAGCCCGCTGGCTTCAAACGCTTCCTCGTTTTTCGCTCCACTGATGGCACCATGTTGTCCAAGGGCAACATGATCCATCAGAGGAGAGGATTAGCTAGTGCAATTGGTAGAGAGCCGAAGGTGACCCGTTTCTCGGACGGGAGCCTTCTGGCGAATCCCGCCGAGGTGGCCAAGATAAGTGCTCTTCGGACACTTCATGGCACCCCGGTGAGTGTGACGCCGCACTCTACCATGAACTTTGTGAAAGGAGTAGTTTATGCGAGGGAACTCGTTGACTACTCCTTTGAGGACATCACCCTAGAGCTGGCCGACCATGGGGCGGTCAAGGTCGAACGTGTGATGAGAAAACAGGGAGGGGCCTCGAGACCCACCCCTACACTCTTCGTCACGTTCGACTGTGACAAGCTCCCTGAGTCGGTGCGTGCCGGTTGGTACCGCTACCGCGTGAAGGCATTC
This sequence comes from Ceratothoa steindachneri, assembly GCA_963969495.1. Taxonomy (NCBI): domain Eukaryota; kingdom Metazoa; phylum Arthropoda; class Malacostraca; order Isopoda; family Cymothoidae; genus Ceratothoa; species Ceratothoa steindachneri. The sequence goes on along the minus strand of OZ018320.1, from coordinate 177,104,988 downwards.
GTGCCACTGCCGCGGCGGTGCTATTACTGTCACCGCTTCGGCCACACGAATCGCTCATGTAGACGTACAAATTCGGGGTCACCCGAAGTCTGTGTAAATTGCTCCAAGGTCGCACACGATAAGTCCAAATCGTGTGTGGCCAAGTGTGTCAATTGCGGAGAGCCGCACCCTGCTTCTTCGAAGCAATGTGGTGCATATCTCCTGGAGAAAGAAATCCTGGCCGTTCAGGCCCAGGATAGACTCTCATTCCGCGAGGCTAAGGACTTGGTCCTGGCGCGCCCAGCTCTGCCTGGGACGTCATATGCCTCAGTAGTTCGAAAGGCACCCTCTGATCCAGGCCAACGAGCACGGTTGTTTCCGCGCCCATTCGGAGCCCTTCTGCGGTCTCTACCCAACCCGGGCGCTCCCCTGGTAAAGCTGGCGGCAAAAAGGGTTCATACCCAGCCCCCCCCCCGTAAGGGGCGCGGCGATTTGCCATCCTGGCCGCCGTGCTGACGGGATCCAGCGCTCCGTCCGGCCCAAGCTTAGCCTCTCTTCCTTCCTTCAGATAGCCCGATTTCTCCCCTACCTCGTCGCTTTTCATACAACCTCTCCCACAACTTTCTCTGGTCAGCCTCTAATTTCACAGGGTAGAATGCTGACCTTCTTCTTAAGCCAACCACCCCGGATAGGGGCTGAGGGGGGAGGGGACATTGTTCCCTAACCCCTCAGCTCCGGTTCGGGATGGGTTTTTTTTAACAACCTGCTTCATCCCCACCCATACCTTCCTCACATCCCTTTTCCTCTCCTCTTCACATTCTATCTGTTTTACGCCGTGTCTAAGGTGGAGCCGCCATGCCGAAGGACTGCCAGGCCACCAGGCGGGAGGGGTGGTCCCAAATGGCGGCGCCTGGCTCTGCCGGGCCTGTAAGCACCTCTTGCAGTGCGGGCTACTGCAAGAGGTGGTGAGCGATTGCGTCCCGTAAAACAAAGAGGGTCACCATGCCCAATGATGAAAAAAAAAAACATCTCCCCTTAATTCCCCCTAAAACAACGGAGCTGCCCTCATGCAGCTCCACAGAAAAGATGGAGGTCCCCCCCCCTGTGCTTGCGCAGGGGACCCTCCATACCTCTTTAACCGGAGAGGAGGCTTACTCCTCTCCTACGCCTACGGGTGTAGGGGACTCCCCCTCACCCCCTTCTCTGGAGGTGCTTTCGGGCACCTCCCTATCTTCAGCGGCAGTCCCTCCTTTGCTTTCTAAGGGGACTGCCAAGAAAGCCAGCAGGCAGCCCATTGCCGACCGCCCCTCGTACAAGCGGCTCGGTAGGGCAAACCCCCTTAGGGGAGAGAGGGAAGCCAGGCCCCTTCGGTCGCTTCCCTCAAAAGACCTGCTGGCAAAAATATTAAACCTTGCCGGGGTCAAGGCCTGTGCCTCCCCACTAAAGACTTTTGACGCTGACAAGGGGACCTGCGATGTCCTGGGAGGGGATGGCCAACTGGAGGCCCCTCCTGTGATAGACATGGTCCTTGAGGAAAACCAGCCTCAGAAGGTAGGGCCTTCCATGGGGAGGAAAATCCGGGCTCGGAGCCAAGCTCCGAACCCGAATCCGCCCCTATGCAAGGTCCTCATCAAACGGCTGTGGATTCTCAGGCAGTACAAGGAGGGAAGGGATCTCCTCCGGATGATGCCCCTGCGACCACCAGGACCTTCTCCATTTCGGAGAAGGACCTGGCTGAGGCCTGTCCATCTGGCCTGGGGGCTTCTACCGGCGGGGGTGAGAAGCGGGTTCATTCCCCGCCCTCCTCTCCAAAAAAGAAAAGGACCAAAAAGACGAAGACTCGGGGCTCCTCTCAATCCGCGGGGGCTACGGGTACGGATGGTTCTGCTGCCACTTTGGCAAGCGACCAAGCCAAGATCGGCACATCCGGGCCCTTTGCTTCCCCGGGTACGGAGCTCCTGACGATTTACAAAGACCAAAAGTGCACAGGGCGGAGCCTCGATGACATCGGGGCCCCTCATTCAGAGGTTACCTGGCGTTTTCGAGCCCGCTGGCTTCAAACGCTTCCTCGTTATTCGCTCCACTGATGGCACCATGTTGTCCAAGGGCAACATGATCCATCAGAGGAGAGGATTAGCTAGTGCAATTGGTAGAGAGCCGAAGGTAACCCGTTTCTCGGACGGGAGCCTTCTGGCGAATGCGGCGAATCCCGCCGAGGCGGCCAAGATAAGTGCTCTTCGGACACTTCATGGCACCCCGGTGAGTGTGACGCCGCACTCTACCATGAACTTTGTAAAAGGAGTAGTTTATGCGACGGAACTCGTTGACTACTCCTTTGAGGACATCACCCTAGAGCTGGCCGACCATGGGGCGGTCAAGGTCGAACGTGTGATGAGAAAACAGGGAGGGGCCTCGAGACCCACCCCTACACTCTTCGTCACGTTCGACTGTGACAAGCTCCCTGAGTCGGTGCGTGCCGGTTGGTACCGCTACCGCGTGAAGGCATTCGTGCCACAGCCGCGGCGGTGCTATTACTGTCACCGCTTCGGCCACACGAATCGATCATGTAGACGTGCAAAATCGGGGTCACCCGAAGTCTGTGTAAATTGCTCCAAGGTCGCACACGATAAGTCCAAATCGTGTGTGGCCAAGTGTGTCAAATGCCGAGAGCCGCACCCTGCTTCTTCGAAGCAATGTGGTGCATATCTCCTTGAGAAAGAAATCCTGGCCGTTCAGGCCCAGGATCGACTCTCATTCCGCGAGGCTAAGGACTTGGTCCTGGCGCGCCCGGCTCTGACTGGGACGTCATATGCCTCAATAGTTTGAAAAGCACCCTCTGCTCCTGGCCCATCCAGGCCAACGAGCACGGTTGTTTCCGCGCCCATTCGGAGCCCTTCTGCGGACTCTACTACACCCGGGCGCTCCCCTGGTAGAGCTGGCGGCAAAAAGGGTTCACACCCAGCCCCGGCTAAAACCAGGGCTCCCCCCTCTTCCTCCAGCGTGACCGTTTCCCGTAAGGCGAAACGGCCACGCGCCTCCACAGAGTCGTTAGACTCACAGGAGGCAACACCCCTGAAGATGGTCGCTAGGGCCCCCCGCCTCCCAAGCCGCAACGCCCGCCTAAGGTTTCGAGGCGGAGGGAGGAAAAGACTCTCATGGCGAGCCCAACCTCCCTTAATAATTCCTCGAAGGCGACAGCGCTTTGTCCGGCCAACAGCGCCCGGGGTTCTGCCCCCGGGAAGCGTACGGCCATTCCCGTGAGGGTCTTCAATTCGAGGAGGGCCCCCGCGTCTCCTCCGAGCTAGGCCTGGAGGGCATATTCCTTCAATGGAATTGCCGTGGACTCCGGGCTAACTGGGAGGAGCTGCGGAGGCTCGTCTCGTCCCGTTAGCTATTTTTTTTGCAGGAGAACATGCTAGGCGCGTGCCCGCTGCCTGCCCTCCTGGGGGATAAGGGTCTTGCGACCCCACCACCGCGGGATGGCCGGGCTGGGGGATGCGCGGTTTACACCCGGCATGATGTCTCCGTTCTTCCTTTCTCTTTAGATACCTCCTTTCAGGCAGTGGCTGTGCAGCTGCACCTGGATAGGAGGTATACTATCATTTCTGCGTACATTCCACCGTCAGCTGACTTCGACGCGGGGGACTTCCGCCGCGTCGTGGCATGGTTGCCGAGGCCCTATCTCTTGCTTGGAGATCTGAACGGCAGGCATCCTCTCTGGGGAGATTACTCCATAAATCCCAGGGGACAAGTCCTTGCCGATCTGATCGAAGAGCTTGAGATGGGTGTCCTAAACGTGGATGAGTTTACGCATCACTGTCCGAGAACCGCTTCATTTTCTTGCCTTGACCAATCTTTGTGCTCTTCGGATGCACAGCCTGATTTTGATTGGGGGGTGGTCGATGACCTCCATGGTAGTGATCACTTTCCCATTCAAATATCATTTTCAGGGCAACTGCCGCCTGAGAGACCACCTCGGTGGTGCTTGGCGCGGGCGCGGTGGCCTGCATTTCAGGAAATGACTGAATTCTCTATCTCAGTCGAGGAGTTTAGGTCGGTAGATGAGGCCGTTGAGTTCTTCTCCGGCAACCTCATCGCCGTGGGCCTGACTACTATTCCTAGGACGTCTGGCCGTTTTGCACGCCGACCACTCCCACCCGTAAGGGGCGCGGCGATTTGCCATCCTGGCCGCCGTGCTGACGGGATCCAGCGCCCCGTCCGGCCCCAGCTTAGCCTCTCTTCCTTCCTTCAGATAGCCTGTATTCCTATCCTACCTCGTCGCTTTTCATACAACCTCTCCCACAACTTTCTCTGGTCAGCCTCTAATTTCACAGGGTAGAAGCTGACCTTCTTCTCAGCCAATCGTCCCGGATCGGGGCTGAGGGGGGAGGGGACAATGTCCCCTAACCCCTGAGCTCCGGTCTGGGGTGGTTGGCTTTTAACAACCTGCTTCATCCCCACCCATACCTTCCTCACATCCCTTTTCCTCTCGTCTTCAAAATCTATCCGTTTTACGCCGTGTTCAAGGTGGAGCCGCCATGCCGAAGGACTGCCAGGCCACCAGGCGGGAGGGGTGGTCCCAAATGGCGGCGCCTGGCTCTGCCGGGCCTGTAAGCACCTCTTGCAGTGCGGGCTACTGCAAGAGGTGGTGAGCGATTGCGTCCCGTAAAACAAAGAGGGTCACCATGCCCAATGATGAAAAAAAAAAACATCTCCCCTTAATTCCCCCTATAACAATAACGGAGCCGCCCTCGTGCAGCTCCACAGAAAAGATGGAGGCCCCCCCCCCTGTGCTTGCGCAAGGGACCCTCCATACCTCTTTAACCGGAGAGGAGGCTTACTCCTCTCCTACGCCTACGGGTGTAGGGGACTCCCCCTCACCCCCTTCTCTGGAGGTGCTTTCGGGCACCTCCCTATCTCCAGCGGCAATCCCTCCTATGCTTTCTAAGGGGACTGCCAAGAAAGCCAGCAGGCAGCCCATTGCCGACCGCCCCTCGTACAAGCGGCTCGGTAGGGCAAACCCCCTTAGGGGGGAGAGGGAAGCCAGGCCCCTTCGGTCGCTTCCCTCAAAAGACCTGCTGGCAAAAATATTAAACCTTGCCGGGGTCAAGGCCTGTGCCTCCCCACTAAAGACTTATGACGCTGCCAAGGGGACCTGCGATGTCCTGGGAGGGGATGGCCAACTGGAGGCCCCTCCTGTGATAGACATGGTCCTTGAGGAAAACCAGCCTCCGAAGGTAGGGCCTTCCATGGGGGGGAATCCGGGCTTGGCGCCAAGCACCGAACCCGAATCCGCCCCTATGCAAGGTCCTCATCAAACGGCTGTGGATTCTCAGGCAGGACAAGGAGGGGAGGGATCTCCTCCGGATGAATCCCCTGCGCCCACCGGGACCTTCTCCATTTCAGAGAAGGACCTGGCTGAGGCCGGTCCATCTGGCCTGGGGGCTTCTACCGGCGGGGGTGAAAAGCGGGTTCATTCCCCGCCCTCCTCTCCTAAAAAGAAGAAAGAGACAAGAAAGACGAAAAAGACTCGGGGCTCCTCTCCATCCGCGGGGGCTGCGGGGACGGATGGGTCTGCTGCCACCTTGGTAGGCGACCAAGCCAAGATCGGCACATCCGGCCCCTCTACCCCCTCGTGTGCGGAGCCCCTGACTAAGACCAAGAGTGCACAGGGCGGAGCCTCGATGACATCGGGGCCCCTCATTCAGAGGTTACCTGGCGTTTTCGAGCCCGCTGGCTTCAAACGCTTCCTCGTTATTCGCTCCACTGATGGCACCATGTTGTCCAAGGGCAACATGATCCATCAGAGGAGAGGATTAGCTAGTGCAATTGGTAGAGAGCCGAAGGTAACCCGTTTCTCGGACGGGAGCCTTCTGGCGAATGCGGCGAATCCCGCCGAGGCGGCCAAGATAAGTGCTCTTCGGACACTTCATGGCACCCCGGTGAGTGTGACGCCGCACTCTACCATGAACTTTGTAAAAGGAGTAGTTTATGCGAGGGAACTCGTTGACTACTCCATAGAAGACATCACCCTAGAGCTGGCCGACCATGGGGCGGTCAAGGTCGAACGTGTGATGAGAAAACAGGGAGGGGCCTCGAGACCCACCCCTACACTCTTCGTCACGTTCGACTGTGACAAGCTCCCTGAGTCGGTGCGTGCCGGTTGGTACCGCTACCGCGTAAAGGCATTCGTGCCACTGCCGCGGCGGTGCTATTACTGTCACCGCTTCGGCCACACGAATCGATCATGTAGACGTGCAAAATCGGGGTCACCCGAAGTCTGTGTAAATTGCTCCAAGGTCGCACACGATAAGTCCAAATCGTGTGTGGCCAAGTGTGTCAATTGCGGAGAGCCGCACCCTGCTTCTTCGAAGCAATGTGGTGCATATCTCCTTGAGAAAGAAATCCTGGCCATTCAGGCCCAGGATCGACTCTCATTCCGCGAGGCTAAGGACTTGGTCCTGGCGCGCCCGGCTCTGCCTGGGACGTCATATGCCTCAATAGTTAGAAAAGCACCCTCTGCTCCTGGCCCATCCAGGCCAACGAGCACGGTTGTTTCCGCGCCCATTCGGAGCCCTTCTGCGGGCTCTACTACACCCGGGCGCTCCCCTGGTAGAGCTGGCGGCAAAAAGGGTTCACACCCAGCCCCGGCTAATACCAGGGCTCCCCCCTCTTCCCCCAGCGTGACCGTTTCCCGTAAGGCGAAACGGCCACGCGCCTCCACAGAGTCGTTAGACTCACAGGAGGCAACACCCCTGAAGATGGTCGCTAGGCCATCTTCCGGGGTTCCTAAAGCTGTTCCCCGAAAGGAGGACAGCAACAAAGGAGCTTCGGCTCCTTCGCCCACGCCCCGAGGTGGAGCGAGTGGCTCGGAGACGGTGGTTCCTCGAAAAGAGGCCCCCCCGCCTCCGAAGCCGCAGCGCCCGCCTAAGGTTTCGAGGCAGAGGGAGGAAAAGACTCGCATGGCGAGCCCAACCTCCCCCAATAAGTCCTCGAAGGCGACAGCGCCTTCAGCGCTTTGTCCGGCCAACAGCGCCCGGGGTTCTGCCCTCGGGAAGCGTACGGCCATTCCCGTGAGGGTCTTCAATTCGAGGAGGGCCCCCGCGTCTCCTCCGAGCTAGGCCTGGAGGGCATATTCCTTCAATGGAATTGCCGTGGACTCCGGGCCAACTGGGAGGAGCTGCGGAGGCTCGCCTCGTCCCGTTCCCCGTTAGCTATTTTTTTGCAGGAGACCATGCTAGGCGCGTGTTCCCTGCCTGCCCTCCCGGGGTATAAGGGTCTTGCGACCCCACCACCGCGGGATGGCCGGGCTGGGGGATGCGCGGTTTACACCCGGCATGATGTCTCCGTTCTTCCTTTCTCTTTTGATACCTCCTTTCAGGCAGTGGCTGTGCAGCTGCACCTGGATAGGAGGTATACTATCATTTCTGCGTACATTCCACCGTCAGCTGACTTCGACGCGGGGGACTTCCGCCGCGTCGTGGCACGGTTGCCGAGGCCCTATCTCTTGCTTGGAGATCTGAACGGCAGGCATCCTCTCTGGGGAGATTACCTCATAAATCCCAGGGGACAAGTCCTTGCCGATCTGATCGAAGTGCTTGAGATGGGTGTCCTAAACGTGGATGAGTTTACGCATCACTGTCCGAGAACCGCTTCATTTTCTTGCCTTGACCTATCTTTGTGCTCTTCGGATGCACAGCCTGATTTTGATTGGGGGGTGGTCGATGACCTCCATGGTAGTGATCACTTTCCCATTCGTATATCATTTTCAGGGCAACTGCCGCCTGAGAGACCACCTCGGTGGTGCTTGGCGCGGGCGCGGTGGCCTGCATTTCAGGAAATGACTGAATTCTCTATCTCAGTCGAGGAGTTTAGGTCGGTAGATGAGGCCGTTGAGTTCTTCTCCGGCAACCTCATCGCCGTGGGCCTGACTACTATTCCTAGGACGTCTGGCCGTTTTGCACGCCGACCACTCCCATGGTGGTCGGCCGAGTGTGAGACGGCCCTCAAACAGAAGCGTTATGCCTACATGCGCTATAAGCGCCGCCTGAACGATTTCACTGTCGCTGAATTTCGTCGGGCTAGGGCTAGGTTCCGGTATATTTCGAAGCACGCCCGCCACTCTTCTTGGCGGGCATACGTGTCTTCACTTAACGGGAAGACCCCTTTAGCTGAGGTGTGGAAGCGAGTCAAAAGGATTCGGGGCAAGTTCTCGCAGGACCCCCCTCCCGTTCTCCAGCAGAATGGGACCGCAATCTCGGACCCCGCGTCCGTGGCGGAATCCTTAGCGACCGCTTTTTCCGCATTCTCTAGCCGTGATGCTGGTCCGCCAGCATTCAATGCACGTCGTGATGTCGCGGAAGGCCGCCGGCTGGACTTTACCTCCAGAGGCGGAGAACCCTTCAACGACAAGTTTACTGTGAGTGAGTTGCGTTCCGCTCTCGCTTCGTGCGCGGACACCGCGTATGATCCGGACGATGTCCCGTACGCCATGCGTCGACACCTATCCACCCCACCGGCCTTTGCCTTGCGACCGGTGCCTTCCGCACTTCCCCCATTGAGAGCCGGTTGGTCAATGCTGAGGAGATGCCGCGTGGAGTGCATCACTCGACTGTACGCGCGAGCCCAGCGCCTTCCTCAGTCACCAACATCTCTCACTGCATCCGCAGCTGTTCTCGATTGTGCCTATGCCGCCGAGAGACGCCAGTCATACCCTAAGCCCTTTGGGTTTAGGGCCAGGAAACTCCTTTGAGAGCTAGATATAGCTCTCGGGCCGGACCAGCGTTTCGCTCTTCCTCACACCGACTACATGGCAGGAATACGGGCAGCTCTTCGGACTGCTTGGCAAAGAAGATGGGAGACGGTCGAAGGGAACTTAAAGTTGCGTGCCATTGCGCCGCGACTGTTCCCATGGACCTATCCCCCAATGCCGCGGCGGCTTCAGGTTGCTTTCTGTCGTCTCCGAATCGGACACACTCGTGTGACGCATCGCTATCTGGTGGAGCGCTCGCCTGCGCCCTATTGCAACGACTGCGTCGTCCCCCAGACTGTTCGGCACATTCTTGTCGAATGTCCCAGTCTGGGTGATCTTCGCGCACGACACCTGTCCCGGTACCGGGATGGGCGGGGTCGCTACCGCCTGTCCCTTGTACTCGGGACGAGTGCGTGCACTTTGACTGGTGGACTTGCTGACTTTTGGGGGGGAGGCCGGCCTTCTCCCTATTATTTAAGCAAGGTTTGTGTTTTGTTTTGTTTTGTTTTTTGTTTGTTTTTTTTTCCTTTGGTTGCACGCTCCTGCGCCGGAGGGACCTCTCCCCGACGCACCAGCTTGCTTCCTTTCCCCATTTTGGGGTGTTTTTTTTTTTTTTCTTTAATTTTATTTTAAAGTAGCCTAGAACTAGGCCAGTTTTAATACGGCGACTAATGCCCAAGTAGGCAGTCGCCAGATGAGCTCTTAAAAAAAAAAAAATTGAGGAGACCCAAGCCGGGGAGAGATCACTCTACTCCGACCGGTTTCCGCCCAATCTCTCTAACCTCTTGCGTGTGCAAGTTGATGGAGAAATTAGTAAATGTTAGATTAGCCTATTTCCTAGACAGCGGAGGCCATCTGTCTTATGCACAGTGCGTCTTCCGTCAGTTCCACTCCACGTCGGTTGCTCTGCTTCGACTGGAAAATGCCGTCTGCGAGGCTTTCCTTCGTAGACAGCACTACGCCCCGATGTTTTTCTGATCTGGAGAAGGCCTATGATACCACATGGCGTTACTGTATCATGGAGACTCTCCACACGATGGGGGCGAGGGGACGCCTCCCAATGTTTATATCTGAATTTTTGCGAGATCGTTGATTCCGCGTACGGGTGGGGGGAGCCCTCTCCGGCCCAATGGAGCAGGAAGAAGGTGTCCCACAGGGAAGTGTCCTCAGTGTCACACTCTTTGCCCTGAGCATCAACGGCATCACCTCGGTGCTGCCAGAAGATGTTCTCGCTACGCTCTACGTGGACGACCTTTCGATCTCTTTTGGCGCGGCCCAAATGCCAACTCTGGAGCGTCGACTCCAACAGGCATTGAACCGCGTCTCTCGCTATGCCGAAGCGCACAGGTTTCGGTTTTATTTGGCCAAGACTAAGGTGGTGCACTTCTGCCGCCATCCACGGCTTCACCCCGACCTAGATTGGTTTCTTAATGGGGTGCGCCTGGATGTGGTTGAGTCGCACCGTTTCCTTGGTCTTGTATTCGACCGACGCTTCACCTGGGAGGCTCATATTCGCAGCCTTAGGGTCTCTTGTACCCGCGCCATGGACATTCTCCGTTACGTGACGTTCAGCGCTTGGGGCGCTGATAGGGCTACTGCCTTACTTTTTTATCTATCCTTTGTTCGCTCGAAGCTCGACTATGTTTCGAGTTATATGCATCCGCAGCCGGGCGTTTATGGCGGAAGGTGGATTCGGTCCACCACCCTGGCCTTCACCTTGCGACCGGTGCCTTCCGCACTTCCCCCATTGAGAGCCTGTTGGTCGATGCTGGGAAGATGCCACTCGCTCTGCGACGCGTGCAGTGCATCACTCGCCTGTACGCACGAGCCCGGCGCCTCCCTCAGTCGCCAACAGTTCTCACTGCATCCGCACCTGATCTCGATGGTGCCTATGCCGCCGAGAGACGTGAGTCATACCCTAAGCCCTTTGGGTTTAGGGCCAGGAAACGCCATCCCAGTACAGGGATGGGCGGGGTCGCTGCCGCATGTCCTTTGTACTCGGGATGAGTGCGTACACATCGACTGGTGGACTTATTGACTTTTTGGGGGAGGCCGGCCACCTTCCTTTTATTTAACCCGGTTTAATTGTTGTTGTTGTTTTTGTTATTGTTTTTGTTATTGTTTTTGTTATTGCTTTGTTATTGTTATTTCTTTTTATTGTTGTTTTCTGTTCATTTTTTTAAAGTAGCCTAGAACTAGGTTGTTTGTTTACGGAACCTTATGCCTAAGTTGGCAGTCGCCTCCCAATGTTTATATCTGAATTTTTGCGAGATCGTCGATTCCGCGTAGGGTGGGGGGAGCCCTCTCCGGCCCAATGGAGCAGGAAGAGGGTGTCCCACAGGGAAGTGTCCTCAGTGTCACACTTTTTGCCCTGAGCATCAACGGCATCACCTCGGTGCTGCCGGAAGATGTTCTCGCTACGCTCTACGTGGACGACCTTTCGATCTCTTTTGGCGCGGCCCAGATGCCAACTCTGGAGCGTCGACTCCAACAGGCATTGAACCGCGTCTCTCGCTATGCCGAAGTGCACAGGTTTCGGTTTTCTTTGGCCAAGACTAAGGTGGTGCACTTCTGCCGCCATCCACGGCTTCACCCCCGACCCAGATTTGTTTCTTAATGGGGTGCGCCTGGATGTGGTTGAGTCGCACCGTTTCCTTGGTCTTGTATTCGACCGACGCTTCACCTGGGAGGCTCATATTCGCAGCCTTAGGGTCTCTTGTACCCGCGCCATGGACATTCTCCGTTTTGGGGCGCTGATAGGGCTACTGCCTTACTTTTTTATCGATCCTTTGTTCGCTCGAAGCTCGACTACGGATGCGAGTTTTATGCATCCGCATCCGAGCGTTTATTGCGGAAGGTGTATTCGATCCACCACACCAGCCTTCGCCTTGCGACCGATGCCTTCCGCATTTCCCCGATTGAGAGCCTGTTGGTCGATGCTGGAGAGATGCCACTCGCTCTGCGGCGAAAGCAGTGCATCGCTCGCCTGTACACGCAAGCCCTGCGTCTTCCTAAGTTGCCACAGCTCTCACTGCATCCACAGCTGATCTCGATTGTGCCTCTGCCGCTGAGAGACGCCAGTTATGCCCTAAGCCCTTTGGGTTTAGGGCCAGGAAACTCCATCGAGAGGTAGATATAGCTCTCGGGCCGGTGGCGCCCCTGGTTTTGCTTAGGACGCCACCCTGGTGGGTACCACATTTAGCTATTTGTCGCACGCCTCTGCTCCCAAAGCTTGTACTGCACCGGTAGTATTGCGTTTGACCTTTTGTGAGCACACATCGTGTCACGCTAGAACCGTGCCAGTGTATACGGATGGCCCCAAGTCCCGAGAGGGGGTCGGCTTCCACGCCGTATCCCCTCTGTTTGAAGTCAGTGGGAATCTACCACGCGCTGCGTCTGTCTTCATGGTCGAGTTTGTGGCAATACACCACTCGGTACGAGAGATTACGCGACGTGCCCGGTTTGGAGACCGGATTGTGATCTATAGCAACTCACAAAGCGCCCTGAGTGCTCTCTGGGCATTGGACTCTCCGCATCTCCTGGTTCGCGATATCCGTGACGCCACGGTTTTGGCGAGCCCGGCAGATGTCGAGATTATCTTCTGCTGGGTTCCTGTACATGTAGGAATTGGTGGGAATGAGCGTGCCGATGAGGGCGCCAAAGAGTCCGCGAGGACTCTGCGACCGGACCAGCGTTTCGCTCTTCCTCACACCTTCTACATGGTAGGAATACGGGCAGCTCTTCGGACTGCTTGGCCAAGAAGATGGGAGACTGTCGAAGGGAACTTAAAGTTGCGTTCCATTGCGCCGCGACTGTTCCCATGGACCTATCCCTCAATGCCGTGGCAGCTTCAGGTCGCTTTCTGTCGTCTCCGAATCGGACACATTCGTATGACGCATCGCTATTTGATGGAGCACTCGCTTGCGCCTTATTGTGACGACTGCGTCGTCACATTCTTGTCGAATGTCCAAGTCTGGGTGATCTTCGCGCACGATACCTGTCCCGGTACCGGGTGGGCGGGGTGGCTACCGCCTGTCCCTTGTACTCAGGACTGATTCGTGAACATTGACTTGTGGACTTGTTGACTTTTGGGTGGACGCAGGACTTCTCCCTTTTATTTAAGGTTCTTTTTTTGTTATTGTTTTGTTTGTAGGTTGCACTCTCCTGCACCAGGGTGAGGGGGACCTCCCTGCGTTGCCGGAGATTGCTTCCTGATTGTTAAGTTGTTCCAATTTATATCAATTGTTAAGTTTTCATATTATTATTTTAAAAAAAGCCTAGTTCTAGGCTGTCGTGTTTTTCGGCGAATTATGCCCAAGTGGGTAGTTGCCAGATGGGCTCTATAAAATTAAAAAAAAACAAAAAAAAATCTTGTACACGTGCAAAGTTTGGGTCACCCGAAGTTTGTGTAAATTGCTCGAAGGCCGCACACGATGTGTGGCCAAGTGTGTCAATTGCGGTAGCCGCACCCCGCTTCTTCGAAGCAATGTGGTGCATATCTCCTTGAGAAAGAAATCCTGGCCGTTCAGGCCCAGGATCGACTCTCATTCCGCGAGGCTAAGGACTTTGTCCTGGCGCGCCCGGTTTTGCCTGGGACGTCATATGCATCAATAGTTAGAAAGATACCCTCTGCTCCTGGCCCATCCAGGCCAACGAGCACGGTTGTTTCCGCGCCCATTCGGATCCCTTCTACGGGCTCTACTCAACCCGGGCGCTCCCCTGGTAAAGCTGGCGGCAAAAAGGGTTCACATCCAGCCCCGGCGAAAGCCAGGGCTCCCACCCTCTTTCCCCAGCGTGACCGTTTCCGGTAAGGCGAAACGGCCACACGTCTCGACGAGTCGTTAGACTCACAGGAGGCAACACCCCTGAAGTTGGTCGCTAGGCTATCTTCCGGGGTTCCTAAAACTGTTCCCCGAAAGGACGACAGCAACAAAGGAGCTTCGGCTCCTTCGGCAACGCCTAGTGGTGGACCGAGAGGCTCGGAGACTGTGGTTCCTCGAAAAGAGGGCCCCCCGCCTCCGAAGCCGCAACTCCCGCCTAAGGTTTCGAGGCGGAGGTAGGAAAAGACTCGCATGGTGAGCCCAACCTCCCCCAATAAGTCCTCGAAGGCGACCGGTCCCGGGGTTCTGCCCCCGGGAAGCGTACGGCCATTCCCATGAGGGTCTTCAGTTCGAGGAGGGCCCCCGCATCTCCGCCAAGCTAGGCTTAGGGGGCATATTCCTTCAATGGAATTGCCGTGGACTCTCGGCCAACTAGGAGGAGCTGCGGAGGCTCGTCTCGTCCCGTTCCCCGTTAGCTATCTTTTTGCAGGAGACCATGCTAGGCACGTGTCCCCCACCGCAGGATGGCCGGGCTGGGGGATGCGCGGTTTACACCCGGCATGATGTCTCCGTTCTTCATTTCTCTTTAGATCCCTCCTTTCAGGCAGTGGCTGTGCAGCTGCACCTGGATAGGAGGTATACTATCATTTATGCGTACATTCCACCGTCTGCTGACTTCGACGCGAGCGATTTCCACCACGTCGTGGCACGGTTGCCGAGGCCCTATCTCTTGCTTGGAGATCTGAACGGCAGGCATCCTCTCTGGGGAGATTACTCCATAAATCCCAGGGGACAGGTCCTTGCTGATCTGATCGAAGAGCTTGAGATGGGTGTCCTAAACGTGGATCAGTTTACGCATCACTCTCCGACAACCGCTTTATTTTCTTGCCTTGACCTATCTTTGTGCTCTTCGGATGCACAGCCTGATTTTGATTGGGGGGTGGTCGATGACCTCCATGGTAGTGATCACTTTCCCATTCAAATATCATTTTCAGGGCAACTGCCGCTTGAGAGCCCACCTCGGTGGTGCTTGGCGCGGGCGCAGTGGCCTGCATTTCAGGAAATGACTGAATTTTCTATTCAGTCGAGAAGTTTAGGTCGGTAGATGAGGCCGTTGAGTTCTTCTCCGGTAACCTCATCGCCGCGGCCCTGACTACTATTCCTAGGACGTCTGGCCGTTTTGCACGCCGACCACTCCCATGGTGGTCAGCCGACGAGTGTGCGACGGCCCTCAAACATAAGCATTATGCCTGCATGCGCTATAAGCGCCGCCCGAACGATTTCACTTTCGCTGAATTTCGTCGGGCTAGGTTCCGGTATATTTCGAAGCACGCCCGCCGCTCTTCTTGGCGGGCATACGTGTTTTAATTTAACGGGAAGACCCCTTTAGTTGAGGTGTGGAAGCGAGTCAAAAGGATTCGGGGCAAGTTCTCGCTGGACTTCCCCCCGTTCTCCAGGAGAATGGGACCACAGTCTTGGACCCCGCGTCCGTGGCGGAATCCTTCGCGACCGCTTTTTCCGCATTCTTTAGCTGGGATGCTGCTCTGCCAGCATTCAATGCACTTCGTGATGTCGCGGAAGGCCGCCGGCTGGACTTTACCTCCAGAGGCGGAGAACCCTTCGACGACAGGTTTACTGGGAGCGAGTTGCACTCCGCTCTCGCTTCGTGCGCGGACACCGCGTATGATCCGGACGATGTCCCGTACGCCATGCGTCGACACCTATCCACCCCACCGGCCTTTGCCTTGCGACCGGTGCCTTCCGCACTTCCCCCATTGAGATCCGGTTGGTCAATGCTGAGGAGATGCCGCGTGCAGTGCATCACTCGACTGTACGCGCGAGCCCGGCGCCTTCCTCAGTCACCAACATCTCTCACTGCATCCGCAGCTGTTCTCGATTGTGCCTATGCCGCCGAGAGACGCCAGTCATACCCTAAGCCCTTTGGGTTTAGGTCCAGGAAACTCCTTTGAGAGCTAGATATAGCTCTCGGGCCGGTGGCGCCTCTAGTTCTGCCCAGGACGCCACCCTGGAGGGTACCACATTTGGCTATTTGTCGCCACGCCTCTACTCCCAAAGCTTGTACGGTGCCGGGAGTATTGCGTTCGACTTTTCTGGACACACCTCGTGTCACGCTGGGACCGTGCCAGTGTATACGGATGGCTCCAAGTCCCAAGGGGGGCTCTATAAAATAAAAAATAAATCGGGACAAGTGCGTGCACCATGACTGGTGGACTGATAGACTTTGGGGGAGAGGGGGGGCCTTCTCCCTTTTATATAACTAGGTTTTTTTGTTATTGTTGTTTTCTTTGTATTGCGCACGCTCCTACGCCGTGGGGAGGGGGACCTCACCCCGACGCCGAAGCTTGCTTCCTTATTTTCATCTTTCCTTTTTATCGTTGTTTTTTTTTAATTTTTATTTTAAAGTAGCCTAGAACTAGGCTGTTTGTTTGCTTCGACTTATGCCCACCCCCTCCCTCTCTGGGATCTTTTCTTCAGGGTTTGTTCCCAGAGAGGCTCTGGCCTTCTCGTGGCGAGGGCGTTCAGCCCTGGCCCCCCCTAGGGTACCCATGGTGCTGCCAACAAGACTTTTAACATACCCCTCTTTCTTTCCTCCTCTATTACGGTCTTCCACTGCCCTTTATTTCCACCTCTTCCTTCACCTATCTAGTGGTCCATATCAATACCCGACCTCTGCTCGTTTAATGGATTGGTTCTGAATTGTTCTTTCATGAAGGTGAAAGAGGCTGGGCATCTCGACCGCCTTCGTCTACCGAATGCCCAAGAAGAAACCCATCGTTGGCCCCTTTTCTCCGTGCGTAGGAGAACTCGGGCAGCCCCTTAGGGTTATAAAGATGGTGTGGTGGATCCGTATCCATTCTCCAAGAGGACATACCGGATGTAACTGATTGTATAGTTGCAGTAGTTCCGGGCCCTTGTAGGCCTCGATGGTGGGAAGCCCCGAGGGAGAATGCGAAGTTTTTTTCTTTTTGCAATGGCTAGCCATAAACCAAAAACCTTCCCTTCTCGTAAGGGTTCTCGTGCCAAACGTTCCTTAGGTTCCCTTTCAGTCTTTCCTCGCTCGTTGGACCCCTATTCCAACGAAGTAGACCCAGATCTTGATTATCCTCGCTTTCTTGTCATGAATTCATCATCTGACATCCCACTTGCAAAAGTCGATGTGTTTGACGTCAATGAATCTTTTGAGTCCCGCTGTGGTGAACCCCGCCGGATGTGGACAAGAGGAAGGGGTGATGTCGTAGTCGAGGTGTCATCCCACTCTCACACAACCTTGTGCGAAATCTATCTTCGATAGCTGAAGTTCCAATAACTGTCTCGCCCCATCCGTGTCTGAATTTCGTCAAAGGTGTCATCCGTTCAAACGAACTAAAGGACTACGACCCCATCCGCGTTCAGAGTAAGCTCAGTACCCAACGTGTCACACACGTACACAGGGTAACTAAAACATTAGGCTCTACTAAAGTTCCAACCGCCACACTGATTTTAACATTTGAACGACAAGAACTGCCGCAGTATATTAAAGTTGGGTACCTTCGTGTCCCGGTATGTCCCTACATCGAACTACCCAGACGCTGCTTCAATTGCAATCAATTTGGACATGTTGGCCGAGCTTGTCGGCACCCTCGCTCCTGCGTGAATTGTAGCTCTGACTACCCTGGCCCCGAATGCACCAAAACGCCCCACTGTGCCAACTGCGGAGGTACCGACAGTGCTGCGTCGAAACTTTGCTCTATATTTTTATATGAAAAGGAAGTTCTCGCTTTGCGCGACTCCCTAAGTCTAGATATAAGAGAGGCCCGCCAGCGTGCCCGAGCACAAACCTCGCCACTCGGCCGGCTCTTCTCTGACGTTTTACGTGATGCTGGACGAAACCGACCATCACGCGCGAGTTCCGACCAGCCTGAAGCACTTCATTCTAGATCTACTCGCAGAGTCGAAAATATTCAGAATATGCAGTCGAAGCATCGCTCTCATACCGAGATAATTAAGGTAGCCCCCCTCTCTCCAGCAGCTCTAGCTGGGAGAGACGCTCAGGGTGAGACGCTTGAAGACATCGGGCGCTATTTGAAAGAATCCTCAACATCGACCAGTGAAGGTTCATCCACCCGGCCACGAGACTCAAAGCCCAGTGGTAAGAGAAAGGATTCCTCACCTGGGTCATCGACCACCAATAAGCGGGCAGCCTCTGGAGCCGACTCGGCCGAACCCCGAGAATCTCCAATGGACTCCTT
This sequence comes from Ceratothoa steindachneri, assembly GCA_963969495.1. Classification (NCBI taxonomy): domain Eukaryota; kingdom Metazoa; phylum Arthropoda; class Malacostraca; order Isopoda; family Cymothoidae; genus Ceratothoa; species Ceratothoa steindachneri. The sequence goes on along the minus strand of OZ018320.1, from coordinate 177,087,187 downwards.
CCCTATGGTTGAACATTCTCTGCCCTTAAGTCCGTCTCGCCCTTCACAGGACGTAGGCACCATCCTGATCCAAACGATGGCAGAAATACACCCAGCTCTACAAACCTCTACACACCTCGCTCAGATCACCTGTTCGTCCCGCTCACCCTCCAAACCAAGATCCGATGGAAGCAGTTGATACTCCAACATCACCAACTGCGGCGGCTGGACCAACTCCTCAGACACCGAAAATACCCTCGACCCATGAATCCGGATCTACCGGCCGAAAATCCCTTCTGGATCTTCCTTTTCCGCCAGGTTGCGAGCCCGAATTACAATCAAGGGCCTCGGTCGGTTCTCCAAAACCCACGAAAAAAACCTCAGTTACTACTCCATCTAGGATCTCTCCCCCTGCAAAAGCAGGATCCTCAAAATCCGCTCTCCCTCTCCCAAGCTCTTTGGGAAGAACCTCAAATACATTATCGGCCTCAAAAGAGAAAAAGATATCCACAGTGGTATCTAATCGTCACACATAATATCTTCCATTTTACGATGGAATTGTCAAGGAGTTCTTCCAAAGTGGGAAGAATTCAAAGTTCTTTTGATGACTATCCACCCCGCTGTTATTTGTCTCCAGGAGAATAAACTGGGTATACGGCCCTTTCCGCTGGTACCCGGTTTTCTCACTTTCAACTCTATTGCTCCTGCTGGAAGCCCCTCTCATGGAGGGGTGTCAATCATGGTATCTTCATCCTACCATGTTTCTCTCATCTCCCTACATACTAACCTCCAAGCTGTTGCTGTGAGGGTTTTTCTTACTAAGCTTTTTACCGTTTGCTCTATTTACCTACCCCCTTGTTTATCATTGTCAAGATCCGACCTTTTAGAACTTATAGACCAGTTGCCCCCCCCCTCCATTCTTATTACTAGGAGATTTTAACGCCCGTCACCCATACTGGGGTGACATCACTCGAAATGCCAAAGGCAGTGTTTTAGAGTCTCTTTTATTATCTGACCTTCTTTGTGTTTTAAATACTGGCGATTTTACCTCTTATCATGTCCAGACGGACTCTTTTAGCTGTGTTGACCTATCTGTTTGTTCCCCTGATTGCTTCACGGAATTTCGATGGTTAATTCTTGACGATCTCCATGGGAGTGACCACTTCCCAATTGTCTTGTCGGCCCTTCAAGTTAGCCCTCATACAACCATGCCCCTTAAGTGGGACTTAGGTCATGCAGATTGGGAAGGTTTCCAAGAGGCGTCCTTCACAAACGCATCTTTGGGGACCTTCAATGGAGTGGACGCGGCAGTAAAATACTTTACATCGACTATCTACAATGCAGCAACACAGACCATCCCACGGAGGCGACCTGTCACGGGCCGCTCAACCGTGCCCTGGTGGACTTCGACGTGTGCAACAGCTATCAAAAATTACAAGTTAGCTCATGCCTGATTCCGAAAGAACCCAACTTTGTGCAACAAGGTCGACCGAAACCGAGCTCGTGCGCTTCGCCAAAGAACCCTTCGTCAAGCTCGCCGAAATTCATGGCTCAGACACGTTTCATCGATCTCCTCTATGACACCTACTCCTAAGATCTGGAAGAGGATTAATAAGATCAGGGGCCATTATGCTAATCATCATACCCCCACACTCAACTTAGACGGTTCCTTGGAGAATGACAGCCTGGCGGTCAGCAATGCTTTTGCTGACCATTTCCGCGCCGTCAGCAGTGTCAGCCGCTACGATAAGGCTTTTCAATCCTACAAATCAAAGGAAGAATCTCCTTCTTTCAACTTTACAACAAAATCAAACCTTCCGTATAACGCTCTATTCAGCATCTATGAGCTGCAAAGCGCTTTGTCCCTTTGCAGATCTACTTCCCCTGGCCTTGATGAGATCCATTTCGACATGATTCGGCACCTACATCCACACTCTACTCTCTTCCTGCTTGATTTGTACAACCTTATATGGGTGAAGGGTTTTTACCCGTCATCATGGCGCATTGGGATCATCCCTTCCTTTGTCAAACCGGGCAGGGACGGGTTGAATGCAGATCACTATCGCCCCATAGCTCTCACCAGCTGTTTGAGTAAGTTGCTGGAAAAAATGATATTGGAGCGCCTAAACTGGTTCCTAGAAGCCAATCACCTTCTCTCGCCATTTCAATGTGGCTTCCGCAAAGGTCATAGTACCCTTGACCTACTAGTACGTTTCAAAGGATCAGTCCGGAAAGCTTTCTCATTAAAGCACCGAGTCCTAGCCATATTTTTCGATATTGAGAAAGCCTACGACACAACATGGAGATACGGCATCTTGAAGCAGTTATACATCTGGGGGATGAGAAGCCTTTTACCCTCACTTATTCAAAGTTTTTTAGCATCTCGATCCTTCAAGGTACGTGTTGGAGACGCATACTCTGACCTGCAACCCCAAGAGGAGGGAGTTCCTCAGGGCAGTGTTTTAAGTGTCTTATGCTTTATAATTGCCATCAATGATATTATTTCGTCTCTCCCAGAAGGTGTATCGGCAACTCTGTTTGTGGATGATTTAGCACTATATTGTTCCTCACCTCGCCTTTCATCAGCAGGGCGTCGGCTACAACTGGCGGTCGATGCTGTATCCGAAAGAGCACAACTTAAGGGATTCCGCTTTTCCACGACCAAAACCAAAGCAATGTATTTTCACCGAGGCAGAGGGGTTTTTGTTCCGCCATCTATATCCCTACAAGGCGAAGATATAGAGTTTGTCTCCGAGTTTCGGTTCCTTGGCGTAACTCTCGATCCAAAGTTATCCTGTTTACCACACCTACGCCGACTTCGAACAGGCTGTCTGCGGGCTCTAGACATTTTGAAAGTCCTCTCACACACTTCGTGGGGCAGTGACCGACAAACATTGTGGACATTATACACAGCCCTCGTTCAATCCAAACTGGATTATGGCTGTCAAATTTACTCATCGGCTTTCCCTTCAGCCCTTAAAATGCTGAACCCCATTCGAAACCTTGGAGTTCGCCTTTCTAGTGGAGCCTTCCGTACTTCTCCTGTCAACAGCCTTTACTGCGAGAGTGGGGTACTCCCTTTGCCCTACCATAGACTTCAAATCTGCATGCGATACCTCTGCCGAGTACAGCAAGCCCCTGTATCAGAGATCTACAGATGTCTGTATGCTGCCGAATCAACGGCGGCATATGATAAGTTGCCATCTTTACCCCGCCCTTTGAACCTTCGCATAGGAGATCATCTCTCTAACCTGGGTGCTCCAAGGGTCCTTACCCTTCCATCCTTACTGAACCCTAGGTGGCGTGCTCCTCTCCTCACAATATGTACCAACATGTGGAGCCTGGAGAAGTCCTCCATGGACCCTCGCATCATTAAAAGCCTGTTCTTAGAGCATTCGATCTCCCACAAACAATGCTGCCCACTATACACGGATGGCTCTAAGGCGGACGGTGGCGTGGGCGCCGCAGCCAGGAGGAGAATTCCTAACTCTATCTTTGCCACCAGCAGCATCCATTTTTACCGCTGAACTTTCAGCAATCCTTTTAGCCTTTAGACTAATCCAAATTTTACCTGTTAGTGATTTTCTCATTTTTTCCGACTCAAGGAGTGTCTTACAGTCAATTAGATCTTTTAATGCGTCCCATCCCCTGGTCACAGAAATTTGCAACTGGCTGATCCAAAATGCATCCCGATATAGAATTATTTTTTGCTGGGTCCCCGGGCATGTGGGGGTCCTGGGCAACGAGAAGGCTGATCGGCTGGCCCGCTCAGCACATTCTGTGTCCCCTGAGAACTCGGCTCTGCCTTTTAGGGACTACTTTCCTTCAATAAGAGTATATTTTTCAACTGTGGCAGAATGAATGGGATGACTGTTCATCATCCAAACTATACAAAATAAAAAATTCTATTCGCTCTTGGCCCTCGAGTCGTCATAGAATGCGGTCGTTGGGGGTGGCCCTTTGCCGAGTTCGCATTGGCCACACGAGACTTACTCACGGCCATCTTGTTTCGGGTGATGCCCATATCAGCCCTTGCTGTCATTTTTGCGGTGGGGACCAATCGGTTGCCCACCTTTAATTGGATTGTAGCCATTTTACCATTCTCCGGTTGTCCTGTTTCCCGACCCTTTTAACTATCCCTCAACACACCCGTCTTCGATTCATATTGGCGGAGGAATCTTTTAACCCGTCGTCTTTTAAATTTTTGTCACAAAGTGGTCTCCTCCACCTTTTATAGATGATATTTCTCGTTTCACCCTAGCGGCCATATAGAATCCACTTGGAATGGGCAGTAACCAACCGGTAACTTATCTTAAATCTCGACTTATGCCGAAGTGGGAAGTCGCCAGATAGCTCCTTAAAAAAAAAACTCCGTCAGCCTACTTCGACGCTGTTGGTCTTGCGCCGCGTCCTGGAACGGTTGCCGTGGTCCTTTCTCTTGCTTGGAGATCTATACGGTTGACACCCCCTCTGGGAAGGTTACTCGATTACTTAAAGGGGTCAAGTCCTTGCCGACCTGGAGATGAGTGTCCTAAATATGGAGGAGTTTACGCATCACTGCCCGAGAACCTCTTCATTTTCCTCCCCTCGATCATCTTTGTTTTCCCCAGATGCTTAACGTGATTGGGAGGGTCTATGACCTTCATGGTAATGATCAATTTCCAGCACAGGTGGTGCTTGGCGCGGTGGTCATCATTTCAGGAAATGCTTGATTTCTCCGTCTTAGTCGAGGAGTTTAGGTCGGTAGATGAGGCCGTTGAGTTATCCTCCGGCAACCTCATTGCCGCTGGCCGAACTACTATTCATAGAACGTCTAGCCGTTTTGCACGCTGACCACTACCGTGGTGGTCAGCTGAGCGTGAGACAGCCCTCAAACAGAAGCGTTATCTCTACATCCACTATAAGCGCCGCCCGAACGACTTCATTATCGGTGAATTTCGTCGAACTAGTGATAGTTCCGGTATATTTCGAAGTACTCCCGCCGCTCTTCCTGGCGGGCATACGTGTCTTCATTTAACGGGAAACCCCTCTGGCAGAGGTCTGGAGGAGAGTCAAAAGGATTCGTGACAAGTTCTCGCAGGAACCCCCTCCCGTTGTTCAGAAGAATGGGACCGCAATCTCGGACATCGCGTCCGCGGCGTTATCTCTCACGACCACTTTCTCTAGCCGGGACGTCGCAGAAGGCCACCGACTGGACTTTACCTGCAGAGGCGGAGAACACTTCAACGGCAGGTTTACTTTGAGTGAGTTGCGTCCTGCTCTTGCTTTGTGCGCCCACACTGCACCTGGTCCAGACGATGTCCCATACGCCATGCTTCGACAACTGGGTGAGCGAGGCATGGCCTTTCTCTTAGATTTGTCAACAAGATCTCGGTAGAGGTTATACTCCCAGATGCCTAGAGAATCGCTATTGTGCTCGCTTTTCGAAAACCGGGGAGAGGACTTATACACCGGCCGGCTTCCGCCCAATCTCTCTAACCTCCTGCGTGAGCAAGTTGATACATAAATTGATAAATGTTAGATTAGCCTTTTTTTCTGGACAACGGAGGCCATCTGTCTTCTGCACAGTGCGGCTTCCGTCGGATGCTTTGCTCCGACAGGAAAATGCTGTCTGCGAGGCCTTCCTTCGTCGACAGCACTACGCCACGGTGTTTTTCGATCTGGAGAAGGCCTATGATACCGCATGGCGATACGGTATCATGGACTCTCCACACGATGGGGGCGGGGAGACCCCTCCCAAAGTTTATATCTGAATTTTTGCGAGATCGTCGATTCCGCGCAATGGTGTGGGAAGCCCTCCCGGCCCAATGGAGAAGGAACATGGTGTGCCGCAGGGAAGCTTCCTTAGTGTCACACTATTTGTCCTGAGCATCACCTCGGTGCTGCCGGAAGATGTTTCGCTACACTCTATGTGGATGACCTTTCGATCTCTTTTGGTTCGGCCTAGATGTCAACTATGGAGCGTCGACACCGACAGGCATTGAACCACGTCTGAATTGTTTCTAAATAAGGTGCGCCTTGAAGTGGTGGACTCGCACATTTTCCTTGGGCTTGTATTTGACCGATGGCTCATATTCGCAGCGTTAAAGTCTCTTGTACTCTCGCCATGGTAACTCTTAGTTTTGTGACATTGGCGCTGATACTGCCTTACTTTTTTATCTATCCTTTGTTCGCTTGAAGCTCGACTATGAATGCGAGTTTTATGCATCCGCAACCGAGCGTGTATTGCGGAAGGTGGACTCTGCCCCACACCGGCTGTGCGGCGTGCATACTGCATTATTCGCCTGTACGCGCAAGCTCGGTGCCTCTCCCAGCTCTCGCTGCTGATCTCGACAGTGCCTATGACCTCGAGGGAAGTTCATACCCTAAGCCCTTTAGTTTTAAGGGTAGGAAACGCCTTCGAGAGCTAGGTATAGTTCTCAGGCCGGTGGCTTGCCTGGTTCTGCCCACGACGCCACCCTGGAGGGCATCGCCCATGTCCATTTGTCGCCACACCTCTGCTCCCAAAGCTTATACAGCGCCGGGAGTATTGCGTTCGGCCTTTTTGGAGAACACTTCGTGTATATGGATTGCTCCAAATCCCAAGAGGGGGTCGGTTTCCACCTATTTGAAGTCAGCGGGGCTCTGCCAGGCGTTGTGTCCGTCTTAATGGCCGAGCTGGTACGAGATAATACGAGGTGCCCGGTTCGGAGACCAGATTGTGATAAATAGCGACTCACAAAGCCCCCCCCCCCCCCCGAGTGCTCTAGATGCGAGCCGGGCGGATGTCGAGATTATCTTCTGCTGGAAATGTGGGAATTTCGGGGAATTATCGAACTAAAGACTGGGCGACCAGACCAGCGTTTCGCTCTTCTTCACACCGATTACACTGCATGAATAGGGGCAGCTCGGCAAATTAGATGGGAGATGGTCGAGGGGATCTTGCGTGCCATTGCGGCGCGACGGTTTCCATGGACCTACTCCTCAATGCCACGACGGCTTCAGGGTGTTTTCTGTCGTCTCCGAATTGGACACACCGCCATTTGATTGAGCGCTCGCCTGCGCCATACTGTGAAGACTGCGTTGCCCTCAGACTGTTCAGCACATTCTTGTTGAATATCAGTCTGGGTGATCTCCGCGTACGTTACCTGTCCCGGAGCGGGGTCGCTACCTCTTGTCCCTTGTAAAGGGTGTTCCATTAAGACGGATCGCAGTTAGCAGTAAATATACATTGCAGCAAAATATATATTGATGATTGAAAGTAATGTTGAAAGAGGCAGAAAACTCAATATATTATTTGCTGCAATGTATATTTACTGCTAACTGCGATCCGTCTTAGTGGAACACCCTTTACTAGTTACGAGTTCGTCCTCACCGACCTTTTGGAGGCTGGCCTCCTCCACTTTAACTTTTTTTTGTGAGTTTCTTTTTGTAGGTCACATGTTCCTGACCGGGGGGCAGGCGACGCAGATATCTGCGCCGCCTTTGTCCTCTTTTATCGTTATGTTTATCTAGATTTTATTTAATATAAGCTAATAGTAGGCTGTTGTGTACGGCGACTTATGCCCATGTAGGTAGTCGCCAGATGGGCTACCACAAAAAAAATCTTCAATATACCAAGTGCGGGGGAGACCCTTCAGTAGTGTCTTGGAATAATCGAGTGGTACTCAGCAATTGAAAAATTGGGTGTGGTGTGTGCAGGCCACAAACCTGGGAACGAGTAGTGAAATATAGCAGAGAATGCAGAGGGAGCTTAGATGCTATGTAGATTTACATTACGTTCCGACGACGACCAGAGTGCTATTGAGCACTAAAATACAGTAATATTGAGAGGAGGCAACATCGGAATGGTTACTGCGACACTTTCCGTTTGAAGGGAGGAATAGAGCAAGCCGGGGTCGGATGATCAAGATGGGTATAGGGACCCTACGTTTATCACGGGACGCAAACGCACTGAAGTAACCGAAGTGCTTGTGATGCGTGATTCAGACGAGTAGAATGATGGTTTGTGTTTGTGCCAGGTGGGTGTGTAGAGGATGTGAGAGATAATTGAAAGGATAGTGGATGTTGCTGAAAAGGATGCAGTTGTTTTACATTCAGTAGTGAATGACATTGGGATTACTATGTCGAAGGAGCTAGTGTCTAAATATAAAGATTTGTTACGAAAGTTTCGGGTTAGTAGTTGGGGTTGTGTAGCGTCATGAATTTTATCTAGGCTTAAAGTAGGCAGCGAGTGGATGTCACGTACAGTTGAGATAAATTAGTGAAAATATCTAATGGATTAGTGTTTTGGGATACATGGACTGTTTTTTGAAAGGAGGATTTGTATGCAATGGATGGGTCGCATGTGTGAAAGTGCTGAGTGACTGTCTCGATGGTAGTGTAGGTATAGGCTGTCAGGGAAAGTAGCATGAGGGCATTCAGATGAATTTGAAGAGCAAGAGGCGGGGGATTAGGAAGCTATAATGTAGTAATAATAAAACCATAAAAAGCGATACATCGGAAATATACTACACAAATAGTAACATAAGGAATAAAATAGGGTGTAGTGAGTGCAGAAAACTTTGATCTTATTGCTATAAGTCATTGTTTGATATGGCAGGAAAAAACTTTACAACTGAGCTCCAGATTGATGGTTATAATATGTTTCATAGATATGGGAAAAAGAGGAGGGGTGATTATTTATATTAGAGATCATCTCCAGTGTAGTGAAAACATTACAATTAAAACAGACAAACACAGGGTCATTATAGCTAGATATTTAGGAGGGAAAGGATAATAAACTTGTCATATGACTATTATATAAACCACAAAACTTTACAACAAGTAGAAACAACAACAAGGAAAGAAGGAACCCTAGGAGACCTTACGGTCCATTCATGGAGGGTACCTTTGGACTAGCAATCGAGCGGGCACAAGGCTGCTCAATTGTTTTGCGTCACTAAACGGCCACTTTTCAAAACTTTGTCTAGTCTTGACTTGAACTGGTCAACAGATTCAATGTTGACAACCTCCACTGGAAGTGCGTTCCACTTACAGCAGATACTGTAAGTGAAAAAATTTCCACACAGATTGCGGTTGTAACGCTTCAGTTCAAGCTTGAAGCCGTGATTGCGCGTTCTGTTCTCACTCAGTGTGAAAATATCCCGGTAGTCAACATTGTCGAACCCTCGAAGTATTTTGAAGACTTCGATGAGCTGACCACGCAGTGTACGGGTTTCCAGTGAGAACAGATCTAACTCCCTTAGTCTATCCTCATAACTTTTAGGTCGGATAGAGGGAATCAGCTTGGTTGCCCTGGCTTGTACGCGTTCCAATCTCGCAATGAAGGACTACAAAATTGCACGGCATACTCCAGGTGCGGTCGGACAAGTGAGTTGTACAGGCACAGTACATTTTTTTTTTTTTTTTTTTTTAAGAGCTCATCTGGCGACTGCCTACTTGGGCATTAGTCGCCGTATTAAAACTGGCCTAGTTCTAGGCTACTTTAAAATAAAATTAAAGAAAAAAAAAACAAAACACCCCAAAATGGGGAAAGGAAGCAAGCTGGTGCGTCGGGGAGAAGTCCCCCCGGCGCAGGAGCGTGCAACTAAAGGAAAAAAACAAACAAAAAACAAAACAAAACAAAACACAAACCTTGCTTAAATAATAGGGAGAAGGCCGGCCTCCCCCAAAAAGTCAGCAAGTCCACCAGTCAAAGTGCACGCACTCGTCCCGAGTACAAGGGACAGGCGGTAGCGACCCCGCCCATCCCGGTACCGGGACAGGTGTCGTGCGGTACAATCTCCTGGGCCTTTTTCTCCGCCTCAATGCACTGTTTCGAGAACTTGAGGTCACTAGTGATTGTTACACCCAAGTCCTTCTCAGTGTCGGTGGATTCAATAGCAGTGCCCTTAAGGATATACTGAGATTGGGGGTTTCTGTGGCCGATATGCATCACTTTGCATTTCCCCACATTAAAAGGCATTTGCCACGTGTCCGACCACTCCATGTCCTCTGTGGCATGATATAGAACGTGCATGTAGAAGTGAACATATGTGTATAATGTGTGATTTCAATTACAGAAATATAGACTGGGAAGCTCTTGCAAGTAATTATGAGGCTGAGGAATTTTTTTTAGTATGGTGCAGGATAATTTTCTTGACAGTTTGTAAACGAACCCACTAGGGGTGATAATATATTAGATTTAGTTTAGTTATAATAAATAAGAAGGTATTAGGTATATAGAGATTTTGGAAATAGCGACCAGTGCAAAATTAGATTTTAAGTTAAAATGGAATGAGCTTATCAGTAGAATAAATAAGGTTAAAATCCGACTTTAGAAAAGCAGATCATAGTATTGTTTGGGGACTAGCGAGTGAGGGCAGGTCAGGAAATGAAATGTCAATCAGAACAGTCGAGGAGGAAAATAACCCACAGGTAGAGAGGAATAGTGTAGTTCAGGAATATGAGACGATGATTATGCAGTTAATTGCTGGACAGAATATAACATTTCATATAGGGAAATTAGAACCAAGGATGCCGAACCTAAATGCATGTCAGACCAAATTAAGCATTAAAAGGGGGTCATTTATAGGAGATACAATGAGCCAAATCGGGACATTAAAAAGTTAATTGGGGGAGCAAAGAGAAATTATGAAATTAAAGTGGCAAATAAAGCAAAGGAAGGTTCCCAAGGTTTCTTTCAATTATACAGAACTAAGACTAAAGATAAAATACGCCCACTAAAACTACAGATAGAGAGTTAGTGATGCAATGGTTTGGATGTTAAATAAGTAGTTACACTCGAAGATATTCTAATAGTACCGGAGGGGACCTTCATCTTTCAGGAATAATGATGAAAAATTAGAGGATATTTTAATTACAAAGGAGATAGTCTCGAAAGAAATTGATATAATTAAATTTACTAAAAGACCGGGTCCTGATGAAGTTTTATTTGGATTTTGAAGAAACGTAAAGATGTAAGTGAATCTCTAGCATATGCCTATTTAGAAAATCGTTAGAGACGAGCATTGTGCAACGTCAATGAAAAAAGCTAATGTGATATACCTATAAAGTAGGCCCCAGCGAGAAAATTCTCAACACGGTCATGGGAGCCGTGGACGACTGCGGATTGAGAACTCGCAAACGGGTCGTTGTAGGGATGCTCCCAAGAAGAGGTCCTAGCCGGACAGCTCACTCAAGGAACGTGACCCTGAACCAGCGCCTGTCCGACCTCTGTACGGCGGAAGGGGTCTTCTTTCTGGACCCTTACCGCACCTTTTACGGTCGAAACGACCTTTATCAAAGGGACGGAGAGCACTTTTCATTCAAGGAAAAAGCTGTACTCTGTAACTTAATCCAGGATGTCGTAGAGCGGACGCAGAGGAGCGTCCGACCGAGTGAAGGCGGACATAAGACAGTATGCCCGTGTCACTCCTGGAACGACGTTCTTAGATGTGGCAAAGAGGGGTACTACCACACAAAAGAAGCCGGGAAACGGAAGAGCGTAGGGAGTCCTACACTGGGGGACTCCCTAAAAGTTCTTCTGTTCAACGCGAGGTCAATCAGGAATAAGTTTCTTGAGCTCCGTGGCCTCGTAGCAACAGAGGAACCTGAGATGGTGGCCATAACGGAGACGTGGATTAAAACCTCAAGCCGAGATTTTGAAGGTGAATTCACGATTCCAGAAAGATAGGCCAGACAAAGAGGGTGGCGGTGTGATGTTGTATGTCAAGGATACTCTCAACTCGACGGATTGCAACATCGTATCCGACCATGAACTACTAGGTGTTGACCTAGAGATAGGTCCTGCCAAATACATGACCCTGGTGCTTTATCGACCTCCTGCCCACCTCGTTGAAAAGGACAGAGATCTGTACCAGCTACTAGGAGAACTTGTCGAAGACAGAGTGTGTATCGTCATGGGTGACTTCAACACACAAGTTGACTGGGAAACCAGAGAACCCTGTGGCGAGAACGCACTACTCCTGGAGTTCACGAACAGCGAGTTCCTCACTCAATGGGTGAGAGAGCCAACGAGAGGAGACAATATCCTCGACTTGGTTTTCACCTCTGAGGATGATATCGTTAAGGACCTCTCTGTTGGCGAAGAGCTCGGTGGCAGTGACTACCGACTAATTAGATTTGTAGTCAAAGTCCCCAAGGCAGAGCCTGCAAATAGTAAATCAAGGAAACTCGATTTGAGAAGAGCAGACTTTGCAGGTCTACGCGCGGGACTGACTGACGCGAGGCTGTTGAAGACTTGGAACAGTTTCAAAACCACATTCATGAGTCTTCAATCGCGTTTCATCCCTCTGAAATGCCCCCGTCGGTCCTCTGTTCAACCTAAGTGGTTTAATCGAGAAATCGGGCAACTGCTTAGGGAGAGGAGAAATGTGTACCGGCAATCGAAGATCTCGGGTGACTTTGACGAATACCGGAGGCTAGCAAGGAGAGTGAAGCCCAGCATAAGGGCGGCTAAGCGGTCTGAGGAACTCCGAGTGGCGAGACTCTGTAAAGAGAATCCCAAGGAGTTTTTTGGATATGTGAACAGCCGTAAACCAATCCGTCGAACGATTGGCCCTTTGAAGAATGAGGAGGGATCATTAAAGCATTCAGATGCAGAAAATGCTAACCTCCTCAACGACTACTTCTCTTCAGTGTTTACTGAAGAGTGTGGTCCCATTCCCCAGCCGACGGATTCCTACTCGGGGGGAAAAGCTGGAGGCAATGGACTTCAACGAAGGAGAAATAAAGAAAAAGATCGCTGACCTAAAGACGAATAAGTCCCCTGGACCGGACGGGTTTCTATCCAAGGTGTTGAAGGAAGTGTGCGATGAAGTATCACGACATCTGTGCGCTATCTTTAACATGTCAATCCGGACCAAATGCGTTCCTAGAGACTGGCGTGAGGCGGAGGTGACTCCTATCTTCAAGAAAGGAGACCGATACCAACCGTCGAACTACCGACCTATCAGTCTGACTTCGATAGTCGGTAAACTCATGGAAAGCATCATGGTGGACAAAGTGACGTCGTATTTAGAGTCAAACCTGCCACTGAGGAGTTCCCAGCACGGCTTCCGAAGGCAACGGTCATGCCTGACGAACCTTGTGGAATTCTTCCACTTCGTTTTCAGTGAGCACGATCGGGACAAGGCGGTGGATGTGGTCTACCTAGACTTTCAGAAAGCCTTTGATAAGGTACCACACCGCCGCCTTCTCCGGAAAGTGCGAGCGCTTGGCATAGACGGAAAGGTAGCCGGCTGGATCGAGAACTGGCTAAGTGGCAGAGGGTGGTGGTGAATGGACAGTCTTCTGAGTGGGTGCCCGTTACTAGCGGGGTGCCTCAAGGTTCTGTCCTGGGACCACTACTATTCATCATCTACGTCAACGACATGGACGGTACCAAGCTTGGTATGAACGTTGCAAAAGATAGAAATACTGCCCGCCTGCAGGAAGATCTTTGGAAGATTGGGGAATGGTCGGACACGTGGCAAATACCTTTTAACGTGAACAAATGCAAAGTGATGCATATCGGCCACAGAAACCCCCAATCTCAGTATATCCTTAAGGGCACTGCTATTGAATCCACCAACACTGAGAAGGACTTGGGTGTAACAATCACTTGTGACCTCAAGTTCTCGAAACAGTGTATTGAGGCGGAGAAAAAGGCCCAAAGGATGCTAGGCTATATTAAGCGCCAGTTTGGTTATCGGAACCAGGAGATTGTACTGTGCCTGTACAACTCACTTGTCCGACCGCACCTGGAGTATGCCGTACAATTTTGGAGTCCTTCATTGCGAAAGGACATCGCGAGATTGGAACGCGTACAAGCCAGGGCAACCAAGCTGATTCCCTCTATCCGACATAAAAGTTATGAGGATAGACTAAGGGAGTTAGATCTGTTCTCGCTGGAAACCCGTAGACTGCGTGGTCAGCTCATCGAAGTCTTCAAAATACTTCGAGGGTTCGACAATGTTGACTACTGGGATATTTTCACACTGAGTGAGAACAGAACGCGCAATCACGGCTTCAAACTTGAACTGAAGCGTTACAACCGCAATCTGTGTGGAAACTTTTTCACCTACAGTATCTGCGGTAAGTGGAACGCACTTCCAGTGGAAGTTGTCAACAGTGAATCTGTTGACCAGTTCAAGTCAAGACTAGACAAAGTCTTGAAAAGTGGCCGTTTAGGGACGCAAAACAATTGAGCAGCCATTTGCCCGCTCGATTGCTAGTCCAAAGGTACCCTCTTTGAATGGACCGTAAGGTCTCCTAGGCTATTTACTTTCCCTGTTACCCATTACCGACCAGTGAGTTTGACATCATGGGTGGGGAAAATAATGGAATCTGTAAATCTATTCGGGATCACTTATATAAACATAAGTTGATTAAAGAATCTCAACAAGGCTTTACTAGGGGCAAATCGTGTTCGACTAATTTAGTATTTATATAAAGGTGTACGATGCTGCCGATAGAGATGAGAATTATTAGAGTATTTAGATTAGGAAAAGATTTTCAACAGGGTACCACACTTAAGATTTTTGAATAAAGTTTAATCACATGGGATCGATGGGAAGTATTTTTAGGTGGATTCAGTTGTGGCTTAGTGACAGTGAGGTTCCCGATGGGTCGGCCTTGTTCTTGATTTAGGTATAACTAGCGACTTGAACAAGTTTGCCGATGATACTAAGTTAGGTAGGATTGTATGGTATTACAAAATACAATGACCATACTAACCCAATGGGCCGAGAAATGGCAATGGAATTTAACATAAATAAGTGGAGAGTACTTAGTATGGGTAGGTATAGTCCATTGAATAAATATAAAATAAATGGGGTTTTAGGAAGGGCAGAATGCGAAAGAGAGAGACTTCTAGGTGTCCTGGTAAGTTCAGACCTCCGGCATAGAAAGCAGTGCACAAGTGTTAGGAATAGAGCTAATAGGGTAATGGGGTTTATTAGGAGGAGTGTAAATAATAAGAGTGCTGATGTCATTCTAAAACTGTACCTGGCATTAGTTATGCCTCATCTTGACTATGGGGTGCAATTTTGCTCACTATATTATAGAATGGATATTGCTTTTCTTGGTCTATACAAAAGATGACTAAGATGATTCATGGGTTGAGGAGCTTACCTTATGTTCAAAGGCTTAAGAGACTAACTTTAGAAAGGAGAAAAGTTCGAGGGACTTGAATGAGGTCTTCGAGTGGGTAAAAGGTTACAATAGGGGGAGACATAAGTAAGGTTCCTATTTTTAGTGAACAGGATAGGACACAGCAATGGTTTTAAGCTGGACAAGTTTAGGTTTAGGAAAGAAATCTGTTTACAAATTGAATGGTACATGAATGTAATAGGCTCACTAGTCATATGAGTTTTAGGAATACATTGGATATATTTATGGATAAGGACGGTAGGTGGAACTGAACTGGGTGATGGGAACAGGAGCTGCCTTGTATAGGCTATCGATTAGACTCCTTTTATGTTTTTTAGAGAACATAAATGACGCATAATCAAATAAATACATAAAGGGGGATGGGCGGATAAAAGGCCAGTTGGCAGTTAACACAAAAGTGAAGACTGATCCTCTCCATGAAAAGACAGCCTCCCGTCCGCGGAGAACCACAAAAGTCTCGGCGGGTGTAAGTCTACAAAGGATACCCTCCTGCACGGTAGAAATGAGCCGACATGGGCCTCTATACCCTTGAGATTACTCCTTTTACAAGATCCGTTCTACCCTCAAATAGGACTCTTGGATTACTTTTCTGGGACTCGTTTTTCCATGCCCCTCCAGCAGAAACCTGGAATTTACTGCGGGATCCGAATCATGGACCGTTACAACATACAGATATAACAGTCGCTGCAAAACTGACCCAAATAATGGATAGAGGGGGTAGTTTCTCTCTAATGCACGGTGACATAGTAGTGAAATAAAATGCTTTTTTTTTTTATTAAAACTAATAAATCACTGTTCCTCCTTCACTTCTGTCGGTTCCTTAAGACTTTCTAACTCTCTTTGTAGTTCATCGTACCGTCGCTGAAGCTCTTTTTCTCTCTCCGTCTGTCTATTCACGTCCTCTGATATGGTGGCGAGTCGTCGCGGGATAGCAACAGTTTCCAGTTCTTTGAGGAAATTGAAGGTCGACAACTCTAATCGAGCTGTCTCGAGTTGGTTGTAGGTATCCTGCAAACTGCTTGTCAGGGAGGCCGCTCGAGCCTGTGAACGGACGAAACGATCGCGATAAGGGCTTCATGGCATTCTGATTAATCATGTGAATGACTGTTTGATTGAAAGAGGAGTTGAACGGTGGATAATGTGTGGGGAGGTGCGTATGATTGTGATATTCTACATTGATATGAACCCAGAATAGAAGAGATGATACAGTACAAGGAACCAATAAAAGAAAATAATGGGTATTTTTCTATTTGATAGGGAGTAAACGGCTGGTACTTTTGGAGGGTCTTTCCTGGCGATTATCAAACTAGCCTACTGATCAGGCTATGTTAAAAAAAAAGCAACAAAAACCTCAAAACTCAACAAAAGGTAAAAGGAATAAAGCATACTACGGCGACGGAGGTAGGTAGCCCCCCCCCCCCCCAAAGTTTAGTAAGACACAATTTGGTGCAAGAGCCATGGCACGAAGGAGAAGCGGTAGTGACCCAGCTCGTCCCGGTACCGTGCGCGAAGATCCCCCAGACTGGGACATTAAACAAGAATGTGCATACCAGTCTGGGAAATAAGGCACAGGCGAGCGCTCCATCAAATGGCGGTGCGTCCAATTCGAAGACAACAGAAAGCAACCTGAAGCCGACGCGGCATTGAGAGGCAGGTCCATGGAAGCCGTAGCGGCGCAATGGCACGCAAACTAAGTTCTCCTCGGCCTTCTCCCATCTTCTTTGTTAAGCTGCCGTATTCCTGCCATGTAATCGGTGTGAGGAAGAGCGAAATGCTGGTCTGGTCGCCCAGTCCTCACGGACTCTTTAGCACCATCATCGGGCGCGCTCATTCTCCTAGATTCCCACATGTCCAGGAACCCAGCAAGATAATCTCAACATCCGTCCGGTTCGCTAAAACCGTGGCGTCACGGATATCGCGAACCAAGGGATGTGGAGAATCCAATGCCCCGAGAACACTCGGGCGGTGGTGAGTTGCTATAAATCACAATCCGGTCTCCGAACCGGGCACGTCGCGTTATCAACCGAAACGAGTGGTGTATTGCAACCAGCTTGGCCGTCAAGACAGACGCAGCACCTGGTAGAGTCCCGCTGACTTCAAACAGAGGGGATGCGGCGTGGAAACCAACCCTCTCTTGGGACTTGGGACTTGGAGCCATGCGTATAAACTGGTACGGTTCCGCGAGACACGAAGTGTTCTCCAAAAAAGCCCAACGCAATACTCCCGTCGCTGTATAAGTTTTGAGAGCAGAGGCGTGGCGACAAGTAGTAAAAGGTGGTAAGTACCCTCAAGGGTGGCGTCCTGGGCAGAACCAGGGTCGCCACCGTCCCGAGAGTTAAACTGAGCTCTCGAAGGAGTTTCCTAGCACTAAAACCGAAGGGCTTAGGGTATGACTGGCGTCTCTCGGCGGCATAGACAGAGTCGAGATCAGCTGTGGATGCAGTGAGAGATGTTGGCAACTGAGATGGGGGGGGGGGGGGCTCGCGCATACAGGAGAATAATGCATTGTGCACGGCGCAGAGCGAGTAGCATCGACAAGTAGGGTCTCAATGCGGAAAGTGCGGAAGGAATTGGTCGACAAGCGAAGGCCGGTGTGGTGGATCGAGTCCACCTTCCACAATACACGCATCCGTAGTCGAGCTTCGAACGAACAAAGCATCGCTAAAAAAATACGTCGGATGCGTTGACCATCATAGAACGAAGAATATCCATGGCGCGAGTATAAGAGCCTCCTAAGAGAGGCGTGGGCCAAATACAAGACCAAGGGAACGGTGCTAGTCCACCACTTCCAGGTATCATAGGCCTTCTCCAGGTCGATAAACACCGTGACGTAGTGCTGTCTACGAAGGAATGCCTCGCAGACGGCATTTTCCAGTGGGAGCAGAACTTACGGAAGCCGCACTGTGCAGAAGGCAGATGACCTCCGCTGTCCAGAAAAAAAAGGCTAATCTAACACTTACCAAATTCCCCATCAATTTGCACACGCAGGAAGTTAGAGAGATTGGGCGGAAACCGACCGGAGTAGAGTGATCTCTTCCCGGTTTGCGAAAAGTGAGCACAGTAGCGATTCGCAAGGAATCTTGGATTGTACCCTCTACCCAGATCATGTTGAACAAGTCGAGGAGAAAGGCCATGCTTCGCTCACCCAGGTGTCGAAGCATGGCGTACGGGACATTATCCGGACTAGTGGGCGTTCTCCGCGCACGAAGCGAGAGCGGAACGCAACTCACTCAAAGTAAACCTGTCGTTGAAGTGTTCTCCACCTCTGGAGGTAAAGTCCAGTCGGCGGCCTTCCGCGACATCACGACGCGCATTGAATGCTGGTGGAGCAGCATCCCAGCTAGAGAATGCGGAGAAAGCGGTTGCGAAGGATTCCGCCACGGACGCGGAGTCCGAGATTACTATCCCATTCTCCTGGAAAACGGAGAGGAGTCCTCCGAGAATTTGCCACATATCCTTTTGACTCTCCTCCACACTTCTGTTAGAGGGGTCTTCATTCACCTTAAGTGAAGAAATGTATGCCCTTTAAGAGAAGCAAGCGTGCTGCGAAATATACCGGAACCTAGCCCTAGCTCAACGAAATTCACGGACAGTGAAATCATTCGAGCGACGCTTATAGCGCATGTAGGCATAACGCTTCTGTTTGAGGTCCGTCTAACACTCAGCTGACCACTACGGTAGTGGTCAGCGTGCAAAACGGCCAAAGGTTTTAGGAATAGTAGTTAGGCCCACGGCGATGAGGTTGCCAGAGAATATAAGGGCCTCATCTAACGACATAAACTGTTCGACAGAGGCATATAAATCAGTTACTTCCTGAAATGCAGACCACTGCGCCTTGCCAAGCACCAACGGGGCAGGCGCTGGGGCGGCAGGAGCCCAGAAAATGATATTTGAATGGGAAAGTGATCACATCATGGAGGTCATCGACCACCCCCCACCCAAAATCAGGCTGTGCATCCAACAGCACAAAGATTAATCGAGACAGCAGAATGAAGCGGTTCTCGGGCAGTGATGCGTAAACTCATCCACATTTAGGACACATATCTTCAGCTCGTCGATCAGGTCGGCAAAGACTTGACCTCTGGGATTAATCAAGTAGTCTCCCTAGAGGGGGTGTCTACCGTTCAGATCTCCGAGCAAGTGAAAGGGCCTCGGCAACTGTGCCACGACGAGACGGAAGTCCCCGCGTCGAAGTCGGCTGACGGTGGAATATACGCGGAAATAACAGTATACCTCCTATCCAGGTCAAGCTGCACAGTTACTGCCTGAGAGGATGTATCTAAAGCGAAGAGAAGAAAGGAGACATCGTGGCGGGTGTAAATCGCGCATCCTCCCGCCCGGCCCTCATCCCGTGGTGGTGGGGTCTGGGGTCGCAAAACCCTTATACCCCAGGAGGGTGGACACGAGGCACGCGCCCAGAATGGTCTCCTGCAAAAAGATAGCTAACGGGGAACGGGAAGAGACGAGCCTCCGCAGCTCCTCCCAGCTGGCCCGGAATACGCGGCAATTCCCTTGAAGGAATATGCCCTCTACGCCTAGCTCGAAGGAGATGCGGGGGCCTTCTTCGAAGAGAAGACCCTCACGGGGATGGCTCTACGCTTCCTGGAGGCACAACTCCAGACGCTGTTAGCCGGACAATGCGCTGTCGCCTTCGAGGACTTATTGAGGGAGGTTGGGCTCGCCATGCGAGTCTTTTCCTCCCTCCGCCTCGAAACCTTAGGCGGGCGGGGTCCTTCTTTTGAAGGATCCACCGTCTCCGAGCAACCCAGCCTACCACTAGGTATGGGCGAAGTAGCCGAAGCTCCTTTAATGCTCTCCTCCTTTTGTGGTGTAGCTTTAGGAACCCCGGAAGGTGGCCTCATGACCGACTTCAGGGGTGTTGCCTCCTGTGAGTCTTTCGTCTTATGGGAAACGGTCACGCTGGGGGAAGGGAGGGGATCCCTGGTTTTAGCCGGGGCTGGGTGCGAACCTTTTGTGTCGCCGGCTCTACCGGGGTAGCGCCCGGAGTGGGTAGCACCCGCATTGGCGTTCCGAATGGGCGCGGAAACGACCGTGATCGTAACCTGGAGGGGCCAGGAGCAGAGGGCGTCTTTCTTAACAATGGGGCATATGACATCCCAGGCAGCGCCAGGACCAAGTTGTTATCCCTGGGAAATGAGAGAGGATCTTGAGCCTGAACGGCCAGGATTTCTTTATACAGGAGATACGCACCGCATTGTTCGAAGAGGCGGGGTGCGGCTATCAACAATTGACAAACTTGGCCACACACGATTTGGACTTATCGTGTGCGGCCTTGGAGCAATTTACACAGACATCGGGTGACCCCGACTTTGCAAGTCTACATGAGGGATTCGTATGGCCGAAGCGGTGACAGTAATAGCACCGCCGGGCAGTGGCACGAATGCTGGCACGCACCGACTCGGGGAGCTTGTCAAAATCAAACGTGACGAAGAGTGTAGGGGTGGGTCTCGAGGCCCCTCTCTGTTTTCTCATCACACGTTCGACCTTGACCGCCCCATGGTCGGCCAGCTCTAAGGTGATGTCCTCAATGGAGTAGTCAACGAGTTCCCTCGCATAAACTACTCCTTTCACAAAGTTCATGGTAGAGTGCGACGTCACACTCACCGTGGTGCCATGAAGTGTCCGAAGAGCACTTATCTTGGCCTCTTCGGAGGGATCCGCCGCACTCGCCAGAAGGCTCCCGTCCGAGAAACGGGTCACCTTCGGCTCTCTACCAATCACACTAGCTAATGCTCTCCTCTGATGGATCATGTTGCCCTTGGCCAACATGCTGCCATCAGTGGAGCGAATAACGAGGAAGCGTTTGAAGCCAGCGGGCTCGAAAACGCCAGGTAACCTCTGAACGAGGGGCCCCGATGTCATCGAGGCTCCGCCCTGCGCCCTTTGCGTCTTAGTCATGGGCTCCGCACCTTTGGGGGCAGAAGTGCCCATCTTGGCTTGGTTGCTTACCGAAGCAGCAGACCCAACCGTCCCCGCAGGCCCCGCGGATGGAGAGGAGCCCCGAGTCTTTTTCGTCCTTTTAGTCTTTTTTTTTTATTGTTTTTTTCTTTTTAGGAGAGGAGGGTGGGGAATAAACCCGCTTCTCCCCTCCGCCGGCAGGAGCCCCCAGGCTAGATGGACCGGCCTCAGCCAGGTCCTTCTCCAAGATGGAGAAGGTCCTGGCAGTCGCAGGGGCACCGGTCGGAGATGATCCTTCACCTCCTTGTACTGCCTTGGAAATCCTAGCCGTTTGAGGAGTACCTTGCATAGGGGCGGACTCGAGTTCGGTGCTTGGCGCCGAGCCCGGATTCGCTCCGTTCGAATGCCCTACCCTCTGAGGAAGGGTTGCCTCAAGGACCATGTCTATCTCAGGGATGGCGGGGGGGGCTCGAGTTGGCCATCCCCACTCAGGACATCACAGGTCCTATTGGCAGCAGCGTCATTTGTTATGTTTGGAGAGGCACAGGCCTTGACCCCCACTAGGTTTAAAATTCTAGCCAGCAGGTCTTTTGAGGGAAGCGACCGAAGGGGCCTGGCTTCCCTCTCCCCCCTAAGGGGGTTTGCCCTACAGAGCCGCTTCAAAGGAAAGCGGTCGGCTATGGACTGCCTGCTGGCTTTTTTGGCAGTCCCCTTGGAAAGAAAAGGGGGGACTGCGGCTGGGAACAGGAAAGTGCCCGAAGCCCCTCTAGAGAAGGGGGTGAGGGGGAGTCCCCTACACCCGTAGGCGAAGGAGAGGAGTAAGCCTCCTCTCCGGTTAGAGAGGTTTGGAGGGTCCGGGGGGAGCGGACCTCCATTTTTCTGTGGAGCTGCCTGAGGGCGGCTCCGTCGATGAACAAGGGAAAATTGAGGGAAGATTGTTGATTTTTTCATCATTGGGCATGGTGACCTTCTTTATCTTACGGGATGCAATAGCTCATCACCCCTCGCAGTAGCCCGCTCTGCAAGGAGTGCGTACGGGCCTGGTAGAGCCAGTTGCCGCCATTTAAGGCCACCCCTCCCGCCTGGTGACCTGGCAGCCCTTCAGCATGGCGGCTCCACCTTGGGTACGGCGTAAAATTGATAGTGTATACAGAGAAAAGGAAAAGGGAAGTGAGGAAGGTATGGGTGGGGATGAAGCAGGTTGTTAAAAAACCATCATCCCAAAACCGGAGCTCAGGGGTTAGGGAACATTGTCCCCTCCCCCCTCAGCCCCGATCCGGGACGGTTGGCTGAGAAGAAGGTCAGCATCTACCCTGCGAAATTAGAGGCTGACCAGAGAAAGTTGTGGGAGAGGTTGTAGGGGAAGTGAGGAAGTAGGGGAAAAATACAGGCTGTCTGAAAGAAGGATAAGAGGCTAAGCTGGGGTCGGACGGGGTGCTGAGTCCCGTAAGCACGACGGCCAGGATTGCTTACCTGATACCCTCCTAATATGATCTTCAACCTCTTCTCTAATTTGGCCGCCTTTTTGGCCTGCTTGGCCATGTGCTGTCGATTCTGCTCCAAGCGCTTTTCCAGCGACTCTATTCGGTCCTTCTTACTGGCCAAACTGGCCCGAGTGTACTTGCTTTGGGAGGGCAAAAATAGCACCTGAGACAAACACTCTTCCCACACCTGCGAAACAAAAGGTTAAAAAGTTAAACCGAATTCCCCTTCGCTTTTGCCCATTGAAACTTCCCTCCCCTCGTCTAAATAATACTTTTAGAAAAACGGGGGCAGACTCAGGACCCCAGAAAAGGACAGCCAACGAAAGAACGATTTGAAAGGAAGTAAGATCGAGAAAGACAAGGGGTCGCTTTGGTAAACATGGCCAACCCTGGTTGTTGGAGATCGGATAGGTCATTTCCCCAGGAAAATGCTGGTGCAAATTAGCACAGACCAGTAGTAAGTACAGATGTGGCCTTGCAGGGCTACAACGATGATAACACTCCTGCAAACAAAACTAATGTGGAAAGTAAAACTACATTATTCTACCAAAAAGTAAAAGTTGCTTGGGTAAACAAAGCCCATGAGCAACGAATGAGAGTATAAGGACAGAAAAAGAAATGATTGAAATGAAAACTAATGCATTTTTAGGATTTTTAATTGCAGCGGTCTCGTCTAGAGGCGTCTTATGAGGGCAATAGCTACCGAAAGCAAAAATATAAGCTTATCTTTAGGCTAATTTATATTAAACTAAAAAAAACAAGAATTAAAATAAAATGAAGAGTAACAAAAACAAAGGCAAGACATAACAGAAAAAAGGCACATCTACATGTCCCATGTGAGGCATGCTCCCCATCACACCATAATCAGCTGCGCAGGAGCTACCCCCAGAGCAAAAGACAAGAGGTAGCGCCCCTGCCTGTCGACCTATTGGGGCGGGAGCAGGCAAAAAGCTTCCTCAGAGTAGAATATTCAACCAAAAAGTGATGTAGAGTCTGAGGGATCACAAAGAGGCTCGGGGGAGCACTTAGTCCTGCGAGTGTGTCCGATTCCGATACTACAAAAATATGACTGAATATCCTTGAGACATTGGGAGATAGGTATACGGGAAAAGTCCGAGTGATGACACGCCACATTTAGTTTTTTGGTGTCGTCTTTCATCTTTGCCACGCGGCCTAAATGTCTATCCAGTAGCTGTGCAGCCACAGCAAATGAGAGTGTGGAGATTCCAATGCCTCGGGGGCAATTAAGCACGTTCTGTTAGTGCTATGGATTACGAAACTCTTTTCAAACCGAGCGAGTCGAGTACTCTTTCGAAACCACAGGTATATTACCACCAGCTGACCGTGAAGACGGACACGACGCGACTCTCGGAAGAGCACCGTCAGCTTCAAGCAAAAGAGAGGGCGTAGAAGCCAAATTACCCTTCCCACTTAGAGCCATTTATGTATACCGGCAGAGCTTGTGTGACATGATGTTTGTTACAAGAAATACGAACGCAATACTTCCGCCGGTGCTTTTGAGCTTTGGGAGCAGAGGCGTGTCGACAAACATTTATGGTGCTATCATCGACGGCGGGGCATTGGTTAGAACCATCAGCGCCACAGTTCGGTAGTTACACCGAACCCTCTGAGTTTCCTTTAGTGTACGATTGGTGTCTCTTGTAGGCATAGGCACCATCGCAATCAGTCGCGGGGAAATGAGAGCCGTTGGCGATTGGGGAAGACGCTGAACCCGCAGGCACTAAAGCATGATTCCTGCGCACAACGTAAAGAAGTGGCATCCTTCCTTTATCGACAAGAAACCTCTTTATTGGGTACATGCGGAAGGAAGCAATCGCCAAATAGAGACCGATAGAGTGGACTGAATCCACCATCTGCAAACGACGTTCGGAAGCAATCAAACTTTGAGTAAACAAAGACACGGTGGAAAAAGTTAATGTTAGCCACATTAGCACTTAACATGCTGAATTACCGAGACCAGAAAACGAACTATTAGAGTAGAACTTAATAATTAAAAACTCTTGCAAAATAACTAAATGTATTAAGAACAATCCAGGAAGTAAAATAAGAAAGTCTGCCAAACTTTGCTTTTGCCCCCTGGGCTGGTATCAAAGTCAACCCCACGGTGAACTGGACCCATAGGTACCGATGAAACTGTGCTTGTCGGAGGGGCGCCAAGATTGGGTAGTGTTCCATTAGATGGTGGCTGCCCCAAGGGCAGGTTATGTTATTCTGCTTTTTTACATGCTTATAATATTGTAGGGATGGATGGTGGCCAGACCTAAACATGGAGAGCGACTGGTATGTCTCCATATAAAAACGAACAATAAGAAATTAAGGAGGGGTGGGACGATTAATCAGAATTGGAAGAATCGAGAGAATTGTACCGTGATTTCCGATTTTTTTTACCCTAACATTTAAAAAAAATATTACAGCAAGTTAGGAAATTAAAATTATATCTCTCTGCCACGTTTCAATTAACATTTGGTAACTGCAAGTGAGAATAAGCATGTAGGCAATTAACTATAATAAACATGAAATATTTAATATTAAGGTAAGAATAAATATTATATGTAGTATTTATTTTATAATTATTATTATATTATAACTAAACTATATTTGGACACCAATTTGGAGAAGTAATTTTACGTCTGGGTGAAATTGGCAGTGAAACGCAAAATATCTGGGCAGGAAGCTGTGGAGAAATCTGGCACCACTGGCCTAAACTGATTTTTATTGGGTAACGCTAGATGCTGGCTGTCAGATTAAAGGGGCGTGTGCTGGCGCAGATGAGTTCTATCGATTATCTAAACTAAGGAATATATAATTGGAGGTATTCTATTGGAAGTGGTTATAAGATGGTATGCCTTATGTAGATATAATTAATGTATAACAATTAAACTAAGGCACAATTCTAAATAACTGAATTAATCGAGGGTAGGAAATTAGTCCTCACACACCTGAGTGTAAGCTTCGATGGTCAGGTCGCCATGCCCCATTCCGTGCTTTACGACCGCCATTTCTGCCTTCAGAATCGCCCTGGCGGTCTCCATCTCTTCCTCTTTGAACTGCCGATAAGGATGGCGATCCAAATGGTCGCGATGTTGAGCTTCGGCCACGTGAATTGCTGTTAAGGAGAAAGCAAACCTTGCCTTAATTTTAGGGAAGCTCCTCGGACGGGTACGGATACAAAAGAAAATAGACTAATTTAAAACAGCAACCAATGACAGAAAAAAAATTAACTAATGGGCATGCTCTCGTGCCCCAGGCTAGACCCACGTCCCCGAGGGACCTAGTGTGCAATCAAATACTTACTTAAAAAAGGTTAGTATGTAGGAGGCCCGCTCATTTCAAGCACTCCATGACGCCACTGCCTAGCGTGCAAGAACCCACCCCTAGCACAGAGGATAGACGGGAGCGACCCCCATCAACCCAGTACAGAAACGTGTACTGCGCACGGGAGGCAAACGCTGAATGACACCCCCTCCCACCAAACACACACCAAGAGGGAGCCTGGTGTTCCGGCACCACTCAGAACCATCTCGGCTTCGGACGCGCAGAACTCGCATCAGTAGTCTAACATGGAACGAAGGGAGGGCAAATAAAAGTAAAGTAGTAGTCCTATCAGCTCCACAGGTGCTGAGCGTCATGAAACGAAGAATGTCTATGGCGCGAGTACAATATAACTTATGGATGCGAATATGCACCACGCGCACATGTGAGGTGTCAGTCAAACACAAGACCATGGAAACTGTACAAATAACAACCTTGAGGCGAACCACGTTTAGGAATAAGTTTGGGTCGGGGTGGATCAGTGGATGATGGCAGAAGCGCACCACGTTAGTCTTAGACAAAGAAAACTGAAACCTGTGCGCTTCGGCATAGTGAGAGATACGGTTCAATGCCTGTTGTAATTGACGATCAAGTTTGAATTTGGACCGCACCAAAAGAGATAGAAAGGTCGTCCACGTAGAGCGTAGCGAGAACATCTTCCGGAAGCACCGAGGTGATACCGTTTATGCTCAGGTTAAAGAGCGTAACAATGAGGGCACTTTCCTGTGGAACGCTTGCTTCCTGCCCCATTGGGCGGAATAGACTAACTCGCAGAAATTCAGAAATAAAGATTAGGAGGCGTCTCCTCGTCCACAACGTATGGAGAGTCTCCATGATACCGTATCAGCATGCGATATCAGGTCTTCTCCAGATCGAAAAACAGCGTGGCGTAGTGCTGTCTACGAAGGAAGGCCTCGCAGACAGCATTTTCCAGGTGGAGCAGAGCACTTGACGTGAAGTGGAACTTGCAAAAGTCTCGCTGTGCAGAAAACAGGTGGCCTCCACTGACCAAGAAAAAAAAAGGCTAATTTATCAATTACCTACCAATTTCT
The DNA here is from genome assembly GCA_963969495.1 of Ceratothoa steindachneri. Classification (NCBI taxonomy): domain Eukaryota; kingdom Metazoa; phylum Arthropoda; class Malacostraca; order Isopoda; family Cymothoidae; genus Ceratothoa; species Ceratothoa steindachneri. Next base: position 177,060,285 of record OZ018320.1, on the reverse strand, counting down.
CAACTTGCAGATGCGGGAGGTTAGAGAAATTGGGCTGAAACCAGCTAGGGTAGAGTGATCTCTTCCCGGTTTGCGAAAAGCGAGCACATTAGATATTATCTAGGAGTCTACCCTCTGTCCGGATCCTGTTGAATAAATCGAGCAGAAATGCCATGCCTCGCTCGCTTCGGTGTCGAAACATCACTTAGGGGCATCGTCCGGAGAAAGAGCGGTGTCCACGGATGAAGCGAGCAGAACGCAACTCGCTAAACGTAGGTAAATTTGTCGCTGAAGGGTTCTCCGCCTCTGGAGGTAAAGTACAGCCTGCGGCCTCACGATGCGCATTGAATGATTTCAGAGTAACATCTCGGCTAGAGAATGTGGAGAAAGCGGTCGTGAAGGACTCCGCTACGGACGCAGTCCAGTTTCCTGGAGAAAACGAGAGAGGGGTTCTGCGAGAACTTGCCCCGAATCTTTTGACTCGCTTCCGCACCTCTGCAATAGGGGTCTTCCCATTAAGTGAAGACACCTATGCCTCCAAGGAAGAGCAGCGAGCGTGCTTCGAAATATACCAGAAACTAGCCCTAGCTCGACGAAATTCACGGACAGTCAAGTAGTCAAGCGGCGCTTATAAGGCATGTAGGCATATCGCATTGGTCTGAGGGTGGTCTTACACTAGGCCGCCCATCAAGGAAGCGGACGGCGCTTATAAGGCATGTAGGCATATCGCATTGGTCTGAGGGTGGTCTTACACTAGGCCGCCCATCAAGGAAGCGGACGGCGTGCAAAACGACCAGATTCTTTAGGAATAGTAGCTAGGCTCATGGCGATAAGGTTTGCGGAGAAAAACTCAACGGCTTCAACCAAGGACATGAATTCTTCGATAGGGATAGAGAAATAACTGATTTCGAATCACTGCGAACGCGCCAAACACCACCTGGGAGGGGTGTGTCTCAGGTGGCAGATCTTGAAAATGATATTTGAATAGGAAATTAATTACTACCATGGAGGCCTTCATAAATGTGGGAAATCTCAGAGATATAGCTAATGAATTAAACATAGCCCTAAAGTACTGTTAATTTATAGGTTTCATGTGCTACAAACAATGTTAGCCTATCTATGCTAGTACCTAAAAAGACGCTCTGGCAGACCGAGAAAAACAAATTTACGAGCAGACATGCTTATGAATCATTTAGTAAATGTGAAATAACTAAAATTCAATATAATTTATTATCTGATGTTTCTGAATGAACTATCCAAGAGCGGCTACAAAATGTAACAAACGTGTCACATTTTGTAAAAAATACATTCATTGTACTGTTGAGTGGAAAAAGGTTTTATTTAGCAATGAGTCAATATTTTTAACATTCAGAAGCTGCCCTAAAAAGGTTCATCAGCCCATTGGCTCAAATAGAATGGACCCAAAAGACAATTTAACACCCTCCAAGTGTGATGATTTAGGGTTGTTTCAGTTTCCAAGGAGAGGAAGCATATATTTCCTTCCTAAGAACACAACTATAAATGGCGCACAGTATTTAGCAATGTTACCGGAGAAACTCCCAGTGGTAATGCCACCCATGAGAGAAACATTCATGCGTGATGGGGCCCCTTGTCACAAGGCTAAAATTGTGACAAAATGGCTTACTGACAATAAATTTAATATTTTGAATTACCTGGGAAAAGCCCAGATCTCGATCCCATAGAAAATTTCTGGCTAATAATAAAAAATAAAGTTGAAGGTCAAGACATTGGCTCCGTCAAAAAATTAAAAGAGGCCATCATAAAGGTATGGTGCAACGAAACATCAGTGGAAGTTTGTCAAAGCTTGATCAAATCCCTGCCGAAGCATCTACAACAAGTCATCAAATCCAAAGGAAAGATGACGAAAATACTAATATAAGGTTAGTCAATATTAAACATATTATTTTAATACAAGTTTGGAGGGTGATCGGATACTTTTCACGGGTACTGTATGTTGTAGCAACTGGGGGTTAGGATCCTACATTAACCTTTAGGTCCCCACTGAGAAAATGTCTCCATTAACTGATACAGATCGGTGGTAAAACAATGCTAAGAACAAAATGCCACAGCAGGAGTACTCGAAACAACCTAAAATAATGGGCTTGAGGTACTTTTTAAAAAACACTCAGAACAAGTTTGCATACAAACTGTAAAGTATGAACTTGAACTTCCCACAATAGAATATTATGCATATCATCTCTCCCCTAAAAATAAATTTCAGAACGTTTGTGGCGGCCACAGCTGCAAAAACACAAGAAATTCCACCAACCAACCCCTCCTTCCTCATGAGGACAGTCCACCTGGCCAAGCTGTAGTGCGGATATCACCCAGGTATCCTGACCTACCAGAAAAAGCTGATGTGACCATCAATGCTGCCAGTCCAGAGTGCAACACAGCACCCCCATACAATACACCAGATGATGGAAGACTGCATTGCACACACGCCAACGCAATATACTGAGGGCTCTGTAGGAAAACCTGGTACAGGCCCTATCCTTCCTCAAGGTTTCGGGGTTATTCGCACAGACAACTGGAGGATCAAAGCCAAGAGGATATTTCCAAAATACCCTCTTTTAGTTGCTCGATCGAAATGACATTTACAAGCAAATATACACAAACGATTACAACAGAATCTTACATTTCTTTGCAGGGAAGGTGGGTGGGGGGTTGTGGAGTGCATCGTAGTGCAGCATAGTGACCATCTCTCGCTTGATGAGTTCTTCAGCCTTCTGGAGGTCAGTCAGATGAATATCTCCAGCCAGAGGACGCAGAACGGAAACGTTCACTTCGTGAGGTCGTGGAAAATTTCTCTGAAGTGCTTGCGACCGCTTCTTCATCTCGGCCTCCCGCTGAGCCTGGGCTTCAGCCAGGGCCCTTGAAAGGTATGAGGACATTAAAATGCAACAAGTGGCAAGGAACAAGCAGATATTTCAGATAATGTTACGAGTAGAGGCAGGGAGGACAATTCATTTTTTACTAGGGAATTTCTAAGCGTCACTGACAAATTGTCAGTGGGGTGTGTGTCAAAACTACAATCATCCTTTCTCTTTCATCACAACTCGATTCCATAGGAAGGGAAGATATATAAAATTAGAAAACTAAGACCACTTAAGACAGGCTGGGCCTGCTCTGGAAGCGTTACCACCTATTTTACAAAAGAGTGATCATTACATATAACCTACGACGCAAGACCGACATCATGGTGGTAATATTTATACTCCCCCATGATAGGGAAAACTTCGAATATATCAGGTAACACTAAATATTATTTAAATACAATTATAAATTACAAATTTCAGATCTTGGAACCACCTTTTACATCTTCTATTCACAATTGATTCTTCTCTTTTCCACTCCCTAACTGAGAGAGGGACAATAATAGTGGATCCATGGAAGGGGTAAGTGAGAAGGCACGGCTGGGGGATTGCCTAGGAATGAACCCACGGTGGACGAGATGGTATAGAACATAGCGCCCAATGGGTATGAAAGACCAAGTGGGTGGATGCCCTTATTCTTGATAGGGCATAAAGTGCTGAGACAGGATGGGTATTTTTTTAAAGAAAACATGATGCGTGCCAACCCCATTGTCGGCCAACGGATACAATTGAAGTTAATGTAGGTTGGTTACCATACGACTCACATTTGCGACCATTATCCAGAATATTCAGGTCCACAGGCGACCAAAAAATTAGATTTACAAATCTACAAACCCAATCTCGCTACTACTGAAGATAACCTACCTTTCATCTATCTCCGCCTGATCCTCGGGCTGCTCGTTCCTATGTTCGTCCTCGGGAGCGTCATGTTGCATCTCCTCCTCGGGAACAACGATCTCGAAATCGTTCCTCGGCAACGGGAGGTTGGTGAGATCGTTCGCTAGCGCCTCCCGAACTCCCTTCTGGTACACCTTCAGAGCGCCCCGCTCATCCATGGGCACGAGCGCGTTTTCCTCATTGATGCTCAGTTTATCCCTCAAGGGGGTCGTCCCTAAGGTCCCCCGCGAGAAATTCGTTGCTCCCCCTTTGGAGGAAAGGTCTGGTGTATGCCCAGGGGTCATGATCTGGGTGCCTTGAGGGGTGCGGAAGGGGGTCCCCAGCACTGTGTTTGGGGTCATGTTGGGCGTCTTGCAAGTTTCTCCCGCGATCTCTGTGGTGTGCAGAGGGGTGTTCAGACCACCCTTCAAGGGGGTATCCACATGCGTTAGGGCCATTATATCTTGCGCCCCCTGCATAACCTGGTCTTGGGCAGCTGGGGTACGTGGGGTGCGCATGGCAGAGCCGGCACTCATCGTGTAGTCACCCAGGAGTGCCTCTGTAGCACCAGTGCCACTTGCCTCTTCTGCTAATTCGCGCGCTGCCTCAGAGGCCCGACCGAGTTTCACCACCTGCCGGAGGGAAAAATTAAGTTGACTTCTCAGAAGATGGGGGGAGCGGGAGAGCACACGCAGTTCCTTGCATTTGCTCTCCATTCCGCAAAAGGGCTGAACATCGGCAACGGGGCGGGTACACACGTAAAAGATGACCCTCCAAATTGTATAACATACATTTTACCCCCCCCCCCCCTCCCTAAAGTAATGCAATGAAGGAACTTTCATTCAGCGAATGGAGGAACAGTCTGGCGAAGAACGGTGTAAATGAATAAGGATGATCATCAATAACAAACCTGATCAGTCCTTTCAAGGAACAAGTTCGACCAAACAACAAAGGGACTCGGGCACCCTTAGTTAGCTCTGTACAAAGACACGATTCTACTTTTATCATGAGCCATCACAGGTCGTTTTCATTATGGTCTTCTTCACCATTATTACTAACTGCGCCGCCCGACACTTTACTTTGACAGGGAGCGGCGGGACCGGATGAAGTTTGGATAAAGATTAGTACGACGATCATTGGTAATACCGTGGGCGCCATGGGACGGTCTTCGTTAGGAGAGCGCTAGTGGTGTATTTTGCCACCAACCAATACAGGAAACCCTTCGTGACCCATGGAACAGGCCCCTGTACCACGTCAGGGGTGTGGATTGAAAACCACTTCGGCAGACGCCGTAGACGGAAGAGTGATGTGTATCGGAAGGAGATTAAGGAGACACCGCTGTTAGGATCCGTTGTGGGATAACGTACGTGGCTGGATTGCGTCTCGCTGGGAGCCGAAACCGGTACCTAGTCCAACCCCTCTTCTACGCCGCTAACAAGAGGTCCACATTTACCACAAACCTGCCCATTAAGCAATGCTCTACTACCAATCCCATCAAAGATAGATGGAGGTAGCGTTGATGCGCACCGACACGACAGCCAAGCCTATTACATATGCAGGGGCATAACTCTTGGGTGCGCGATTTCCTAGGCCAACGACCCACTTATCCGGGCTTAGCCTCATTTTGCGCCGGAGGACGCTGCAGCTATTATTTAACCCCCTCCTCCCCCAGTACAGGCTTAAAATAAGTCGCCAAATTCCTGATCGGAGGACCGTCATTCTGATCTTATGTGAATTTCATTATCCTATTCCATGGTTCGGATCCCACATTAAACTGTGAAAAATAAAAGGGACCTAGTTTAAAGTGGGAACCAAACCATGGGTCTCTATAGCGTATGGCAGCCACCATGAAGGCAACCTGAATAGGGACTCTATCGGGAAGTGACTTACCACACTCAATGGGGCTCAACTTTGTGGAAAAGCACGAACTCTGAAAACCTTAGAGAATAGACTACTTGGGGCACTCAGTATGGAGGCCGTGAAGGTGAATTTAAACTCCATATGAACAAATATCACAAAAAACCGCCAATAAGTCTGAAAATGCATTTCCGTAGCCACAGACGCATGAGTGCGTCCATTACACCATAGAAATAAAATGGTCATGTGAAGCGACAGTGCATTAGAGTAATTTTGTGCCCATCGAGGGGTAAGGGAACGCACCTGTTCGAGTTCCTCTTCGGAAATTTGCGGATGCGATAAAACAAGTTTGCTTCTCTTGATTTTAGGTTCCCCGTTCTCAAAGAGAGAGGAGGGGATGCCCTGCTCTTTCTTCTCCTTCAGCTTTTGCTTGTCTTTCCGCCGTTCGCGCTCCTCCTTCTCCGACCGAAGCTCGCCGTCCAGGTGCTGCTGCCGGAGCTTCTTGAAGTTGGGTTCCATGGGGTCGAAGTTTTCGTGGGAGGTCTCGTAGAACCCGGCAGAGGGTTTTTTCTCGAAGGGGATCTCTGTGTTATAGTCGACACCTTTCCGTTTTTTGCGTTTCGGGGGAAGTTCGATCCCCGCGGCTCGCAACTCTCGACGTTTTTGCAACGCTGCTAAACGGCGAGCCTCCTCTAGCTGCTTCTCGCGCGCCTGCAATTTGGGAACAATACAACAAACGTAGCTTGTCTATGTTTATTTGACCTTAATATGTTTAGCTAGGCTTACTATTATAATCTCGAGATTTCTTAAAGAGGATTTAGCACTTACATATTAAGTGTAGGTTCATGATTGAGTTTTACCTTGACATTTAAATTATTTTCCTTTTAAAACCTTTCTATATATCTATGAGAGTTAACAAACAAACTCTGCTATAGCTGCTTTTCTTTGTGACTGGGTCCTAAAAAAGGATAGTCACTTTTTTGACAACCTTTTGGGATAAGCCTCAAAGATAGGCAATTGCCAATTTAACATATAATTTAACAAAGGAAAGTCCTAAAATGCAGTCATTATTTTAGACAAAGTCATAACTGCCACCAATAACTATACACAATGTTCTTCTTCAGCCTGACCCTATTGCCCCCCAAATGGGATTTAGCAGCTTTCAATACATAGATAATAAACAAAACAATAGTAGTGCCATATAAGAAGAGAACTAAAGGTAGGTCAGAACCAGCAAACTCCTAAAATCAAACCAATGCAATTTAATAAAGTTGTGGAATTATAATTAGACAAAAGATTGAGTCTCCAACTCATCACCAATGCCCTATTTCCTCATAGATTCAGTCACATTTAGTTGCATGTGCAGCTGACACTATGGTGCTAGTATTCTGACTCCCTCGCCAAATTAAAGCTTCATGGACATTATACCCAAAATAAGTAACATCTAATAGCTCAAAGTGAATTAAAGAGAAGGATCATTTTTCTAAACCCCTTAAACATGTTCTTGAAATGCAGCCACCAATGGGGAGAAATCCAATGCTCTCACCTTTCTTTTGGCCTTCTTCCCTTGAGTGTTTGCTAGACGCGCCCTCGCCTCTGAGAGCATCTCCAGTTCATCCTCATCCATGTCCTTAGGATCAGGTCGAGCTGGTTTTGTCTCAGGATTTGGGTCAATCTCACCCGGCTTGAGCTTGCGGGGATCATCAGCCCCATCTTGCTCTTCACCTTTTTGTGCCTGATCCCTGGTGACCAAATGATAAGTCAATTCTTTTCCCCACAAGGTGAAGTTGACAGAACAAAGAATTCTGGAGCGCAGCTTCCAAGACCAGCACCTACTTAATCCAGGCTTAGCCAATGGGATTCTCCAAGTCCAGTTGTAGACAAGTAATGCCAGGGTTTTACCCTTATAATGCTCGGCAAGATATGATGCACCTCAAATCAAACACCACCCTCTTAAATATATACCCTCCCCCATCAAAAATGTACATCTCTGTATGAAGATAGTCATGACCCCAAAGGCAATAAAAATATTGATAAAAAAAGAAGAGATTTAGCTAAACCTGAAATGTGGATTTGTTTGAGGGATATAACTGAGGTGAATCTAAGAAAATAAAGTATAAAAAATAAATACATCAAATTTGGGATTTTTTTAACATTTAAAAAAATTCATCCTCACTTTTTTTTTTGCCAGAGTGGAATTACAGAAAGAGGGAATTAAAATAAATGATTGTGTGTGATTTTAACTTTGAAGAAAGAAACATGACAAAAAGGGTACTCTGCTGGAAACTTATTTCAGCAACAATAAGAGAAGTCAGATGGATAATACTTTGGCATATAAGCAATCTTGTTATATTTCCTTCTTTTGTCTCCATTGGAGACTAAGAACCTTCAACAGAGTCATTTGCCACTCAGTCAACACTAACCACTCAACCCCTTTTTACTATTTTATTATACTACAAGTTACCTAGAACAATGATTTTCATTCATAATAGTTAGCACTGAACTAGAATTCAAATTTATTAGAGGCTATGGCCTAGCATGGTAAAAATATCACTTCCAATTACAGCAAAGTTAGGCCACAAGGGCATGGTTGATGCTGGATGGGGACCCAATTTGGAATGCCTTTACAGGGGTTGGTTGCCATAAACTGTATTTATTCATTCTGGTGAATGAAAAAATGCTTATAATGTGGGGCAATTTTTATTTTTACTAGGAATCTTTTCCTCTTTGCCTCAGTCTATCATTTTACTTTTGTATTTTTGCTTTGTGCAGTTTGAATTAAAAGAGTGATTAATTGGGATTTGAAAGTTATGTTATTGTTTGTAGTTAAAATATTTATTATTTATTTTGAACCTAACTTTAGTAAAATTTTGATTATGTTTGTATCTTCCACAGGAAAAGACATCAAGGCAAATCTGCCTTATTCCAATACAAAGAGAAACAGGTGGCTGTATGAAAATAGACAATAAGGAGAAGCCCCTATGTCAAGATAGATCAAAAGATGATCCCATCCATTGGGCCAAATATACCATCTAATTATATCTTACATCACAAGGTGCCTTCAGTTTGAGTCACAGCGAGGCTTTCAACCAGCACCGATTCAAATGAAGTTGTCGAGCAAGTACTGGCTGGCATGGTAAAAAACAGCTTGACCAGGTTATGCAGAAGAAAGACAAACACTTTTGTACTCTCCCTTTTCTCGCTCAAAGAAAGCTCATCGTTAGAGCTGTGTTTTATCCTCTTGCATGATTAAGGATGTCATTGCAAAGGGAAAAAATCTTGCTTTTCTTTTGTATGAGGATTGCGCGTCAGATTGTTTTTGAGCGAGATGTTTGCTGGCACATAATAATTGCTATACTTTTCGTGAAGTATCTTATAAGATCTTTTTGGTTATATATTTATACATATTTTAAGTGGATTGTAATAATTTGGTTATATCAACCAAATTCAAATAAATGAACTTTGTGTAAATACGTTGTAACAATAATTATAAAATCATATATTTTTTGTTAATAAAGAGACTAACATTTGTTTGTTTGTTTGCAAATCCTTTGCCATCCCTCAACCTCCATTTCTGAGTTCTCTGGCAAATAATGATTGGTTACCACAGAGTGTAATTCTGGCTAAAGGAATCTTGAATGAATAATGCAAATTGCTGATAAAACTGGTAACAAATTTTTTCCACTATTTAATTTCTTGGTATCAGTGATAAACAATGATAAACATGGATTGAGTTAACATGTTAAAATGTAATTTTTAGAGATATACATCTAACAATGTGCGTCAAAGAGTAGATAGTAAAAATCTACAATATACAAAAAAAACAACAACTAATAAACAATGGGAACAAAGAAGGTAAGGAATAGATGGTAAATAACTTACAGAAGATACTCGTATCTCTCAAGACACTGTGCTGCTGTTCGACCCACAACTGGGGCAATGGTTCTCCACTGTGTTGGCATTAGTTTGGCCATGTGAAGCAATTTTTCATCCTCTTCACGACTCCATTCTGTTTTCTTTATACTAGGATCCAGCCATTCAAACCATCGAGCTTTGCACTGTTTGGCAGATTTACGGTGAAGTAAGGATGCAATACGAGACCATTGATTCTTGCCATATTTCATAACAGCAGCTTTAAGAATTTCATCCTGAAAGAATAAGAGGGATTAGCAAAAAAACACATTTTCTGATCATCACTAAGACTACTGCCATAGCCAGACAGGGTTAAAATCAACCCAAACCAGAATTGCCATGATGTATTACATTCACAGAAACAAAACTTTTAGGCTTTCAAAAAATATAAGATATATTTGTATGATTAGAGTTATTAGTATGCAAATAATTTACTCATATTGTGGTTTTATTTTTATTATTGCAAGTGTCAATAATGACAAACTTTGTGACCATTATGAATAAATTAACGAAGAATAGCTTTTAATAAAAGTACCATGCTTACCTCTGTATTTCGCCAGACCCCTCCTTTGATCATAATTCGTGGCATCTTGATTTTTTTTTATCAACACTTCACAGAAGGAAAATTATATTATAAAACTTCTTGAAAGTTAACTCTTCAATTTAATTAATCAAGTAAAAAAATTATATACTTTGCTTTAGACTATATACAATTAAGATAATCAACCTATAAAGATACAAATTACTATGCATTAATTTAAAATACAAAAGCATTCAACCAGTTTTAATTTTTAATGAAACTTTCAGCAATTGTGAAAGTAACATCAAAATTTAGTATTCAATAATAAAAAATAATTCAAGGGCCCTGAGAGGGCATAGCCACCAAAAGTGCAAATGCAAGACTATCTTCAGGTTAATAAGAAAAAGATAAAAAAAACAAGAGTAATGACAAAGAAAAAGAAAAAAAACAAGAGGTAGAGTTGGCCCTTGGGAGGATTGGCTACAGCAGAGAACCAAGTAAGCTAACAACCAACAACTTAAAATAGTATGAAGGATGCGTTCCTCCTCCAAGACCTCCATCACACTAGAATCAAGAAATTAGGAACCAGACTTTACCACCCGTAGCAGTAGCTTTTGAATTTTGTGGGAATGGCAGTAGGCCTACCACGTTTCTGGGCTCAGTTGGCCTATGCGCGGTCTTCCCGGGTTGCCCTTCTGGCGGTCCTCCTTCCCTCGGGTTGGGTCCCCTGGGTCGGGGCACGAGTCGGGTGGGCCCCTCCCTCGCTCCCCGTCGCCTTCAGCGACGCCACTCCCTGGGCTATGGGGTGGGTTTTCGACCAAAGGCAGGCTAGTCTTATGTTTTCGGCTCCCACCCACGCGGTCAAGGCGGAGTTTGCCGCCCTCTTTATATTATATGTTTGTCGCCCTAATTACCTTTTGTATTCTGACTCTATGGCGAGTGTCATTTTGTTAAGCAAGGGGGCCATTTTAGCTTCCCTCTTGCCTTATATATCTCCTGTAATTTTACTTATGTTCCATAACCTATTTTCATCCCACAGGCCGGCGGTAGCTTGGGTACCGTCCGAAGCAAACCTTGCGGATCCTCCTTCGCGTGGATTAAGCGCTGGTTAGTGTATGCAAATTTTCCCGTGACGTCGCGATAAATCCATGACGTTCTGACTAGCGCTGACGTCACGCGCTCGGAGGGTATAAATGCAAGGCTTTGTGGTTCGGCCATTACTCTTGCTCCGCCTGCCTTTGGTTTACATTTGTTCCATGTATAAATTTGTTTTTAGAAGCAACTTCATTGTGTACTAAATAGTCAACAGTTGCTTATTTAATGTATTGTTGAATAAAGGCGCAGTGGCGCAAAGCACCATGCACAAAACTCCCCCCACCCCACCCCTAAGTCTAGGACACTCAACCAAAATGAGGCCCACAGTCTGGAGTACTAAAAGAGTCTTGGCAGGAAAGTTTAAGGAAGCACTCCATCCAGTGGGGCTGTTTCATGTGGGAGGGTCCAATGAAGATGACAGAAAAAGAATCAACATCAAGACATTGTGACAAGAGGGACATGGAAAAGGTTGGGTATGCAAATTTAAATTACTGAATGCCATGTTGTGAAAACTAACCTCCCTGTTTTATAAAAGGGTAAGGATGGGTTCATGCAACACAATGTCTATCTAGAGCAGAGCAAGGTTCATTGAACGCTTTTTGAACTTTAACCAATTTTTATTACAAATATCTGGAAGTGAAATGGATAATATACTTTATTATTTACAATGCTGACAAATATATTTCATAAGAGGATTCTCTTTATATCTAATATATAGAGTTCAGAAATTACCCTCTTACAATACAAAATTATTTAGTAAACAAATTCTGAAAAGCAATAAATATTACAAACTGGTAATAATAATATTACAATTCCCTTTTCACTAAAATAACTATCAAAATGAATGAATGAGCTACAAATAAACCTTTCACTATTAAATTTATTTTCTCAACCCTATCCTCCTTTTGTTAGCTTTTAACTCCTCTGGCACAAATGCCTACAGCTATCACACTGGATCTTCTAAACTATCGAGGAAACAACCCCTCTAAAATGGCCACTGGACAGATGGGAGGGATTGGGGAAAGAGATCTGCAAAAAATGCAGTCAAATGAGGAATAAAAGCTACTCTGATAAAATCCTTCAAGGTGGTCAGTGGAGATGTCATCTTTGCATTGCCAACCTTCTATATTAGCATGCTCTTAACAATTTGATTTATATATATATATATATATATATATATATATATATATATATATATATATATATATAAATGATAAATGAATAATAACATTCTAGTCAATGCGGTTAGGTAAGGGTAATAATAAGAATTCCTTAATCCACAATCCACTAGACAAGTCTCCTGGAGTTCCTCAACCCTCTTCAGGAGCATTACATATTTACATATACGACTAGGCAACCATCCATTTCTCTAAAAAAGAGAAATTTCAAGATGCCTTTTGGATAGGCTAATGTTTAACTTCAACAGAAAATGGTGTGGGGGCAGGGTCGCAACTCCCACTCCAGCTATCCCCGCCACCCTGAGAAGCCCAAACTGCTAGTTCAAGCAGAGAGTCCAATCTTTAATTTTATTTAAAACGTAATAAATAATGCAAATCAAACAGTCAACCCCAACTTTTAAAATTAACCTTTAACCTAAAACCAAATAATTAAATATATATATATATGCAAATCCAATATATAGGTAGCTTTACTCTAATCCCTTGGCCAACTCAAACCCCAAAATACACTGGCCAATGCCAATCTTAAATATATAGTTCGCCTTACAATAATAACTTGGCCGACACAAACTCAAATATATTTATACCAAACTACTGAGTGCAACATTAAACTATCAAACAATTTAGACCGGTTGAAAAAGGGGGATGGTATGGAAGGGTAAGGGAAGGTGGGCTCGCTTTTTTTAGGGGTGATGAGGTCAGGTACTCAGTGAAGTGTCCCGGCTTCAGAGACCTGGGACACCTTGTGGTTGCAACTGCCTGGTTGGAGACTGTGAGGCACTCAAGTGACTGGGATGTGGGGGGTTCCGAACAACTATGGAGAGTGAAACGCTCTCAAGGAGCCACACTTGTAGAATGGTTGTTTCTCAGGTGAGTGCCACCTATGAGGGTCTCGACCAAATTCTGGCACCTCTTAAAAGCCAGAAGATGGATGACTTATTACTGGCACCACAGAGCTGGAAAAGAGAAGGCATTGTCAGTCACCCACTCCCTGCCACACTCAATCATTCTTACAACTAGCACTCTTAACCACGATACTTTCACAGAGATTTCACTCCCCTATCATTGGTCCAATTGAGTCTTTGCTCTACCACCAGGTAATTTTACATTCAAAGCCTTCACTAGAGTTCATTAGCCACTTTTTTATTTAAACACTGTCCAAAGTCACATTTAAGTTATCAAATCAAAGGTCTGTTGGAGACCAAAGATGAATGGGAGGCAAAATAGAGGTCTATCAAGTCCCACACCCAGAGCAACAATGACCATATTACTCCCACACACCCTGAAAAAGAAGAAAGGGATTAAAGATGGGGGAGGGGAGGCGGACAACAATACACTACTGCAATGGAAAATGTGAATTTATCCACGGATCTTCGCCATTTCTATTTTTTTTTAGAAATGAACAATAACATTCTAGTCAATGCGGTTAAGTAAGGGTAATAATAAGAATTCCTTAATCTGCTAGACAAGTCTCCTGGAGTTCCTCAACCCTCTTCAGGATGAATTACATATATGACTAGGCAACCATCCATTTCTCTAAAACAAGAAATTTCAAGAAGTCTTTTGTCTAAGATAACAGAAAATGGAGAATGTGAATTTATCTGTGGAGCTTTGCCCTTCCTAATTTTTCTGATAAATGAACAATAATGTTCTTCAAGAGTGTTACATATACGACTACGCAACCATCCATTTCTCTAAAAAGAGAAATTTCACTGGGCCACTGGCATTGTTTCTTGGCAGTCCCCTGTGGATGCAAAAGGGGGACTGCAGCTGTTAAAAAGGAGTCAGCCAAAGGTGCCTCCAGAGAAGGAGGTGAGAGGAAGTCCTCTGCACCCATAGGCCTAGGAAAAGAGTAAGCCTCAGACTCTCCAGTCAGAGAAGTTTGGAGAAACTCAGGGGGAGGGATCTGTTTCTGTTGCGGAGCTGCTTGAGAGCAGCTCTGATGATGGTAGAGGGGAGTATTTTGAAATAACTCATCATTAGGCATGGGGTGACCCTATTAGTATCACAGGACATAAATGCTAATCACCCTATGCAGTAGCCCACTCTGTGAGGGGTGAATATGGAGCTGGCAAAGCCAGCTACCACCATTAGAGACCACTCCTCCCACCCAGTGGCCAGATAGCCCTTTGTGAAAGGAGAAAGGGTATGTGAGGAAGGTGAGGCAGGTTGTTAAAAACCCACCATCCCAAACCTGAGCTAAGGGGTGAGGGGGCATTATCCCCTCCCTCCTCAGCCCAGATCTGGGGTGGTTGGGTGAGAGGAACCTGGTCAGTGTCTACCCTCTGAAATTAGAGGCCAACCAGGGAAAGTTGTGGGAGAGGTTGTAGGGAAAGTGAGGAAGCAGGGTAAGATGACAGGGTGTCAGTAGGAAGGGAAAAAGAGGCTAAGCTGTGGCTGGATGGGGCATTGAGTCTCCTTGAAAAGAGAAACAAAGGCAAAGTGCTGAACATGCATGGTGGAAAAGTTGGGAGAATGGCTCTCACATACAATGTCTATATGCTTTGCCATGCAGCCCAAAGGGTTGACCTGATATCTGCAATGGGATACAACTTAGCCTTGTGGAAACACTCTTTCTGATTACAGCAAGTTAAGCCACATTTGGTGTTGTTAGTTACCAGATGTAGTCTCTATATGGGACTTCCTCACAGACACTGCCATACACTGTAGATACCCATGTTAAATCAGTACCTAGGTCCCTACTGAGGAATACAAGGCATCTTAAATGAGTAGAGAGCAGTGGTAAAACCTCTATCGTTCTTCTCTTTTTTTTTCATCCCTACAGTGTAGTCAAATTGGGAAAGAGCAAAATGCCAATCCAGTTGCTCAGTCTATGGAGACAGCCTGGCACCCTCACATGTCAAGGAACCAAGAAAAAGAGAACTTGAAGGGCAGTTAGTGCACTTTGAGTCTCTGAGTTTGTTTCTGAACAAAATTTAAAGCAAAAACCAATGAGAGCATAGGTGGCAATGAAAGTGGAGGAGATAGAGAAAATGAAAATATATGGATGATATAGAGCTGTAAATCCTTCTACAGGCATTCAGGCCAGGAGCGAACACATGCAGGTGTTGGGACTGGGAGGTTTTTCTCTAAGATGCTTATTTGACAACTGCCATCACTGGTATAGTTGTGAAAATCAAAAAATGTACCAGTCTCAGGCTGCATTACTGGGAGAGGTAATGCAAGCTAAGATATCCCATACTGTAACACAACAAGAATTTACCAGACAGTCTGTGGAAACATGCAATCATCACAGTAAGGTGGAGGTGAAAGCTCCATCAAATGCCAGTGTCTAAAGAGAGACCCCAATCCGAAGATGACAGAAAGTGGCCTACAGCCACTGAGGATTTAGGAGTAGGTTCACAGAATCAATCATGGCTCAATGGTGCACAACTTTAGGTTTCCATTGCCTATCTCAATCTTTTTTGCCAGGAGGCTGGGGGGGGGGGTGACATAATTGAGGTATTCAGTATAGGGAGGAGCAAAATGGTGGTCTGGTTGCTCAGTCATTGCAGTCTCTTTAACACACTCATCATCATGATCCTGTAATTCCCACATGTCTAGAAATCTGTTGAGCTCTCAAAGTAGTTTCCTGGCTGTAAATCTGAAGTGAATGTGGTATGATTGGTATCTCTCAGCATTATAGGCACCAGCAAGGATCAGCTGCAGATGCAGTGAGAGACATTGGTGACTGAGATGTCAGGCCAGGCCCATGTGTACAAGCACATAATGCAATGTGCAGAGCAAGCATTTCCTCAGCATTGACAAGCAGGCTCTCAATAAGAGATCATATGCAATTGCAGAAGCACCGGTCACCAAACAGAGACTGGTGTGGTGAATTGAGTCCACCTTCCACAATTCAAACTCAGTCTGCTGATGTGTAAAACTTGCATCTTTAGTCAAGCTTTGAACAAACAAAGGATTGATTAAAAAGTAAGGCAGTAACTCTAATAACACCAAATGCCTCTTGGGTGAGGTACTGGTAAAAAACAACAAGGAAGCAGTGCGAATCTACCACTTTAAAACAAACCCTGTTTATGAACAAGTCAGAGTCAGGGTGGAGCTGTGGATGGTCGCATAATTGCACTACCTTAGGTTACTTTAAAATTCACACTAAAACTACAAACCAAACAACAAGTGAGAAATGAAACAATGCTCCAGCATCAGGAGCAGACACTGGCTGTTCCTGGCACTGGACCATGTGACCAACACTAAAGCAAGTGAAATAAAATGGAGGCCTCAGTGTAGCAAAAACTTCTTTGGGGCAAACCTATTATGATACCATTGATGCTTAAGGCAAAATGACACTGAGGTCGCACTATTCTTGACCTATTGGGCTAGAGAGGGCTCCTCAACCAGTATAAGGAATTGATGATCTTGCAAGAACTTGTTGGAAAATTGGGAGTGTCCTCTCACTTACATCGTGTGGAGGGTCTCCATGATACTGTATTATTACCTGCAGTCTCATAGGCTTTCTCCAGATTGAGAAAGCCTATTACTATGAAGGAAAGCCTCACTAGCAGATCATTTGATATGGAGTGGAACTTGCAGGAGGCTGCACTGTGATGACCTCCTGCAAAGAGAGCACAGTAGCCATTTGCCTGGAGTCTTGGAGGATACCACAGTCCAGATCCTGTTAAACAAGATCAACAACATTGTGCTTCATCCACCTAGGAGTGGAAGCATGGCATACAGAATATCATCCAGACTAGGAGCAGCATCAAAGGATGAAACAAGAGCTGAATGCAAATCACCCGACACAAACATGTTGTTTAAAGGTTTTCTGAAGCCTCAGGCGGCAAAGGTTCAGTTAATAGCCTATAGCGAGCTCATGACACGCAAGGAATGTTGGTGGAGCAGCAACCCAGTTTAGAGAGTGCAGCCCCGTTCTCCTTGAGGATGCAAAAGGGTGGTGGCAAGATATTGCCTCAAGAGCCTTTTGACTCACTTCCACGCCTCAGCAAGGGGAGTCTTCCCATTAAGCAAAGATATACACACTAAGAAGAGTGACATGTGTGCATCAAAACATACCAGAACCTGGCCTTAAATTGAGAAAATTCATTAATAGGGAAATTGTTTGGGCAGTTTATAGTGAGAGTGAGAGCAGCTCAAGTGAGTGTGAAGTGAATGTGGAGAAAGAAATTTTGATTAGGAAAGTTCCAAAAGTTGATAGGTTTAAATTGCATGGTAGTAAGAGTGTGGGAGAGTTCTTCGGGGAGTTTGAATGCTATTCCAAGCTAAAATACCCTGAGAATAAGGGATACTGGATGAATGTTTTAGGGGAGTGTTTGGATGGAAAAGTATTAGAATTCTTCCAACTGATAACGAGTGTGGGGGAACTGAGGTATGAGGTGGTGAAGGAGAGACTGATTGGGCAGGTGAAACGAATGGAAGTGTGTGTGAAGTATAAAAGGGTGAATGAATTTGAGAAGGCTCGCATGGGGAAGAGTGAAAGTGTGAACATGTATGTACATAGGCTTGAGAGTATGGTGAGAAAGAGGTATGGTGATGATGGTGTAAATGAATGTAAGCAATTGATGAGAAAGTTCCTTGATATGGTCCCATGAAAGATAAGTCAATGGCTGAATGGGAAGAGAAAGGAGAGGATGAGACTGACAAGTGAATGGTTGGTGTGGGAGGATGCGTTGGAGCTTCTGGAAGATGGACGATTTGATAAGGAGAGTGATTTGGATGAGGATTAAGGTAGGTGACAGATATATAGTAAAAATTTCAAAGTGAAATTTTTGTTTCTGCACTTATGAATTATTGTGAGGCTTCATGAGAAACTCCCAAATCTGGAGTTTCGTCCAAATCAAAGCATGTTGAGGGGGTCACACTGTGTGATTGAAAGTTTGCTTTGCTTTCCTTTAGTATAGCGTACCTACCATACACTGTGTTGTGGGTGCTATGCCTTTAGATATACTTCTTGGTAATGTCAACTCATTTTGTGCATACCCTGATGTAGTTTTTGCTGTTATATAGCTGTCTTTATACTGCCAGACCCAGAACTAAGCTAAAAAATCCTTGTTTTCTCCTCAGGTCTAAATGGCGAGTTCAACTCAGAAACAGACTGAGCTGAGCCCCTTGAAGCCCTCAGCCAGATTGTCCTTCCAACAGGGAAAGATGTTCTGCGGTGACTCTTCTGTCATGGATTGAACAGCAAGGACAATCAAAAAACTGTCATTGACGAAGTTGTCAAAGTTTGGGAATGTGCCCAAATTCCTGGAAACCCTCATCAGGAAGTACGAAGTCTGTAAGAAGGTGAAAAAAAATGTCAATCCGAGGGCACAAAGTCTCCAGATGCCCTCCTCCAGGGACATTATTGTCACTGTTCAACATTGCAGCCCCTGCCACTTCTTCCTCTATGATCCACCTCAACCAGGAGGACAAGAACTTCATCGATGACCAAAGGGGTCAGAGGAAAATGGTCATGAATACTCTTGACAAGGAGAGCGTGGCAAAAGAGTCTGGGAAACATGAGAAGTCGGCTGCTGAGAGAAGGAGTTGGCAGAGACCGGAGAGGGAAGAGACGGTTGAGTTGGTGAGCGGGAGTGCCACCACCACTTCTTCATCAACTTCTTCGATCACCACAAACTCTCCTGCTCGGGGAAGCGCCACTGCTTCTGCTTCTCCTCCATAAAGGGTCAAGATCATGAAGAAATTTGCAGAAGCGGCTGACAGGGTCAAGTTGACCCCTCGCAGAGCTCACCACATCTTCTCTGCCATCGCTGCAGACCAGAGAATCCTGAGTCTGTCCACCTCTCCATTCGCCAACACTGAAAAGTGTTGTGGAAGGAGACAGCAGAAGCAGCTCTCAAGGAAGATCAAATCCAAGTACAGGAACACGATGTGGTTCTCATCTTTCATTGGGACAGGAAATTCTTGCCCGGATCAGAAAGTCAAAGTCATGTCGATCACTTGGCCATCGTTGTCACCAGCACGTCCCTTGAAGGAGACAAGATCCTGGCTATCCCTGCCTAGCCATCCAGTACTGGAGAAACAATGGCCAACAAAGTTGAGGAGACCATCAGACACTGGACATTCGAAGACAGTTGGGGGTCTCTGCTTCAAACACAGGCGTCCATGCTGGCTGTTGCACACTCCTCGAACAGAAGTTGGGTAATCCGTTGTTGAACTTAGCATGCCGCCACCACATTATGGAGCTCACCTTGGCCTCAGCCTTTGATGCCACCTTCAGCGATGCTATGTCCAGCCCAGACGTTCAATTATTCAAATGGTTCCACAAGAAGTGGCCCACTCTCATACATACCAATGCTACAATCTTCAATGACCCTCAGTTGGCTGACCATGAAAAATGGAAGAGGACGACCCTTCAGGTTCTTGCCAAGGTGGCTGAAACAACAAAAGACGATATAAAGAGTTCACAAAACTAATGCCAAAGGCCATCAAGGGAAAGGTTCCCAACACCTTCCGCAAACCAGGAGCTCACCAACACGCGAGATGGATGGCAAAGTTGATCTACACGCTGAGGGAACTGTGTAGCCTCCAGGAGATGAGTGTGTTCATCATCCTAATCTATGCCTGTGCCTGGTTCGAGGGTACCTTGACTGCAGCGGCTCCTTTCAACGATCTCACTCTCTTCCAGGATTTCCACAACTACAGAGACCTCAACTCAAAGATCTCGGAGGCCACGGTGAAGACCTTGAAGTGGCACTTTTGGTACTTGGGGATGGACCTCATCAGTCTTGCCTAGTTCAGCGACAAAGTCACGATCGAGGAGAAGCTGGCCATTAACAAGGACCTCGACAAGAAGTGATGGATGACAGCACCCCAAGATCCTTCTTTGGTGACTTTGAGTGACCTTGTCGCCAAGCAGTTACTTTTCTCCTTCACGGCACTGAAGTTGGATGCCTTGTTTCTCCAATCTCCAGTGCTCAGTTGGAAGGAAAATGAGGCATACAACCAGGGAAGGGAGACCATCCACCAATGATGCAGCGGAATGGGTGATCAAACTTATCACAGATTATTCCCAGATCCTCACCAAGGACGAGAGCAATCAACAAGCTCTCTTGCAAGCTGTCGAGGGCCACAGACGGCTGAACCAGAACCCTAAGTTATCTTACAGAAGAATATACAAATCATTTCAATCGTTATTTCAGCCATTTTCAGTTTTATTTTGAAGAAAGTCCAGGAAATGTGCCATTCCTATCACTGTTCCTAAGTGTTCCTTGTATAGTATCAGAGTAATATTCATCCCATATACACTGATGTATCGTGAAATATTCCTAGAATAGTTATTTATGTCACTTCAGAGCAAATAGTTTTGTTTCTGTTGCATTTATAGTTTATGTGAATAAATACACTTGAGAAATGAACACTTGTATGGTCTCGAAAAATCAACTACCCTGTGTGACCCCTAAATCTTAAAAAGATTCACATGAAACTTTTTGTGCTTTTTTTCCCCCCTTGTTATTCCTCACAATAATTTATGGGTGCCGTAAGAGATTTCAAACTTATATTTTTTTAACCCACCCTAATGAGGATGGATGGTATAGTGTGAATGTTGGGGGTAAGAAGCCCAGGAGCTTTCCTCCACCCCAGCAGTTTGTTAGCTATCGGGATGCTCTGAGGGTTGCACCAGCTGGGGTGATATTGAGCTTCCTGGGCCGGCAGGCTGGACAGGCGAATGGAGGATGGACAAATGGAAGGGGACAGATGACTGATAAGTGCGTGAATGGGTATATGAGGGAGCAACCAAGGTATGTCCCAGCAAATGAGAGACCGAATGGTGTGAGAAAGATTGTGGAATGTTGTAGGTGTTGGCGGAATGTAGGCGTACATCTGGTGTGTGTTTTGGGTGTGGTAAGAAGGGGCATATGATAAAGGATAGCCAGGGAAGTGTGAGTGTTTTAAATGTAAAGAAAGAGGCCATTTAAAAAAATATTGTCCGAAGTTGAATGATGGAGCAAATGCTGAGGGGAGTAGAAGATACGCATGTGGTAACTGTGGAAAGGCCGGTCATTATCCGAGGAATGTAGGTAGCTATTGTGCAATGGAAGGACATTCGAGTGAAAAGTGTTTGGATTAGGCTGAGAGTGCAAGGTGTGAATGGAAACTGAAGCGGGAAACTGAATTGTAAGAGGGTACCTGGTGAAGTATCCTCTGGGTGCATGAGTGCGAGTAATATGTTGGTAATTCTATGTAGTGTGAAAGTGCTGTCCGGTAGGAAGTATGAGTATGAAGGTTGAATTGAACGGGATTGCGTGTTTGGCTTTGATAGATTTTGTATGCAAGATGAGCTTGGTATATAAGGACGTGTATGACAAGCTGAGTGATAAAGCCCTCCTGTGTGAGTGTAAAGGTAGTTTGGTAGGGATTGGTAGTATGAAAGTACCTGTGATTGGAATGATAAGGTCAGCTGTTCGAATGCATGGTATGTTGATGAATGAGTGTGAATTCTCTGTGATTGATAAGGTGAGTAGTGAGTATGGCATGATTTTGGGGTATGATTTTATGAAAGTGAACCGTATGGTTGTGCATCCTGTGAATGATGAGATTGAGAGAAAGATTGGTAAAAATGGAGTGTATAAGTTGTATGTAGGGAAAGATAGTAGTGTTTTGAGGAGTGTGTTTGGTGATATTGAGATGACTGCTATGGAGAGTGTAAATAAGGCTTGTGAAAAGTGAAAGGGTGTCTGTTAGAGTGAGTTTGAATGTGGGTGAGAACCAGGGTTGGCAAAAAAAAGACAACAAATTTTGAAAAAGCCCAATAAAACCGGGGGTTTATTCTAAGTTTTTTCAAATCTCAGGTTTTTTCAAAAATCAAATGCTACGAGCATTGGAATAACAGAAAAAGAATAGCTATCTCTATTTTTATATAATATTAATAATGAATTAGTTTAATAATTATATTATAGTAAGAAAAGATCACAGTAACAGATCACTGATCGAGAATTGTGGATACCCAGGATAGCCATAACCTGTAGGAGATGAATTATGAGTCAGTATCAGAAAAATAACCTTAATTTGATACATATTTGTTGAAATTATATAAACAAATATGAATTTTGAATAAAATAATGATAGGTAGCATTTATTTCTTGACCCCCCCCTTTTTTTCAAATTTCATTTGAAAGGTTAAATATGAGCCCTCCTTTTTACACTTTGTTTGCTGGGAACTGTTATTTGTTCATTGGTGCAGGACCAACTAGAGTGCTTGAGCGATAAAAGGCAATTTTTTAGGAGCCTGTCTGGCGACTGCCTACTTGGGCATAAGTTGCCCTGTACTCATTACAGCCTATGACTAGGCTATATTAAAAAGCAAATAATAAGTCCACAGAATTTAAATTAAAGTGACCAAGAATAAATGTATCTACTTCACATCTTTTACTTATTTCCCTGATCATTATTAATACAGTGCCAATTTAAATCATCCGCTAGTAAATAGACTTTTTTTCTGTCTCCCATCTGTCTAGTGAACAAATTGCGATGTTTTGGTTTCATGAATTCAGAAACAAAGTTAAAATGAACCATCTGATTATCATTATTTCCCAATGCTTCTGAATTTAACAAAATATGGCTAGAGATTGATAGCTCCAAATGTGAGTTGACTATCATAAATGATGATGATACTCGCCATCCTTCAAAAATTCAAAACAGTTCTCCCAAATGTTAAGATTTTGGCTTTGAATGATCCGTCTGTATTTGGGCTCTCCAATCACTGGGGAAGCAATCCACGACAAGCTATAGACACAAAACAACAAGCCCTAAAACTCATGATATCCTGCCTCCAATTAATTGATCTACGCCAAGCTTTAGTCCTATTAAAAAATTCCTTTTCTTTACCCAAACTCCAGTAATTCTTGAGATCCTCTCCTGCCTATAGGGAGACATCATCTTTGGGAGTTTTTGATGACTATGAAAGATGCTGTGTCCAAACTAATTAACATTAACTTTTCAGCGGATCCATGGACTCAGGCAACTCTCCCAATTAGGATGGGTGGCTGAGGAATGAGACAGACTCTAGATATTACTCTCCCTGGGTACATATCCTCCTTAATTTCAGTTAACCCTTTGATGCGAGCTATTCTTTCACAGGTTACCAGTTTGGCTGGACAAAATTAGATTCTGGAGGGGGATACTTGGGGACAATGCCTTCGAACCAGAAAATGAGAACCACTTGAAGCAGAAATGTTGGGATCTACCTTTTGCTCTCTCCAAGAGTAACGAGTCCCTTGTGCTAGCTGCGGGGCACCTTGATAGTGGCTGTTGGATGTCAGCCATCCTGGTCCCTTCTTTGGGAACTCAGTTGGACCCGGAAACACTTAAGAGTTGCTATAGCTTTGAGGGTTGGCATGCCAATTTGTGAGCCACATAGGTGTAAATATGGATCTGGTGTTGATCCTCTTGGTCTGCACATCCTTCCTGTCAGCCGGTTGCCGGAAAGATCCCCAGACACTCTGCCCTCAATGATATCGTATGTTGAACCTTGAAAAGAGCAGGGCTGCCAGCTGTTTTGGAGCCAGTTGGACTTGACAAAGATGGCAAGCGTCTGGACGGGATAACGTTTCCTTTTAGGAATGGAAAGTGTGTGATGGGATGTGACCTGTGTCAATCACTTATGCAGAGCATATTATTGACAGGTCAGTTGTCTCTGTAGCTTTAGCTGAGGAAAATTCCAAAGGATAAAGTATTTTGCCTTGACTGAGAGGTTTGTGTTTGAACTAATAGCCATTGAAACTAGTGGGGTCTTTGGTCTTTCAACTGCAATAGGTTCTCTTCTCAAGGAGACTACTGGTGACTAGGGAGGCTGAATGGTTCAAGCTGAGACCATCTGGCAACTGCCTACTTGGGATAAGTTGCAAGCCTCAATACAACCTATGACTAGGCTATATTAAAAAAACAAACAAGGATAAAAAGAAAAGGCTAAAAACAAAAAGAAAAAAGTAACAAGAAGGAAGTGCACTCCAGTGTTGGGGGTAGACCTGCCTTCCACAGGAGCAGGAGCATGTGACTTGCAACAAACAGTCAAATAAAGTAGTATAGTCCACAATTTGGTGTGGATGAACCAGTCCCGAGTACAAGGGACAAGCAGTAGTGACCTTGCTCATTCTGGGACAGGTAATGTGCGTGATCACGTGATCACCCAGACTGGGACATTCAACAAGAATGTGGTGAATAGTCTGATGGTGGGGGGGGGGGGGGGCAATACTGCTGCTGCAGGCGAGTGGTCCATCAAATGGTGGTGTGCCCACTGACGCTGTTGCGGTATTGTTGAGGGGGGGGAGGTCAAGGAAAATAGTCGGGGTATAATGGCACGTAACTTTAAGCTCCCATCAACGATCTTCTTTGCCAAGCCACCTGGATAGCAGCCTGTATTCCTGCCATGTAGTCGGTGTGAGGAAGAGTGAAACCCTGGTCTGATCACTCAGTCCTCACTTACTCTAAGACACTATCATTCAGGGCAATTCCTACATGTCCAGGAACCCAGCAGGGGATAATCTCGATATCTGCCTGACTTGCCAAAACTGTGGCATCGAGAACCAGAGGATATTCCAATGCCCCGAGAGCACTCAGGGTGCTGTGTGAGTCACTATAAATAAAAACCAGTCTCCAAACCAGAGACATCGCCTTATCTCCCATAGTGATCGATGTATTGCAACCAGCTCAGCCGTGAAGAAAGATGTAAAGCCTGGCAGAGCCCTGCTGACTTCAAACAGAGGGAATATGGTGGGCAAACCGACCCCCTCTTGGGACTTGGAGACATCCATACACACTATCACAGTTCCAGAGTGACACAAAGTGTGCTCCAAAAAGGTCTAATGCAATAATCCTGGCGCTGTAGAAGCTTTGAGAGCAGAGGCATGGCGACAAATAGTCAAGGTGGTACCTTCCAGGGTGGAATCCTGGTCAGAACTAAGAGCAATACCGGCGGCGGATGCAATGAGAGCTGTTGGCAACTGAGGGAGGCGCCCAACTCGGGCCTACAGGTGAATAATGCACTGTGGATGGTGCAGAGCGAGTGGCATCTCTCCAGCATCGATAAGTAGGCTCTCAATGGGGGAAGTGCGAAAGTCACTGGTCACCGGGCGAAGGCCGGTGTGGTGGATCAAGTCCAACTTCTGCAATACATGCGAGGCTGCGGATGCATAAAACTTGCCTCTGTAGTCGACCTTCGAATGAACAAAGGATAGTTAAAAAAAGTAAGGCTGCGAATATGAGCCTCCCAGGTGAGGCGTTGCTCAAATACAAGACCAAGGAATCAGGGAAAGTCCACCATTTCCAGGCGCACCAGATTGAGAAACAAGTCTGGGTCAGGGTGGAGCTGTGGATGGCGGCAGAAGTGCAGCACATTAGTCTTGGCCAAGGAAAACCGAAACCTGTGTGCTTCAGATTTGGTATCTGAACCGTGCCAAAAGAGATTGAAAAGCCTTCTCCAGATCGAAAAACACCATGTTGTAATGCTGTCTACAAAGGAAGGCCTCACAAAGCATCTGATGTGGAATAGAACTTGGGGAAGCCACACTGTACAGAAGACAGATGGCCTCCGCTATCCAGAAAAAAAGCTAATCTAACATTTACCAATTTCTCAATTAACTTGCACATGTAGGAGTTTAGAGAGATTGGGCAGAAAATGGCCGGGGTAGCGTGATCTCTCCTTGGTTTGCGAAGAGCGAGCACAGTAGCGATTCATCAGGAATCTGGCAGGATACCCTCTATTCAGATCCTGTTGAACAAATCTAACAGAAAGGCCATACCTCGCTCACCCAGGTGTTGAAGCATGGCATACAGACATCGACTGGACCATAGGCAGTGTCCGTGGATGAAGCGAGAGCGGAACGCAACTTACTCATAATAAACCTGCTGTTGAAGGGTTCTCCGCCTCTGGAGGTAAATTCCAGTTGGCGGCCTTCCACACCATCATGACACGCATTGAATGCTGGCAGGGCAGCATCTCAGTTACAGAATGCGTTCACGTAGGAGAATGGGAGTGGGGACCAGCAAAAACTTGGCCTGAATCATTTTGACTCGCTTCCACACTCTTGCTAGAGGGATCTTCCCGCCGTTAAGTGAAGACACGTATGCCCAGCCCACCAAGAAGAGTGGTGGGGGAGGTGGGGGCAAAATATACCATAACTTATCTTGACGAAATTTACAGACAGTGAAGTCATTCGGGTGGCGCTTATAGCCTATGTAGGCATAACGCTTCTGTTTGAGGGCCCTCTCACTCTCGGCTGACCACCACGGGAGTGGCCGGTGTGCAAAACAGCCAGATGTTCAAAGAATAATAGTTAGGCCTGCTGCGATGAGTTTGCTGCCCAGAAAAACTCAACGGCCTCATCTACTGACCTAAACTCCTCGACAGACAGAGAAATCAGTCATTTCCTGAAATGCGGATCCCCACACCAAGCACCCCCAGGGCGACTCTACCCAGAAAATGATATTTGAATGGGAAAGTGATCACTACCATGGAGGTTATCGACCACTCCCAACTCAAAATCAGGCTGAGCATCCGGAGAGCACAGAGATAAATCAAGGCAGGAAAATGAACCGATTCTCAGGCAGTGAATGGTAAACTCATCCGCATTTAGGACACCTATCTCCAACTCATAGATCAGGTCAGCAAGGACCTGACCCCTGGGATTGATAGAGTAGTCTCCCCAGAGCAGAAGGGGTTGTGTCCTGTTCAAGTCCCAGAGCAAGAGAAAGAGCCTCAGCAACCGCGCCATGACGGAAGTCCCCTGCATTGAAGTTGGCTGACAGTGGAATGTATGTAGAAATAACAATACGCCTCCTATCCAGGTGCAGCTACTGCCTGAAAGGAGCTATTAAAAGCAAAAAGAAGAACGGAGACAATGTCGGCTGTAAATCGTGCATCCTCCTGCCCTGCCCCCATCCTGTGTTGGTGGGGTCGCTAAACCCTTATACCCCAGGAGAGTGGGGAGGGAGCATGTTTCCAGCGTCTCCTGCAAAAAAATAGCTAACGGGGAATGGGAGGGGATGAACCTCTGCAGCAATTCCATTGAAGCAATATGGCCTCCAGGCCTAGCTCTGAGGAGATGTGGGGGCTCTCTTTGAAGAGAAAACCCTCACAGGAATGGCCGTACGCTTTCCAGAGGCAGAACTCCGGGTGCTGTTGGCCGGACAATGCCCTGTAGGTGCTATCACCTTTGAAGACTTATCGGGAGAGTTTGGGCTGGCCATGCAAGTCTTTTCCTCCCCACACCTCGAAACCTTAGGCAAAGGCAAACGGGGGCTTCAGAGGCAGGGGTCACTCTTTTGGAGGAGCTGGGCATAGGTGGGCGCGATAGCCGATAAATCCAAAATTATAATACAATATTGATTATTGACTATCTATAGCATTATTTTATAATACAATATTAAAAATATTTGAATACTGTTTCTTAGTTTTTTACCTGGTGAGGCTCTCCTTCATCTCCTCACAGCTCGGACATACATATTTCTGCCTCCAAGGCGCACGCGGCTCGCCCCTGTGCTAAACTGGAACCAAAAACTGAACTGAAATTATAGATTATCGCTAGTTTGGAACCAAAAGTATCGGCGAGCTCTACCAAGGAAGCGCCCGGGGTGGGTAGAACCCACAGAAGGGTTTGGAATGGGCACAGAAACAGCTGTGCCTGTAGGCCTGGAGGGGCCAGGAGCAGAGGGTGTCTTTCTTAACATTGAGGCAACGACATCCCAGGCATGCGAAATGAGAGACGATCCTGGGCCTGAATAGACAGGATTTCCTTCTCAAGGAGATATGCATCACATTGCTTCAAAGAAGCGGGGTGCAGCTCTCAGCAATTGACACACTTGGCCACACAAATTGGACTTATCATGTGCGGCCTTGGAGCAACTTACACAGAATTTGGGCAACCCTAACTTTGCGTGTCTACAGAGCAATTAGTATGGCCAAAATGGTGACAGTAGCAGCACCTCTGTGGCAGGGGCATGAATGCCTCCACATGGTAGCAATACTAACCAGCACACGCCAAATCAGGGAGCTTGTCACAGTCAAATGTGATGA
This sequence comes from Ceratothoa steindachneri, assembly GCA_963969495.1. NCBI lineage: Eukaryota > Metazoa > Arthropoda > Malacostraca > Isopoda > Cymothoidae > Ceratothoa > Ceratothoa steindachneri. The sequence goes on along the minus strand of OZ018320.1, from coordinate 177,031,980 downwards.
GTGTAGGGTTGGGTCTTGAGGCCCCTCCCTGTTTGACCACCCAATGGTCGGCCAACTCTAAGGTGATGTCATCTATGGAGTAGTCCATGAGTTCCCTCACATAAACTACTCCTTTCACGAAGTTTATGGTAAAGTGCGGTGTCACACTCACTGGCGTGCCATCAAGTGTCCGGAGGGCACTAATCATGGCCACCTCAGAGGAATTTGACGCATAAGCCCAAAGGCTACTATGTGAGAAATGGGTCACCTTTAGCTCTCTACCAATCATGCTAGCTAAGGCTCCCCACTGATGGATCATATTGCCTCTAGGCAACATGCTGCCATCAGTGGAGTGAATAAAGAGGAAGCGTTTGAAGCCAGTAGGCTCAAAAATGCCAGGTAGCCTCTGAATAGGGGCACCAACATATTCAAGACTCTGCACTGTGCACTATTGGTCTTGGTCAGGGACTCCCCACCTGAGGGAGCACAGGGGTCAGATGTGCTGATCTTCACTTGGATAGATACCTCCATCCCTGCCACTCCCATGGAGGGAGAGGAGTCCTGAATCTTTTTTGTCTTTTTCCTTTTTTTTTTTAGGGGAAGAGAGTACATAAGAACCTAACATAAGAACATAAGAAAAGAAAGAGACTGCAAAAGACCATTCATGGCCTACACTTGGTAGCTCCTGTTCCAGTCAACACACAAAAGATTTCTTACCAGAGAAAAGTCATCAACATTGTCACCCTTTACAGGAGTTCGTCAGATCTAATCTACAATATACCTAAAATGCATCCAGAGGATTATGTCCATTCATGCAACCGCAAAATATAATCTCCCCACTCCTTAGAAAAATATATACATATGTACATAAAAAAAAGTCAGTCCCATCTAGCAGCTTCATCCATATATTTATCTAATCTATTCTTAAAACTACCCAGAGAGGAGGCTTCTATCACATGTCTAGTGAGCCTATTTCATTCATCTACCACACAATTTGTAAACCAATTCTTCCCAATCTCCTTCCTAAACCTATACTTATCAAGCTTAAACCCATTGCTACGTGTCCTGTCATGTTCACTAAGTATAAGAACCTTACCCAGATCTCCTTTATTATATCCTTTTACCCATTTGAAGACTTCAATCAATTCCCCTCTGACTCTTCTCCTTTCCAATGTATGTAGATTTAGTTTCCTGAGCCTTTCACCATAAGGTAAGTTCCTTAGCCCACCAATCATCTTTGTCATCCTTCTCTGCACAGACTCAAGCAAATCAATATCCTTCCTATAATATGGTGACCAAAATTGTACTGCATAGTCTAGATGAGGTCTAACTAGCGCCAGATACAGTTTTAGAATGACTTCAGAACTCTTATTACTTACACTCTTCCTAATGAATCCCAATATCCTATTAGCTTTATTCTTAGCATTTAGGCATTGCTTTCTAGGACAAAGGTCTGAACTTACCAAAATACCCAAGTCCCTCTCACAATCGGTCCTCCCTAAAATTCTCCCATTTAATTTATAACTATTCAAAGGATTATTTCTACCTATACTAAGTACACTACATTTGTCTATGCTAAACTTCATTTGCCATTTCTCGGCCCAATTGGACAGAATGGTCAATTCCTCCTGCATTACAACAGCATCAGAATCAGCCCTAATGGCTCTACCTAGCTTAGTATCATCAGCAAATTTACCCAGGTCACTACTTATACCTATGTCAAGATCATTAATATAAATTAAGAATAGCAAGGGACCCAAAATAGATCCTTGCGGAACTCCACTGCTAACACACCCCCACTCAGATTTAACTCCATCTATACTAACTCTTTGCTGTCTGTCACCAAGCCATGACTGAATCCACCTAAATATACTGCCATCGATCCTGTGTGCTTTAACTTTAACTAAAGTCCAAGTATAAAATATCATAGTTTTCATCATTATCTGCTGCTTCATACACCTTACTATAAAAAGACAGCAAATTAGTCAGACAGGATTTACCCTTACTAAAGCCATGCTGTGATGCTTTTATCAACTTATGCTTATCCAAGTGATCTCTAATATTCTTTGCTATAATAGATTCCATCATTTTCCCTACCACTGATGTCAAACTTACTGGTCTATAATTAAACATATTTGTTTTATCCCCTTTCTTAAATATAGGTATGACATTGGCTTTATTCCATGCCACTGGCACAATGCCACTCTCCAATGATTTTCTCAAGATGCATGCTAGGGGCTCACTTAACACATCCTTACATTCTTTCAAAATTCTAGGAAAGACCTCATCAGGACCGGGTGCTTTACTACTTTTGATTTTATCAATTTCCTTTGTCACTATCTCCTTTGTGATCAAGATATCCTTTAATTTCTCTTCATCATTACCCCGAAAGATCATTGACACCTCAGGTATATTTAGAGTATCCTCCTGTGTAAATACTGAGAGAAAAAAGTCATTTAGCATTCCAGCCATTGAGTCCCTATCACTCACTAATTCTCCATTAGAATCTATAAGTGGGCCTATTTTATCTCTAACCTTAGTTTTGTATAATTGATAAAAACTTTTAGGATCTTCCTTTGCCCTATTTGCCACTTTAATTTCATAATTTCTCCTTGCTACTCTAATTAACTTTTTAACATCTCTTGCTAGTTCATTATATCTCTACCTTAAGTGATCCTCTCCATTTTTTATTTTCCTATAAATGCCCTTTTTAATGCCAATATAATGCTTAATTTTACCGGTCATCCATTTTGGGTCATTATTTTTAGTCCTAATCTCCTTATATGGAATGTTAATCATCTGACCTGTAATTAATTGCTCAATTATTCTTTTATACTCCTCTTCAATTCTAATCTCTTCCTCCTGGTGATTATTGTCTCCACTAACTGATATCATTGAATCTATTCCTGATTTGATTTCATTGCCTGGTTTCTGTATAACTGCCTCCAGGTAAGTCCTTAGCCCATTAAAAATTTGCTCTTCTAAAGTCAGGAATTTTAACATTGTTCATGCTACTATCAATACCATTCTATTTCATCTTGAATCTAATTTCACAATGGTCACTATTACCCAAATTTCCTCCAATCTCAGTATCCTTAATAACTTCTTCCCTATTTGTCAGACCTAAATCCAGTATATTATTACCTCTAGTGGGTTCGTTAATAATCTGCCTCAGAAAATTATCTTGGACAACATTCAAAAATTCCTCAGCCTCCTGATCACCCACAAGAGCTTCCCAGTCTATATTTCTGTAATTAAAATCGCCCATTATACACACATGCTTACTTCTACATGCCTGTTCTATCTCCTGCCACAGAAGTTTAGAAGCTTCCTTACTAAGATTTGGTGGTCTGTATAATAATCCTATGACAAGCTTGTTTTTACCTTCCTTTACATTTAGCCATAATGACTCTGTGTTATCATCTAATTTAATTGTACTGTTTACACAACACTGGAGATTATCTTTAATATAAATAATAACCCCTCCTCCTCTCTTCCTATTCCTATCTGTATGGAACATGTTAAAGCCCTCAATCTCAACCTCAGGTTTAAAGTGATTACCTGCCAAATCAAGCCATGACTCTGTTATCGCAATTATATCAAAATTCTCTTCACTCGCTAACGCTCTTAAGAGATCTATCTTATTCCTTATACTCCAGCCATTTGTGTAGTATATTTTTAATGTTTTTTTATTATTCCCATCTCCATTGCATCATGTTTTTTTATTCCTAGTTATCTGCTCATTCACTAGAGCATTAGTCCCCCTATAACGCATCTGTATGCCCTCCCCCCTAGCTATTCCTCTATCTCTGCATCCCTTCCATTTCCTACACCTGCCCTCTATTCCTGTTATTCCCTTACCTCTAACAGCTTCTAGTTTCCCACCCGTAAGGACCTAATCACACTATCCAGCTCCCCTCATAGAACCTCAACACCTGCCCGACTAAGATGGAGCCCATCCATCGCATACAACCTCCTATTCCCGTAAAACCTACCCCAGACATCTACAAACACCAATCCTAACTCCTCACACAGTCCTTTCACAAATTCATTCAAACCAATTGCACGCGACAACCATTCTACCCCCACATCCAATCTCGGAAGCACACCAGAAACAACACCTTTTACCCTGCTTTTACTCATCCTTTCAACTAACCTTTTATACTGCTCACGTAACTCACATGTACCCACCTTCTTTACATCATCCACTCCCACATGCGTAATCACAACTGCATCCCTCTCACACCCAGAAACCAGCCTATCATACCTCTCACAAACATCACTTACACCAGCACCCGGCAGACAAACTCTCATTCCCTTCCACTTGCTATCACTCAACTTCCTATCTAAATACCTAATCTGAGAGTCACCCATCACTAGCACCTCAGTCTTTCTCCTATTCTGTCTTGGCCTAACATTACCCTCCCTCCTGCTTTCATCCACAATCACACCAGGCAAATCACTTTCACACTCTTCCTCTCTCAGGACATTGAATCTGTTAGTCAACCTAACAGGTTCTATGTCCTTCCTTTTCAAACACCTAATCTGTCCTAACTTATCAATCCTGTCCATTTTCACCCACCATTCATCATCACTCACAACTTCCACACTGTTCCCAGTCCTAGCCCTATCTTCCACCCTCTTAGCACTAATCTCACCCTTCAATCGCACACTTGCATCTCTTCTCACCTCAAACACCAAATCATTCAACCTCTTACATTCCCCACTCAACCTCCTAACCTCCCCTGCTTCTCCCCTTCACCGGTGGGAGCTCTTAGGCCAGATGGGCCAGCCTCAGCAAGATCCTTCTTTGAAATGGAGGTCCTGCATGTCACAGGAGCACTAGCTGGGGGAGGAGATCCCTCCTTTTCTTGTGAGGCCTCGGGGACCCGAGCCATTTGAGGAGCCTGCATAGGGGCGGGCAGAGGTTCTGTGTTTGGCGCTGAGCCTGGGTTCAACCCCATGGAGGATCCTACCAAGTAGGGCTGGGTGACCTTAGGGCAGGGTTGGCAAATCAAAAAAACCCAGTCCCCAAAACCCAGGTTTTATTACCATTTGGGAAGGGGGGCTTTTTCAAATGAAATTTGAAAAAACCCAGGGGAGTTGTTTTGTTTTTTTCAAAATAACACTTTTTCAAGAAATAAATGTTACTTATCATTATTTTATTCAAAATTCATATTTATGTTTATAATTTCAACAAATATGTATCTCTCCTTCTACAGGTTATGGCTATCATGGATACCCACAATTCTCGATCAGTGATCTGTTACTGTGATCTTTTCTTACTATAATATAATTATTAATATTATATAAAAATAGAGATAGCTATTCTTTTTCTGTTATTCTAATGCTTGTAGCATTTGTTTTGGGAAAAAACCCAGGTTTTATTGGGCTTTTTTGCCAACCCTGCCTTAGGGACCATGTCTATCTCAGGGGGGCCTCTATGTGGTCACCTCCCCCCCCCACTAAGACATTACAGATCACATTTGAGGTACCTTTGGATAACTCCTTTTTGGCTACCAAACCAGCATCTTTTTGGAAAGAGAGGGAGGCACGTACGGTGACCCCTTGTAAGCTTATGATATGTGCCGGCAGATGTTTGGAGGGCAAGAGCTGATGCGCCCTTGCTCCCCTAAGGGGGTCGGCCTTATGGTGGGAACGGTCAATTATGGGCCGCCTGCCTGTTTTCTTGGCAGTCCCATTGAAAAGCAAAGAGGGGACTGACACTGTAAAGAGGCTGTGCCCCCCAGACCCCCCCCCAATTGATTGAAACCCAGGATCATCATAGGGGGGTACCCCTGCAGTGATAAACCCCCCATGAGCAGTCCCCTTGAATTTACTCTTAAAAAAGTGAAATATATTGGAACACAGGCAAAATATTTTACGTCCCATCATTCATGCTGCCAATCGTAATATTTACCCGGTTGATAGTAAATTTGGACTTTCAAGTTGTGTCCCCTTGCGGTGAATAATCCTAGTACTCAACTTCTCCTTGCTTTATAAAATTATTTAGATTTGAAGCAATGCTATTTTTTAGGTAAATGTTGCAAGTATGGGCGGATACAATTCTAGCTTATTTTGAGGGTCATAACATAACATAATTTCACGGATGACAAAAGTCACAAGGGCCTATCAAAGGTCATCCGCCTCAGTCAAAACCCACCCACAAAAAGCACCATCACCAGAGGAAGACAAAATCAAAGTCCCCCACAATATAATATAACAGATGACAAAAGCCACAAGGGCTCATCATAGGTCATCTGAGTCAAACAGCCTCTTTTTTAAGGCACCCAAACTCCCAGGAAAACTACATCTAGAGGATTGCGTCGGCTCATTTTGTTGGGGATGGCTCATCGGGGAGGGGGGGGAGAGATAGGCCTAAAACTTCGTCCACATTGATTTCAGCTCAGAAAAATAGCACAGAATAAGGATCATAACTTTAGGTGGTCAATATTACTTCTATAAATGCTAGAATAGATTGGGTCGACAGCTTGAATCTCGGTAAAAACTTGAAGATGGAGGTGTGACCAATGGGCCGCAAAATATTTTGGTAAATGTTGCGAGTATGGGTGGATGCAATTCTAGCTTATTTTGAGGGCCGGTTCATTCGTTGTTGGAGACGGCTCATCGGGGGATGGGCCTACGATGATCCTGAGATTTCAATCATTTGGGGGGGTCTGGGGGGCACAGCTACCCAGTATATAATTGGAAATCGCCATAAACTTCGTCCACATAGATTGCAGCTCAGTAAAAATAGCTAGGGAAAATAGCACAAAATAAGCTATGACTCAGATCCAGCCATACTCTACACAATTACCAATATTTCGCTGCAGGGGGCACAGCCCCCAGTATATAATCATAATTGTTTATAGAATAATGTTCTAACGTTTTTATTTAAGTAAACGCTCATGAATATTCACGCGCGGGTGAACTAAACATAAACGCTGAAAAAATTACACGTTTTCAGGCGCGCCGCCAATCTTCAGGTTTATCCGAATCTCCGCCCGGAGTCTTTTTAAAAGCTGACACTATTTACTAGGGAGGTTACCTCCGTGACTGGTAGGTGGAGCTCGTAGCCATGGCAGGCAGTCCACCTAAGAGAAGTATAACTTATTTTAAAACCCAATGAAGAGTTGGTTCTCAAAGGATGAACAGCATCCTACCCGGGTTTCTACTGTGAATAAGCCTGTAGTTTTCCTGCCTACGTGGGAGCCATGTTTGAAAGCTGTTAATGAAGACCAAGATAGGAAGTTTTAGTGATAAAATTTCAGGAATAATTATTGCCAACAGCACTAAAAATTTAGATTAATATGTTTTTAAGGATCGAAGCTAGTGTAAGTGCCATACGCCTAACCAACACAGACATGTACGAAAAGTAGATGCTGATTTATCAACTACAAAATAAGAACCTTTCATGTTACCTTGACAACCGAGTGAAGTGAAGAAAAAAAAGGAAGTAAATTTAAAATTTATATCCTAGAATTATTTATGGACAATAAGTGTGTATTAAAATCGGTTAATATTTAGAAAACTGTAATCGTTTGAAAAGAAATTCAATCACTCCTATTATGTCTAGCACATTTTTGCGAATCCACCTATATAGAATTTATTGAGTAGTCGATGTTCGATAAACATAATAGGTTTAAATTTCAATATTATTATCGATTTTTTAAAGGGGCTGACGTCATAGTGGAGAAGTATTTTGCCAAAAAATTGGTACAGTGACGTCGCATTTCCTAAATAATTTCGACCGAACTTACTTTGTCACTTTTTCCTAAAATAACATAACATAACATAATTTCACGGATGACAAAAGCCACAAGGGCCTATCAAAGGTCATCCGTATCCATCAAATCCACCCACATAAAGCATCCATAGGATTTTGTCAGATCATGCATCTATAATATACAATTGAACAATCCATAGGAATGTCCAACCATGCATCTACAATATATAATTTAAAGCCTCCATAGGAGTCTGTCAAAATCAAAATCAAAGTCCCCCACAATATACAATAAAAAGAAACTGCATCCACAGGAATGAGTCAAGAAACATATCCACATACCGAAAGTAAGAAATTAACCTTCTATCCCCATATAATCATCCAATCTGCGCTTGAAAACATTCAAGTTTGGGCTGTCTACAGTCTCAGGTGGCAAACTATTCCAATAATCCACCACTCTGTTAGTGAGAAAATATTTTCTAACATCCAGTCTGCACCTCTGTTTTTTTAATCTTTAAGTGGTGGCCTCTAGTTCTATTACTACCTTCTAACTCAAATAACTTGTTGAAATCCAATTTATCCATCCCAGAAAAGATTTCAAAAAGCTCAATCATATCTCCCCTCACACACCTTCTTTCAAATGAAAACATATTTAATACCCTCAGTCTATCTTCATATTCAAGGTGCTTCAGGGATGGTATTATTTTTGTTGCCCTCCTTTGTACTGACTCTAATAAGTTTATATCATGTCTAAAATGTGGTGACCATGCCTGTATACAGTACTCTAAATGTGGCCTGACATAAGAGTTGTATAGTTTAAGGATGACCTCCTTACTCTTATAGCTAACATTTCTTTTAATGTAACCTAGCACCCTATTTGCTCTATTTTTTGCCTCAATAACTGCTTTGAAAATTTCAGTGACCTATCTACTACTCCTCCCAAGTCCTTCTCATCTTCAACTGAATTAAGCCAATGCCCATCCATCTCATAGCTAAATTCCCTATTATCTCTCCCCATGGAAAGCTTTGCGTTATGAATTGTAGTAGATGTAAATTATATTTCAAACACCTCATAAAAGAGGTTCGCAGTGACCCTAATTATGCATTGGAAATTTTGCTCGAGGTTAGTTATCAATATCTGCTATTCTTTCTTGGTCATCATAAAGCAAATGCGGCAAAATGTAGGTTGAGGGGGTGTGCTTTCGAGTTGTTTATACTACAAGTTAATTAAAAAAGCGGGGGTGTTAGAGGTAGAACCACCTAACTAAAGGGGGAGTGTGGAGGCTTCACCTGCTACATTGTTAGGTATGTACGAAAGGTTTATATTTTCACAAACTGGTAATTTGAAAATCGAATGTTATGTTATGTTAGCTCAAGTTATTTTTTTAGAATATCCTTTGTTCAAATCTGTTCTTGATTTTGGGCAGGCGTAAGGCGAAAAAGATTTAAATTCGATGTTTGCTCCGATTTCGATCGAATTTTGTTTAAAAATGTTTTCCGGCATTTCGCCTTCTGATCGCCAAAAAAGAAGAAGAGATTTGAACAAAACACAAAATATGCTACCAGAAGAAGCAAAGAAATGTAAAATAAAGTAATTACAAGATGAAGTAGCCAAAAGGTTAAGAAAAGTTCTAAAGTTAGTCTCTATTTCACTGAAATAAACAATTACAGAACATAAGTATACAAAGAAAAAAATACATGTAATGAACAAACTCTCACATAAACACGCACACAAATATAGGAACATGTACATTTCACAAACAAACAATTAATATAAGTTGCATAATGTTGGTTTCACAAAACTAGGAGTCCAGTTAGTAGAGGAACTGCAAGATCTTTATCTCCATACATTATGGACACTATTGCACGTTACGACACACTACATATGTGTTTTAATTTTATTTAATATTCAACCTAAAAAAGAAAGAGTTAGTTATGAACTTAATTAATTACCTATAACTTAATATATTATAACAATCTCCCTATCTACAAAAAGAAAAAAGGCTAAAATACAATGAAATACTAGATCAAGCGTCTAATGCGAGTAATAAAAGGATCTAGCAGTTTTCAATGTAACGTTCTACAGGCTTTATATGTCGAGTAGAGAGACGAGAAAATAGTTTCAGGGTAAGAAACTGGAGGAGGAACACCATGAGATGTATCGTTTTAGATATAACTGTCAAGTTTTCTATATCGAGTAGATCGACAAGAGATATTTTCAGGGGAGGCGTCGGGGAGAGCAACTGGAAGAGGAACATCAGGACATGGTGAATTAGGATATATTTCAGTTTCAACATTTATAGAAGCATCAAGAAACGGAATGGGGTATTTTGTATCGGAAGTAAGATTAGGAATATCTTCCATCTCGTTTAATTGGCTCTCTCTGGCTGAGGCCAAATCATGGATAGCCACCGTATCTTCTCGGCCGTCTGGAAATCTGACATGTGTATATTTAGGATTGGCTTCGATTAGTTTCACTTCACCTACTAAGGGATCATCCTTGTTTCGTACATGTCGTTTTAACAGTACTTTATCAGGTGAAGCAAGCCAGCAAGGTATACTCATTTTCTTCGTTGTTTTTCAAGAGAATGAAAAAAAAACGTCCGTGAAGAGTTGCATTCGTTGAAGTACATAACAATGAACACAAGGAGTGAAGAGCATCCGGGAGGACGTTTCCCAATTGTAAATGCTCAGGTTTCTAGACCCCAACGCTAAAGTAACAGTTTCCCATACAATTCTTACATAGCGCTCGCATTGTTAATTTCCGGTAGGGTGGTAAGGTGTTGAACGACTCGTTGGAGCCCCTACCTTGTGAAAAAATGATTTTATTTGAGCAGACACGAAAGAAGTACTTCGATCTGAATGCATGTACCCTGGTAACCCGAAAAGCGAAAACAACGTAGTAAGACACTTTATAACAGTTGATGAAGAAATATCCTTACAAGGAAAAGCAAAGAAGAAACGTGAATATTCGTCTAACAGAATTAATAAATACTTATTGGGAGAAGAAGAGGGTAGTAGCCCTTTAAAGTCCAGGCTGATTTGTTCAAAAGGGCGCATTGCGCGGATAAGCTCTTGCCTCTCTGGACGACAATATTGTGGTTTTAACCTTTGACGTGTTTCGCACTCTGGCACCACTCGCTTAACGTCATCTACAGAATAAGGCAAGTTTTGTACTCGAACAAAATGGTGAAATCGTGTAATCCCTGGATAACAGAGAACTTTATGAAGCTCGACAAGATTATTGTGGGTCATGCTTGAGTTGTGTCAGCAGCTCTGTTGAGTGAACCAGGACGATGTATAACCTCGTATCAAAAGGGCATAAATTCTAAACGCCATCTAGCAATCTTTTCGTTCTTTATTTTACTCTTATGACGTGAATTAAACATGTAAGATACAGATTTTTAATCTGTAATTAAGGTAAATCACCCTTTGATCGCCTCAACAATAGCATAGGCCTCTTTTTCGACAGAGCAATCCTTTCTCTCGGAGAAATTTAAAGATCTCGAAAAAAGGGCAACGGGTCATCTATTCTGGTTCAAAGTGGGCCCAATGGCGCTATTTGAGGCATCAGTTTCCAGTGTAAACGGTAAATTTCATCTATTTTCGCCCTAACCGCGTTAATAATAGCAGATTTTAATTCCTCGATTGCATTTATAGCTTCTTCAGAAAGTGGAAACTGACAACTAATTAGGGAGAGAATTCATTGAGAAAATCTTGGAACCCACCGCGAGTAGTACGCAAGCCATCCGATTAATCAAGAAAATCATTCTTGGCTGGTCGGTACGGGCATATCCTTGAGAGCAGCAATGCGTGAAGGATATGGGCGAAGTTCATTATGGCGAACCTGATAACCTAGAATACATATAGTATTAGTTAAAAAGGTGCGTTTGTTTTTATTTAGGGTCATTTTATGTTCCTCAGCAGCTTCGAGAAACTTAATTAGGTTTTTATCATGTTCTGCTTGCGTGCGGTCGCAAATTGTAACATCATCTAGGTAGGCATACGTGCCCTCAAAATCATTTTTACTAAGGAAATCGTCCATAATTCTCTGGAAGCAGGCAGCGGCGTTGGTTAGACCAAAACTTAAGCGTTTAAATTGAAAAGACCTCCCATCCGCCTCAAAAGCAGTGTAAATTTTATCTTCAGGGTGAAGGGGAACACAATGCTAAGCAATACCTAGGTCGATGGTGCTAAATATCTTATAAGGTTGATATCTTCTTAACCAATTCTTCAACATGGGGTAATGGATACGCATCCAAGTAGGTGAATTTGTTAATCGTCTGAGAATAGTCAATTACTAACCTTTTCTTTGATTGATTCGACACAACATGAATTTGAGCTCGCCATGGAGAGGTGCTCGGTTCGATGATGTCTTCCTTGAGAATGCGTGCTACTTCAGAACAAATTATTTCAGAGTCAGACGTTTTAAATTTGTGTGACTTTGTAATGACTGATATGCACTCAGATGATAAACTGGTGAAAACTCTTAGAGGACCCGTAATCATAGAAGCCAGAGAGCACACTTCGAGGTAAAGTTGTGGACCTCTAAAGTTTAGCTTAAAGGAGGAATGTTTACTCACGAAGGGGATTCCTAAAATAATGTCAGCACAGCATTCAGATAAAATAAGCAAACGTACTTTCCGGTACTCACGGCTTCCAACTTTTATGCTAACCTCACAACATTCCTTGATAGATGTTAAATTTGTAGAGGCCATAGATATAGTGCCTTCATAAGGTTTAAAATGGAAATTAAAGGAGTTCGCAACATCTTTTGAAGTGAAGTTCTCGGAACTGCCGGTATCTAAAAGAGCAGTGACAACACAGCCATTTATCTCCAGTTCTAAAGATTACCTTTTCAAAATTGATGGCACTCTAGTGAGAACGGGATTGTAGGTTAATGCTGAGACTTAATTTTTAAATGACTTGCATACCTTCGAAAAATGTCCCCTCTTCTTGCATTTAAAGCAAATAACGTCACTTGCCAGACAGCGAGCACGGTTCTGGTTCGATGAATTTCCGCAATAATAACATTATTTCATGTTTTCGAAGCGAAAGAGCTGCAGCACAATTCGAACACTCAGGAGTATGATTAGAACAGTCGACTTCAGTGTCCAGCTCATGCTATTCTACGGAAGCTACAGGGCTAGAAGTAAATTATGCATAGGCCTCTGAATCCCTTGTTGCAATTTCTAACTCTCTTGCTTGATCAATAGCTGAAGATAATGTAAGAGTTTTGTTTTCTAGAAGTCTAGTTCTGATTTTTGGTGATGAAAGCCCAGTAATAAAGCCATCTCGAATATACTAGTCTCTATACAGTTCGACATTCACAGCCTGGAAATTGCAATCCAAACCGAGTATCTGAATAACACATACATATTCATAAATTGTTTGACCATCTGATTGTTTACAAGTCGAGAGCTTGTGTCGCGCTACGACCTCATTCACAGGTTGTGAATGAAAGTGCTTTTAAGAGCAGCAAGACGTCGAAAGTAGTACATCCGGAAATTATATCGAAATATTCAGGAGAAACCGAATTGGCTAGGAGGCCCAAATACGAATCGTTTGTACCTTCAATCAACACTTTGTACCTCGAGAAGACAAAGAACCAGTGTTTAAATACACGTGCAGCTTCTGGTGCAGTTGGAAGAACATCCAAACGTTCTGGACGAAGACCACGTTCCATTCTTCTTAGTAAAATAAATTGAAGTCGCCCAAAGGTTAAGGAAGGTTCCAAAGCTCGTCTTATTTCATAGAAATAAACAATTACAGAACATAAGTATACAAAGAAATTAATACATGTTATGAACATACTCTCACATAAGCACACACAAATGTAAGCACATGTACATTTCACAAACAAACAATCAATATAATGGCATAATGTTGGTTTCATAAACCTAGGAGTCCAGTGATTAAAGGAGCTCTAAGAACTTCATCTCCATTCATTATGCACACTATCGCACGTTACGACATACTAAATATCTGTTTTAATTTTATTTAATATTCAAACCAAAAAAGAAAGAGGTTAATTATGAACTTAATTAAGTACTTATAACTAAATAAATTATAACACGAGAAACTATAAAATAACCTTGATATATTTTATGGAAGAAACTAGCAACATAATAAGTGAAAAAATGTGATGATTTAGTAAAATTTACTATGCTACGCGTAACTGATAACAGCATAATAAAGGTTTACCAGAAAAAAGGTTTGGACTCGATTTAAATCTCACTTATATAGAAGTGGTTTAAATGGAAAGTTACCATCGCTTGCAAAAGAGTTTTAACCTGTTTGTTTGTATTTTCTGTTTAATATTCGTGAAGCCATCGGGTCATAAGCACACGTGCTTTGACCTTAATGGAGCTTATGATAAAAAATAAAATTTATATTTCTTTATTTAATTGTATTCCATTTTTGCTAGGGTCTCTCCTCGCTTTTCAGGCCACTGTGCTAACCTCAAGGCTACCATCTACATCCCCAAAATGAGTGCTTCAAGACAGTTTATAAGCAGAACAGTGTAAACAAGTTCCTATATTGATGCTGTCAAAAGAGCTGTTTTAACTTGCTGTAATCCTCAGAGTCCTCGGTTTACTATATATATATATATATATATATATATATATATATATATATATATATATATATATATATATATATATATATATATATATCAAAGTAGCGCGACAGAATGATGAAAATGAATCCATTAAACCACATTGAAAGAGAAAACGGAATAATTTTTCCTTGCAGTAATATTTTTATGACCTTTTTAGAAAAAATCCGTTTAACTATTCCTCATTTATTCTTTGAATTCCCAATTAATTTTCTATTTTTTTCATAGTCTCCGTTCAAGCTTGCGAAAGTGTTCCTTAAAAGCTATTCTATTCAGAGAATTTTTTGCTTCTCTGCGTAGCATAGTGTACTAACAGCATACTTTTAACTTCAATGTGGTTTAATGGATGTGTGCAGAAGAGATTCTTCCTACTTGCAATTACCGGATGGAAAACTTTTGAGCTTTGATGTAAACTCTTTGTTTACCAAAGTTCCGGTTGACCAAACCATGGGCCTTCTGCGGGAAATCATGCCTAGACTTAATTTGGATCTTCCCATTTCTACGAGTAAATTTATCGATTTAGTTGAATTATTTCTCTCTGACAATGTGTTTTGAGTAAATAATGAGTTTTATAGACAAATATTTGGCCTTAGAATGGGAAATAGTTTATCTCCGATATTAACATGTCTCTTCATGGAATATTTTGAGACTGAACTCCTTCCCACAATTTCTCCCCCTAACTTTATATGGTTAAGGTACATTGATGATGTATTTTCTGTATGGCTTAATGGCCATGATTTTGATATCTTTTTTAATAATTTGAATAATTTGCATGTCTCCATCAAATTTAAATATGAATGGGAATATGATAATAGATTACCCTTTTTAGATGTCCTCATTAATAAAGATCACCATGAATTAAAACTTAACGTGTATAGGAAACCAACCCACTCGAATGCCTATATATATTATTTTTCGTTTCACGATAATACTGTTAAAAAATCGGTAATTTCTAACCTTTTCCTTAGAGCATACAAAATGTGTCATCCTTCCTATTTAGATGAAGAAATTGTCATTATCAGGACCATTTTCTCTAATTTGTATTACCCCGATTGGTTCTTATCGTCTGCCCATTTTGCAGCTAGGAAAACATTCTATGGTTATAAGCCTTCCCGCACTAACGACTTCAACAAATGTATAACATTGCCATTTAATAATAAATTAAATAGTTTAAAGGACATATTTGGAAAAGCGGGTATTAATCTAGCTTTTAAATATAATAATTCCTTAAACCAATTGATGATGGCCAGGAAACCCAAAGAACATCATAACATAGGAGTATATGCAGTACCATGCAACGATTGCCATAAAGTTTATATAGGGGAAACGGGAAGAAATATAGACAAGAGATTGTACGAACACAAAAGAGATATTAGAGTGGGCAGCGAAAGTAGTGGAATATTCTGCCATCTTAGAGACAAGAATCATACGATCGATTTCAATGGAAGTAAAATGTTATTTAAATCGGCTAACTATGTTAAGAGAAGAATCGTAGAATCGAGCTTGATATCGTCAGTTCCTAATTTAAATCTATCCGAGAGTCAATTTTCTTTTAATCCTGTAATAAGATCGCAAATGAATAAAATAGTAAAATGTCAGCCCTTCAATATGTTTAGGCCTAACCCCCCCAGATTAGCCACAAGTAGGGGATTTGGGGGAAAAGAGGGGATCTTGTGTTATGCTTTTCTCTTATATTTTCTATCCAGTGTCAGTTGAAAAGGGGTGTGAGATACACCGAAACTGTTCTGAATTAAATTGTCTTCGGAGAATGTGGTTTAATTCTTCATATATATATATATATGGTGAAAATTTATGCAATACGCAAGACAAGATGAGGAATTAAACCACACTCTCCGAAGACACTTTAATTCAGAACAGTTTCGGTGTATCTCACACCCCTTTTCAACTGACACTGGATAGAAAATATTAGAAAAGTGCTTACAAACATAACACGGGGTCGGGTCGTGAAAGATCCCCTCTTTTTTCGCCCAAAATATTGAAAGGCGGACATTTTACTATTTTGTTTATTTGCTTTCGTATTACAGGATTAAAAGAAAATTGCCCTCAGATAGATTTAAATTAGGAACTGACGATAACAAGCTCGATTCTACGATTCTTCTCTTAACATAGTTAGCCGATTTAAATACCATTTTACTTCCATTGAAATCGATCGAATGATTCAAGTCTCTAACATGGCAAAATATTCCACTGCTTTGGCTGCCCAATCTAATATCTCTTTTGTGTTCGTACAATCTCTTGTCTAGATTTCTCCACGTTTCCCCGATATAAACCTTATGGCAATCGTTGCATGGTATTGCATATACTCTTATGTTATGATGTTCTTTGGGTTTCCTGGCAATCATCAATTGGTTTAGGTAATTATTATATTTAAAGGCTAGATTAAAACCCGCTTTTCCAAATATGTCCTTTAAACTATTTAATTTATTATTAAATGGCAATGTTATACATTTGTTGAAGTCATTAGTGCGGGAAGGCTTATTACCATAGAATGTTTTCCTAGCTGCAAAATAGGCAGACGATATGAACCAATCGGGGTAATACAAATTAGAAAAAAATGGTCCTGATAATGACAATTTCCTCATCTAAATAGGAAGGGTGACATATTTTATATGCTCTAAGGAAAAGGTGAGAAATTACCGATTTTTTAACGGTATTATCGTGAAACGAAAAATAATGTATATAGGCATTCCGAGTTCCAGCCGAAGGGGGAGGGGGGGAATAAAATGATCCTGACGTGGCGTCTTGGGAATGAGAACCGTTTCTCGACGAACGGCTTGAAAAACAATGGCTGTTCTACGTTGTTCTCTTCTGAACAACAGGGGGGGTGAGAACCGTCTCTTGTCTACGGGCTCAAGAACAATGGCTGTTCTAATGTTGTTCTCTTCTGAACAACAAGGGGGAAGGGTGAGAACCGTTTCTTGGCCAACGGGCTCAAACGAACAATGGCTGTTCTACGTTGTTCTCTTCTGAACAACAGGGGAGGGGGGTGAGAACCGTTTCTTGTCAACGGGCTCGAACGAACAATGGCTGTTCTAACGTTGTTCTCTTTCTGAACAACAGGGGAAGGGTGAGAACTGTTTCTTGGCGAACGGGCTCAAACGAACAATGGCTGTTCTACGTTGTTCTCTTCTGAACAACAAGGGGGGGTGGGGTGAAAACCGTTTCTTGTCAACGGGCTCAAGAACAATGGCTGTTCTAATGTTGTTCTCTTCTGAACAACAAGGGGGAAACCTTGTGGACTCGGCGTCACGAAGGCTCGAACCTTGGCACTCAAGGGATATTGTCCTTCTTCTGGACAAGTGATGGTGAATTTCGAGGTCGAGGTTCCTTGGCGCACAAGGTGAGAGAGGGTCGTAGTGATGTTTCGCGACGAAACTCTGGATCTCCAATCTGATCTTAGTGGTAAAGTTTTCATCTAAATAGTCGAGACACTCCCTTGGCGTGGGGGACAATGGAGTGGGAGCTTCGAGGGAATGCACAGCCGAGCCTGAGAACAAGCCTTATCTGCCCATAAGCCTAACTCAATCTGGCGTGATCAGCGGATGGGGCGAACGGGGGGGGGGATGATAAACCTCCTTGCTTAAACATTGACTCAGGTGGCTGCGATAAGGCGCCCATCTTCAAAGCGAAGATGCACGTGGGGAGCATCGTGGTTTTAAATAACATGTGATAGTGGTTGAAATTAACGCGGCCTCAACCCGTTCTATCACAGAGGACATCTAAAAAGGGTAATCTATTATCATATTCCCATTCATATTTAAATTTGATGGAGACATGAATATTATTCAAATTATTAAAAAAGTTATCAAAATCATGGCCATTGGCCATACAGAAAATACATCGTCAATGTACCTTAACCATATAAAGTTAGGGGGAGAAATTGTGGGAAGGAGTTCAGTCTCAAAATATTCCATGAAGACACATGCCAAAATCGGAGATAAACTATTTCCCATTCTAAGGCCGAATATTTGTCTATAAAACTCATTATTTACTCGAAACACATTGTCAGAGAGACATAATTCAACTAAATCGATAAATTTACTCGTAGAAATGGGTAGATCCAAATTAAGTCTAGGCATGATTTCCCGCAGAAGGCCCATGGTTTGGTCAACCGGAACTTTGGTAAACAAAGAGTTTACATCAAAGTTCACAAGTTTTCCATCCGGTAATTGCAGGCAACCACCTGCAATTACCGGTCAACGAAATTTTGAGTGTTCATAATGTGTGCAGATGAGATTCTTCCAACTGCTGGAGATAAATGCTTGGCGAGCCATTTGGAGAGCTTATAAGTGGGTTCTTTAATATTGGAAATGATTGGGTGTAAGGGACATCCCTCTTTGTCGGTCTTTGGGAGCCCATACATATAGGGAAGTGAAGGGTTTGTACTCCTGAATTGTTTGATTAAATCTGCGCTTTTCAATATTCTCTTTAATTTGTTGCTGAAATTGCTTGTTTTGTTATTGAGCGGGACACTTTATAGCTTTTCATATGTGTTCACATCGTTAAGAAGTTCATTAAGTTTATCATTATAACTATAAGCTCTCCAAATGGCTCGCCAAACATTAATCTCCCGCAGTTGGAAGAATCTAAACTGCCTTTAAATATAATAATTCCTCTAACCAATTGATGATTGCCAGGAAACCCAAGGAACATCATAACATAGGAGTATATGTAATACCTTCCAACGATTGCCATAAAGTTTATATAGGGGAAACGGGGAGAAATCTAGACAAGAGATAGGACGAACACAAAAGATATATTAGAGTGGGCAGCCAAAGCAGTGGAATATTTTGCCATGTTAGAATCGTAGAATCGAGCTTGATATCGTCAGTTCCTAATTTAAATCTATCTGAGGGTCAATTTTCTTTTAATCCTGTAATACGAAAGCAGATAAACAAAATAGTAAAATGTCAGCCCTTCAATATGTTTAGGCCTAACCCCCCCCTTCCTTATTAGCCACAAGTAGGGGATTGGGGGAAAAAAGAGCAGCTCTTTCACGACCCGACCCTGTGTTATGTTTGTAAGCACTTTTCACAATATTTTCTATCCAGTGTCAGTTGAGTTGAAAAAGGGTGTGAGATACACCGAAACTGTTCTGAATTAAATTGTCTTAGGAGAATGTGGTTTAATTCCTCATATATATATATATATATATATATATATATATATATATATATATATATATATATATATATATATATATATATATATATATATATTCCAGTGGAGCAGTTAGATCCGGAAGAATCAGATATACCTTTGAGTCAGTCCACTCGTCTTCTTACTTCCCTGGCAGCGGGCACCTTGGTCGTGGTCCTGAAGTATATCCGCTCAACCAGCCCCCAGGAGGCATTCAGCCGAGCCCACTCTCGCATCCTCCTGAAGAAGGCGCCTAATTCCTTCTTCCGGAACATGGACTGATAAGTTCACTAACAAATTACAACCTGATTACTGAAAAACTCAAAACGGAAATCAATTCGCCTATATTCAAAAGAAGGGTTAAGGAAGAAATTGGGGACCAGCCATTCGAGACTCCAGAGATAGGGCTATAGCTGACAGCGGAATACAGCTATCCAGCAGAGCCCTCTCCACTAGAACTAGTTTTCCCAACGTAATCTCTCGTTTCAACTACAACTATGGAAGTACGACAATGGGCCATAGAGGCGGAAAAACATATTGCCCAAGGTCTCTTCCACGCGGTCGAGGCCGCGCTAAAGGTCGCAGATAGAAGGGCCCTATAAACATAGCAGAGAAACTGGGAAGCTTTAGTCGTCAGCGCCAGGGGAGTACAAGCCTCCTCTGGCTTCACCTTCTCGGAGCGACGAAGCTCGCCGTCTCTGATGCCTAACCGGACACAGAAACCACCTCATCTTCAGACTCATCTGCTTCAATAATCTCCAGCGTGGGCCATATCTCCAAAACTAGTGATACTGTGCTTAATACTACTATAAATATTTCAAATGTTTTTGAAAATGATATAAATAGTGAAATAGTGAATCCAATTAGTCTTCTTACTTCTCCTTTGCGGCTGCCTTTTAATATTGAAAGTGAATTACTTAGTGCTAGGCTTAGGTTATTAGATATAAATATCTCACCACCTAGATCACAAATTTCTCAAGTAATAGATATAAATCAAAGTGGTCATAGAGTCATATTTATAAATAATTCTGAAGTGATACCTATGCATAGATCCCTTAATAGTAATGCTTATAATCATAACCTTAGAAACTTACAAACTTTCTTCGAAACCAACTCGAGCCCTCAGAACTCTCAACATTGTGGAACAACCACACCAAATACAAAGTCCTGCGGTGGTTACACCTCTTCCTGTTTTACCTGCAGTAGAAAAATCCATCTCCACGGAACTATTTGTTTCTTCCACTTTCTCCTACGAGGTTCACAACATCATGAGTGGCTCTCCGGATTTCCTGGATCCAAATCGCCGGAGAGGTAACGGCACCAACAACCAAAGGGACCGAAACAATGCCAACGGTGGCAACGCTGATGGGGCAAATAATAATATTATAAATAGAAATGAGCATAGCTGGGCGCGACTTTAATTTTTTCAGGTGCGACTGTGACTCTATTTTTGGCCTCCTCAGTGCGACTTTGCGACTGCGACTTTTTTTTCCCTGGTGCGACTCTGCTAAATTACAAAGTAAACTTTAGCGCAATAACAGAAACATGCTTTTATAAGGCAGAAAAACATATATTTAGTATTTTTTTAGTTAAAACACAGCCTAAACTAATATATACAGGTCATCCTCCTCCTCCTCCTCCATGTCTTCAGGGTCCATCTTCTCATCCAGAAGGTTCATGTTCCCTTTCAGGAACACAAGCTCCTTAAAGTTAACTTCATCCAGGAAGGACCTCTTGGCCCTGATGGCCGTGCTGAATAGACTCTCCACAGCTGTAGAGCTGGAGAGGGGGGTTGTGGGGGTCGAACCAAGTAAACATTCGCTTAAAAAATTTAAACGGTTCACACATTGAACCTTATAAATAGGAAGATAGACTTCCCACTTTATATTAATCTCTTTAGTAAATGGGAAGATAGACTTCTCTCTTTGTATTAATCTCTTAACTAAATAGGGAGATAGACTTTCCGCTTTGTATTATTTTTCTTTCGTAAATGGGAAGATAACTTCCCTTTTTTTATTAATCTCTTTCGTAAATAGGAAGATGGACTTCCCGCTTAGTATTCACTCTTTTGTAAATGGAAAGTTAAACTCCCCAGTATTATATCTTGTAAATAAAGGAACGAAAAACCCAGTGTACTCGGTCGGTGAAGGAGCCTCCTGAAACCGTTGCCTCCTGTGCCGGGTAGTAAGGTAAAGGGAAATGTGATGGACCTTTTTTGGAGCACAAATCGTGCGGATCACAGAGAGCGTCATTGATGAGTCGATGTTACTTGGGAGCTTCTGTTATTCTCCTTGTAAGTCCTCGTAGGAAAAAGTTCACGCCATCGATTTCGCTTACATCAAACTTTACCTCCTTTGCCGAGAATACACATTTAGTATCGTGTGCTGGATCCGAGGTCTGATTAAGTGATTAAAATTCGGAAAATGATTATGATTATGATTACGTTAAAGTGGGTGCATGTAAGGGAGGACGATAAGGTGTGTGGGTAGATAGAGAAAATAGACAAGCGGAGAACATAAGAACATAAGAAAAGAAGGAGACTGCAAAAGACCATTCATGGCCTACACTTCGCAGCTCCTGTTCCATTCAACACACAATACATAAAATGCATCCAGAGGATTATGTCCATTCATGCAAACGCAAAATATAATCTCCCCACTCCTTAGAAAAATATAAACATATGTACATAAAAAAAAGTCAGTCCCATCTAGCAGCTTCATCCATATATTTATCTAATCTATTCTTAAAACTACCCAGAGAGGAGGCTTCTATCACATGTCTAGTGAGCCTATTCCATTCATCTACCACACGATTTGTAAACCAATTCCTCCCAATCTCCTTCCTAAACCTATACTTATCAAGCTTAAACCCATTGCTACGTGTTCTGTCATGTTCACTAAGTATAAGAACCTTACCCAGATCCCCTTTATTATATCCTTTTACCCATTTGAAGAAAGAAGTGTGGTAGGGTGCAAAGAGATGCTAGAGCCTGGTGATCAGACCTATCACTTTTATTATTTTTTGGTAGCGTGTATTCTTTGTTGTTTCTGTAGATTTTAATAATTATATATAATTATTTATGGCGTTTAAGCCATTTTTCTTAATAATTTTTAGATTATTTTTGTGTATGTTATGCATTGCTTATTTGTTTGTGTTTTTAATACATTTAGGTGCGTGCTTAATGTTTTGGTATTTTTTTGTGTGCTTGTGTTTTTTAATTTACTTGTTACTTCAAAGTTCGTTGATTATCGTCGAAATCGTTTTTTTTTCATAATCTTGGTTTATGGTTGTCTTCATCGGTGAATTGTCGTAGTTGTGAGTTCATTTATCTTCTTCGGTTGTCTTCTTCTTTGTTTGTTTTCAGGTAATATATCTCATTATGTGTAGAGCGGCACTTCGTCCCCCCCCCCCCAGCCACTCGGTTAGCGGAGCTGGGAAATCTGGCGCGACAGTCTGCTCTTCTGTTCTGGTTAATCATTTGGGTGATTTCATCACTCAGTTTCCGATTAAACAGTTCTTGCATTTTCCGGGTCCGTTCTTCGATCACCTTGTTAATGGGAATTATCCTCGCCCTTTCTGTGCAGATTTTCTTGCCTGCGTGTACCTGTGATTAGGTACATGCATTTATTTTGCACTACTTGAAGTCGCCTCTTTTGTGTTTTTGAGACACATGAGAGGGTAAAGGCGGGGTAAAGCAGCGTAGATCTTACAAGGGCATTGTAGATATTCTTCTTGTTGTTTTCACGTAGATTTATAAATGTATATAGAGTTCTGACAGCGGCCGAAGCTCGAGAAATTCTTTCTTCGACGTGCTTTTTGTACCCGGTAGAGGTGATTTTCATACCGAGTACATTGCATTCGTAGGTGTAGGGATATCGCGTATCACCCACACGCACGTCTGCTCTTAGGGTGCGTCCAATGGGGACCACCTTGAACTTCTCTTGGTTTGTTCTTATTTTCCACTGAGCCTCGTAGTTGTTCAAGTTCGCAATTTCCATCGCTGTCATGCGAGCTTGCCACGGCGCATTCTTCCATGGAGATACGATTATCTGGCTGAAATCAAACTTGGACTTGGATATAAAAAGTAGTGAAAAGGAAAATACATACACACATATGAGATTGCAACTGCAATCACGTATGCATCTATGTATATAATAGTGGAAAACAAATAGGTAGGGATAGATTTCCCTGATAAAAAGGATAGAGGGGGGGAGGAAAAGAAAATCCCTGGTGATAGGGAATCGCAGGCGTTGTTTGATGTTGTTTCTCAGGGCTTTATCTTAATATTCTTGATCTTTTTACGTACTTTTTCTAAATTCTTGTTGTGTTTTTCTTTGTTTATGGTATTTTTCGTGTACATTCGTGTTGTTTCGGTTTTGTGTTTTTTACTATTTGTGATTATTGGTTTGTTTCTTATGGTTTATAATGTTTCTTCTTGTAGCATTCGAGCCTTTGTAGGCGTTTTCTGTGTCTCTCGTGTTCTTCTCGTTGTATGTTTGTGTGTTTTTATGGAAATGTTCTGGCCATTGGATGATTTTTGTTGCGTTTATTGTTTGTCGTGGTAAAAGTCCTATGTGTATATAGGTTCTTCTTGTCTTTCGGTCTGCGCTTTGCTGCTGATGAAGTCTAGTCTTCTTCTGTCTTCTGGCGGAATGTCTATGTGTCTTTGCCTGGTCTCGCCCGTCATGAGTCGTGGTACTTTCTCCCAGATCTTGCGAGCTCTACTCTGCAGTTCCAAATTGATTGGAGTCATTTGGATCATGTGGTGTAGGTCCCTCTGCCTCCTTCTTTCTCGCCTCCTGGTATTTGTAATTAAGAGTACGCCTTTGTTCTGCACTCTTTGGAGGAGTCTCATTTTGTTCCTAGAACTAGTGCAGATAGATATCGGTGGATACAGCAGCTTAGATCTTACGAGCGCGTTGTAGATCTTTCTTTTGTTGGCCGTGTTCAGATTTTTTAATCTGAACAGCTTAGAAAACTCGGCCCTCACGCTCGCTGCCGTCTGGGTGACGTGGCTGCCGTATCCAGTTTTACTTATCCTTAGTCCAAGAACTGTCCCGTCCGAGCTGTATGGAATACGGGCGTCATCTGTTACGATATCGACCCGTCTCATACGGAAGAATGGGATCACCTTGAATTTTTGGATGTTAGTGGCGATCTTCCATCTTCTCTCGAACCTGCTGAGATGGTCGATCTCACTGGCGGTGATTCGTGCCATGAGTTCAGGACTTTTGAAGGGGGCAGTCATGATCTGGGTGATGTCGTCGGCAAACTGGACGTACAGCGAGTCTTCCCTGATCGGATTTGGTAGATCAAGGGTGTAGATGTTATACAGCAGGGGGCTTAGGCACCCACCCTGCCGTACGCCTGCAGTCAGTTCGAAGTTGGGTCCCGTGTGGTCGAAAATTTGTATGTACGCTATTCTGTCAGTCACATAGTCACATATAATTTTTTCTAGTCGTGGGTTTAGTCCAAGTCTCAGTATTTTTAACTGGAGCCCAGTCCTTCATACTTTGTCGAATGCCTTCTTAACATCTCTGAGCACCAGGTCACGTACCTTTTCTGGCTAGCGATCTTCGCCAGTTTTTCTGTGATTATCAGTACCCCTCCCCCTTCGGAATCCATGTTAATGTTCTTTATGGAGGTTATTCTCCTCCATAAAATCCTGGATTCTGTTGGCAAGGATCTTTTCGAAGACCTTGCCTGCCACTCCGAGAAGGAAAATGGGCCTGAAACTCGTTGGGCCGTCTGGCGGTTTCCCGGATTTTGGAATGAAGATCATTTTGGCAATCTTCCATTCGTCCGGGAAATAGCCAACGTTTAGGCACGCGTTCATGATATTGACCAGCCCCTCTAGGATGTTACGGGAAGCGTTCAACCAGTTTAGTTTGGTCAAGTTTGTTTTACCTGGCGCTCTCTGTTTGAAGGCACGTAGCGTCGATAGGATTTCATCCTCCGTTATTTTTCGACCGTCCCCAGTCATTTCTATGTCCGCTGTCGTATGATTAAATGGGTATGTCCTGTCTACTATTGGTCTTCAAAGTCCTGGTCAAAGTGTTCATTTTCCTCTGGTGTGATGGAGAACACATCTTTCCAGAAGGTCCTGAACACTTCTTCCGTTTCCATTGAGGTCATTTTCGTCCCATCGTCTTTTTTGAGGAGTGTGCCTCTGTCAGGTGGCTTACCCTTCAGTCTTGAAAGAGTATTCCAAAAGGTTCGGGGGTCCACTTCTTCATCCATCTTGTCTACGAGGTTGTTCCAAAGAGCCTCTTGTTGTTCCGTATGTGTCTTTTCATCTCAGTCCTTAGTATCCTTAAACATCTGTTTTTGGTTCTGTCAGTGCCGGTTAGTCTAATTTCTTCAAATAGTCTCTTGTATTCGTCCGTTAAGTCGTATAACTCCTGAGTCCTGAAATCAAATGGATTTCAGCCTTGGTTTATGTGCAAACGATTTGAGCGTTATTAACCTTTTAAATCTATCATGGCACTGATTGGACAATTATTGCAGTGCTTATGGCTAAAAGCTGATTGGTCAATTTGTTAACGCTAAGGCGGTTATTCCAAAAATGAACATAATTATGACGATTAAATATCTCAATCCTGATTGGTTGAATTTTTGTAGTATTATGAGTAGATGAAATGACTATTTATATAGGTGTACTTTTGTGGAAATGTCGCAAAAAGCTATGAGAGACGGTCTTCTGGGGTTCTACCTCAGGGTAGCACCCGAGCAAATTGAGGCAGAAGAATACGTATTTCTGGAAAACTTCCAAAAATGCCTCGCCTTGGAAAGCCATGTGACAAGGGACTGCCCCCCAAAAGAGCAAACCTGCGCGGCATGCTCTCGAATCGGCCACGGTTGGAGAGAGTGCAAGGAAGAGAAAGAAGATGATGAAAGGTACCCAGGAGTGCCTCTCACCGAAAGAACCGAAGTCCTTGAAAAAGGACATTTCTTCGACGGGGAGGAATTCAACCTGAAAATCTTCGGAAGCATCAGTCGGCGTCCTGAAAAAAATAACCAAGTGAAGTTGGTTCAAGGAATTCGTAACGGGGACTTCAAGTGGACCTTTGAGGGGCCTTGGTCCCCTAAGGAAATCGAAGGTCTAATGTGTAGTGGAACAATATACATTCCAGACACGAGCCTTCACACAGTAAGTAAACGCGGCGACCTTCAAACGCATAAAGTGTGGGATGAAGACGTCGGATATAATATAAAAAGTGTTAAACAATAAAAAGTGAAAGTCGAAAGAATAAAATTAATACATAATTAATACATAAGTTAATACATAAAGTCATTAAGTAAATAATAATAAAATCAAAACAGTGCATAAACGCATAAATATAGTTACATAAATAACTAATCTATATTAAATGTGAATTAAAAAAGTGCACAAATTCAATACACAAACAACTAAGTTGTGAGTAGTAAAGAATAAACGAATGAATAAATGTGAATACATTAATAATAAGTTGCCAAATTAATTAATAATAATAAGTGAGCGTACGCTAAGTATTAAGTAGTGAAGACTGCAAATGTAGTGTCTAGTATTAAATAAGAATAAGTGTAAAAAATAGCAAAAAGCAAAAATAAGTATAGAATAATAACATAGTGGATGTGAGTAAAGTGGTAATAGAAACTGATATATAAATGAGTGTAAAGTAAGATATGAGTATTTAAATAATTGGATAAATAAGCGAGTATAAACCAAACATTATAATAGAAAATAAAATTAGATTATATAAACTAAACCCTATTACTGGGTAAAATTTAAAATGTTAAAATAAATCTTTTATGTATAAAAAGCTGAACTCCTGCGTAACATGCTCCAGGAGAACCCCTCTATATGTACCTTTGCCTTCTACTAAAATCCTTCTCCTTCTCAGCGATATATTTTTTTCCTTTTTTAAACACTATTACTGATTACATTATATATATATTAATCTATAATAATGTCTTATGCTTTTTTCAAATAAATATACCATCGAAAGGCAGTGAGAAAAATTTATCATTATTATTCAAGAAAAAAGAGTTGTCATTACTGTTCGCCATTTCGAAGCTTATTCCAGTTATTTACCTGGGAATAAAGAATCCAGCTATACAGGGTGTCGCACAAAAAGGAAACCGACCTTTAAATCAATATATCTCTGAATGAATTAAAGCTAGATAGTTTCTGAAAACTTAATTTTGTTTGTCTATCTTTTGTGCATCTAATTTGAAAATTTTATAAACTTACTTCTATAATTGCATATTCTGCAATGAAATAGATGAAATGGATAAAAAGTGTGCTTGCGTCAGCAGGTAAAATACAGAATCAAGCGTGTCGCAAAAGGGTGCATTTCATATGAATGGAAGAGTCAACAATCATAACATTCGCCCTTATGCGCCACAAACCAATCCTCCAAATTTTAACTTTAATGTAGGCATATCCAGGCAAAAGGTTTCTGTGTGGGTTGGAATGTGTGGAAACGGATGTCTTGTGGGCCCTTTTTTCTAGGACAATAACTTGACTGGAGATGGAAACCTGAACCTAATTACAGAAAGGATAGTTCCTGAACTGCGTCAAATTTATGGAAGCAGATTTAATAGACTGTGGTGGATTCAAGATGGCGCTCCAGCACATAGAACTCGTGTTGTGCGGGAATTGCTGACAGACATTTTTTAATACCCGCATTATTGCATTGAACCATCCAATTGAGTGGCCACCCAGATATGCGGACTTAATTAACACCTTGCGGATTTTTTTTTTGTTGGGCCATCGCAAGAGTAAAGTGTACTTTACTCCACCAGATAATACAGATGATTTGAAGCAAAGAATTAGAAATTAACTTGATTTACTAAAAGAAAATCAGGATTTAGTTAAAAGAATTATGGAAGAAATGCGAAGAAGGATGAAAGTATGTGTAGAAATAAATGGAGGCCATACCAAAAGAAACGGATATTAGTCTGTTACATTATAAATAAGAATTAAGTATGTTTTTGTAATAAATATTAGAAATTAAATTGTATTTTTTTTCTGCTCCCTTCTACTAAATAGTTTTGAAATATGTCTATTTGAAGTTTGATTCTGTATTTTACCTGCTTGCGCAAGCACACATTTTATGGCTTTCATCTACTTTATTGCAGAATTTATAATTATAGGAGTAAGTTTATAAGATTTTCAATTTAGAGGCACAAAAGGTAGACAAAGAAAATTAAGTTTGCATAAACTATCTAGCTTTAATACTTTTAGAGATATATTGATTTAAAGGTCGGTTTTCTTTTTTGCGATACCCTGTATATATATATTTTCCTTTATCCTAAGGAGGCTCGCTGATCACCAAACCCAACCTACGAAACTACAAGAAACGAATTCGTTACCGAGACCCTATAGGGTATTGTACTTAATGAATAAGTCCACTCACACCTCCCTGTGCTGGCAGGGGAAGAGGGAGCCTGCCAGCTCGTCTTTAGAGGGCACCCACTCCTCCATGGACTTCCTCAGGATCTCCCTCACACCCTGCTGCTGGTTGGCCGGGCCTCTACCAAACAATTTGTTGAAGAGGCGAGCATCCAAGTCCTAGAGCTCCTGAACTTCTGGCTGGGCAGGCTGACGCTACTGCTGCTTCTCCTCCTCCCTGGGCTTGATGACCGCCCTTAACTCCCTGGTGATCGTGTCCCTGATCTCCTCCACCTTGTCAGAGGCAATGCTATCCAGGGCCTTGGGGGTGAAGTTGGGGTAGACGGCTGTGGCCATAAGTAGGTCACCATCCTCAAAGAGGTGGCCAAACCTCTTTTCATAGCCCTTGAGGGGGGCCTGCACTAGGGGCCAGAAATACACCAGCTCGCCATTCTGGCTCTGCTCCTCCAGGCTGACCTTCATCAACCAGAGGCTGGGGAGGAGGGGACTATGTAGCCCTTTCTCTCCCCCTGAAACATGTCCAAACACTGCGCCACAGGCCGCATCACCAGCTTGTACTCTGAAAAATGAACATTAATATATTGTTTAGTTAACTAAGCTTATATAATTAAACTTAAAAAAATTTCATTTCCAAGTAAAAATACTAAAATAGCGATCGCTATTAGCGCGTTACTTTATGCTTACCTGGATGTCCACCTCTGTGGATCAGGATGATCAGGCTGGTTGATCAGGATGTTGTTGATGGCATCCCGCTGGTCACCAACACTCAGGACCTCCAACAGGACCACCACACAAAATAATAGAGGGAGTTCCATCTGTAGAAATAAAACATTTTATTTAAATAAACTATCAGAAACTTACAAATCCATTTTTATATAATCGCCAACAATTTCTTATGCTAAATTAAAATTTTATAATAGTACCTAGTCGCCACTGGAGTCTTCAGTTTTGTTTAACGGCCTCCTTGATCCGGGTAGCCACCACTGGGGACCTGTTCTGGAGGTTCTACATGTCCTGGGTCTTGGCTATGGTCTTCTCCACTCTGATCCCCCCTTGATCTAGCCTCTGTTGTCGCTAACAGATTGACTGTGTGGGCAAATCTTTGAATTTATTGAAAATTTAAATATATTATTGTTTCAGTGCCCACACAGTCAATCTGTTAGCGACAACAGAGGCTAGAGCAAGGGGGGATCAGAGGGGAGGAAGACCATAGCCAAGACCCAGGACATGTAGAACCTCCAGAACAGGTCCCCAGTGGTGGCTACCCGGATCAAGGAGGCCACTAAACAAAACTGAAGACTCCAGTGGCGACTAGGTACTATTATAAAATTTTAATTCAGCATAAGAAATTGTTGGCGATTATATAAAAATGGATTTGTAAGTTTTAATCTTTATTTTTTAATATATTAGTGCTAGATGCCGCTATTGTGAGTACCTGCAACGGTGGTGAGGCGGCAGACTTGGGTTGTCCCCCTCAGCCCTTAGGCACACCTGGAGATCCACAACCTGTAGGTCAGGGTCCTCATGTTCCACATGAAGGTCCTCCTGGTCCTGGTTGGCCTCACTAAAGGCGGTGAAGGCGGCCACATAGTTGGCGCCATTATCCGTGGTGGTGGCCGCCTCCTTGCCGTGGATGCTAAAGTCCTGGCGAATCTCTGTGATGAGTTTTCCCAGGAGTTGGTGCGTCTGCCCTTCCTGAAGACAATACTTATTGATTTAGTTTATACATTAATTTTATACCGCATAGGTACTTATAGATTTTAGCACCTAAGGTAAAGAATGACAAAATTTAACCTTTTATGTTTCTTACCTTCACCTCCTTGCACGCCAGGGTTGTATGGCGCCTCTTGAGGGTGTCCCTGTCAATCCAGTAGACCGTCATCCCCAAGAAGGCCCTGTTGTGGGCGGTCTAGCTGTTGGCAGTAGTGGCCATCCACTTCTGGTGGAAGAGCTTGTCAATGTCCCTGCCCACAGTCCTCCTGGAGGTGGGCTGGAACTCAGGGTTGACAAGGTAAAACATTCTCTTGCTGCTGGGATGGTCAGCTACAGCCAGTGGCGTCATTGTCTCAATGAACCACCTAAAGATGAAATATGAATATTAATATATTTTAAATTTTTGATAAAAAGGTTTTAAAACATCAAAACGCTAAGACGCTATTTTACTAGTAAAAAAAAAGAAGAAGTTAAAATAGCTAATATTATTTCTCTGAATTTTTTTCACCTTGTCTAACACTGGCTGACCCTCTCCTGGTTGAACTTAGCCCCAAAGCTCTCCTCCAAGCACATCTGGCGCTTCTTTCGGCCTCGCTTGTTGAGCCCCTTAATGGCGGCAGAGAGCTGAGGGAGCTGGTCTTTGTGCATCTGATATAAAAATATTAACTTTTAATTTTGCAATAAAAATTTTAATTTTCTTTGCTAAAACTTGCATGAAGTAGCAGGACTAGCGGCGCCAGTTATTTATTGTAAACTTAGCTAATTATTTAAACTTACATTATTGTAATGCTGCCTGAGGTGGTTCCTGGTGTGGGTGCTGTAGGTAAACCCCTTCCCTTCTTGCTTTTGCAGCCAGGATGTTGGCACTTAGCAAGGCCATTGTGGCTCTTCCTGAGAGACCTCCCATCCAGCTTCTCATTAATCCTCACAAATTTGTCAAATACATAGAAACTGAAAGAGATAAAAATGTTTCAATGACAATTTGTTGAATTTAAATATTTAAATTTAATGTTTATAAATCTTTAAATCATTAAAAGAAGTGAATTCACTAAATTTTAACATTTAATTTTGCTACTTTACTATAGTGGCGCAGCGATTTTCTCACCTCTCAAGAGTCTCAAAGCAGCTTTTCAGCTCCTTGACGGCCTTCTCGTTGCCCTCCTGGCTCTGGTCGCCAGCCTCCCCTGTCTCCTCATCCTCCACAGTCAGAGTATCAGGTACAAAAAAGGTATGTGGCTATCCCTGTCACTGCTCTCCCTTAGCATAGGAGTGCTGCTCCTAAAGCTACTACTAGCTGCACGGTCGCCAGAAATGCTCCTGCTCCTATCCCTGCTCCTTGTCACAAACTTATCCAGGTCTATGTCTCATGTTTTACAATCTGTAAAAGAACAAAAACTTTACAAGAATTTTCATTAACTGATAAAATTAAGCTACAATAAAAGCCACAAAAAGAAAGTTAGTGAAAAATACCCATGCTACAACCCCTCGTAGGGTGGCGTCGGAAAATAAAGAAATTATGAAATAAAAGATTCAGATCGGCGAAGGATATCACTCTTAACCTTTACCGGTTTAAGTTACTAAACAATCGAGATTTTATAAGCTTATATGGTAGCCTAATAGATTTAAAGAAAGATAAAACCATGTGAGTTTAATAGGCTATACCAATATGATCTTTAAATTTAGAACCAAGGCCTAGTCTACGTACGATGGTCTAATTTTTACTTGTTTAATTTTAGGCATGTTAAAGGTAGAATGCTGTTAGATTTTAATTACTTCTTACACTTCACAGTAATCTTTTCGTCTTAGCCACAAGAAAAGTATAATCACATATTAAAATACGAGAAAATCAGATTAGTTCGCGCGATGAACGCCACAAGGCATAACACGTTCTCGAACGTTTTTAACTGACAAGACAGGTTTAAAACTTGGTTCACGCCTAAAAAGTGTATGTGATTTTACTAACTTATAATAAAATCATAGTGACAAACTTTTTTTTTTATATGTTTAGGTAGTTTTATGTAACGTCAGTCTCATATAATGTGAAGAATATAATTTATCGTAAAAGGAAAGTTAAATATAAGAAAAAATAAAGTTAGTTGTTAACAACTCAAATTTGACATTTTTAGCCAAATCGAGCTTTAAAGCTAGCTTCAAACAGCCGCGGCAATTTCTGTCAAAAAAGTTGTCTTTGTTCCTGTTCAAAGTCGCGGCAAAAGTCGCTGAAAATTAGCGGTGCGACTTTGCTTAGTCCGACTTTTTCAAAACGTTTGCGACTTCGAAATTCATAGTGCAGCAATGTTGCAAAGTGGCAACTCGTTGCTGCAACGCCCAGCTCTGGAAATAAGAATAATGGTAATAATAATGATGAGGTAATCTCAGCTTTAATTGACATTCTGGAAGCTAATCAGCCTAAAATCACTAAAGTTTTCCCAATTATAACAGCCGGTAATTTGTCCACTGGTTCTTTAGCTAATGTCCCTGGCTCTAATAATCTCATTAAGGCCTGTAAAAAAGAGGGCATTGAAGTATTTTTTCCCTAAAAATATCATTTTTATGAAACTACTAATCAGTGCATGAGGAAAATAATTACTGAACTCATTAGAGCAGACATTTTGGAACCTTCAAATAACATTCGTTATTGCCATAGAATCTGCTGTCAACAAAAGATTTCCAGTAGTTAGACCCATTTATAATATGAGTAATCTTACTAAATTGTATAAGCCTCGTAGATTACTGAACTTGTGGGGGTCGAAGATCAAACCTAGTAAACATTTGTTTGAAAAATTTAAACGGTTCACATTGAACCTTATAAATAGGAAGATAAACTTCTCGCTGTTAATAGCTCTCTTTTGTAAATAGGAAGATAAACTTCCCGCTGTTAATAGCTATCTTTTGTAAATAGAAAGATAAACTTCCCGCTGTTAATAACTCTCTTTTGTAAATAGGAAGATAAACTTCCCCCTTTGCAGCATTTCTCCTTCGTAAACAGGAAGCTAGACTCCCCAGTACGCAGTACGATATCTTGTTTTGGCCATACGTAGCTCCGTACAAAAATAGAACTTGTTCATGAAGTCCCGTGGAAAAAAGGTAAAAATCGATGGCGTTCTTGTCTTTCCTAGCCCTCGACTTTTCCTCCTTTGCCGGCTGTGAACTTTTCTGTGAGCTCAATTTTCTTGTAGATTTCTTCCAAGTCTAAAATTTCGGAAACTTTGGACTTTGGACATAATAAGTGATGAAATTTAGGTAGAATTACAGAGAAAATAGTAAGAGAGTAAAGTGGTTAAAGGGTGAGTTTAAAGAATAGATAATGTGTGGGAGACAGAATAAAAAGGTTCCTGGTGAAAGGGTAGCTCTGTTTTTGTTAGTTTTAGGGTTTTAAATTTAATAAACTATAATTTTATAGTTTATTTAATTAAATTAACACTGTTAATTTAATTATTAGGTTTTCATCTAAATGGTGATTTTGGCATTCAAGCCTTTATTTGAGACGGGGGTTTTAATCCCACTGTGGGTATTTGAACAGATATTTGATTTTTTTTTTAATTTTTAATTTGAGTTTGAAAATTTTCATTATCAAAGTGAATTAGGATTTAATATGAAGTTAATTTTTACTAATCAAAAACTTGCTCATTACACTAGTCGATTTTGTCTATTGTCGATTCTGTAATGTGTATTTGGGAGTCACGTCACCGTCAGACTGTAATTTAAGGCTTTTAAATGGTCTTATTTGTCGGTCAGCTTCGATGTCTAAGTGTGTACGAGAGAATTCAGGGGTCAAGCGTGCACCAATGGCTTGCCATATTCTCTTAGCTCTCTCGTGGAGCGCCACGTTGATTGGAGATAATCCAACCGAGTCGTGGAGCTCCCTCTGTCGTTTATGTTCCCTTCTTCAGGTGTTTGTAATAAGTAAAACCGCCTTATTCTGGATGACTTGTAGTTTCGCAATGTGGGTTTTGGCGCTCGTGTTCAACGGCACCGGGGGGTACAAGAGTCTCGAGCGAATGCACGCATTGAATATCTTGAGTTTATTTGAGCGAGTTAGGTCAATGAACCTATAAAACTCCCTTAAATCCCTCTTGCTATTCGCGACTGTTCGCTCGATATGACTCTTGTAGCCCCCTGTGGTGATGTTGAGCCCCAGAACCGTCCCTTCACGGCAGTAGGGAATTCGCTTCCCTTCTACCCGTATGTCATTGAAGGTCTTGCGAAACATGGGAGTTATTTTGAATTTTGGGGCATTGGTCGATATCTTCCACCTCTTCTCGAAAGAGTTGATGTTGGAAATCTCCCTAGCCGTATTTCTCGCCATAAATTCCCTGTGAACATAAGCGGCGGTACAAATTTGCGATATATCGTCAGCGAACTGAACGTATATCGTACCTTCGGATAGAGGTTGTGGTAGGTCACGTGTATATATGCTCTATAGAAAGGAATTGAGACAGCCCCCTTGTGGGACTCCTGATTCGAGCTCGAATTCGGGGCCTTTGTATCCTCTGATATGTATATATGCTCTCCTCTCCATTATGTAGTCGCATAGAATCCTCTCAAGAATGGGGTCGAAGCCTACTTGAAGGATCTTAAATTGTAGTCCTCTCTTCCAAACCTTATCGGTAGCTTTTTTGACATCTCGGAGCACCAGGTCAGCATGCCTTTTTTTTCTTCCTTGATCTTAGCGAGCTTTTCTGTGATAGCGGCTAGTGCCGTATCAGTCCCTCTTTTCTTTCTGAAGCCGTGCTGTTGCTCGTTATGCAAGTTGGCTTCGTCGAGAAAAGAGTTGACTCAATTGGCTAATATCTTCTCGAAGACTTTGCCAGCAAATTCTAAGAGACAGATCGGCCGGAAGCTGGCAGGGCAGTCCGGGGGGCTTTCTCGATTTGGGAATGAAAATCATCTTGGCCACTTTCCACTGATCGGGAAAGTAGCCCGTGTTCAGAGCGGCATTCAGGATGTTAAGCAGCCCACTCCAAACATTAGGCGGGGCCTTGATGAAGTTCTCCCTGGTCAGCCCCGTGGTACCCGGTGCTATTTGACGAAAGGATTTCAGAGTGACGGAGAGTTCTAGGGCAGTTATTTTACTACCATAGCCCTCCATCACTCTTTCCTCTGACACATAATGATGAGGGGAGGTTCTGTGTATTTGTGTGTTTAGTTGTTGGATTATGTCAGTCTCGAATTCGAGGTCGTAATTGTCATTTTCTTCTTGGGTAATTTTGAAGATTGAGGACCAGAAAATCCTAAACATTTCCTCAATCTCTTCAGGCTCATCAATTTCTGTACCGTCATTTATAAGCGTGATTTTTTTTGTGGAGGTCTTCCTTTTAACCGTTTAAGTGTTTGCCAGAAAGTATGTGAGTCTCTTTCAATGTCGAGTATTTCTATTAGTCTGTCCCATATGAGTATCTGTTGGTCCGTAATTAATGTCTGGAGTTCGTCTTTAATCTGTCTTAGTCTTCTGTGGGCATTATGGTTGGGGCCTATCAGCGCTACTACATTGGACAGGTCCTTATATTCCTGGGACAGGGCTTTCATGGGAGGGGTCCAATGGGGAGCTGAAAGGGTTTATACTTGATATGGGGAATATTATTTTCATCGGCTTTCATTAGGAGGGCAGTGATTTTATCCAGCTCTTTATCTATCTCTTCTAAATTGGCACCGAGTAAAGGTTCAGGGATATAATTTAGAAGATAACTTCTGTAGCTTTCCCAGTTCGCCTGCTTGTAGCTTTTTGCGTTCTGGGATTGCAATTTGAATGAGATTTACACCAATTGTAATTTTAATAGCCTGGTAGTCGCTCGGAATGATGGGGCCCGGTTCAATGTAGTAGTTGTATGGAAACCTGATACTGGATAGAACAATATCAGGTTTCGTTGCTGCTTTTCCGGTTATATATGTCGGGAATTCTGGTCCGATTCTTGTCAGGTATTGTCTGTCAAGTAATACTTCGATGTTTCTGCCTGCATTGTTGTAGGGTATACCCCGCCGCTGCACACCTTGCATTCAGATCTCCAGCAAAGATGACGTTTTTCTTATATCTGAAAATCTGTAGAAGGTTGTGCATGGGACAATAGCCGCGTCTGGGGGGTTGGTACCTCGTGGCCACGACCAGAACCCCCAGGGTAGTGCCTACCTCAATGGCAAGGTAAGATTCCTCTAAGTCGGGTATTTTTTTGTATTTTAGTCCTTTTTTGACGCCTATTGCGCAGCCATCATACCGTTCCTGGCTATGATTTTTACTAATGACGTCGTATTAAAATATTTTTAACTCTTTTTGCGTGGTTAGTCCGTGTTCAGAGATAAGTACAATGTCAGGGTCGCTTTGTCGCAAAATATTGCCATAGATGAAACCTTTTCCGTTTCATCCATCGACATTCATTTTTACAATCGTAAGTCTGTTGGTCATTTTGTGTAATGTTGTTTTATTTTTAGTGTGTGGGATTAAAGTAGACGCTTATTCGCGATCCACTTTAGCCCCATGAGGTGTACTGGGCAGGGTGCGCTTCCTGCCGTTTCGTTTTTTTTCTGAATTCTGTGTCCGTGATTGTGAGAATGCAGTCGGTGGTCAATTTGATCATGTTTTGGGAGAGAGCCTCCTCAACCTGCCGTTCCGAAACCTCATCAGAGCATTCCCACTTGTATCTTCCGGTCCTAAGACCCTCAGATACTTCGCGGGAATCAATTTTGGTTGAAAAGGGGGCCGATTCGGGGGCATACAGCTTGATATTTTAAGTGGTGCTCCCTGCCTCGATATGAGGAGGTTGACCTGTGACCACGTGTTTTTGAAGTTTTCCTCGACCTTGGAGACCTGGTCTCTTTTGGTCGCACTGATTCCTTGTTAGGTGTCTTGGTTTGTGTTTGTGTTTCGGTGTATCGGTGTTAATTTTTTGGGGGTGTAAGCGGCGCTTGTTTTTCTGTTTGGGAAGTTTGTTTGGATTTGTTCAGACGTGGGTCGCGTGTGATGGCTGTTTTTTGGAGTGCAGGTACCTTTTGGCACGTTTCTGGGCACTGAGGGGCTACGCTTATACGCATAACCTCCTCTGAAGGAGGGTTGTCTGGGAAGCACATCTCCTGCAGGCCGTTCTTTACGAGCATGCGGTTGACCTCAATGGCAAAAGTTCCAGGGCGAGTAATGTTTGCTATGTTTGCATAATAATAAATACAACGCATAATTTTGGTGGAATGTTCATTTTCAATGTGGAGATAAGTTTTCTGGTTGTTCGTCTCGGCAATCGAGGCTTTAGCTACTTTTGCATAGGTCGAATTTACCTTCCTTTCCTCCGTTTCACGTCTTAGCTGTGTTTGTTTTTGTATCTCGGTTTTTCTGATCGGGCATGCCATGGACATAGTCCGGTGGGGGCCTTCACAGTTGAGACACTTTGGAGAGGTACTCTTACAGTCGCGCCAAAAATGGTTGCGACCAGCAAAAATCGAGCACAGTGTAAGGTCTTTTTCAGGGCAGCTTAAAGTGGTATGTGGGCCGTACTTTAGCACCGAAAGCACATTTGCAAATTAAAAAACTCCTCCCTTTCAATCTGCTCTGGGCAGATCTTACACTAAACAGAACTAGACCGAGATCCTTTGCCTTTTTAGCCATTGCTGTATATTCGAAAACAACCTTGAAGACGTGCGTGTAGGTTTTGAATTTTATAACCTCAGCAACTTTTGCCCACGGGTGGTTCCTTTCAACTTCGTGTTTTATGTCCTCTGCCGAGTGGCTCCCGACTCAAGAGTCGAGGCGCCTGCAGATGACACTACGGTGTGTTTTAATTTCAGGGGGTGTGTGGGGTTTTAAGTTAACTGTCTTTAGGCATTCAAATGATATGCTTGAGGTCAAGGCTTCACAATCGGCCTCCCTTGCACAAATAGCAGAGTATCTATTCTGAATGTCAATTAGTCTTACCAATGCAATTTTCAAGTTTCCATATATTTGTTCAAAAACCTTGCCTCTGTCCGGTTTCGGGCCCTCCGAGAGGACCCAAAGAGTGATGCGAAGCGTCTCTCTCATTTTTTATGCATCTTGACGTACACTAGATATTACAATTTATAAAGTCGGTTATGTGAATGTGGTGAGAGAGAGAAAGAGGGAGAGATCAAAGAGCCAATGTCCAAGTACAAAAACCACTTTACCTCAATAGTTTCCTTGCCTCCGAAGATTGAGCCAAAATGAAGTTTTAATCTTGTCTCCACGAAGGAGTGAAGATCCGTCCGTAGCCGTCTTCAATCGAAGAAGGCCAGTGGTCAACTTTTCGAACGTTCGAGCTTTCACAATTCCCAATATTTTGTCATTAATCAAGACGAGTCACGCTATTCACAATTCTACGCAAAGATTCACTTTATCAAATTTCCGAGTAAGCTGTCAAAGCAGGAGTAAACTAACTAAGGCAACCAAGGCAGTCCTAAAAATTCGTAAAACTGACTTCGGCCGTGTTTATGTGTAAACGGTTGGAGCGTTAGTAACAATTTAAATCTATCCTGGCGCCTGATTGGGTGAAATGTTATAGTGTTAAGTTTAGATGAAATAACTATTTATATAGGTGAATTTTTGTGTAAAAATCGCTTTTTGGATAGCAGACGTTGGGAAATTTTCTTACGAAGATTTTTCGGACAGCGGTTCAAACTCATAACTGATTCAAGCTCAGTTCACCGTTTCCTTTTGGAAAAGAAGATTTTGAGACTGACTAAGAAGATCACTCTATTAAGACTTGACAATCGAAATATTCTCTTGCTTCTCTATCCCACCTCTCCTTAGGGCGTGTCGGTTAGGGAAGCTGAGTCTCCATAGATACTCTCAAGGACAGGAGCCATATCTGAACCAGGCGGCTTACTCGGTGCAGGCCGAAGCTTAGCCCGGGACGGGTTAGTACCCGTGTGAGCGGCGGATCCTTGTTGAGTGGAGCAAAAACTGTTAGGGCTAGGCGTCAGGCAGGTTGGTAGGGTTCACCGACACGCTAGCGGAATAAGCCAGAAGAATAACTGGATTTCAGATGCACCCTCTAACTGTTTTGTTCTTCGCCTTTTCCTACTTTTTCATCTTAGAACACTAAATGAAGAAAAAGAAGAAGTTCAACTAGAAGAATATAATTGACGAAAAGGGTCCCTTTTTGGACCATAAAAGGATCACACAAACCCGAGCGTACTCAAGTTCTCAACGCAATATATGGAAAACTAGAAATAGTACTTATCTGACTCTTAGATTATTCAACAAGTTATGTGGCCATCTGCCAATCTGAAAAAGACATGGAAAATTGCTCAGTGAGAAAGCTATTCAATATTCCCTAAAATTGGATTAGAAGTCAAAGTTCTGCCAGAAGTGAAGGCCCAAAAGGCCATTTACTGTCGACAGATTGATCCGTGGATAGGGCAACATACGGCATCAGAAATTAAAGATGAAATTGAACAAAAACAAGAATGGGCTAAAGTGAAGGAAGTCATGAAGTTCAAGAACAAAAGCACCAATGAAGAGTAACACCCATGTATTCAAAGTCGTATTCAGGAAAACAACCATGGCACGTGAGGCGAGGGAGAACCGCCTGTTGGCATTCAAACTTAAAATAACCCAGGACCAAATAAAAAGCGATGAGTTCATCAATGTTCTCACTTGCTTTTGGTGCTTCGCCTTAGACCAACATACGTCTAAAGACTGCCCCTAAAAAGGAGAAACAAAATGCTCTGAATGCAGCTCAACCTTGCACACATGGAGAGATTGCACGAGTCAAGAAAAAAAGTGCGCCAACTGCGGCTGGAAACACTGCACGATGGCGATGGCCTGTCCCATAAATAAAGAGATTATTGAGAAAAAAAGAAGAGAGAAGGCAAGACTTGAGGAAGAAAAGAAAAACCTAATTTACGCCAAAGTAGCCAAGGCAACAGCGGAACAGATAGTACCATCAAAATATATTATAGAACTCAAGCAGGAAAAATCCTTGAACATACTGACGTGTATACTACATGCCCACGTCATAAATGTTGCGAACCCTGGAACCTATTTACAAGAACTTAACCAAATTCTTAGCAATAACGGGTTAGAACTTATGTGGTTCCCGGACAACCTGCCATCGGCGGACGTATTGAACATTAAATACTCAGCGCCGGAAACCCATACACAGCCAGGTGATAATGAACCTTCCATCCAATTTTCTGGCATCAGCCCAGGGTTACAAAGAGATCCTAGACTTAGGAATAGGCAACCACAGGAAGAGGAATTGGGAATGGAAGTAAAATTACCAGTAGCCAAGGCAAGCAGCTCCGAATCCCAAAAGGATGCAAAGGCTACATAAAAAACAGGGTACGAGGAACCCCACCAACAATCCCAACAAGAATATAAAGAAAAAAGGTGCATAAATCTGAGAATATACGCCCCCGAGGATAGACCCTTCCCGATAGGAAACAATAAAGAAATTATCACAGGAATTAAGAAAGGTCACTTTAAGTATGAATTCGAAGGCCCGTATTCGGATAACGAAGTCCACAAAAGCCTATTGAGCGGAGGAATAATAATCCCGAAAGAAATATGCTTCACCATCAAAAAAGAAGAGTTTCAAAAGAAAAGAAGTGGTCGAACAAATTCCCCCTGCGAAAGAGAGCTAAAGAAATCCGAGAGAAGACTTTCACTCGATCAATAGGTTGCAAAATGGAAAGGAAGAGAAAGCTTAAAATAATCAGTCATAATGTGTCGGGTTGGGATGGCAAAGGACACTCGCATTGCAACTCATATTTTAAACTTGACTCCGAGATCATCTTACTAAATGAAATCAATATCAATCCGGAAATAAACCCCATTAAAATCTTTAATTATACTACGATCTACAAGACTACAGAAGGTATAATCTATGATAGAGTAGCCATAGCCGTCCGAAACGACATAAAATTTACGAGACTGAAGGAATTAGATGAAGCCTATTTAGCCATCAAAGTAAGGACGGGTACCGGAGACTTAATAATTATGGCCGGGTACCAACCCCCAAGGAGAGGGTACGTACCTATTCATAATTT
Organism: Ceratothoa steindachneri; assembly: GCA_963969495.1. NCBI lineage: Eukaryota > Metazoa > Arthropoda > Malacostraca > Isopoda > Cymothoidae > Ceratothoa > Ceratothoa steindachneri. The sequence goes on along the minus strand of OZ018320.1, from coordinate 176,990,400 downwards.
CTTAGAGGTATTTGGACAAAATGATCAAGTACTATTCTTGGGAGATTTGAACACCCGAATAAGAGCCTCAGGATATATATACAAAAAGTATCAACAACAGAAGAAGAAATGTAGATCTGCTAATAGAAAGAGGCATAGTTGAGAGGATCGGGCCAGAATTCCCTACATATATCAGTTTAAGAAAAGCAACCAAACCAGATATCGTGCTAGCTTCCCCTAAATTCCAATATAACTATCTGATAGAAAGAGGCCCTCCCACCCTCAGCGATCACGAAATGGTAGTAGTAACATTGTCAGCAGACCCTATACAAATTAAATGCCCATTCAGAAAGAGCTTTAAAAACGCTAACTGGCACGGCTACACCGAAGACCTATCTGATTACCAGCAACCAAATTTAAGCGAAGCAACCCTAGAAGAAATAGACGAAGCACTGAATAACGTGATGAAAAAAGCTAATAGACACAGCGAAAAGTATATACCCAGAGCGACGTTCAGAACATTACCACGTCATCGGTATACGCCGCATATAGCAGATTTAGAAAAGAGATATTTAAACCTAAGAGAAAAGATAGAGCGCCTTGGTCCAGGAAGAGGTGATAGAGAACACCTCCTTAACATTAGGACGGAAATAAATACAACAATTATAAGGGAGAGAGGCATAAGATGGAACCAAATAATAGACGAGATAGACTCGGAGATAAATCCTACAAAATTTTGGCAAAAGATCAGCATGGTGAGAGGAAACAGGAAGCCGATAACAAAAATAGCCATCAAAAACAATGGAGTGGATGCGCTAGAACCAGAAGAAATTGAGGCCGCGTTTAGAGAACATTGGTACAACGTTTTCAACATTTTACTCGAAGAAAACGAAGACTTCAATCGCGACCACGAACTCAGAATAGTTGAAGAGATGAACAGAAATAGGGAAGAAATAACACCCAATCACTCTGCTTCTGATACAGTTATGATGGAACAAAGGGTAGACCCAATATCACTTGATGAATTCAAAAGTACGCTAAACAAAACCAAGCAAAGAGCTCCTGGAGACACAGGGATAACCCACGAAAACCTGATAAGAGCACCAGATACATTTCTTGGTAAAATAGTAGAAATTATTAATGCGGCAATAACAGCCGGGTATTTTCCTGATGCACTGAAGAAAGGGAAAATAGTCTTTTTGCCCAAACCATGCAAGCCCCCTGACCAACCAGGAAACTTCAGGCCGATTACTCTTCTGGAAGCAGTGGCAAAACTACTCGAAAGATTGATTGGCAGGAGATTGAACCAACATCTAGAAGACAATAATCTCATTCCTGGTCAACAGCACGGGTTCAGGAAAAGTAGAAGTACCGAGACGGCACTGGCAGTATTAGTGGAAACAATAGCTAAAGCCAAACATGCGAGAAATTACACTGATCTGGTTTTAAGAGACGTGCAGAAGGCTTTTGATAAGGTCTGGAGAATAGGCCTAAAATTAAGATCAAGAGACTAGGACTTCCGCCGATCCTAACAAAATGCATATGCGACTACATCACAGACCGCAAAGCATATATTAACATAGAAGGGTATCGAGGACCCGATTTTGATATTAATCAAGGTGTCCCCCAAGGAGGGTGTCTCAGTCCGACGCTATATAACATATATACAGGCGACCTTCCAAATCCGATCTACGACAACACCAAATACATCCAATTCGCAGATGACATATTGATAATCGTTATCAGTCCATATAGACATCCACCAACAGCAGCCAGAATTACCACGGCAGAAATCGAGAACATAAATAACTTCGAAAGGAAATGGAAGATAAGGAAAAACGCAAACAAGTTCACCATAATTCCTATAGGACGTAGGAAAACATCGCGAGTCATGATTAATGAGGAAAGATACAGATACCAAAAGGAAGGCAAGGTGCTAGGTCTAAAGATAAGGTCAAACGGGTATCTAAAACACACCACTGAAAGAATCAAACTAGCAAAGGCCAACTTAACGAGACTCTACCAGTTAAAAGACATAAACACAAAACACAAAATGAAAATATACAACCTTCTGTGTAAGTCAGTATTATTATACCCTGCAATTCCGCTAAACAACTTAAGTAAAACCAACAACGTGAAATTACAGAGGGTACAGAACAGCGGCGTGCTGCTGATTACAAATACAAGAAGGAGAGAAGGCAATAGGCAGATAGATCTGCACCATGAAATAGGGATGGAACCAGTAAATGTATCCCTACATAAGAGAGCGGTCCGAATATGGGACAAATTAGAGACACTTCTGGACGAGGAAGAAAAAAGAAAGATAGAAATCCCAAGAGAACACAGAGCAACCAATAGAGGAAACTTCAGGAGCGGTAAACCATTGAATGTTGCTAACCCAGCACCAATCTATAGGTAGCATAAGAATCCCTTCAGAAAAACAAACAAAGGGAAAAAGTCACTAACGACTGCGAAAACTCAAACAGAAGAGAAGACATTCTTATAAGAATAATAGAGGCATGAGAGCCCCTAACCAAGTGATAAGATAAAAGAAATGAAGATAAGAATACAAGTGATGGCTGGTCACCCAGCAAACTGCACTACTCTTACTCATTCCACTTCACCACTGTACTCTAACGATCACTATCCACTCTACTCTAACTATCCACTTTTAACTTCTAACTTTTTCAAGACGTAAGACGTAAGACGTGTAAAAATCGGTCAGAAGAATCAGAAAATTATTATTGTTTTAATAAGAAAGGTTATATTCCTTGTTCACCATTTTAAAAGCTTATTCCGGCTATAATATACAGGAATAAAGAATCCAGATATAAATATATATTTTTCATTCATCCCGTAAGGAAGCTGATGATCACTTAACCCAGCCGGCCAAACTAGAGAGAGAGTACCATAACTGACTCAGACCCTACAACTGGTGACCCCTCTTCGTCGAACAATATGTGATGATTCTACAAAATGGATTCGCTAAGTGACGCATCAAGACTTCAACAAGCTGCTCAATTTCACCCGCACCAAGGGGTGGAACTCGCGAATGCGATGTCTATCAGACCTCCTGTTTTTAATGAAGCAGCAGTCACAGGATGGTTTAAAATTGTAGAGGCGCAATTTCACATTTCGAGGATACAGTGAGAGGACACGAAATTTTACCATATTCTGGCTGCGTTACCTCCCGAGATGGTCTATCGCCTTCCAGCTGCAATACTCTCGTCGCAGAACTACTCGCTCCTACGAACGGAAATCGTGGGACTTTTTGAGAGGACAAAACCTGAGCTCTTCGAGAAGTTAATCGCGTCTTCTCCGCAGACCGGACGACCTTCGGTGAATCTTGAAGAGCTACGGAGGACAGCGCTGCAAGTTGGAGTGGGGGAGGACCTGGCGAGACACAAGTTCATCCAGTCTTTACCTCCAAACATCGTCCTTATCATCGCCAGGCAAAAGGACTTAACGCTTGCCCAGTTGGAGAAACTCGCTGATGAACTCATGCCGTTTTACAAGGCACAGTGCTATAACGTAAATAAGAGTCAAACTAGTGATGATTGTGCGTTCCCCGATATAGGTGCTCTTAGTGTTAACCCGCCGGTAAATCATGTGCAATTTAGAAATTCGCATTCCGTGCTAGTCGATGTATATCTTAGGGGCGATCAGCCTAGGTTTGTAAATAATAAGTATAATAATAGTGATAGGAATTATTCAAAAGGTATACCGTTTGGGGTACGCCCTTTCCATCGGAATCAAAAACCAATGGTATGCCGTACACACTTATACTATGGGTCTAGTGTGAGGTACTGTAAACCATGGTGCTCTTGGCCAAAGCGAGGTGAGAATCTTCAGATGCAGCCATCGTCTAGACTGTCTTTTCCGACCCATTCGGAAAACGAGATCGGCAGGCCACAGTTTATGCGACGACCGGCGTGCCGACTCTTCTTACTGTCGCTGCAGGTATTAATGAGATGAGGTGCGAATTTCTAATATACACTGGCGTGAGCATGTCCCTAATTCCATTTAACATTGCGATGGCTAATGGAGGAAAGATAAGAGTGCACGGAGAAGTTCAAATGGAAATAGGCATCCCTACCCTGCGACGTTCATTTAGATTGACGTTCGTAGTAGCAGACATTACGTCCCCATTATTAGGCACCGAGTTTCTTGCTCATTTTAACCTATTAGTAGACTGTGCTCGTGGTGTCCTAATTGATAACCAGACTAGCCTAGTTTCTAAAGTAAGGCATTCAAGCGAACCAGTGATCTCGTTAATAATTAATGACCTCTCGCATATCCTACCTAAGTGCAGGACAGTTCTCCGCAAATATGAGGGTATTTATAACCCGAAGTGTGTTGACGTTTGTTCACCACCAGCTAATTCGGTTGTTCACACAATTGAGACGGGTAGCGCCCCGCCAGCTTTCGCTCGCCCCAGACCACTTCCAATGGAGAAACTACAAATTGCAAAAGAAACTTTCGAGACTCTGTTGAAAGAAGGTGTGGTGAGGCCGTCGAAATCTTCATGGTCTTCACCCATTCACATGGTGCATAAGAAGACCCCAGGCGAGTATAGAGTTGTGGGTGACTTTCGGTCCCTCAATGCGATGACCAAAGCGGACAGATATCCCTTGCCAAGGATTCAGAGCATGGTAAACCATCTTCATGGCAAGAAAGTTTTCTCTCGCCTGGATTTAGTACGAGCCTACCACCAGATTCCAATGAATCCAGCGGACATTGAGAAGACTGCTGTCTCAACTCCCTTTGGGCTGTGGGATTTTTTAAGGCTACCGTTTAGTCCAAAGAATGGTAGTTGCACCTTCCAACGCCACATTGACAATTTATTTCGAGGCTTGGCTTTCGTTTTTGTGTATGTTGACGATATTTTGATATTTTCGGAGAATATAGACGAGCATGTGGAGCATATAGAGCAAGGTTTCAAAATATTGGCAGAAAACAACCTTCGAATTTCTATGGAAAAGTGCGAGTTCATGAAGGAAGAAATCGATTACCTGGGCCACCCTTTCTCCGCTGCGGGATTGAGCCCTCCAGCTAGGAAGGTCTCCGAGATCACCGAAATCCCCTTACCAACTGATTTCAAAGAACTTCGTCGATATTTAGGCATGTTAGGTTTTTACAGACGTATGATGCCTAACTTTGCTGCAATTGCTGCCCCTCTGACTGAACTCGCACGGCTTCAACCTAAGGCTTGGCAACTTGTCTGGAATGATACTGCTCGGAAAGCATTTACAAGGAGTTACAAGGAAAGAAGGTACCCTAGGAGACCTTACGGTCCATTCAAAGAGGGTACCTTTGGACTAGCAATCGAGCGGGCACATGGCTGCTCAATTGTTTTGCGTCCCTAAACGGCCACTTTTCAAGACTTTGTCTAGTCTTGACTTGAACTGGTCAACAGATTCACTGTTGACAACTTCCACTGGAAGTGCGTTCCACATACCGCAGATACTGTAAGTGAAAAAATTTCCACACAGATTGCGGTTGTAACGCTTCAGTTCAAGTTTGAAGCCGTGATTGCGCGTTCTGTTCTCACTCAGTGTGAAAATATCCCGGTAGTCAACATTGTCGAACCCTCGAAGTATTTTGAAAACTTCGATGAGCTGACCACGCAGTCTACGGGTTTCCAACGAGAACAGATCTAATTCCCTTAGTCTATCCTCATAACTTTTATGTCTGATAGAGGGAATCAGTTTGGTTGCCCTAGCTTGTACGCGTTCCAACCTTGCGATGTCCTTTCGAAACGAAGGACTCCAAAATTGTACGGCATACTCCAGGCGCGGCCGAACCAGGGAGTTGTACAGACAAAGTACTATCTCCCTGTTACGGTATCCAAACTGGCGCTTTATGTAGCCTAACATCCTTTGGGCTTTCTTCTCCGCCTCGATGCACTGTTTCGAGAACTTGAGGTCGCTAGTGATAGCAACACCCAAGTCCTTCTCAGTGTCACTCGATTCAAGAGCAGTGCCCTTAAGGATATAATGAGATTTGGGATTTCTGTGGCCGATATGCATTACTTTGCATTTGTTCACGTTGAAAGGCATTTGCCACGTGTCCGACCACTCCCCAATCTTCCAAAGATCTTCCTGCAGGCGGGCAGTATTTCCATCCTTTGCAACGTTCATACCAAGCTTGGTATCGTCGGCAAATTTGGAAATCTTGGCAACCATGTCACCGTCCATGTCGTTGACGTAGATGATGAATAGTAGTGGTCCCAGGACAGAACCTTGAGGCACTCCGCTAGTAACGGGCACCCACTCAGAAGCCTGTCCATTCACCACCACCCGTTGCCGTCTGCCACTTAGCCAGTTCTAAATCCAGCCGGCTACTTTTCCGTCTATGCCCAGCGCTCGCACTTTCCGGAGAAGGCGGCGGTGTGGTACCTTATCAAAGGCTTTCTGAAAGTCTAAGTAAACCACATCCACCGCCTTGTCCCGATCGTGCTCACTGAACACAAAGTGGAAGAATTCCACAAGGTTCGTCAGGCATGACCGTTGCCTTCGGAAGCCGTGCTGGGAACTCCTCAGTAGCAGGTTTGACTCTAAATACGACGTTATTTTCTCCACCATCATGCTTTCCATGAGTTTACCGACTATCGAAGTCAGACTGATAGGTCGGTAGTTTGACGGATGGCTGGGGGCTCCTTTCTTGAAGATCGGAGTCACCTCCGCCTCACGCCAGTCTCTAGGAACGCATGCGGTCCGGATTGAGATGTTAAAGATAGCGCACAGATGTCGTGATACTTCATCGCACACTTCCTTCAACACCTTGGGTAGAAACCCGTCTGGTCCAGGGGACTTATTCGTCTTTAGGTCAGCGATCTTTTTCTTTATTTCTCCTTCGGTGAAGTCCATTGCCTCCAGCTTTTCCCCCGAGTAGGAATCCGTGTGCTGGGGGATGGGACCACACTCTTTAGTAAACACTGAGGAGAAGTAGTCATTGAGAAGGTTAGCATTTTCTGCATCTGACTGAGTTAATGCACCCTCCTCGTCCACTAAGGGCCCAATCCTACGATGGATTGGTTTACGGCTATTTACATAGCCGAAGAACTCCTTGGGATTCTCCTTGCAGAGTCTCGCCACTCAGAGTTCCTCAGTACTCTTAGCCGCCCTTATGCTGGACTTCACTCTCCTGGCTAGCCTCCGGTACTCGTCAAAGGCAGCCAAGATCTTCGATCGCCGGTACGCATTTCTCTTCTCCCTAAGCAGTTGGCCGATTTCTCGATTAAACCACTTTGGTTGAACAGAAGACCGACGGAGGCATTTCAGAGGGATAAAACGCGATTGAAGACTCATGAATTTATTTTTGAAATTGTTCCACGAATCCTCAACCTCTTCGCATACCACTAGCCTTACATCAGTCAGCCCAGCTCGAAGGCTTGCAAAGTCTGCTCTTCTCAAGTCAAGTTTCTTTGATTGACTGGCAACAGACCTTACCTTCGGGATCTTGACGGTAAATCTAACTAGCTGGTGATCACTGCCACTGAGCTCTTCGCCTACAGAGACATCCTCAACGATATCATCCTCAGAGGTGAAGACCAAGTCGAGGATATTGTCTCCTCTCGTCGGTTCTCTGACCCATTGAGTGAGGAACTCGTTGTTGGCGAACTCCAGGAGTAGCGCGCTCTCGCCACAGGCTGCTCTGGTTTCCCAGTCAACTTGTCTGTTAAAGTCGCCCATAACGATGCACACTCTGCCTTGAACAAGCTCACCCAGCAGCTGGTACAGTTCCCTGTCCTTCTCAACGGGTTGGGAAGGGGGTCTGTAAAGCACCAGGGTCCTGTATCTGACAGGACCTATCTCTAGGTCAACGCCTAGGAGCTCGTGATCGGATATAATGTTGGAGTTCGAAGATTTGATTGTATCCTTGACATACAACATTACACCGCCACCCTCTCTGTCTGGCCTATCTTTGTGGAAGAGTTGGTAGCCAGGAACCGTGAATTCGCCTTCAAAGTCTCGGTTTGACGTTTTTATCCACGATTCTGTTATGGCTACCATTTCGGGTTCTTCCGTCGCTACGAGGCCACGGAGCTCAGGAAACTTGTTCCTGATTGACCTCGCATTAAACAGAAGAACTTTCAGGGAGTCCCCGACTGTAGGACTCCCTACGCTCTTCCGTTTCCCGGCTTGTTTGTTGGCGAGGCACCCCTTTTTGCGACTTCTGAGAAGGTCGTTTCTGGAGTGACACGGGCGTACTGGCGTACGTCCGCCCTCACTCTGGGCCGGATACACCTTTCGGTCCTCTCTACGACATCCTGGATCATGTTCGACAGAAAGGCCTTTCCTTTAAAGGAAAGATGTACCCCATCCCTTTGGTAGAGATCATTTCTACCATAAAAGGTGCGAACTCCGTTAAGTTACACCACCCATTACCCAATGACTCTCCGTACCAATTGGTGACGGACAGCTCCCAATTCACAGTTGGTGCTGCGCTCCATCAGATGGTGGATAGGTCTCCCCAGCCAGTGACATTATTCTCCGGGAAGTTGAATATGACGCAGCAAGCGTACTCCACTTATGACAGGGAACTCCTGGCTGCATATCTTGCTGTGCTTCACTTCAGGCATAAGATCGAAGGTCGCCAACCGACTTTATGCACGGACCATAAACCACTAGTCTCTGCCTTCTCCTCACCACTACGTTCAAAAACGGACAGGCAACAACGGAACTGGACCGCAATCTTAGAGTATGTCAATGACATAGCTTATGTACGTGGTGAGGACAAGGTGGTTGCTGACTGCCTATCTCGGAATATCAATTCGGTCCAAGTGGACTCATTTGATCTCCGTTCTTTGGCAGCAGCACAAGAGCAAGACGAAGAAATGAAGTCATCTCGATCTGGACTGAAGGCATTTCCTTTTCCCGGTGATTCCCAACTCTGGTGTGAGGTAACATCTAAATACCCACGACCGTTTGTTCCTTCACCCTGCAGATCAGTTATTTTCAAACAACTGCATAACATTTCACATCCAGGGATTAAGTCATCGCTTCGGTTGGTAAAAGCGAGATATTTCTGGCCCAATATGGACAGAGATATACGTTCCTGGACTCGAGAATGCCTCTACTGCCAATCTGCTAAAGTGAATCGTCACACTAAGTCCCCAGTCCTGCCTATTAGTATGCCCACTTCGAGATTTGAGACGGTTCACATAGATATAGTTGGTCCACTCCCGCTGTGTACCCTGCCTGGGAAAACATACCTATCTCATAACCGATACCTGCTGTCATGTATAGACAGAGCCACCAGGTGGATTGAAGCAATACCAATTCCAGACATAAGTGCTGCAACGGTTGCTTTAGCCTTCTTGGGCGGCTGGATATCCAGGTTTGGCGTTCCCTTATACGTGATCACCGACAGAGGTGCGCAATTTGAGTCTAAACTCTTCAAAGAATTATCGGCCCTCGTTGGTTTCCATCGTTTGCGAACCACGGCGTACAGACCTACCACTAACGGGATTGTGGAAAGGTCGCATCGGACTTTGAAGAGCTCTATAATGGCTCGCCGACAAGGTTGGTTGATGGCCCTACCACTCGTTCTTCTGGGCATCCAGTCCTTGCCAAATGATTCGGGGTTTTCACCCTTTACAGCGGTCACAGGGACGACCCTTCTCTGCTCAAAGCCCATGGTAACCTCTTCTTCATCCAAAGGCGATTCAAAATTCATCTATGAATTAGCAAAGACAATGTCGCAGATAGATTTCACACATACCTCTGAAGGCCACCTGCACTCGGTACCCAAAACGTTTGTGCCCAGGGAATTAAGTGACGCCACGCATGTGTGGGTCCGTGTTGATCGCGTTCTGGAGCCACTAGAAGCGCCTTAAGCAGGCCCGTTCCGTGTTGTCGAACGCGACGACAAAGTTTTTTAATTAGAATTCCCGGATGGCCATCAGAACACGGTGTCTATTGATAGAGTGAAACCAGCTGTATTGCCTAAGGTACATAATGAAAGGAATATAAACTGTTCGCGACCATCAAATAATTAACCCGTTGTAAATAATCCTTTAGAATTAGATACCCCACAAGAAAATGAGGAAGTATCATCGGGTGGTAGTGGCAGAAATTACAGTTAAGTGGAATCTGTTCCAAATACCCAGGATAATGGTAGGGAATCGAGCGTTTATACTCGTTCCGGTAGACGCGTAAAATTTGCAAGAAATCCCTCATACCATTATTTTTGAGTATGTCATAACATATTAAAATAAGTTTATATATGTATGTTTATAATTGTGAGGCCTATATATTATTTATGTATTAAACCTACTCCACGGTCTCGCAATGAATTCCTGTGGCTTTGGAACTATAGTATGGAATTGAATATGACTCAAAAATACCTCAAAGATGAGCATTTTGAAATCTTAGGAAATTCTACACTTGGTTCACAGTAAACCAAACCATATCAAAATATATTTGTATATATATATATATATATATATATATATATATATATATATATATATATATATGTTTGTTTATAATTGTAAGACGTAGATACTATTTATATATTATACACTCCGTTTTCTCGGGCCATAGTATGTGGAGGTCGAAGATCGAACCTAGTAAACATTTGTTTGAAATTTAAACGGTTCACACATTGAACCTTATAAATAGGAAGATAAACTTTCCGCTGTTAATAGCTCTCTTTTGTAAATAGGAAGATAAACTTCCCGCTGTTAATAGCTCTCTTTTGTAAATAGGAAGATAAACTTCCCGCTGTTAATAACTCTCTTTTGTAAATAGGAAGATAAACTTCTCCCTTTGCAGTATTTCTCCTTCTAAAACAGGAAGCTAGACTCCCCAGTAGGCAGTACGATACTTGTGTTTACCATACGTAGCTCCGTACAAAAATAGAACTTGTTCATGAAGTCCCGTGAAAAAAAGGTAAAAATCGATGGCGTTCTTGACTTTCCTACCCTCGACTTTTCCTCCTTTGCCGGCTGTGAACTTTTCTGTGAATTCAATTTTCTTGTAGATTTCTTCCAACTCTAAAAATTTGGAAATTGATTATGATTATGATTTATTAAAGCAATAAATATACAATAAGTTTTTCCATTTTACAAATATTAAAATAAAATAAAAAAATTAAATACATATATGTAAAATGAAACAATAGATAGGTGTAGTGGTGAAGTTATATTTTTTGAAAATTTAGCGGAGAAGAGTAAGAGTAAACTGTAAGTATGAGTAGGAAAACAGATTCTCCCGATATCAACGGGGAGGTCAACTTATTAGCCTCTATATTGTTTTGAAATAATACATGAAATGTTTTTAATTTTTGTTATTTAAACTTGGTATAATTTTTAGAGATAATTTTTTCAAGTCAAATTTATAAAAAAATGTTTGAAGTAAATTTTTTAATATAATTCTTTTATGTTTGATTGTATTTATTTTAGCACTTATTTTTAATTGAGTTGTTCTTTTAGTTTTATTTAGATAAATTAATTGTTCTGGTTTTACTATTTTCTCTTGTTTCGTTTAAAACTTTATTTTGGTGGCACTTTATGATATTACTATTTGCACACTTGAGTTAAATTATTATCTAATCTGTTGAATAGTTGTACTTATATTATTATTCATGTTTAGCTTAATCGTTAGTTTATTTATCTATGTTTTACACTATTAGACCATTTTAATTATTATTCACTCGATTCATTCTCTTATTACTCTATATTTTACACTATTCGACCATTTTAATTGTTATTCACTCGATTCATTCACTTTTCTCACTTTAGATTGCTTATTTTAGACGCTTTAATTTGTTCAATTGTTAACACTTTTGAAAAGTTGTTTTAATCAGTTTGATTTGTTCACTTCTTGCTAACACTAGTTGTATGAAAATTTGTTTAAGTGGGGGTGCATGTGAGGGGAGACGATAGGGTGTGTGGAGGGATAGAGAAAATAGACAAGTGGAGAAGAGAGAAAGAAGTGTGGTAGAGGTGCAAAGAGATGCCTAGGGTCTTGTGATCAGACTTATCACTTTTATTTATTTTCTTGGATGCGTGAATTCATTGTTGTTGTATTTGGTTTTGGTAATAATTATAAAGTTATATTTATTATGGCGTTCAAGCCCTTTGTCTTAGCAACTTTAGTTTTTTATGGTTTATGTTGTGCAATGCTTACTTTGTATATGTTTTAAATATATTTAAGTGCGTGCTTATTGTTTTGTTTTATTGTGTGTGTGTTTTAATAGTGTTATTGTTTCTTCTTTCTTCTTTGGGTGTTTTCTTCTATTGAAGTTCTTGTCGTAATCGGGGGGTTTTTCTTGTCTTGGTAGGGTAGTCTTCTTCGGTAAGGTTTCATAGTAATTATTCGAGTTTATTCATTTTGCTTATTTTTGATCTTATATTCACAGGTTTCTTTATCTCATTTTACGCGTAGAACGGCACCTCGTCTCCGCCAGCCACTCGGTTGGCGGAGCTGGGGAATCTGGGGCGACAATCAGCTCTTCTCTTCTGGTTAATCATCTGGGTGATTTCATCACTCAGTTCACGATTAACCAGATCCTGCATTTTCCGGGTCCGTTCTTCAATGACTTTGTTAATGGGAATAATCCCCGCCTCTCTGTGCAGGTCTTCTTGCCGTCTTCTTTCATGCCTGCGTGTACCCGTTATTAGGTACATGCATTTATTTTGCACTACTTGAAGACGCCTCTTTTGTGTTTTTTGAGACACATGAGAGGGTGGAGGCGGGGTAAAGCAACGTAGATCTTACAAGGGCATTGTAGATCTTCCTCTTGTTGCTTTCACGTAGATTTCTGAAACTATATAGAGTTCTGACAGCGGCCGAGGCTCGAGAAATTCTTTCTTCGACGTGCTTTTTGTACCCGGTAGAGGTGATTTTCATACCGAGTACATTGCATTCGTTGGTGTAGGGGTATCGCGTATCCCCCACACGCACGTCTGCCCTTAAGGTGCGTCCGATGGGGACCACCTTGAATTTCTCTTGGTTTGTTCTTATCTTCCACTGAGCCTCGTAGTTATTAAGGTTCGCGATTTCCATCGCCGTCATGCGAGCTTGCCACGGCGCATTCCTCCATGGGGATACGATTATCTGGCTGAAATCATCGGCGTATTGAATATTGAGGGAATTGGGGTACACAGGGGCTGGGACGTCCGCGGTGTATATCGAGTAAAGGGTGGGGGACAGACACCCCCCCTGCGGGAGGCCCGCAGTGAGCGGAAACTTTGGTCCGTCCGTGCACCCTAGACTGACATACGCCGCTCTCTCCATGACATAGTCACAGAGAGTTCTTTCTAAGTTTTCACTTAGACCCAGCCGTAAGATCTTATACTGCATGCCCCGCTGCCACACCTTATCAAACGCCTTTGACACATCCCGACAAACGATATCCACATAACTCCTGTCCCGTTTGGCTTGGGAAAGCTTTTCCGTTATGACATTAATTGCCATTTCCGTACTTTGCTTCTTTCTAAACCCGAATTGGCAAGGGTTGTAGAGGGAGTTTTCTTCCAGGTGAGACACCAGTCTTCCGTTGAGGATCTTCTCAAAGAGTTTCCCGCCAAATTCCAGGAGTGAAATTGGGCGGTAGCTCTCTCTCAACGTGGGGTCCTTTCCGTGCTTGGGCAAAAAGATCATTTTTGCCGTTTTGTAAGCATCTGGAAAGTACCCTGTATTCAGACATGCGTTAAAAATTCGTCTCATTCCTTCGATGATGTTGGCTGGTGCCTTTTCGAAGTTAAGCTTCGTAAGCCTCGATTGGACTGGGGCTTTCTGTCGGAATGAGCGGAGTGCGCCAAGGATCTCTTCTTCGGTGATCTCGGCGTCTCCGTCACGCAGTCTATCCACCTGGTGATGAGGATGCGTTCGATGTATTTCCGTGTTAAGCTCGTCTACAATGTTGTTTTCGAACTCTATATCAAAATCTTCGTTTTCATCTTCCGATATGCTGAAGATTTTTTCCCAATAACGCCGGAATATCACTTCGATGATATTTTCTGCAGTTTCAATGGATCCATCTTCTTTTTGGATTTCCATTTTCTTCTTTTTTCCAGATGATCCTCTGAGACTTTTGACTTTTTTCCAAAAGTCCTTGGGAGATGCATCTTGATCGAGGCTCTCGATCGCATCGTCCCATTGTCTCTGTTGTTGTTCGAGGATCAACTGGTTGAGCTCTTCCTTGATCTCTCTACTTCGTTGTAGCGAGTCAAACGTTGCATTTGTTATGTTTAACTCGTACATAACTCTCAATTCTCTATATAGATCTTTCATATACCCAGTCCACCTGTATGAGGAGATGGTTTCATACTGGGTTTTGGGGATGTAGGCCCTATCTGCAATAATTAGATGTTCGTTGAGGTAAACGAGTGCCTCGTCTATCTCCTCGAGAATTGCCTCACCCAGATCTGGTGGGCGATAGGTCTCGAGATCAGCGTACCGTGCCCAATCTGCTCTCCTGTAGTCTTTTCTGACTGGAGCTGGGACTTGTATAGGGTTCCTATTGATGGTAAGCAGGATCCCTATATGATCACTACATGGTACCTGGACTGGTTCCATGTAGTAATTGAACGGCAGCTGACGATTAGCCAGACAAATGTCTGGTTTTGTGGCACTTCTTCCTCGAGTATAGGTTGGGAAGACCGGGCCTATTCTATGGACCATGTTTCGGTCCATCATAGTCTCCAGGCACCTTCCGATTCCATTGAAGGTCCTGTACCCAGACTCCCGACATCTGGCATTAAGGTCCCCCATTAATATGGTGGGGGTCCTTCTGCCAAATAGGCCAGAGAGAGAATGAATAGGTAAATATTCTCGTCTCGGCGGCTGGTACCCGGTGGCGATGACCAGCTTTCCTATATCGAGTTCGACCTCTATTGCAAGATAGGATTCTTCCAAGTTTCTTATGGGTTTATACTTGATCCCTCTTTTGATGGCGATGGCGGCACCGTCGTACCGCTCTTGAGAGTAATTCGTGACTAACACGTCGTATTCCAGATCTTCATTTCAGAACTACGAGTGTCAATCCCATGTTCAGAAATCAAGATGACATCTGCATCTATTTCCCTGAACACGTTTCTGTAGAGAGTTCTTTTGGTTGTCCAGCCATTGGTGTTTATTTCCATGATTCTTAGTGAGTTCCGCTCCATGGTAAGATGAGTTACCTGTGTTTTTTCTTTGTTTTCTTACTCTTGGGGGCCTGTGGGGCGGTTCTGGTGTGCCCAGGCTTTTCCTTCTTCGGGGGAGGACTGGGAGTTTTTGATCGACTCTTCGTCGCTCTAGTGCGAGTGCATGGGCCCTCGTTACTATCCGAAGATGTGGTTTCTTCATCGTCATTTACTTCGTCTTCTTCTTCTGAAGCTTCCGATGGGGGAGATTCTATGACTTGTTTTAGTCCTGTGGCTTTTGCTTCGGCGCTATTGTTCTTGATGACACTATCTTTGAATGCCTTAGAGCATTCTGGATCATCAGGAGCAATGATGGAAGAAAGGTTGTTGGCCTTTAGCAGCGCGTTCAACACCCGGTTGTAGCAAATTAGGATTTTCGCACTGAGGTCGTTTGTAAAGACCATCTGTGAGGGAGTTGCCATTGTTGAGGCCATCCCTTCACTTTTCTTTAAAGTGCTCGCGTAGGTGTTGCTTTTCTTCTTCTTTTCTTCCTCTTCCTTTTTTCTAATTATGTCTTTCCTTCTTGGGCAGTTCAGGGCCATCGATCGATGGGGCCCCTTGCAGTTCATGCATTTCTTTTCCTGGCTCTTACAGGCGTCATAGCGATGACCCTGCGTGGCACATTCACTGCACCAAGTTGTGCCTTTTTGGGGACAATTAGCGGTTGTATGATCTTCGAGGGCATAACATACGAAGCACATTTGAATATTATGATATTTCTCGTGCTCGATGTTTGATCCTGGGATCCTCATATTAAAAATGAGGAGTCCCTCGGTTGCCGCCTTGTGGGCCATTTCAGTTGTATTAAACGTCACCTTGAAGACGTGGGTGTGATCTCTGAATTTGATCACCTCCCTTATCTTCGCCCAATTGTTGTTCTTCTCGATTTCCGTTTTTATTTCTGCGGGGGAGTTTTCGCCAACCCAGCTCTCTACTTTACGGCAAATAATGCTTCTATTCGCGGAGATTGCTGGTGGGGTTTCTGCCTCCAGGTCCATTTGTTTGAGTACTTCGGCCCCTTCGTCAGAAAGGAGCCGGTCGATGTCCTTGGTTTCACCGCACATGGCGATGAAACCATTTGGTATGTCAATCAATTTGATGAGGGCGATCCTTAAATTTGCGAATAAGGATTCGCACACGGTCTTTTTCTCTGGGGTCTTTTTCCGGGTAAGGTCCGTAGGGGGACCCTCTTAGGGAGGGCCTCCATCGTCGCCGACGTCTTCTCTCTTCTTTCTTGAATTTTTTTTATGTGTGAAAATATATGTTAAATTTTGTATGTGAAAAAAAAGTGATAAGTGGTAAAGGAGGTACAGTCAAGGGTTGGTTTGGACTCTGACGTGAGAAGAGTGCTCCCGTCCAGTTTCCTGTTGTTTCCCCGCTTGGATGGTGCCGGGATGAAGGGGGATGATGGATGGGGGATGGTTCTCGAGTGGGGACCTCAGAGGGTTGAGCTTGGTGGACTTAATGCATAGCGGCCGAATCAACGACCGCTAAGTTTGTGCCACCCCCTCACGGGTACGTACGCCAAAACTGCATCCAACTACATAGAGACGGGTGTAACTCCCTCTATGATTCTGGCCGGGTCCCCCGGGCGATAAGGATTTCTCCCGGTCCGGGACTCGCAGTTTTGTCCCAAATTCGAGAAAATTTCCTACTTGTGCTTCTGCTGTGGGATAGGCCTCAAACCAGTTTCCACGCAAGCCCTTAATTATGCCAGTCCAAGTGGCCGACATAGTTAAGACGAAATTAATGAAGGGCAGTCATCCGAACAGGTTCCCACGCAGGTCGATGGGCGGGAGCAATGAGGGTTTTTAGCCCATCATTTTACTTCTTTCGCAGCGAAAAGATTCAGTGAAAATCTTTGCAGATCAAACTAGGCTCTAATGATACCCAGGACAGTCGCGTTCTTAGGTGGCGAAGGCTCAAAAGTCTCTCTTTCTTTAAGCACGCGTGAGTTTACAGCGCTCTTCAGAAGGTAGTAAGGCAGTGCTACAGCGTACGAAAAATTCGCCCAGCTGTATGAAAATTGACTTTGTATAAGTGCGGGTGCATGTGAGGGGAGACGATAGGGTGTGGGGGGGGGGACAGAGAAAATAGACAAGTGGAGAAGAGAGAAAGAAGTGTGGAAGAGGTGCAAAGAGATGCCTAGGGTCTGGTGATCAGACTTATCACTTTCATTTATTTTCTTGGTTGTGTGAGTTCATTTTTGTTGTTTTGGGTTTTTGGTAATAATTATAAAGTTATAAAATTATAAAATTATAACTATTATGGCGTTCAAGCCATTTGTCTTAGCAACTTTAGTATTTTTATGGTTTGTGTTGTGCATTGCCTGTTTTGTATACGTTTTTAACTTTATTTAAGTGCGTGCTTGTTGTATTGTTTTATTGTATGTGTATTTTAGTAGTATAATTGTTTCTTCTTTCTTCTTTTGTAGTTTACTTCTTTCGAAGTTCTCTTCGTAATCGTTGGGTTTTTAATTTCTTGGTAAGGTTGTCTTTATCGGTATCTTGTCGTAGTAGGGTTTCGAGTGTTTTCTTTATTCTTGTGAATGATCTTGTTTTCACAGGTATTTCTTTGTCTCATTTTACGCATAGAACGGCACTTCGTCTCCGCCAGCCACTCGGTTGGCGGAGCTGGGGAATCTGGGGCGACATTCAGCTCTTCTGTTCTGGTTAATCATCTGGGTGATTTCATCACTCAGTTCACGATTAACCAGATCCTGCATTTTCCGGGTCCGTTCTTCTATGACTTTGTTAATGGGAATTATCCCCGCCTCTCTGAGCAGGTCTTCTTGCCGTCTCCCTTTCATGCCTGCGTGTACCCGTTATTAGGTACATGCATTTATTTTGCACTACTTGAAGACGCCTCTTTTGTGTTTTTGAGACACATGAGAGGGTGGAGGCGGGGTAAAGCAACGTCGATCTTACAAGGGCATTGTAGATCTTCTTCTTGTTGCTTTCACGTAGATTTCTGAAGCTGTATAGAGTTCTGACAGCGGACGAGGCTCGAGAAATTCTTTCTTCGACGTGCTTTTTGTACCCGGTAGAGGTGATTTTCATACCGAGTACATTGCATTCGTTGGTGTAGGGGTATCGCGTATCCCCCACACGAACGTCTGCCCTTAAGGTGCGTCCGATGGGGACCACCTTGCATTTCTCTTGGTTTGTTCTTATTTTCCACTGAGCCTCGTAGTTGTTAAGGTTCGCGATTTCCATCGCTGTCATGCGAGCTTGCCACGGCGCATGCCTCCATGGAGATACGATTATCTGGCTGAAATCATCGGCGTATTGAATATTGAGGGAATTGGGGTACACAGGGTCTGGGACGTCCGCGGTGTATATCGAGTAAAGGGTGGGGGACAGACACCCCTCCCTGCGGGAGGCCCGCAGTAAGCGGAAACTTTGGTCCGTCCGTGCACCCTAGACTGACATACGCCGCTCTCTCCATGACATAGTCACAGAGAGTTCTTTCTAAGTTTTCACTTAGACCCAGCCGTAAGATCTTATACTGCATGCCCCGCTGCCACACCTTATCAAACGCCTTTGACACATCCCGACAAACGATATCCACATAACTCCTGTCCCGTTTGGCTTGGGAAAGCTTTTCCGTTATGACATTAATTGCCATTTCCGTACTTTGCTTCTTTCTAAACCCGAATTGGCAAGGGTTGTAGAGGAAGTTTTCTTCCAGGTGAGACACCAGTCTTCCGTTGAGGATCTTCTCAAAGAGTTTCCCGCCAAATTCCAGGAGTGAAATTGGGCGGTAGCTCTCTCTCAACGTGGGGTCCTTTCCGTGCTTGGGCAAAAAGATCATTTTTGCCGTTTTGTAAGCATCTGGAAAGTACCCTGTATTCAGACATGCGTCTCATTCCTTCGATGATGTTGGCTGGTGCCTTTGCGAAGTTAAGCTTCGTAAGCCCCGATTGGACTGGGGCTTTCTGTCGGAATGAGCGGAGTGCGCCAAGGATCTCTTCTTCGGTGATCTCGGCGTCTCCGTCACGCAGTCTATCCACCTGGTGATGAGGATGCGTTCGATGTATTTCCGTGTTAAGCTCGTCTACAATGTTGTTTTCGAACTCTATATCAAAATCTTCGTTTTCATCTTCCGATATGCTGAAGATTTTTTCCCAATAACGCCGGAATATCACTTCGATGATATTTTCTGCAGTTTCAATGGATCCATCTTCTTTTTGGATTTCCATTTTCTTCTTTTTTCCAGATGATCCTCTGAGACTTTTGACTTTTTTCCAAAAGTCCTTGGGAGATGCATCTTGATCGAGGCTCTCGATCGCATCGTCCCATTGTCTCTGTTGTTGTTCGAGGATCAACTGGTTGAGCTCTTCCTTGATCTCTCTACTTCGTTGTAGCGAGTCAAACGTTGCATTTGTTATGTTTAACTCGTACATAACTCTCAATTCTCTATATAGATCTTTCATATACCCAGTCCACCTGTATGAGGAGATGGTTTCATACTGGGTTTTGGGGATGTAGGCCCTATCTGCAATAATTAGATGTTCGTTGAGGTAAACGAGTGCCTCGTCTATCTCCTCGAGAATTGCCTCACCCAGATCTGGTGGGCGATAGGTCTCGAGATCAGCGTACCGTGCCCAATCTGCTCTCCTGTAGTCTTTTCTGACTGGAGCTGGGACTTGTATAGGGTTCCTATTGATGGTAAGCAGGATCCCTATATGATCACTACATGGTACCTGGACTGGTTCCATGTAGTAATTGAACGGCAGCTGACGATTAGCCAGACAAATGTCTGGTTTTGTGGCACTTCTTCCTCGAGTATAGGTTGGGAAGACCGGGCCTATTCTATGGACCATGTTTCGGTCCATCATAGTCTCCAGGCACCTTCCGATTCCATTGAAGGTCCTGTACCCAGACTCCCGACATCTGGCATTAAGGTCCCCCATTAATATGGTGGGGGTCCTTCTGCCAAATAGGCCAGAGAGAGAATGAATAGGTAAATATTCTCGTCTCGGCGGCTGGTACCCGGTGGCGATGACCAGCTTTCCTATATCGAGTTCGACCTCTATTGCAAGATAGGATTCTTCCAAGTTTCTTATGGGTTTATACTTGATCCCTCTTTTGATGGCGATGGCGGCACCGTCGTACCGCTCTTGAGAGTAATTCGTGACTAACACGTCGTATTCCAGATCTTCATTTCAGAACTACGAGTGTCAATCCCATGTTCAGAAATCAAGATGACATCTGCATCTATTTCCCTGAACACGTTTCTGTAGAGAGTTCTTTTGGTTGTCCAGCCATTGGTGTTTATTTCCATGATTCTTAGTGAGTTCCGCTCCATGGTAAGATGAGTTACCTGTGTTTTTTCTTTGTTTTCTTACTCTTGGGGGCCTGTGGGGTGGTTCTGGTGTGCCCAGGCTTTTCCTTCTTCGGGGGAGGACTGGGAGTTTTTGATCGACTCTTCGTCGCTCTAGTGCGAGTGCATGGGCCCTCGTTACTATCCGAAGATGTGGTTTCTTCATCGTCATTTACTTCGTCTTCTTCTTCTGAAGCTTCCGATGGGGGAGATTCTATGACTTGTTTTAGTCCTGTGGCTTTTGCTTCGGCGCTATTGTTTTTGATGACACTATCTTTGAATGCCTTAGAGCATTCTGGATCATCAGGAGCAATGATGGAAGAAAGGTTGTTGGCCTTTAGCAGCGCGTTCAACACCCGGTTGTAGCAAATTAGGATTTTCGCACTGAGGTCGTTTGTAAAGACCATCTGTGAGGGAGTTGCCATTGTTTGGGCCATCCCTTCACTTTTCTTTAAAGTGCTCGCGTAGGTGTTGCTTTTCTTCTTCTTTTCTTCCTCTTCCTTTTTTCTAATTATGTCTTTCCTTCTTGGGCAGTTCAGGGCCATCGATCGATGGGGCCCCTTGCAGTTCATGCATTTCTTTTCCTGGCTCTTACAGGCGTCATAGCGATGACCCTGCGTGGCACATTCACTGTACCAAGTTGTGCCTTTTTGGGGACAATTAGCGGTTGTATGATCTTCGAGGGCATAACATACGAAGCACATTTGAATATTATGATATTTCTCGTGCTCGATGTTTGATCCTGGGATCCTCATATTAAAAATGAGGAGTCCCTCGGTTGCCGCCTTGTGGGCCATTTCAGTTGTATTAAACGTCACCTTGAAGACGTGGGTGTGATCTCTGAATTTGATCACCTCCCTTATCTTCGCCCAATTGTTGTTCTTCTCGATTTCCGTTTTTATTTCTGCGGGGGAGTTTTCGCCAACCCAGCTCTCTACTTTACGGCAAATAATGCTTCTATTCGCGGAGATTGCTGGTGGGGTTTCTGCTTCCAGGTCCATTTGTTTGAGTACTTCGGCCCCTTCGTCAGAAAGGAGCCGGTCGATGTCCTTGGTTTCACCGCACATGGCGATGAAACCATTTGGTATGTCAATCAATTTGATGAGGGCGATCCTTAAATTTGCGAATAAGGATTCGCACACGGTCTTTTTCTCTGGGGTCTTTTTCCGGGTAAGGTCCGTAGGGGGACCCTCTTAGGGAGGGCCTCCATCGTCGCCGACGTCTTCTCTCTTCTTTCTTGAATTTTTTTATGTGTGAAAATATATGTTAAATTTTGTATGTGAAAAAAAAGTGATAAGTGGTAAAGGAGGTACAGTCAAGGGTTGGTTTGGACTCTGACGTGAGAAGAGTGCTCCCGTCCAGTTTCCTGTTGTTTCCCCGCTTGGATGGTGCCGGGATGAAGGGGGATGATGGATGGGGGATGGTTCTCGAGTGGGGACCTCAGAGGGTTGAGCTTGGTGGACTTAATGCATAGCGGCCGAATCAACGACCGCTAAGTTTGTGCCACCCCCTCACGGGTACGTACGCCAAAACTGCATCCAACTACATAGAGACGGGTGTAACTCCCTCTATGATTCTGGCCGGGTCCCCCGGGCGATAAGGATTTCTCCCGGTCCGGGACTCGCAGTTTTGTCCCAAATTCGAGAAAATTTCCTACTTGTGCTTCTGCTGTGGGATAGGCCTCAAACCAGTTTCCACGCAAGCCCTTAATTATGCCAGTCCAAGTGGCCGACATAGTTAAGACGAAATTAATGAAGGGCAGTCATCCGAACAGGTTCCCACGCAGGTCGATGGGCGGGAGCAATGAGGGTTTTTAGCCCATCATTTTACTTCTTTCGCAGCGAAAAGATTCAGTGAAAATCTTTGCAGATCAAACTAGGCTCTAATGATACCCAGGACAGTCGCGTTCTTAGGTGGCGAAGGCTCAAAAGTCTCTCTTTCTTTAAGCACGCGTGAGTTTACAGCGCTCTTCAGAAGGTAGTAAGGCAGTGCTACAGCGTACGAAAAATTCGCCCAGCTGTATGAAAATTGACTTTGTATAAGTGCGGGTGCATGTGAGGGGAGACGATAGGGTGTGGGGGGGGGGACAGAGAAAATAGACAAGTGGAGAAGAGAGAAAGAAGTGTGGAAGAGGTGCAAAGAGATGCCTAGGGTCTGGTGATCAGACTTATCACTTTCATTTATTTTCTTGGTTGTGTGAGTTCATTTTTGTTGTTTTGGGTTTTTGGTAATAATTATAAAGTTATAAAATTATAAAATTATAACTATTATGGCGTTCAAGCCATTTGTCTTAGCAACTTTAGTATTTTTATGGTTTGTGTTGTGCATTGCCTGTTTTGTATACGTTTTTAACTTTATTTAAGTGCGTGCTTGTTGTATTGTTTTATTGTATGTGTATTTTAGTAGTATAATTGTTTCTTCTTTCTTCTTTTGTAGTTTACTTCTTTCGAAGTTCTCTTCGTAATCGTTGGGTTTTTAATTTCTTGGTAAGGTTGTCTTTATCGGTATCTTGTCGTAGTAGGGTTTCGAGTGTTTTCTTTATTCTTGTGAATGATCTTGTTTTCACAGGTATTTCTTTGTCTCATTTTACGCATAGAACGGCACTTCGTCTCCGCCAGCCACTCGGTTGGCGGAGCTGGGGAATCTGGGGCGACATTCAGCTCTTCTGTTCTGGTTAATCATCTGGGTGATTTCATCACTCAGTTCACGATTAACCAGATCCTGCATTTTCCGGGTCCGTTCTTCTATGACTTTGTTAATGGGAATTATCCCCGCCTCTCTGAGCAGGTCTTCTTGCCGTCTCCCTTTCATGCCTGCGTGTACCCGTTATTAGGTACATGCATTTATTTTGCACTACTTGAAGACGCCTCTTTTGTGTTTTTGAGACACATGAGAGGGTGGAGGCGGGGTAAAGCAACGTAGATCTTACAAGGGCATTGTAGATCTTCTTCTTGTTGCTTTCACGTAGATTTCTGAAGCTGTATAGAGTTCTGACAGCGGACGAGGCTCGAGAAATTCTTTCTTCGACGTGCATTTTGTACCCGGTAGAGGTGATTTTCATACCGAGTACATTGCATTCGTTGGTGTAGGGGTATCGCGTATCCCCCACACGAACGTCTGCCCTTAAGGTGCGTCCGATGGGGACCACCTTGCATTTCTCTTGGTTTGTTCTTATTTTCCACTGAGCCTCGTAGTTGTTAAGGTTCGCGATTTCCATCGCTGTCATGCGAGCTTGCCACGGCGCATGCCTCCATGGAGATACGATTATCTGGCTGAAATCATCGGCGTATTGAATATTGAGGGAATTGGGGTACACAGGGTCTGGGACGTCCGCGGTGTATATCGAGTAAAGGGTGGGGGACAGACACCCCTCCCTGCGGGAGGCCCGCAGTAAGCGGAAACTTTGGTCCGTCCGTGCACCCTAGACTGACATACGCCGCTCTCTCCATGACATAGTCACAGAGAGTTCTTTCTAAGTTTTCACTTAGACCCAGCCTTAAGATCTTATACTGCATGCCCCGCTGCCACACCTTATCAAACGCCTTTGACACATCCCGACAAACGATATCCACATAACTCCTGTCCCGTTTGGCTTGGGAAAGCTTTTCCGTTATGACATTAATTGCCATTTCCGTACTTCGCTTCTTTCTAAACCCGAATTGGCAAGGGTTGTAGAGGGAGTTTTCTTCCAGGTGAGACACCAGTCTTCCGTTGAGGATCTTCTCAAAGAGTTTCCCGCCAAATTCCAGGAGTGAAATTGGGCGGTAGCTCTCTCTCAACGTAGGGTCCTTTCCATGCTTGGGCAAAAAGATCATTTTTGCCGTTTTGTAAGCATCTGGAAAGTACCCTGTATTCAGACATGCGTTAAAAATTCGTCTCATTCCTTCGATGATGTTGGCTGGTGCCTTTTCGAAGTTAAGCTTCGTAAGCCCCGATTGGCCTGGGGCTTTCTGTCGGAATGAGCGGAGTGCGCCAAGGATCTCTTCTTCTGTGATCTCGGCGTCTCCGTCACGCAGTCTATCCACCTGGTGATGAGGATGCGTTCGATGTATTACCGTGTTAAGCTCGTCTACGATGTTATTTTCGAACTCTATATCGAAATCTTCGTTTTCATCCTCCGATATGCTGAAGATTTTTTCCCAATAACGCCGGAATATCACTTCGATGATATTATCTGCAGTTTCAATGGATCCATCTTCTTTTTGGATTTCCATTTTCTTCTTTTTTCCAGATGATCCTCTGAGACTTTTGACTTTCTTCCAAAAGTCCTTGGGAGATGCATCTTGATCGAGGCTCTCGATCGCATCGTCCCATTGTCTCTGTTGTTGTTCGAGGATCAGCTGGTTGAGCTCTTCCTTGATCTCTCTACTTCGTTGTAGCGAGTCAAATGTTGCATTTGTTATATTTAACTCGTACATAACTCTTAATTCTCTATATAGATCTTTCATATACCCAGTCCACCTGTATGAGGAGATGGTTTTAAACTGGGTTTTGGGGATGCAAGCCCTATCTGCAATAATTAGATGTTCGTTGAGGTCGTCGAGTGCCTCGTCTATCTCCTCGAGAATTGCCTCGTCCAGATCTGGTGGGCGATAGGCCTCGAGGAGACCAGCGTACCGTGCCCAGTCGGCTCTCCTGTAGTCTTTTCTGACTGGAGCTGGGACTTGTATAGGGTTCCTATTGATGGTGAGTAGGATCCCTATATGATCACTACATGGTACCTGGACTGGTTCCATGTAGTAATTGAACTGCAGCTGACGATTAGCCAGACAAATGTCTGGTTTTGTGGCACTTCTTCCTCGAGTATAGGTTGGGAAGTCCGGGCTTATTCTATGGACCATGTTTCGGTCCATCATAGTATCCAGGCACCTTCCAATTCCATTGAAGGTCCTGTACCCAGAATCCCGACATCTGGCATTAAGGTCCCCCATTAATATGGTGGGGGTCCTTCTGCCAAATAGGCCAGAAAGAGAATGGATTGGCAAATATTCTTGTCTCGGCGGCTGGTACCCGGTGGCGATGACCAGCTTTCCTATATCGAGTTCGACCTCTATTGCAAGATAGGATTCTTCCAAGTTCCTTATGGGTCTATACTTGATCCCTCTTTTGATGGCGATGGCGGCACCGTCGTACCGCTCCTGAGAGTAATTCGTGATTAACACGTCGTAGTTCCAGATCTTAATTTCAGAACTACGAGTGTCAATCCCATGTTCAGAAATCAAGATGACATCTGCATCTATTTCCCTGAACACATTTCCGTAGAGAGTTCTTTTGGTTGTCCAGCCATTGGTGTTTATTTCCAGAATTCTTAGTGAGTTCCGCTCCATGGTAAGATGAGTTACCTGTGTTTCTTCTTTTTCTTACTCTTGGGGGCCTGTGGGGCGGGTCTGGGGTGCCCAGGCTTTACCTTCTTCGGGGGAGGGCTGGGAGTCTTTGACTGACTCTTTGTTGCCCTAGTGCGAGTGCATGGGCCCTCGTCACTATCCGAAGAAGTGGTATCATCTTCTTCATTCGCTTCATCTTCTTCTTCTGAATCTTCCGACGGGGGAGATTCTATTACATCTTTTAGTCCCGTGGCTTTTGCTTCGGCGCTATTGTTCTTGATGACACTATCCTTGAATGCCTTAGAGCATTCCGGGTCATCAGGAACGATGATGGAAGGAAGATTGTTGGCCTTTAGCAGCGCGTTCAATACCCGGTTGTAGCATCCGGGTTTGACCGCGTTTGCCACATTTGCATGAGTAATGCAAATTAGGATCTTCGCACTGAGGTCACTTGTAAAGATCACAGGTAAGGGGGTTGCCAATGTTGAGGCCATCCCTTCACTTTTCTTTAAAGTGCTCGCGTAGGTTTGAGTTTTTTTCTTCTTTTCTTCCTCTTCCTTTTTTTAATTATGTCCTTTCTTCTTGGGCAGTTCAGGGCCATCGTTCGATGGGGCCCCTTGCAGTTCATGCATTTCTTTTCCTGGCTCTTACAGGCGTCATAGCGATGACCCTGCGTGGCACATTCACTGCACCAGGTTGTGCCTTTTTGGGGACAGTTAGCGGTTGTGTGTTCTTCGAGGACATAACATACGAAGCATATCTGAATATTGACATATTTTTCGTGCTCGATGTTTGATCCTGGGATCCTCATATTGAAAATGAGGAGTCCCTCGGTTGCCGCCTTGTGGGCCATTTCGGTCGTGTTGAAGGTCACCTTGAAAACATGGGTGTGATCTCTAAATTTGATCACCTCCCTTATTTTCGCCCAATTGTGGTTTTTCTCGATTTCCATTTTGATCTCTGCGGGGGAGTTTTCGCCAACCCAGCTCTCTACTTTACGGCAAATAATACTTCTATTTGCAGAGATTGCTGGTGGGGTTTTGGCTTCCAGGTCCATTTGCTTGAGAACTTCGGCCCCTTCGTCAGAAAGGAGCCGGTCGATGTCCTTGGTTTCACCGCACATGGCGATGAAACCGTTGGGAATATCGATGAGTTTGATTAATGCTATCCTTAAATTTGCAAATAAGGATTCGCACACGTTCATTTTCTCAGGGGTCTTTTTTCCGGGTAAGGTCCGTAGGGGGACCCTCTTAGGGAGGGCCTCCATCGTCGCCGACGTCTTCTCTCTTCTTTCTTGAATTATTTTTTATGTGTGAAAATTATATGTGAAAATTTTGTATGTGAAAAAAGTGAAAAGTGGTAAAGGAGGTGCAGTCAAGGGTTAGGTTTGACAACGACGTGAGAAGAGTGCTCCCGTCCAGTTTCCTGTTGTTTCCTCGCTCGGATGGTGCCGGGATGAGGGGGGATGATGGATGGGGGATGGTTCTCGAGTGGGGACCTCAGAGGGTTGAGCTTGGTGGACTTAATGCATAGCGGCCGAATCAACGACCGCTAAGTTTGTGCCACCCCCTCACGGGTACGTACGCCAAAACTGCATCCAACTACATAGAGACGGGTGTAACTCCCTCTATGATTCTGGCCGGGTCCCCCGAGCGATGAGGATTTCTCCTCCGTCCGGGACTCGCAGTTTTGCCCCAAATTCGAGAGAATTTCTGACTTGTGCTTCTGCTGTGGGATAGGCCTCAAACCAGTTTCCACGCAAGCCCTTAATTATGCCAGTCCAAGTGGCCGACATAGTTAAGACGAAATTAATGAAGGGCAGTCATCCGAGCAGGTTCCCACGCAGGTCGTTGGACGGGAGCAACGAGGGTATTTAGCCCATCATTTTTCTTCTACTTCGCAGCGAAAAGATATGTTAAATCTTTGCAGATCGACTGGGCTCCTAAAGACACCCAGGACAGAGTCGCGTTCTTAGATGGCGAAGGCTCAAAAGTCTTTCTTTCTATAAGCACGCGTGAATCAATAACGCTCTTCAGAAGGTAGTAAGGCAGTGCTACAGCGTACGAAAAATTCGCCCAGCTATGAAATGATGATGATGTACGCAATTTTTGAAAAGAGATGTTATTTACTTTACTTTACTTTAGGTTAAAGTGGTGAAATTGTGTGGTAGGTATATAAAGGTGTGAATAAGTTTTCTAGTTTGCCCTGGTGTTAGGGCATCACTAGCATTCTTCATGTCATGGTTAACTAAAAAAATTCCTCCGTCAAAAAAGTAGCTGACTGTCATTGACAGTCAGTTTCCTCCGTATAAATATATATAAATAAATCTCTGTGTAATAAGTATTTCCAACTTCGAAGCATTCAAGCCTTTCAAGGTTGACTTTTCTAGCTGAATGATCTCAGTGTTGATTGTTCTTCAATTCCTTGTAATGTGGGCATTTAGCCCTTGTCTTAGTTTGGTATTCGTTGACTTGTTGGGTATTTGTTGACAATGGGTATTGGGGAGTTGGGCACTTCGCCTCTTTTAATTCTTGACTTTTGACAAATGGGAATTGGGGAGTTGGGCACTTCGCCTCTTTTAATTCTTGACTTTCAACTAATTAATTGTAACATGGGTGTTGGGGAGTTGGGCACTTCGCCTCTTTTAATTCTTTACTTTTGACTTTTAGGTGTGGGCACTTCGCCTCTTTTATATTTAATTTTGGTATTATTTTATTAATACTTGCTATGTAACTATAGGGGGGGGGGGAGGGGACTTTAATGTGGGCACTTCGCCTCTTTTTCAATTGGTTGTTAAAAATTGTAAGAATCGATACCACTGTTGGACTGCTTGTCAACTTTTAGGTTCTTGAGTCGTGGACCTATTAGAGGAGTGGACTAACCCTATGTAAACATGGGTAGTACCGCTTCTCTCGCGCAGGTTCTACTGCTCGGGAACAGAGCAGTTCTACCTATAGCGCGTCTCCGGTTGGCACGTATATTGATGTTTAGGTTTATGTTTGGGAGTATAGTCTCGTCTATCTTGTCCCAAGTTTTTCTCCCTAGCCGTTGGATCTCCGTGTTGATCGGCTTTAGGTCGATTCTCTGGTGTAGAATCGATTGCCGAATACGGTCGATCCTACGCGTGCCTGTTATCAGCAGCGTGGCACTATTCTGTACTCTCTGCAAAGTTCTGAGAGATGTACAGCTTGCCACCTGCGTGATCACGGCCGGGTACACCAGGACTGAGCGTACCAAGGCCATGTACAGTTTTTTGATATTAGGCACGCTGAGGCCTCGGAAACGGTAAAGTTTCTTCAGCTCTCGTTTGGCTAGGGAGACTCTGGTTTTCATATGAGTCGAATATCCAGATTTGTAGAGTCGCAATCCCAGGACATTACCTTCATTGGAGTATGGGTAGTGTTCATTGTCGACGATGACGTCATCAACTTTCCGGCGGTTCATCGGAATGATCGTGAACTTCTGGCGGTTGGTTTTGATCTTCCACTTTCTTTCATATCTGTTGATATTATCAATTTCGACAGCTGTCGCCCTCGCCTGACTACCAGAGTTCCGAAATGGACTTAGGACGATTTGGGTGATGTCGTCTGCATATTGCAGATACATCGAATCGAACCTCACTGGAGCAGGTAGGTCTATAGTGTACACTAGGTACAGCAGAGGACTGAGACAGCTGCCTTGTGGAACTCCAGCCTCGAGTTCGAATTCGGGTCCTTTGCAGCCCTCGATTGAAATTCGGGCTCTCCTATCGGAGATATAATTGCAAAGGATCCTTTCCAGGAGTGGGTTAAGCTGGAGGTTAAGGATCTTGTATTGTAGTCCTCTCAGCCAAACCTTATCGAAGGCCTTCTTTACATCACATCACGCAGCACTACGTCTACATACCGCCTCTCAGCTTTACTGCAGGCGAGTTTCTCCGCAAGGAGGGCGAGGGCCGTTTCCGTTCCACGTCCCTTGCGGAACCCGTGCTGCTGAGGGTTGTGGACTCCCAGCTCGGCAAGTTGTTCTTGGAGCCTGTTAGCTAGGAGTCTCTCGTAGATTTTCGCAACGAATTCCAGCAGGGCGATGGGCCTGTAGTTTACCAGTTGATCAGGGGGTTTACCTCCCTTGGGTATGAAGATCATCTTCGCAATCTTCAAACCTTCCGGGAAGTAGCCCGTATTCAGGGAAGCGTTGTAGACGTTAACGATACCCTGAATGATCTGCTGTGGGGCGTTAACCAAGTTATTTCTGGTGATACCCGTCCAGCCTGGTGCCTTTTGGCGAAAGGCTTTCACAGTGGCCATGACGTCCTCTGATGTTATGGGGCGTCCATGACCCGCCATCTCCCTGCCCTCGTTGGCTTGCTGTAGTGGATGCGTGCGATGTATTTCCTGATTTAGTTGTTCAATCAGTTGACCTTCGAATTCCTGGTCGAACTCAGCGTTTTCCTCGGGGGTAATCCTGAAAACGCTTTTCCAGAAGTTCCTGAACCTATCCTCGAGAACCACCGGGTTCTCTATGTAATCATCGTTCTCCTTTATCCGAGCTTTGGGTCTTGGAGTAAGTCCCTTTAAGTTCCTGACTTGGCGCCAGAACTTAGCCGGGCTAAGCTCGCTGTCGATTTTGGCTATCAAGGTGTTCCATATGTCCTCCTGTTGGAGGTTGATAGCCTCTCTAAGCTCTGAACTTAGGCGTCGAAGCAGCAAGCTCCTTTCCTGGCTGGGACCCTCCCGTCTTACATCCTCATACACTTCCCTGTGAGCACGAGCGATATCTCTCATCTCCTCGGTCCATCTGGGCTGAGGAGGTGTTTTATACCCTGTTACGGGTATGCTCTCGCGGTCCGCGTTTAGTATGGACGTTGTTATCCTTTCCAACTCCCTGTCAATCTCCTCTAACGACGCCGTGCTGATGTGACTTCGGCCGTGTTTATGTGTAAACGGTTGGAGCGTTAGTAACACTTTAAATCTATCCTGGCGCCTGATTGGTTGAAATGTTATAGTGTTAAGTTTAGATGAAATAAATATTTATATAGGTGAATTTTGTGTCTTGCTCTTCTCACTCGTGACTTTTGAAAAAGCCAACCTTAAGTTTGTTTTCGCTTACGTTTTGTGAATAGTGTTTTCGCGCATTTTAGTGATTGCTCACCCAGGAGTTCTGAATCGGCGTACGTACGAATTTGTCATTGCGTTCCTATACGTAAAAAGTGAAATTTCGCTCGCTTCGTGCGTCGGTAGCGAGGGTGAACTTGTTTACGCCCTCCCCCTCCATTTTCCACCCCGGACTCCCTTTGTGGTGGACCGGAGACCTGCAGGCCCTCGAAAAGCGCCTGCACCCAAGGTAAAGTGCCATTTTGATCGGGTTTTTTTTTTGTTTTGGACAAGGAGTACTTCTTTTATCTATTCTTTCTCACCGGTGTTAAATATCACGTACTCACACACACGAACACAGCCACACACCCCGAGTCTTCGTAACTTCTTTAATTCTTCAGCTCCCATGCGGAAATGGAGATTTAAATGAGGGAGACTCGGCGGATACCGCTGAGGACTCTCTCCGATGGCCCCAAGCCAGATCGGGGAGAAGTCTTCGCGATAACCCATGGGGAACTAGGGATAACCTTAGTACGCCTCATCGATACTCACAATGGCTACTCGGCTATCTGCCAAAAGGAGAGTGACTGCGAGGTCCTCACCTCTCAAAAAGCGGCAGAGTCGTTGAAAAAGATTAACCTAAGACCCCACACGCCTCCACAGATAAAAACACATCGCAGCATAATTCTTAGACGCCTCGATCCTTGGGTAGGCAGCCACAGCATTGAAGAAATTCATGCTGAGGTTGAAAAAAAACCCCCCTGGGCTAAAATTGCGGAAATCCTTAAATTTAAGGATTACACGCATGTCTTTAAGATAGTGTTCACTGATTCGGCAATGGCGGTTAAGGCTACGGAGTGCGGTATGCTCCTCTTTAACGTTCGAATCTGCCCCGAGCAGATCGAACGTGAGGAGTTTATCGACCTCCAGATGTGCTTCAAATGCTATAAGTATGAGGAGCACACCACAGCCAACTGCCCCAAAGGGAATGCTACCTTATGTTCCATTTGTGCATCGGACAACCACTTCTGGAGGAGCTGTAAAAGCACCACCATGAAGTGTCTGAACTGCGCGGGGGAACATAAGACACTCTCCATGGCCTGCCCCATAAAAAAACAGATCCTAAAGAATAAAGCCGCTCAAAAACGAACCGACGAAGAAAGGAAAGCTAATACTACTTATGCTAAGGTCGCAAAAGCTGCGGTAGCGGAGTCTAAAGCGAACCCCACATATCTCCACGTCGAGAATGAAAACTCGACTAAAATTATGTGTTGCATATATTATGCTCATATTGCGAATCTCTCCTCCCCGGGGTGCTTTGCAGATGAGCTTAATAAGATGCTAACCAATAATGGAATGGAGAGTATGTGGTTCCCCTCGAACCCGCGGTCAGAAGAGATCCTGAAAATTAGTCTCAAACCCCAGTGCGAGACTAATTGTCAGAATCTCCCAACCCCCAGTAATGCCACAACCTCAGCTTCCTCCAGAGACCCCAGGATCCAGGCTGCGAAAGCACGCACGGAACAAAAACAACTCAAAGAAACCACAAAAAACAAAAATACCCACGCAACCACACCCACAAAAAAAGTGAATAACGAGAGCACGGAGACTGGAGTTGCGAGAGCCGAGGGAGGGGCACGTTCGCCCCGCTCACGAAAAACCTCGCAGCCCCAGAGACGCCCGAGATCGTCCTCTTCTTGTAAGAGGGAATCCAGGCACGCATACCATTCAAGAAAAATTAACTTGAAGGTATTCGCTGCCGAAAGGTCCCCTTTTCCTAAGGAGATGGATGCCCTTGACGTATCCGAAGGCTTAATAGCCGGAGTATACAAATGGGAGTTCACCTCGGACGAACTCAGTGAAAAACAGGTCGAGGAGGCTTTACTCCAAGGCCTGATAAAACTGACTCCGGACTCTTTTATCACCCTAACCGACGGCGAATACAGAAAGAAACGTACAGGAAAAACCATAACGCCCCCAAACACTCCACAAGGACCTAAACTCGTAAGAGAATAAAGTCCTAAAACATCATATTACACTCGAAAACCCTTAAGTGAACTACAAAATGACGACTCTAAAAATTTTACATTTGAACTCTGACGGATGGACAAACAAAAAAATATTATACGGAAACGTATTAAGACAAAGTGACCCAGACGTTATATTTATTTCTGAACATGGAATAAACGACGCTAATCAGATAAAAATCTTTCCCTACGAAGTCTTGACCAAAAATCACAGCGGAGAACGTTTTGACGGATGCGCCATAGCTGTGAAAAGAGGTCTTGACTTCAGATCAATAAGTGGACTCGACGAATCTTACCTTGCTGTGGAGGTCCGTACGGCAGTGGGACCCCTGGTCCTGGCAACGGGGTACCAACCCCCAAGGAGAGGGTATTTGCCCCTCCCAAACTTCTTGCAGTTATGTGGTCACGGCAGAACCGTTCTCTTTGCCGGTGACCTCAATGCAAGAAGCGCTGCCTCCGGTTATACGTCGACCAACCCAGCAGGCAGGAATCTTGAGACACTTATTGATAGAAACATTATGACTAGAATTGGACCAGACTTCCCCACATATATTACTCACAGGTCAGCAACAAAACCTGATATTGTGCTAACCAGCAATATGTTCCCTTATAATTACTTCATTGAGCCGGGCCCCCCTATTCCCAGCGATCACCAGGCTATCCTTATTAAAGTCTCAACCTCCCCCATTCAAATCCCTATCCCAGAGCGAAAGAGCTATGCTCGAGCCGATTGGGATAAGTATAATCAACTCCTCGAAAATTATAACCCAGAACCCTTAAATGATGCCTCCCTTGAAGAAATTGACGAGGAGTTGGATAAATTAAATGAAAAACTATTAAAAGCCGACAAGGAAGCCATCCCCCGAGTTAAGTATAAAACTCTCCCTGCCCCCTCATGGACCCCTAGAATGAAAACCCTCGCGAGGGAATATAAGGAACGGATCGATGAAGTAAACCTCACTGGCCCCAACATTAACACACACCGACAAACACGACTCATACGCGACGAACTAATGACTCTTATAAGGGACCAACAGAGTGTACTCTGGAATAATTTGATTGACGGACTGAATGTAGAAACTGACTCACGTACATTCTGGCAGACGGTAAAACGACTTAAAGGCGGACAACCACCAAGGACTGTTAAACTTATACGTGACGACACTGAAATTTCTGACGTGGAAAGAATCGAAGAGGAATTCAGACTCTTTTGGGCATCTATCTTTAAGATTTCCCCGGAAGAGAATGATGACTTCGATTTGGACTTCGAAAACGAAATTATTAACGACCTGAATGACCAAATACATAGAACGCATCCTCATCATTGCGTATCACAGAACAGGGAAATGGAGGGACTCGGCGGTAGAATTACTGCCGAGGAACTCTCTATGACCTTAAAATCCTTCCGACAGCGAGCACCGGGGCGTACAGGACTGACGAAGGAGAATTTTATTCGAGCCCCGCCCAATATCCTACTGGGGCTCATGAATATCATGAACGCATGCCTAAACGTGGGATACTTCCCTGACCACTGGAAGGTTGCGAAAATGATATTCATTCCAAAAGCCGGTAAACCACCGGACAGTCCAGTTAACTTCAGGCCCATATCTCTCCTAGAATTTTCAGGGAAAGTCTTGGAGAAGATATTGGCCAACAGGGTAAACATGTTCCTCGAGAGAAATAACTCTCATAACATCCAACAACATGGCTTCCGTGCGAAGCGAGGAACAGACACGGCGCTAGCCGTAATTACCGAGAAGTTGGCAAAAGTAAAATCAGAGAAACGCCATGCAAATCTGGTGCTACGCGATGTCAAAAAGGCCTTTGACAAGGTATGGAGGAGAGGCCTACAATATAAGATCCTTCAACTAGGCCTCAATCCCATACTTGAAAGGATTCTTTGTGACTATGTGATGGAGAGGAGAGCGTTTTTGAGTATAAAAAATTACAGCGGCCCTGAGTTCGAACTCGAGGCGGGGGTGCCCCAAGGCGGGTGCATCTCTCCCCTGCTCTATAACATCTACACTATAGACCTTCCCCAACCCTTGACTGAGGGTTCCTTATACGTCCAATTTGCGGATGATATAACGATGATATGTACGGGGCCTTATCGGAATGCGAATTTCATGGCACGAAGTACGGCAGTGGAAATCGAAAACATCAACTCCTTCGAGAGAAGATGGAAGATATCCACCAATGCCCAAAAGTTCCGTGTAATTCCATTATTCCGAAGGACTCTGGCAGAAATCCGTGTGGGGGGTGCACGCATCCCATACCGCACGGAGGGCACGGTTCTGGGACTACAAATTACGACCGGTGGGTATAGGAGCCATGTAGCGAGAACTACACAGAATGCACGGAGGGACTTGGGCGAATTTTTCAAATTCGTAAACCTGAGTACCTCCAACAAACTAAAGATCTACAATGCGTGCATTCGCTCAAAACTCCTGTACCCCCCGATCCCTATAAACGTAGTTTCCAAGACCCAAGTCCTTAAACTGCAAAGAGTCCAGAATAAGGCAGTATATATCATTACGGGAGCCCGAAGGAGAGAAGGGAGAAGGCAGAGTGAACTCCATGGTGAACTGGGGATGACCCCCATAAACGTGGAGCTTCACCTAAGAGCAACCAAAATCTGGGACAAGGTGCACCGGCACCTCCCCCCCGAGTTTGTACTGGAGCACATCGACTTCGACTTTTTACCTAACTTAAGACGATCAATTAGTTTCAAAAGCAGTAGACTACCGAATGACTTTAACGTCGACCCTAAGTTCACTTAAATACTAAATAACCCCCAGTCATAACACAAAAAACATGAACAAAGCCAAACGAGTTTAGTCACCGAATTAACACTTGTTTAATTTGGTTTTAAATAACACTTCCCCAATTTTTGCGCGAAAATATCGCCAAAAACATACAAACAACACCAAAAAATCCAAATCTAGGTGTAAAACACCCAGAATTGAAGATGAAAATCTTCCAAAAGCCACGTAAAGATACAATGTATTAATACAAAGGCTCGAATGCCCACCGCATTCATCAGATAGTATAGTCATATGCTATCAAAAAAAACAAACCAAAACGCAAAGAAAGCCAGTGATACCCTTTCACCAGGGATCTGTCTTTCATTCTACCTTTCGTTTTTCGCTTTCCTATTATATTTTTCCCTATTTCCCCACTATTTCTCCTACTAAAACCCTCTACTACTATATTTCTCACTTATTATGTCCAATGTCCAATGTAAAAGTCGGCGCTAGCTCGGAATTCTTGGCAGAAAGTACCTCGTATCAGGCATCTTACCAACTGGTAAAGGAGGAAAATCTTTAGGCAATTTTTGCCTACGCCTCCGAAAAATTTGGTTCCTATTTTTAGGACCAAATATTCCAAAAAACGTTATTATCCTCGTGTCACGTCCAACCCCATCATCATTCACTCACTAACCATCATCACCCCCTTTATTTTCAGCGGCCCAACTTAAGCGGATGACTGCTTAAGTCCTCGGCCCTCCTCCCCGCGTGAACCGCCGTCAGATGTGAAGTGAAATTGCCATTCATGTTTCGTCCCAACTATGTCAGGCAGTTGCTTGGCCATAATTGGGGGCATTGGAGGAAGCTGGTTTGAGGAGTAGCCCACAGTAGAGAACAATGTCAGAAACATTCCGGACAAGGGACGGACTGCGACCTTCGGTGCCTAAATACGGCGGAGGCCCCTCCCAGGATCATAGAGGGTGAAAACCGTCTCTATGCTATGTTGGGGAGCAGTCGCGATTTAAAACCCTCGGGGGGGCGGCGTTGTCAATAAGTCCGCCATACAATCACACCCCTGAGAGGATCCCACCCGGACTCATCTCATTCATCATCATCCTTCACCTAAAAGGCAATTTTCATTTCCATCCAGGCGACCGGCGAACGTGGGGGGGGCCTCTTTTCGTCCCCAAGGAAAAACCTGAAATCAACATAAGAAGTAAAACGTAAAAAAAAAATTTAAAACCGAAAAATACACACACACACACACACACATACACACATAAGAAGTCCTTCAGTGCCACCCATCAAGAGGCACTTGTGAAGAAGACTTGCACCCCCCAGCGAGGGGCTGCAAGTGCAAGTCCAACAATGGCTTCCCACCCAGCCACCAGAGTCCCATTGAGGACAATTGCTGGGCAGACGAAGCCAGACCGAGGAACGGTGTTCTCTCAGATTTTCGGGAAGCTCAATGTAGCCATCCCGAGACTAATTGACACCCCCGTCGGCTACTCCGCTGTCTGCGAAAGAGAGGCAGACGTGGAGACCCTGACCAAGGAGGAAGGTCGAAAAGCTGTGGAGGAAATAGGCCTCCAGCCTAGCACTCCCCCCCAGATTCAGGCGCACCGAAGCATCGTGTGCCGGCAACTAGACCCCTGGATAGGCCAACACTCCAGCCTGGAGATAAAGGAGGAGATCCAGAGGAATCAGACATGGGCCAGCGTGGTGGAAGTGGTAAAGTTCCGTAACAAACGGTACAACACCGACCACCAGCATGTCTTCAAAGTAATCTTTGCAGACACGCAGATGGCTCAGAAGGCAAAAGAGAGAGGCCTATTGGTGTTCAACGCCAAAATCAGCGCGGACCAGATGGAAAGGGAGGAATTTACTCCCATCCAAATCTGCTTCCGCTGCTACAAGTTGGAGCACCACACTACGAAGGACTGCAAGGAGACGAACAGTACTTGCTCCAGATGCAGTGGATCAGGCCATGGATGGAGGGAGTGCAAGGCGGCAAAAGAGAAATGCCCAAACTGCGGCCTTAACCATGGGGCGATGGCGATGTCCTGCCCCCAAAGAAAAGAAATTGTGAGGCAGAAAAAGCTGGTAGACCAAAAGAAAGCCAGCACCTCATACGCCCAAGCCACGAAGAGAACCCCAAACACTACAGAGACCCCACAACATCAGACAAAACAGTACCTCAAGCTCGAGAATGAAAACTCGACGAAGATTTTAACGTGCATACTCTTTGCGCACGTTAATAATCTTACAAGTCCGGGGACTTTTTCAAAAACCCTCAATCTCATGCTCAAAAAGAACGGCATGGAGGAGATGTGGTTTCCCGATGACCCACCTTCGGGAGACGTGCTGAGACTCCAATTTGGTTCTGACAGAGCAACAGAGGCCCCAGCAACCCCGTTCCCCAAAGAGAAGATCGTGGAAGAAACAAAAACAAAGGAAAGCTCATCAAACACGAAGACCAGCACGTCCCGGCTGGACCCTCGTCTAGAAGCGGCAAAGAGACGCGAGAAGAAGGAGAAAAAAGCTGCAAGGAAGCTGAAAGAAGCCGAGGGAAACCTGTCCAGCGGAGCTTCCTCGGACTCTGAAGCGGACGAAGCAGTGAGCAGGGCGACCAAAAGCCCTGTGAGCTCCAGAAGTAGGTCGAAGACCTCGAAGCGTACATACAAGTACGACGGAGAGGAGATCGACATCAGAATCGTCTCAAATGAGCAGATCCCCCACCCAGAAAAACTCTCCCCCATGGAAATCCTTAAGGGAATCCAACAAGGGAGTATAAAATGGGTCTACGCCGCGAGCTTACAGGAAAAAGAAGTAGAAGAGGCACTGCATGAAGGCGCAGTGAAAATCTACAAAGACTCTTGTATTGCCCTAAACAATCAAGAGTTTAAGGAAATACGCAACGGGAGATTCCAAACATAAGAACAACAAGAAGTACACTAAAACACATAACATCTCAGACTGGAAAACACTAACAACGCCTTGAAAATACTTACTCTGAATGTGGATGGATGGAAGGGAAAATCCATTGTTTACGGCAACATCTTCCGTATAGTGGACCCAGACATCATCCTCATATCGGAGCATGGTATAGACACAACCACAGACAACATAAAAATACACAATTACAATGTTATACAGAAAAATCACACCCAAGAACGATACGATGGCGCAGCCATCGCTATCAGAAAAAACATCAAGTACAGAACATTGCCGGACTTAGATGAATCATTCGTGGCAGTCGAAATCCCGACCCTGGTTGGTGGCCTAACTGTGGTGGCAGCCTACCAGCCACCCAGGCGACAGTACCTACCGATCAACAACTTCTTCACCCTGTTCGGGCACAAAAGGCTAGCGCTGCTAGGCGGGGACCTAAACGCCCGCTGCCGTGCATCTGGCTACAGGTGCGCTGACCAAAGGGGACGAAATCTGGAACTACTATTCGACAGAAATAGAGTCCAGAGAGTAGGACCTGACTTCCCAACTTATATAACAGACTGTTCGGCGACAAAACCGGACATTGTGTTAGTGAGCCCGGAATTCCCCTTTAACATCGCCAACGAACCTGGCCCAGTAGTCCCGAGCGACCACGTCCCAATTATCACCAACATTTCGCTTGCGCCAATGCTCAGGCCCGTCCCACATAGGAAAAGTTATGCGAAAGCTAACTGGGAGCAGTACAGAGAGATGCTCAGCGCCTATCACCCAGCTGACCTGGAGGACGCAAATCTGGAGGAAATTGATGAGGAGATTGAGAACATCACCAATCGCCTCATTCAAGCTGACGAAAGATGCGTCCCCAGGATCTCGTACAAAATGCTCCCGCAACCTAGGTGGACGGATGAAATGAGGGACATCGCTAGGGAACACAGGGAAATTTATGAAGAAGTCGGTAGGACAGGCCCGACCCGGGAAAAGAAAGCCCGAATGAGACAACTGAGCGAGGCTATGAAAAACACAATCCTCGAGAAACAGAAAGACATCTGGGATGATATCATTGGCAGACTAGACCGGGAGACTAATCCTGTACGTTTTTGGAATAGCATCCGAAGACTTAGGGGATTGCCTCCCAGGCCTGGGATTAAAATCAAAGATGGCGACATATTCATAGAAGATCCGGATACCCTAGAAAGAAAATTCAGGGACCACTGGAAAGAGGTCTTTGCAATCTCACCTGAGGAGAACGACGATTTCGACCAGGACTTCGAAGACCAACTGCTCGACGACCTCGGAACGATGATACATAGGACCCACCCACAACCGCAAGTGTCTAGAGAGAGAGAGATGGTTGACCACGGACGCCCAATCACTGTTGAAGAGACGATTAACACCATCAAGTCCTTCAAACAGAGGGCGCCAGGATGGTCTGGGCTCACTAAAAACAACCTAGTGAATGCCCCTAGGCAAATTATTCAGGGAATGGTCAACATCATGAACGCCTCCCTGAATACAGGCTACTTCCCAGACGGGTATAAGATGGCAAAAATCATCTTTATCCCGAAAGGGAACAAGCCCCCAGACCGAGTGGCCAACTACCGCCCAATCTCTCTCCTAGAAGTACCCGGCAAGATCTTCGAGAAGATTATAGCCAATAGGCTACAAAATCAACTCGACGAGTTAGGAGCACACAACCCGGCACAACATGGGTTTAGACCAAAACGGGGCACTGAAACTGCCCTGGCGCTCCTAACAGAAAAGATCGCGCAATGCCGTGCAAAGGGTCACTACGTAGACATCGTGATGAGGGATGTGCAGAAGGCCTTCGACAAGGTTTGGCTGAGTGGACTGCAATACAAGATCCTAAGTCTCCAGCTAAACCCGGTCCTGGAAAGGATTCTTTGTGACTTCATCATGGACAGAAGGGCGCGTATCATGATAGAAGATCACAAGGGTCCTGAATTCGAACTTAAAGCGGGCGTTCCCCAGGGGAGCTGCCTGAGTCCCTTGCTTTACCTGGTCTTTACCATCGACCTCCCTACTCCAATCCACGGGGACACGATGTACCTGCAATACGCAGATGACATCACTCAGATCGTCCCCTGTAGGGAAAGGAAAGCAAGGAGCCAGGCAAACAACACCATCGCGGAGATCTCGAACATCAACAACTTCGAGAAAAAGTGGAAAATCCGGACAAACAGGGAGAAATTCACAATTCTCCCGCTGGGCCGTGAGTTGACGTGGCCCATCATGATTGATGGGAGGAGATACGGTTACTCCGCCGTAGGCAACATTCTGGGCCTAAAAATCTCCGACCGCGGATACTCGAAGCACTACACGGTGAGGCGGAATATGGCGAGGAGAGAAATCTCTAAGCTATACAGGTTCAGAGAACTCAGCTCGGCGAACATCAGGAAATTATACCTGTCGTTCATCCGGGCTAAGCTTATCTACCCCGCAGTAGTGACTCAAACGGCCAGCAAAACATCTATGAAAAGGCTCCAGTGAGTACAGAACTCTGCGTCCCTCTTCATGAACAAATGCAGAAGAAGGGATCAACTTCGGCAGAGGGACCTGCACCGCAGGCAGAAACTGGAGCCGATAAATGTCGCTACCCAAAAATTGGCCAAGAAAGTCTGGTCCACAATGGCCAATGATATCCTACCAGAGTTACGAAGAACTGGACGCAGAATCAACATCCCTGCCAGGTTGCACGGGGAAGTCGGTCGTAACCGGCGATTCCCGAGCACCAGAGTCTGTTCGGAGGAAAACATAATACCAATATACACCTAAAAACACAAAACACCAGAAACACACAACATGGTGACACAAAAATCGAATCATAAAACTAACGAAGATCATTGACACGAAGTACACACACATAACTGCAAGCTTACAAAGGCTTGAAAGCTCAAGTACACAGTTTAAATATCACAGACAAACAAAGAACAAATACAATGAAGAACAACAAGAAGAACACACACAGAACGAAAACATAAGAAC
Source organism: Ceratothoa steindachneri (assembly GCA_963969495.1). Taxonomy (NCBI): domain Eukaryota; kingdom Metazoa; phylum Arthropoda; class Malacostraca; order Isopoda; family Cymothoidae; genus Ceratothoa; species Ceratothoa steindachneri. Next base: position 176,948,832 of record OZ018320.1, on the reverse strand, counting down.
ATAACAACACCCAAACAAAGGAAAAATAAATAAAAAATGGAAGCAAGCTAACGATGCCCCTAAAACAAGGGCACCCCCCCCCCACTTCACCAACTTTTTTACCTTCTACTATCTTTTTCACATAGAGTGATTATTATACCATCAAGTTAAAAGTCGGCATTGACTGCTTTGCTTGCCGGAGTTAGTCTTGCTCTTCTCACTCGTGACTTTTGAAAAAGCCAACCTTAAGTTTGTTTTCGCTTACGTTTTGTGAATAGTGTTTTCGCGCATTTTAGTGATTGCTCACCCAGGAGTTCTGAATCGGCGTACGTACGAATTTGTCATTGCGTTCCTATACGTAAAAAGTGAAATTTCGCTCGCTTCGTGCGTCGGTAGCGAGGGTGAACTTGTTTCCGCCCTCCCCCTCCATTTTCCACCCCGGACTCCCTTTGTGGTGGACCGGAGACCTGCAGGCCCTCGAAAAGCGCCTGCACCCAAGGTAAAGTGCCATTTTGATCGGGGTTTTTTTTTGTTTTGGACAAGGAGTACTTCTTTTATCTATTCTTTCTCACCGGTGTTAAATATCACGTACTCACACACACGAACACAGCCACACACCCCGAGTCTTCGTAACTTCTTTATTTCTTCAGCTCCCATGCGGAAATGGAGATTTAAATGAGGGAGACTCGGCGGATACCGCTGAGGACTCTCTCCGATGGCCCCAAGCCAGATCGGGGAGAAGTCTTCGCGATAACCCATGGGGAACTAGGGATAACCTTAGTACGCCTCATCGATACTCACAATGGCTACTCGGCTATCTGCCAAAAGGAGAGTGACTGCGAGGTCCTCACCTCTCAAAAAGCGGCAGAGTCGTTGAAAAAGATTAACCTAAGACCCCACACGCCTCCACAGATAAAAACACATCGCAGCATAATTCTTAGACGCCTCGATCCTTGGGTAGGCAGCCACAGCATTGAAGAAATTCATGCTGAGGTTGAAAAAAAACCCCCCTGGGCTAAAATTGCGGAAATCCTTAAATTTAAGGATTACACGCATGTCTTTAAGATAGTGTTCACTGATTCGGCAATGGCGGTTAAGGCTACGGAGTGCGGTATGCTCCTCTTTAACGTTCGAATCTGCCCCGAGCAGATCGAACGTGAGGAGTTTATCGACCTCCAGATGTGCTTCAAATGCTATAAGTATGAGGAGCACACCACAGCCAACTGCCCCAAAGGGAATGCTACCTTATGTTCCATTTGTGCATCGGACAACCACTTCTGGAGGAGCTGTAAAAGCACCACCATGAAGTGTCTGAACTGCGCGGGGGAACATAAGACACTCTCCATGGCCTGCCCCATCAAAAAACAGATCCTAAAGAATAAAGCCGCTCAAAAACGAACCGACGAAGAAAGGAAAGCTAATACTACTTATGCTAAGGTCGCAAAAGCTGCGGTAGCGGAGTCTAAAGCGAACCCCACATATCTCCACGTCGAGAATGAAAACTCGACTAAAATTATGTGTTGCATATATTATGCTCATATTGCGAATCTCTCCTCCCCGGGGTGCTTTGCAGATGAGCTTAATAAGATGCTAACCAATAATGGAATGGAGAGTATGTGGTTCCCCTCGAACCCGCGGTCAGAAGAGATCCTGAAAATTAGTCTCAAACCCCAGTGCGAGACTAATTGTCAGAATCTCCCAACCCCCAGTAATGCCACAACCTCAGCTTCCTCCAGAGACCCCAGGATCCAGGCTGCGAAAGCACGCACGGAACAAAAACAACTCAAAGAAACCACAAAAAACAAAAATACCCACGCAACCACACCCACAAAAAAAGTGAATAACGAGAGCACGGAGACTGGAGTTGCGAGAGCCGAGGGAGGGGCACGTTCGCCCCGCTCACGGAAAACCTCGCAGCCCCAGAGACGCCCGAGATCGTCCTCTTCTTGTAAGAGGGAATCCAGGCACGCATACCATTCAAGAAACATTAACTTGAAGGTATTCGCTGCCGAAAGGTCCCCTTTTCCTAAGGAGATGGATGCCCTTGACGTATCCGAAGGCTTAATAGCCGGAGTATACAAATGGGAGTTCACCTCGGACGAACTCAGTGAAAAACAGGTCGAGGAGGCTTTACTCCAAGGCCTGATAAAACTGACTCCGGACTCTTTTATCACCCTAACCGACGGCGAATACAGAAAGAAACGTACAGGAAAAACCATAACGCCCCCAAACACTCCACAAGGACCTAAACTCGTAAGAGAATAAAGTCCTAAAACATCATATTACACTCGAAAACCCTTAAGTGAACTACAAAATGACGACTCTAAAAATTTTACATTTGAACTCTGACGGATGGACAAACAAAAAAATATTATACGGAAACGTATTAAGACAAAGTGACCCAGACGTTATATTTATTTCTGAACATGGAATAAACGACGCTAATCAGATAAAAATCTTTCCCTACGAAGTCTTGACCAAAAATCACAGCGGAGAACGTTTTGACGGATGCGCCATAGCTGTGAAAAGAGGTCTTGACTTCAGATCAATAAGTGGACTCGACGAATCTTACCTTGCTGTGGAGGTCCGTACGGCAGTGGGACCCCTGGTCCTGGCAACGGGGTACCAACCCCCAAGGAGAGGGTATTTGCCCCTCCCAAACTTCTTGCAGTTATGTGGTCACGGCAGAACCGTTCTCTTTGCCGGTGACCTCAATGCAAGAAGCGCTGCCTCCGGTTATACGTCGACCAACCCAGCAGGCAGGAATCTTGAGACACTTATTGATAGAAACATTATGACTAGAATTGGACCAGACTTCCCCACATATATTACTCACAGGTCAGCAACAAAACCTGATATTGTGCTAACCAGCAATATGTTCCATTATAATTACTTCATTGAGCCGGGCCCCCCTATTCCCAGCGATCACCAGGCTATCCTTATTAAAGTCTCAACCTCCCCCATTCAAATCCCTATCCCAGAGCGAAAGAGCTATGCTCGAGCCGACTGGGATAAGTATAATCAACTCCTCGAAAATTATAACCCAGAACCCTTAAATGATGCCTCCCTTGAAGAAATTGACGAGGAGTTGGATAAATTAAATGAAAAACTATTAAAAGCCGACAAGGAAGCCATCCCCCGAGTTAAGTATAAAACTCTCCCTGCCCCCTCATGGACCCCTAGAATGAAAACCCTCGCGAGGGAATATAAGGAACGGATCGATGAAGTAAACCTCACTGGCCCCAACATTAACACACACCGACAAACACGACTCATACGCGACGAACTAATGACTCTTATAAGGGACCAACAGAGTGTACTCTGGAATAATTTGATTGACGGACTGAATGTAGAAACTGACTCACGTACATTCTGGCAGACGGTAAAACGACTTAAAGGCGGACAACCACCAAGGACTGTTAAACTTATACGTGACGACACTGAAATTTCTGACGTGGAAAGAATCGAAGAGGAATTCAGACTCTTTTGGGCATCTATCTTTAAGATTTCCCCGGAAGAGAATGATGACTTCGATTTGGACTTCGAAAACGAAATTATTAACGACCTGAATGACCAAATACATAGAACGCATCCTCATCATTGCGTATCACAGAACAGGGAAATGGAGGGACTCGGCGGTAGAATTACTGCCGAGGAACTCTCTATGACCTTAAAATCCTTCCGACAGCGAGCACCGGGGCGTACAGGACTGACGAAGGAGAATTTTATTCGAGCCCCGCCCAATATCCTACTGGGGCTCATGAATATCATGAACGCATGCCTAAACGTGGGATACTTCCCTGACCACTGGAAGGTTGCGAAAATGATATTCATTCCAAAAGCCGGTAAACCACCGGACAGTCCAGTTAACTTCAGGCCCATATCTCTCCTAGAATTTTCAGGGAAAGTCTTGGAGAAGATATTGGCCAACAGGGTAAACATGTTCCTCGAGAGAAATAACTCTCATAACATCCAACAACATGGCTTCCGTGCGAAGCGAGGAACAGACACGGCGCTAGCCGTAATTACCGAGAAGTTGGCAAAAGTAAAATCAGAGAAACGCCATGCAAATCTGGTGCTACGCGATGTCAAAAAGGCCTTTGACAAGGTATGGAGGAGAGGCCTACAATATAAGATCCTTCAACTAGGCCTCAATCCCATACTTGAAAGGATTCTTTGTGACTATGTGATGGAGAGGAGAGCGTTTTTGAGTATAAAAAATTACAGCGGCCCTGAGTTCGAACTCGAGGCGGGGGTGCCCCAAGGCGGGTGCATCTCTCCCCTGCTCTATAACATCTACACTATAGACCTTCCCCAACCCTTGACTGAGGGTTCCTTATACGTCCAATTTGCGGATGATATAACGATGATATGTACGGGGCCTTATCGGAATGCGAATTTCATGGCACGAAGTACGGCAGTGGAAATCGAAAACATCAACTCCTTCGAGAGAAGATGGAAGATATCCACCAATGCCCAAAAGTTCCGTGTAATTCCATTATTCCGAAGGACTCTGGCAGACATCCGTGTGGGGGGTGCACGCATCCCATACCGCACGGAGGGCACGGTTCTGGGACTACAAATTACGACCGGTGGGTATAGGAGCCATGTAGCGAGAACTACACAGAATGCACGGAGGGACTTGGGCGAATTTTTCAAATTCGTAAACCTGAGTACCTCCAACAAACTAAAGATCTACAATGCGTGCATTCGCTCAAAACTCCTGTACCCCCCGATCCCTATAAACGTAGTTTCCAAGACCCAAGTCCTTAAACTGCAAAGAGTCCAGAATAAGGCAGTATATATCATTACGGGAGCCCGAAGGAGAGAAGGGAGAAGGCAGAGTGAACTCCATGGTGAACTGGGGATGACCCCCATAAACGTGGAGCTTCACCTAAGAGCAACCAAAATCTGGGACAAGGTGCACCGGCACCTCCCCCCCGAGTTTGTACTGGAGCACATCGACTTCGACTTTTTACCTAACTTAAGACGATCAATTAGTTTCAAAAGCAGTAGACTACCGAATGACTTTAACGTCGACCCTAAGTTCACTTAAATACTAAATAACCCCCAGTCATAACACAAAAAACATGAACAAAGCCAAACGAGTTTAGTCACCGAATTAACACTTGTTTAATTTGGTTTTAAATAACACTTCCCCAATTTTTGCGCGAAAATATCGCCAAAAACATACAAACAACACCAAAAAATCCAAATCTAGGTGTAAAACACCCAGAATTGAAGATGAAAATCTTCCAAAAGCCACGTAAAGATACAATGTATTAATACAAAGGCTCGAATGCCCACCGCATTCATCAGATAGTATAGTCATATGCTATCAAAAAAAACAAACCAAAACGCAAAGAAAGCCAGTGATACCCTTTCACCAGGGATCTGTCTTTCATTCTACCTTTCGTTTTTCGCTTTCCTATTATATTTTTCCCTATTTCCCCACTATTTCTCCTACTAAAACCCTCTACTACTATATTTCTCACTTATTATGTCCAATGTCCAATGTAAAAGTCGGCGCTAGCTCGGAATTCTTGGCAGAAAGTACCTCGTATCAGGCATCTTACCAACTGGTAAAGGAGGAAAATCTTTAGGCAATTTTTGCCTACGCCTCCGAAAAATTTGGTTCCTATTTTTAGGACCAAATATTCCAAAAAACGTTATTATCCTCGTGTCACGTCCAACCCCATCATCATTCACTCACTAACCATCATCACCCCATTTATTTTCAGCGGCCCAACTTAAGCGGATGACTGCTTAAGTCCTCGGCCCTCCTCCCCGCGTGAACCGCCGTCAGATGTGAAGTGAAATTGCCATTCATGTTTCGTCCCAACTATGTCAGGCAGTTGCTTGGCCATAATTGGGGGCATTGGAGGAAGCTGGTTTGAGGAGTAGCCCACAGTAGAGAACAATGTCAGAAACATTCCGGACAAGGGACGGACTGCGACCTTCGGTGCCTAAATACGGCGGAGGCCCCTCCCAGGATCATAGAGGGTGAAAACCGTCTCTATGCTATGTTGGGGAGCAGTCGCGATTTAAAACCCTCGGGGGGGCGGCGTTGTCAATAAGTCCGCCATACAATCACACCCCTGAGAGGATCCCACCCGGACTCATCTCATTCATCATCATCCTTCACCTAAAAGTCAATTTTCATTTCCATCCAGGCGACCGGCGAACGTGGGGGGGGCCTCTTTTCGTCCCCAAGGAAAAACCTGAAATCAACATAAGAAGTAAAACGTAAAAAAAAAATTTAAAACCGAAAAATACACACACACACACACACACATACACACATAAGAAGTCCTTCAGTGCCACCCATCAAGAGGCACTTGTGAAGAAGACTTGCACCCCCCAGCGAGGGGCTGCAAGTGCAAGTCCAACAATGGCTTTCCACCCAGCCACCAGAGTCCCATTGAGGACAATTGCTGGGCAGACGAAGCCAGACCGAGGAACGGTGTTCTCTCAGATTTTCGGGAAGCTCAATGTAGCCATCCCGAGACTAATTGACACCCCCGTCGGCTACTCCGCTGTCTGCGAAAGAGAGGCAGACGTGGAGACCCTGACCAAGGAGGAAGGTCGAAAAGCTTTGGAGGAAATAGGCCTCCAGCCTAGCACTCCCCCCCAGATTCAGGCGCACCGAAGCATCGTGTGCCGGCAACTAGACCCCTGGATAGGCCAACACTCCAGCCTGGAGATAAAGGAGGAGATCCAGAGGAATCAGACATGGGCCAGCGTGGTGGAAGTGGTAAAGTTCCGTAACAAACGGTACAACACCGACCACCAGCATGTCTTCAAAGTAATCTTTGCAGACACGCAGATGGCTCAGAAGGCAAAAGAGAGAGGCCTATTGGTGTTCAACGCCAAAATCAGCGCGGACCAGATGGAAAGGGAGGAATTTACTCCCATCCAAATCTGCTTCCGCTGCTACAAGTTGGAGCACCACACTACGAAGGACTGCAAGGAGACGAACAGTACTTGCTCCAGATGCAGTGGATCAGGCCATGGATGGAGGGAGTGCAAGGCGGCAAAAGAGAAATGCCCAAACTGCGGCCTTAACCATGGGGCGATGGCGATGTCCTGCCCCCAAAGAAAAGAAATTGTGAGGCAGAAAAAGCTGGTAGACCAAAAGAAAGCCAGCACCTCATACGCCCAAGCCACGAAGAGAACCCCAAACACTACAGAGACCCCACAACATCAGACAAAACAGTACCTCAAGCTCGAGAATGAAAACTCGACGAAGATTTTAACGTGCATACTCTTTGCGCACGTTAATAATCTTACAAGTCCGGGGACTTTTTCAAAAACCCTCAATCTCATGCTCAAAAAGAACGGCATGGAGGAGATGTGGTTTCCCGATGACCCACCTTCGGGAGACGTGCTGAGACTCCAATTTGGTTCTGACAGAGCAACAGAGGCCCCAGCAACCCCGTTCCCCAAAGAGAAGATCGTGGAAGAAACAAAAACAAAGGAAAGCTCATCAAACACGAAGACCAGCACGTCCCGGCTGGACCCTCGTCTAGAAGCGGCAAAGAGACGCGAGAAGAAGGAGAAAAAAGCTGCAAGGAAGCTGAAAGAAGCCGAGGGAAACCTGTCCAGCGGAGCTTCCTCGGACTCTGAAGCGGACGAAGCAGTGAGCAGGGCGACCAAAAGCCCTGTGAGCTCCAGAAGTAGGTCGAAGACCTCGAAGCGTACATACAAGTACGACGGAGAGGAGATCGACATCAGAATCGTCTCAAATGAGCAGATCCCCCACCCAGAAAAACTCTCCCCCATGGAAATCCTTAAGGGAATCCAACAAGGGAGTATAAAATGGGTCTACGCCGCGAGCTTACAGGAAAAAGAAGTAGAAGAGGCACTGCATGAAGGCGCAGTGAAAATCTACAAAGACTCTTGTATTGCCCTAAACAATCAAGAGTTTAAGGAAATACGCAACGGGAGATTCCAAACATAAGAACAACAAGAAGTACACTAAAACACATAACATCTCAGACTGGAAAACACTAACAACGCCTTGAAAATACTTACTCTGAATGTGGATGGATGGAAGGGAAAATCCATTGTTTACGGCAACATCTTCCGTATAGTGGACCCAGACATCATCCTCATATCGGAGCATGGTATAGACACAACCACAGACAACATAAAAATACACAATTACAATGTTATACAGAAAAATCACACCCAAGAACGATACGATGGCGCAGCCATCGCTATCAGAAAAAACATCAAGTACAGAACATTGCCGGACTTAGATGAATCATTCGTGGCAGTCGAAATCCCGACCCTGGTTGGTGGCCTAACTGTGGTGGCAGCCTACCAGCCACCCAGGCGACAGTACCTACCGATCAACAACTTCTTCACCCTGTTCGGGCACAAAAGGCTAGCGCTGCTAGGCGGGGACCTAAACGCCCGCTGCCGTGCATCTGGCTACAGGTGCGCTGACCAAAGGGGACGAAATCTGGAACTACTATTCGACAGAAATAGAGTCCAGAGAGTAGGACCTGACTTCCCAACTTATATAACAGACTGTTCGGCGACAAAACCGGACATTGTGTTAGTGAGCCCGGAATTCCCCTTTAACATCGCCAACGAACCTGGCCCAGTAGTCCCGAGCGACCACGTCCCAATTATCACCAACATTTCGCTTGCGCCAATGCTCAGGCCCGTCCCACATAGGAAAAGTTATGCGAAAGCTAACTGGGAGCAGTACAGAGAGATGCTCAGCGCCTATCACCCAGCTGACCTGGAGGACGCAAATCTGGAGGAAATTGATGAGGAGATTGAGAACATCACCAATCGCCTCATTCAAGCTGACGAAAGATGCGTCCCCAGGATCTCGTACAAAATGCTCCCGCAACCTAGGTGGACGGATGAAATGAGGGACATCGCTAGGGAACACAGGGAAATTTATGAAGAAGTCGGTAGGACAGGCCCGACCCGGGAAAAGAAAGCCCGAATGAGACAACTGAGCGAGGCTATGAAAAACACAATCCTCGAGAAACAGAAAGACATCTGGGATGATATCATTGGCAGACTAGACCGGGAGACTAATCCTGTACGTTTTTGGAATAGCATCCGAAGACTTAGGGGATTGCCTCCCAGGCCTGGGATTAAAATCAAAGATGGCGACATATTCATAGAAGATCCGGATACCCTAGAAAGAAAATTCAGGGACCACTGGAAAGAGGTCTTTGCGATCTCACCTGAGGAGAACGACGATTTCGACCAGGACTTCGAAGACCAACTGCTCGACGACCTCGGAACGATGATACATAGGACCCACCCACAACCGCAAGTGTCTAGAGAGAGAGAGATGGTTGACCACGGACGCCCAATCACTGTTGAAGAGACGATTAACACCATCAAGTCCTTCAAACAAAGGGCGCCAGGATGGTCTGGGCTCACTAAAAACAACCTAGTGAATGCCCCTAGGCAAATTATTCAGGGAATGGTCAACATCATGAACGCCTCCCTGAATACAGGCTACTTCCCAGACGGGTATAAGATGGCAAAAATCATCTTTATCCCGAAAGGGAACAAGCCCCCAGACCGAGTGGCCAACTACCGCCCAATCTCTCTCCTAGAAGTACCCGGCAAGATCTTCGAGAAGATTATAGCCAATAGGCTACAAAATCAACTCGACGAGTTAGGAGCACACAACCCGGCACAACATGGGTTTAGACCAAAACGGGGCACTGAAACTGCCCTGGCGCTCCTAACAGAAAAGATCGCGCAATGCCGTGCAAAGGGTCACTACGTAGACATCGTGATGAGGGATGTGCAGAAGGCCTTCGACAAGGTTTGGCTGAGTGGACTGCAATACAAGATCCTAAGTCTCCAGCTAAACCCGGTCCTGGAAAGGATTCTTTGTGACTTCATCATGGACAGAAGGGCGCGTATCATGATAGAAGATCACAAGGGTCCTGAATTCGAACTTAAAGCGGGCGTTCCCCAGGGGAGCTGCCTGAGTCCCTTGCTTTACCTGGTCTTTACCATCGACCTCCCTACTCCAATCCACGGGGACACGATGTACCTGCAATACGCAGATGACATCACTCAGATCGTCCCCTGTAGGGAAAGGAAAGCAAGGAGCCAGGCAAACAACACCATCGCGGAGATCTCGAACATCAACAACTTCGAGAAAAAGTGGAAAATCCGGACAAACAGGGAGAAATTCACAATTCTCCCGCTGGGCCGTGAGTTGACGTGGCCCATCATGATTGATGGGAGGAGATACGGTTACTCCGCCGTAGGCAACATTCTGGGCCTAAAAATCTCCGACCGCGGATACTCGAAGCACTACACGGTGAGGCGGAATATGGCGAGGAGAGAAATCTCTAAGCTATACAGGTTCAGAGAACTCAGCTCGGCGAACATCAGGAAATTATACCTGTCGTTCATCCGGGCTAAGCTTATCTACCCCGCAGTAGTGACTCAAACGGCCAGCAAAACATCTATGAAAAGGCTCCAGTGAGTACAGAACTCTGCGTCCCTCTTCATGAACAAATGCAGAAGAAGGGATCAACTTCGGCAGAGGGACCTGCACCGCAGGCAGAAACTGGAGCCGATAAATGTCGCTACCCAAAAATTGGCCAAGAAAGTCTGGTCCACAATGGCCAATGATATCCTACCAGAGTTACGAAGAACTGGACGCAGAATCAACATCCCTGCCAGGTTGCACGGGGAAGTCGGTCGTAACCGGCGATTCCCGAGCACCAGAGTCTGTTCGGAGGAAAACATAATACCAATATACACCTAAAAACACAAAACACCAGAAACACACAACATGGTGACACAAAAATCGAATCATAAAACTAACGAAGATCATTGACACGAAGTACACACACATAACTGCAAGCTTACAAAGGCTTGAAAGCTCAAGTACACAGTTTAAATATCACAGACAAACAAAGAACAAATACAATGAAGAACAACAAGAAGAACACACACAGAACGAAAACATAAGAACATAACAACACCCAAACAAAGGAAAAATAAATAAAAAATGGAAGCAAGCTAACGATGCCCCTAAAACAAGGGCACCCCCCCCCCCCCCACTTCACCAACTTTTTTACCTTCTACTATCTTTTTCACATAGAGTGATTATTATACCATCAAGTTAAAAGTCGGCATTGACTGCTTTGCTTGCCGGAGTTAGTCTTGCTCTTCTCACTCGTGACTTTTGAAAAAGCCAACCTTAAGTTTGTTTTCGCTTACGTTTTGTGAATAGTGTTTTCGCGCATTTTAGTGATTGCTCACCCAGGAGTTCTGAATCGGCGTACGTACGAATTTGTCATTGCGTTCCTATACGTAAAAAGTGAAATTTCGCTCGCTTCGTGCGTCGGTAGCGAGGGTGAACTTGTTTCCGCCCTCCCCCTCCATTTTCCACCCCGGACTCCCTTTGTGGTGGACCGGAGACCTGCAGGCCCTCGAAAAGCGCCTGCACCCAAGGTAAAGTGCCATTTTGATCGGGGTTTTTTTTTTGTTTTGGACAAGGAGTACTTCTTTTATCTATTCTTTCTCACCGGTGTTAAATATCACGTACTCACACACACGAACACAGCCACACACCCCGAGTCTTCGTAACTTCTTTATTTCTTCAGCTCCCATGCGGAAATGGAGATTTAAATGAGGGAGACTCGGCGGATACCGCTGAGGACTCTCTCCGATGGCCCCAAGCCAGATCGGGGAGAAGTCTTCGCGATAACCCATGGGGAACTAGGGATAACCTTAGTACGCCTCATCGATACTCACAATGGCTACTCGGCTATCTGCCAAAAGGAGAGTGACTGCGAGGTCCTCACCTCTCAAAAAGCGGCAGAGTCGTTGAAAAAGATTAACCTAAGACCCCACACGCCTCCACAGATAAAAACACATCGCAGCATAATTCTTAGACGCCTCGATCCTTGGGTAGGCAGCCACAGCATTGAAGAAATTCATGCTGAGGTTGAAAAAAAACCCCCCTGGGCTAAAATTGCGGAAATCCTTAAATTTAAGGATTACACGCATGTCTTTAAGATAGTGTTCACTGATTCGGCAATGGCGGTTAAGGCTACGGAGTGCGGTATGCTCCTCTTTAACGTTCGAATCTGCCCCGAGCAGATCGAACGTGAGGAGTTTATCGACCTCCAGATGTGCTTCAAATGCTATAAGTATGAGGAGCACACCACAGCCAACTGCCCCAAAGGGAATGCTACCTTATGTTCCATTTGTGCATCGGACAACCACTTCTGGAGGAGCTGTAAAAGCACCACCATGAAGTGTCTGAACTGCGCGGGGGAACATAAGACACTCTCCATGGCCTGCCCCATCAAAAAACAGATCCTAAAGAATAAAGCCGCTCAAAAACGAACCGACGAAGAAAGGAAAGCTAATACTACTTATGCTAAGGTCGCAAAAGCTGCGGTAGCGGAGTCTAAAGCGAACCCCACATATCTCCACGTCGAGAATGAAAACTCGACTAAAATTATGTGTTGCATATATTATGCTCATATTGCGAATCTCTCCTCCCCGGGGTGCTTTGCAGATGAGCTTAATAAGATGCTAACCAATAATGGAATGGAGAGTATGTGGTTCCCCTCGAACCCGCGGTCAGAAGAGATCCTGAAAATTAGTCTCAAACCCCAGTGCGAGACTAATTGTCAGAATCTCCCAACCCCCAGTAATGCCACAACCTCAGCTTCCTCCAGAGACCCCAGGATCCAGGCTGCGAAAGCACGCACGGAACAAAAACAACTCAAAGAAACCACAAAAAACAAAAATACCCACGCAACCACACCCACAAAAAAAGTGAATAACGAGAGCACGGAGACTGGAGTTGCGAGAGCCGAGGGAGGGGCACGTTCGCCCCGCTCACGGAAAACCTCGCAGCCCCAGAGACGCCCGAGATCGTCCTCTTCTTGTAAGAGGGAATCCAGGCACGCATACCATTCAAGAAACATTAACTTGAAGGTATTCGCTGCCGAAAGGTCCCCTTTTCCTAAGGAGATGGATGCCCTTGACGTATCCGAAGGCTTAATAGCCGGAGTATACAAATGGGAGTTCACCTCGGACGAACTCAGTGAAAAACAGGTCGAGGAGGCTTTACTCCAAGGCCTGATAAAACTGACTCCGGACTCTTTTATCACCCTAACCGACGGCGAATACAGAAAGAAACGTACAGGAAAAACCATAACGCCCCCAAACACTCCACAAGGACCTAAACTCGTAAGAGAATAAAGTCCTAAAACATCATATTACACTCGAAAACCCTTAAGTGAACTACAAAATGACGACTCTAAAAATTTTACATTTGAACTCTGACGGATGGACAAACAAAAAAATATTATACGGAAACGTATTAAGACAAAGTGACCCAGACGTTATATTTATTTCTGAACATGGAATAAACGACGCTAATCAGATAAAAATCTTTCCCTACGAAGTCTTGACCAAAAATCACAGCGGAGAACGTTTTGACGGATGCGCCATAGCTGTGAAAAGAGGTCTTGACTTCAGATCAATAAGTGGACTCGACGAATCTTACCTTGCTGTGGAGGTCCGTACGGCAGTGGGACCCCTGGTCCTGGCAACGGGGTACCAACCCCCAAGGAGAGGGTATTTGCCCCTCCCAAACTTCTTGCAGTTATGTGGTCACGGCAGAACCGTTCTCTTTGCCGGTGACCTCAATGCAAGAAGCGCTGCCTCCGGTTATACGTCGACCAACCCAGCAGGCAGGAATCTTGAGACACTTATTGATAGAAACATTATGACTAGAATTGGACCAGACTTCCCCACATATATTACTCACAGGTCAGCAACAAAACCTGATATTGTGCTAACCAGCAATATGTTCCATTATAATTACTTCATTGAGCCGGGCCCCCCTATTCCCAGCGATCACCAGGCTATCCTTATTAAAGTCTCAACCTCCCCCATTCAAATCCCTATCCCAGAGCGAAAGAGCTATGCTCGAGCCGACTGGGATAAGTATAATCAACTCCTCGAAAATTATAACCCAGAACCCTTAAATGATGCCTCCCTTGAAGAAATTGACGAGGAGTTGGATAAATTAAATGAAAAACTATTAAAAGCCGACAAGGAAGCCATCCCCCGAGTTAAGTATAAAACTCTCCCTGCCCCCTCATGGACCCCTAGAATGAAAACCCTCGCGAGGGAATATAAGGAACGGATCGATGAAGTAAACCTCACTGGCCCCAACATTAACACACACCGACAAACACGACTCATACGCGACGAACTAATGACTCTTATAAGGGACCAACAGAGTGTACTCTGGAATAATTTGATTGACGGACTGAATGTAGAAACTGACTCACGTACATTCTGGCAGACGGTAAAACGACTTAAAGGCGGACAACCACCAAGGACTGTTAAACTTATACGTGACGACACTGAAATTTCTGACGTGGAAAGAATCGAAGAGGAATTCAGACTCTTTTGGGCATCTATCTTTAAGATTTCCCCGGAAGAGAATGATGACTTCGATTTGGACTTCGAAAACGAAATTATTAACGACCTGAATGACCAAATACATAGAACGCATCCTCATCATTGCGTATCACAGAACAGGGAAATGGAGGGACTCGGCGGTAGAATTACCTCCGAGGAACTCTCTATGACCTTAAAATCCTTCCGACAGCGAGCACCGGGGCGTACAGGACTGACGAAGGAGAATTTTATTCGAGCCCCGCCCAATATCCTACTGGGGCTCATGAATATCATGAACGCATGCCTAAACGTGGGATACTTCCCTGACCACTGGAAGGTTGCGAAAATGATATTCATTCCAAAAGCCGGTAAACCACCGGACAGTCCAGTTAACTTCAGGCCCATATCTCTCCTAGAATTTTCAGGGAAAGTCTTGGAGAAGATATTGGCCAACAGGGTAAACATGTTCCTCGAGAGAAATAACTCTCATAACATCCAACAACATGGCTTCCGTGCGAAGCGAGGAACAGACACGGCGCTAGCCGTAATTACCGAGAAGTTGGCAAAAGTAAAATCAGAGAAACGCCATGCAAATCTGGTGCTACGCGATGTCAAAAAGGCCTTTGACAAGGTATGGAGGAGAGGCCTACAATATAAGATCCTTCAACTAGGCCTCAATCCCATACTTGAAAGGATTCTTTGTGACTATGTGATGGAGAGGAGAGCGTTTTTGAGTATAAAAAATTACAGCGGCCCTGAGTTCGAACTCGAGGCGGGGGTGCCCCAAGGCGGGTGCATCTCTCCCCTGCTCTATAACATCTACACTATAGACCTTCCCCAACCCTTGACTGAGGGTTCCTTATACGTCCAATTTGCGGATGATATAACGATGATATGTACGGGGCCTTATCGGAATGCGAATTTCATGGCACGAAGTACGGCAGTGGAAATCGAAAACATCAACTCCTTCGAGAGAAGATGGAAGATATCCACCAATGCCCAAAAGTTCCGTGTAATTCCATTATTCCGAAGGACTCTGGCAGACATCCGTGTGGGGGGTGCACGCATCCCATACCGCACGGAGGGCACGGTTCTGGGACTACAAATTACGACCGGTGGGTATAGGAGCCATGTAGCGAGAACTACACAGAATGCACGGAGGGACTTGGGCGAATTTTTCAAATTCGTAAACCTGAGTACCTCCAACAAACTAAAGATCTACAATGCGTGCATTCGCTCAAAACTCCTGTACCCCCCGATCCCTATAAACGTAGTTTCCAAGACCCAAGTCCTTAAACTGCAAAGAGTCCAGAATAAGGCAGTATATATCATTACGGGAGCCCGAAGGAGAGAAGGGAGAAGGCAGAGTGAACTCCATGGTGAACTGGGGATGACCCCCATAAACGTGGAGCTTCACCTAAGAGCAACCAAAATCTGGGACAAGGTGCACCGGCACCTCCCCCCCGAGTTTGTACTGGAGCACATCGACTTCGACTTTTTACCTAACTTAAGACGATCAATTAGTTTCAAAAGCAGTAGACTACCGAATGACTTTAACGTCGACCCTAAGTTCACTTAAATACTAAATAACCCCCAGTCATAACACAAAAAACATGAACAAAGCCAAACGAGTTTAGCCACCGAATTAACACTTGTTTAATTTGGTTTTAAATAACACTTCCCCAATTTTTGCGCGAAAATATCGCCAAAAACATACAAACAACACCAAAAAATCCAAATCTAGGTGTAAAACACCCAGAATTGAAGATGAAAATCTTCCAAAAGCCACGTAAAGATACAATGTATTAATACAAAGGCTCGAATGCCCACCGCATTCATCAGATAGTATAGTCATATGCTATCAAAAAAAAAACAAACCAAAACGCAAAGAAAGCCAGTGATACCCTTTCACCAGGGATCTGTCTTTCATTCTACCTTTCGTTTTTCGCTTTCCTATTATATTTTTCCCTATTTCCCCACTATTTCTCCTACTAAAACCCTCTACTACTATATTTCTCACTTATTATGTCCAATGTCCAATGTAAAAGTCGGAGAGATCCTTGGCGCACTCCGCTCATTCCGACAGAAAGCCCCAGGCCAATCGGGGCTTACGAAGCTTAACTTCGAAAAGGCACCAGCCAACATCATCGAAGGAATGAGACGAATTTTTAACGCATGTCTGAATACAGGGTACTTTCCAGATGCTTACAAAACGGCAAAAATGATCTTTTTGCCTAAACAAGGAAAGGACCCTGCGTTGAGAGAGAGCTACCGCCCAATTTCACTCCTGGAATTTGGCGGGAAGCTCTTTGAGAAGATCCTCAACGGAAGACTGGTGTCTCACCTGGAAGAAAACTCCCTCTACAACCCTTGCCAATTCGGGTTTAGAAAGAAGCAAAGTACGGAAATGGCAATTAATGTCATAACGGAAAAGCTTTCCCAAGCTAAACGGGACAGGAGTTATGTGGATATCGTTTGTCGGGATGTGTCAAAGGCGTTTGATAAGGTGTGGCAGCGGGGCATGCAGTATAATTATTTATTTTTTTTTTTTAAGACCTCATCTGGCGACTGCCTACTTGGGCATTAGTCGCCGTATTAAAACTGGCCTAGTTCTAGGCTACTTTAAAATAAAATTAAAGAGAGAAAAGAAAAAAAAAAAAACACCCCAAAAGGGGGAAAGGAAGCAAGCTGGTGCGTCGGGGAGAGGTACCCACGGCGCAAGAGCGTGCAACTAAAGGAAAAAACAAACAAAAAACAAAACAAAAAAACAAACAAACCTTGCTTAAATAATAGAGAGAAGGCCGGCCTCCCCCAAGAAGTCAACAAGTCCACAAGTCAATGTGCACGAATCTGTCCCAAGCACAAGGGACAGGCGGTAGCGACCCCGCCCATCCCGTTACTGGGACAGGTATCGTGCGCGAAGATCACCCAGACTGGGACATTCGACAAGAATGTGCCGAACAGTCTGGGGGACGACGCAGTCGTTGCAATAGGGCGCAGGCGAGCGCTCCATCAGATAGCGATGCGTCACACGAGTGTGTCCGATTCGGAGACGACAGAAAGCAACCTGAAGCCGCCGCGGCATTGGGGGATAGGTCCATGGGAACAGTCGCGGCGCAATGGCACGCAACTTTAAGTTCCCTTCGACCGTCTCCCATCTTCTTTGCCAAGCAGTCCGAAGAGCTGCCCGTATTCCTGCCATGTAGTCGGTGTGAGGAAGAGCGAAACGCTGGTCCGGTCGCAGAGTCCTTGCGGACTCTTTGGCGCCCTCATCGGCGCGCTCATTCCCCGCAATTCCTACATGTCCAGGAACCCAGCAGAAGATAATCTCGACATCTGCCCGGCTCGCCAAAACCGTGGCGTCACGGATATCGCGAACCAGGGGATGCGGAGATTCCAATGCCCCGAGAGCACTCAGGGCGCTTTGTGAGTCGCTATAGATCACAATCCGGTCTCCGAACCGGGCACGTCGCGTAATCTCCCGTACCGAGTGGTGTATTGCCACCAGCTCGGCCGTGGAGACAGACGCAGCGCCTGGTAGAGCCCCGCTGACTTCAAACAGAGGGGATACGGCGTGGAAACCGACCCCCTCTTGGGACTTGGAGCCATCCGTATACACTGGCACGGTACCAGCGTGACACGATGTGTGCTCCAAAAAGGTCGAACGCAATACTCCCGGCGCAGTACAAGATTTGGGAGCAGAGGCGTGGCGACAAATAGCCAAATGTGGTACCCTCCAGGGTGGCGTCCTGGGCAGAACCAGGGGCACAACGGCCCGAGAGCTATATCTACCTCTCGAAGGAGTTTCCTGGCCCTAAACCCAAAAGGCTTAGGGTATGACTGGCGTCTCTCGGCGGCATAGGCACCATCGAGATCAGCTGCGGATGCAGTGAGAGCTGTTGGCGACTGAGGGAGGCGCCGGGCTCGCGCGTACAGGCGAGTGATGCACTGCACGCGGCGCAGAGCGAGTGGCATCTCCCCAGCATCGACCAACAGGCTCTCAATGGAGGAAGTGCGGAAGGCACCGGTCGCAAGGCGAAGGCCGGTGTGGTGGATCGAATCCACCTTCCGCAATAAACGCTCGGCTGCGGATGCATAAAACTCGCATCCGTAGTCGAGCTTCGAGCGAACAAAGGATCGATAAAAAAGTAGGGCGGTAGCCCTATCAGCGCCCCAAGCGCTGAACGTCACGGAACGGAGAATGTCCATGGCGCGGGTACAAGAGACCCTAAGGCTGCGAATATGAGCCTCCCAGGTGAGGCGTCGGTCGAATACAAGACCAAGGAAACGGTGCGACTCAACCACATCCAGGCGCAACCCATTAAGAAACAAATCTATGTCGTGGTGAAGCCGTGGATGGCGGCAGAAGTGCACCACCTTAGTCTTGGCCAAAGAAAACCGAAACCTGTGCGCTTCGGCATAGCGAGAGACGCGGTTCAATGCCTGTTGGAGTCGACGCTCCAGAGTTGGCATCTGGGCCGCGCCAAAAGAGATCGAAAGGTCGTCCACGTAGAGCGTAGCGAGAACATCTTCCGGCAGCACCGAGGTGATGCCGTTGATGCTCAGGGCAAAGAGTGTGACACTGAGGACACTTCCCTGCGGGACACCCTCTTCCTGCTCCTTTGGGCCGGAGAGGGCTCCCCCCACCCGTACGCGGAATCGACGATGTCGCAAAAATTCAGATATAAACATTGGGAGGCGTCCCCTCGCCCCCATCGTGTGGAGAGTCTCCATGATACCGTATCGCCATGCGGTATCATAGGCCTTCTCCAGATCAAAAAACACCGTGGCGTAGTGCTGTCTACAAAGGAAAGCTACGCAGACGGCATTTTCCAGTCGGAGCAGAGCATCCGACGTGGAGTGGAACTTACGGAAGCCGCACTGTGCAGAAGACAGATGGCCTCCGCTGTCCAGGAAATAGGCTAATCTAACATTTACCAATTTCTCCATCAACTTGCACACGCAAGAGGTTAGAGAGATTGGGCGGAAACCGGTCAGAGCAGAGTGATCTCTCCCCGGCTTGCGAAAGGTGAGCACAGTAGCGATTCGCCAGGAGTCTGGGAGAAGACCTTCCACCCAGATCCTGTTGAACAAATCTAACAGAAAGGCCACGCCTCGCTCACCCAGGTGTCGAAGCATGGCATACGGGACATCGTCCGGACCATGGGCGGTGTCCGCGCACGAAGCGAGAGCGGAACGCAACTCACTCACAGTAAACTTGTCGTTGAAGGGTTCTTCGCCTCTGGAGGTAAAGTCCAGCCGGCGGCCTTCCGCGACATCACGACGTGCATTGAATGCTGGCGGAGCAGCATCACGGCTAGAGAATGTGGAAAAAGCGGTCGCTAAGGATTCCGCCACGGAAGCGGGGTCCGAGATTGCGGTCCCATTCTCCTGGAGAACTTGCCCCGAATCCTTTTGACTCGCTTCCACACCTCAGCTAAAGGGGTCTTCCCGTTAAGTGAAGACACGTATGCCCGCCAAGAAGAGCGGCGGGCGTGCTTCGAAATATACCGGAACCTAGCCCTAGCCCGACGAAATTCAGCGACAGTGAAATCGTCCGGGCGGCGCTTATAGCGCATGTAGGCATAACGCTTCTGTTTGAGGGCCGTCTCACACTCGGCCGACCACCATGGGAGTGGTCGGCGTGCAAAACGGCCAGACGTCCTAGGAATAGTAGTCAGGCCCACGGCGATGAGGTTGCCGGAGAAGAACTCAACGGCCTCATCTACCGACCTAAACTCCTCGACTGAGATAGAGAATTCAGTCATTTCCTAAAATGCAGGCCACCGCACCCGCGCCAAGCACCACCGAGGTGGTCTCTCAGGCGGCAGTTGCCCTGAAAAGGATATTTGAATGGGAAAGTGATCACTAACATGGAGGTCATCGACCACGCCCCAATCAAAATCAGGCTGTGCATCCGAAGAGCACAAAGACAGGTCAAGGCAAGAAAATGAAGCGGTTCTCGGACAGTGATGCGTAAACTCATCCACGTTTAGGACACCCATCTCAAGCTCTTCGATCAGATCGGCAAGGACTTGTCCCCTGGGATTTATGGAGTAATCTCCCTAGAGAGGATGCCTGCCGTTCAGATCTCCAAGCAAGAGATAGGGCCTCGGCAACCGTGCCACGACGCGGCGGAAGTTCCCCTCGTCGAAGTCAGCTGACGGTGGAATGTACGCAGAAATGATAGTATACCTCCTATCCAGGTGCAACTGCACAGCCACTGCCTGAAAGGAGGTATCTAAAGAGAAAGGAAGAACGGAGACATCATGCCGGGTGTAAACCGCGCATCCCCCAGCCCGGCCATCCCGCGGTGGTGGGGTCGCAAGACCCTTGTTCCCTGAGAGGGCGGGCAGGGGGCACGCGCCTAGCATGGTCTCCTGCAAAAAAATAGCTAACGGGGAACGGGACGAGGCGAGCCTCCGCAGCTCCTCCCAGTTGGCCCGGAGTCCACGGCAATTCCATTGAAGGAATATGCCCTCCAGGCCTAGCTCGGAGGAGACGCGGGGGCCCTCCTCGAATTGAAGACCCTCACGGGAATGGCCGTACGCTTCCCGGGGGCAGAACCCCGGGGGCTGTTGGCCAGACAAAGCGCTGGAGGCGCTGTCGCCTTCGAAGACTTATTGGGGGAGGTTGGGCTCGCTATGCGAGTCTTTTCCTCCCTCCCCCTCGAAACCTTAGGCGGGCGCTGCGGCTTCGGAGGTGGGGGGGCCTCTTTTCAAGGAACCACCGTCTCCGAGCCACTCGCTCCACCTCGGGGCGTGGGCGAAGGAGCCGAAGCTCCTTTGTTGCTGTCCTCCTTTCGGGGGACAGCTTTAGGAACCCCTGAAGATGGCCTAGCGACCATCTTCAGGGGTGTTGCCTCCTGTGAGTCTAACGACTCGGTGGAGGCGCGTGGCCGTTTCGCCTTACGGGAAACGGTCACGCTGGGGGAAGAGGGGGGAGCCCTGGTTTTAGCCGGGGCAGGGTATGAACCCTTTTTGCCGCCAGCTTTACCAGGGGAGCGCCCGGGTTGGGTAGAGCCCGCAGAAGGGCTCCGAATGGGCGCGGAAACAACCGTGCTCGTTGGCCTGGATGGGCCAGGAGCAGAGGGTGCCTTGCTAACTATTGAGGCATATGACGTCCCAGGCAGAGCCGGGCGCGCCAGGACCAAGTCCTTTGCCTCGCGGAATGAGAGTCGATCCTGGGCCTGAACGGCCAGGATTTCTTTCTCAAGGAGATATGCACCACATTGCTTCGAAGAAGCAGGGTGCGGCTCTCCGCAATTGACACACTTGGCCACACACGATTTGGACTTATCGTGTGCGACCTTGGAGCAATTTACACAGACTTCGGGTGACCCCGATTTTGCACGTCTACATGATCGATTCGTATGGCCGAAGCGGTGACAGTAATAGCACCGCCGCGGCAGTGGCACGAATGCCTTCACGCGGTAGCGGTACCAACCGGCACGCACCGACTCAGGGAGCTTGTCACAGTCGAACATGACGAAGAGTGTAGGGGTGGGTCTCGAGGCCCCTCCCTGTTTTCTCATCAAACGTTCGACCTTGACCGCCCCATGGTCGGCCAGCTCTAGGGTGATGTCTTCAATGGAGTAGTCAACGAGTTCCCTCGCATAAACTACTCCTTTTACAAAGTTCATGGTAGAGTGCGGCGTCACACTCACCGGGGTGCCATGAAGTGTCCGAAGAGCACTTATCTTGGCCGCCTCGGCGGGATTCGCCGCATTCGCCAGAAGGCTCCCGTCCGAGAAACGGGTTACCTTCGGCTCTCTACCAATTGCAATAGCTAATCCTCTCCTCTGATGGATCATGTTGCCCTTGGACAACATGGTGCCATCAGTGGAGCGAATAACGAGGAAGCGCTTGAAGCCAGCGGGCTTGAAAACACCAGGTAACCTCTGAATGAGGGGCCCCGATGTCATCGAGGCTCCGCCCTGTGCATTCTTGGTGTTAGTCTTAGTCAGGGGCTCCGCACACGAGGGGGTAGAGGGGCCGGATGTGCCGATTTTGGCTTGGTCGCCTACCAAAGTGGCAGCAGACCCATCCGTCCCCGCAGCCCCCGCGGATGGAGAGGAGCCCCGAGTCTTCTTCGTCTTTTTAGTCTTTTTAGTATTTTTCTTTTTAGGAGAGGAGGGCGGGGAATGAACCCGCTTCTCACCTCCGCTGGCAGGAGCCCCCATGCCAGATGGGCCGACCTCAGCCAGGTCCCTCTCCGAAATGGAGAGGGTCCTGGTTGTCGTGGGGGCACCTGTCGGAGGATATCCCTCCCCTCCTTTTACTGCCTCGGAGCCCTCAGCCATTTGAGGAGGACCTTGCATAGGGGCTGATTCGGGTTCGGTGCTTGGCGCCGAGCTCGAATTCCCCCCCATGGAAGGCCCTATCGTCTGAGGCTGGGTCTCCTCAAGGTCCATGTTTATCACAGGAGGGGCCTCCAGTTAGCCAACCCCTCCCAGGACATCGCAGGTCCCCTTGGCAGTGTCGCCAGTCTTGTGTGGGGAGGCACAGGCCTTGACCCCAGCAAGGTTTAAAATTCTTGCCAGCAGGTCTTTTGAGGGAAGCGACCGAAGGGGCCTGGCTTCCCTCTCCCCCCTAAGGGGGTTTGCCCTACCCAGCCGCTTTGATGGGGAGCGGCTGGCTAAGGGCTGCCTGCTGGCTTTCTTGGCAGTCCCCTTGGAAAGAAAAGAGGGGACTGCCGCTGGAGATAGGGAGGTGCCCGAAAGCACCTCCAGAGAAGGGGGTGAGGGGGAGTACCCTGCACCCGTAGGCGAAGGAGAGGAGTAAGCCTCCTCTCCGGTTAGAGAAATATGGAGGGTTTCCTGTGCAAGCACAGGGGGGGAACCTCCATTTTTTTTGCTGGAGCTGCCCGAGGGCGGCTCCGTCGATGGAACAGGGGAAGTTGAGGGTTGGGTTTGTTTTTTTTTATCATCATTGGGCATGGTGACCCTTTTTTATACACGGGATGCAATCGCGCACACCTCTCGCAGTAGCCCGCACTGCGAGAGGTGCTTACAAGCCCGGCAGAGCCAGGCGCCGCCATTTGGGACCACCCCTCCCGCCTGGTGGCCTGGCAGTCCATCGGCATGGCGGCTCCACCTTGGACATGGCGTAAAAATTAATAGATTGTGAAGAGGAGAGGAAAAGGGATGTGAGGAAGGTATGGGTGGGGATGAAGCAGGTAGTTAAAAACCAGCCACCCCAAACCGGAGCTCAGGGGTTAGGGAACATTGTCCCCCACCCCCTCAGCCCCGATGCGGGACGGTTGGCTGAAAGGAAGGTCAGCATCTACCCTGTGAAATTAGAGGCTGACCAGAGAAAGTTGTGGGAGAGGTTGTGTGAAAAGAGAGGAAACAAGTGTTTTGAAGGAAGGAAGAGAGGCTAAGCTGGGGCCGGACGGAGCGCTGGATCCCGTCAGCACGGCGGCCAGAGTGGCAAATCGCCGCGCCCCTTACGGGGGTGCATCCGAAGAGCACAAAGATAGGTCAAGGCAAGAAAATGAAGCGGTTCTCGGACAGTGATGCGTAAACTCATCCACGTTTAGGACACCCATCTCAAGCTCTTCGATCAGATCGGCAAGGACTTGTCCCCTGGGATTTATGGAGTAATCTCCCCAGAGAGGATGCCTGCCGTTCAGATCTCCAAGCAAGAGATAGGGCCTCGGCAACCGTGCCACGACGCGGCGGAAGTCCCCCGCGTCGAAGTCAGCTGACGGTGGAATGTATGCAGAAATGATAGTATACCTCCTATCCAGGTGCAGCTGCACAGCCACTGCCTGAAAGGAGGTATCTAAAGAGAAAGGAAGAACGGAGACATCATGCTGGGTGTAAACCGCGCATCCCCCAGCCCGGCCATCCCGCGGTGGTGGGGTCGCAAGACCCTTATACCCCGGGAGGGCAGGCAGCGGGCACGCGCCTAGCATGGTCTCCTGCAAAAAAATAGCTAACGGGGAACGGGACGAGACGAGCCTCCGCAGCTCCTCCCAGTTGGCCCAGAGTCCACGGCAATTCCATTGAAGGAATATGCCCTCCAGGCCTAGCTCGGAGGAGACGCGGGGGCCCTCCTCGAATTGAAGACCCTCACGGGAATGGCCGTACGCTTCCCGGGGGCAGAACCCCGGGCGCTGTAAGCCGGACAAAGCGGTGTCGCCTTCGAGGACTTATTGGGGGAGGTTGGGCTCGCCATGCGAGTCTTTTCCTCCCTCCGCCTTGAAACCTTAGGCGGGCGTTGCGGCTTGGGAGGCGGGGGGCCCTCTTTTCGAGGAACCACCGTCTCCGAGCCACTCGCTCCACCTCGGGGCGTGGGCGAAGGGGCCGAAGCTCCTTTGTTGCTGTCCTCCTTTCGGGGAACAGCTTTAGGAACCCCGGAAGATGGCCTAGCGACCATCTTCAGGGGTGTTGCCTCCTGTGAGTCTAACGACTCTGTGGAGGCGCGTGGCCGTTTCGCCTTACGGGAAACGGTCACGCTGGGGGAAGAGGGGGGAGCCCTGGTTTTAGCCGGGGCTGGATGTGAACCCTTTTTGCCGCCAGCTCTACCAAGGGAGCGCCCGGGTGTAGTAGAGCCCGCAGAAGGGCTCCGAATGGGCGCGGAAACAACCGTGCTCGTTGGCCTGGATGGGCCAGGAGCAGAGGGTGCTTTTCTAACTATTGAGGCATATGACGTCCCAGGCAGAGCCGGGCGCGCCAGGACCAAGTCCTTAGCCTCGCGGAATGAGAGTCGATCCTGGGCCTGAACGGCCAGGATTTCTTTCTCAAGGAGATATGCCCCACATTGCTTCGAAGAAGCAGGGTGCGGCTCTCCGCAATTGACACACTTGGCCACATACGATTTGGACTTATCGTGTGCGACCTTGGAGCAATTTACACAGACTTCGGGTGACCCCGATTTTGCACGTCTACATGATCGATTCGTGTGGCCGAAACGGTGACAGTAATAGCACCGCCGCGGCAGTGGCACGAATGCCTTTACGCGGTAGCGGTACCAACCGGCACGCACCGACTCAGGGAGCTTGTCACAGTCGAACGTGACGAAGAGTGTAGGGGTGGGTCTCGAGGCCCCTCCTTGTTTTCTCATCACACGTTCGACCTTGACCGCCCCATGGTCGGCCAGCTCTAGGGTGATGTCTTCTATGGAGTAGTCAACGAGTTCCCTCGCATTAACTACTCCTTTTACAAAGTTCATGGTAGAGTGCGGCGTCACACTTACCGGGGTACCATGAAGTGTCCGAAGAGCACTTATCTTGGCCGCCTCGGCGGGATTCGCCGCATTCGCCAGAAGGCTCCCGTCCGAGAAACGGGTTCCCTTTGGCTCTCTACCAATTGCACTAGCTAATCCTCTCCTCTGATGGATCATGTTGCCCTTGGACAACATGGTGCCATCAGTGAAGCGAATAACGAGGAAGCGTTTGAAGCCAGCGGGCTCGAAAACGCCAGGTAACCTCTGAATCAGGGGCCCCGATGTCATCGAGGCTCCGCCCTGTGCACTTTTGGTCTTTGTCATCGTCAGGAGCTCCGTACCCGGGGAAGCAGAGGGCCCGGATGTGCCGATCTTGGCTTGGTCGCTTGCCAAAGTGGCAGCAGACCCATCCGTCCCCGTAGCCCCCGCGGATTGAGAGGAGCCCCGAGTCTTCTTCGTCTTTTTGGTCCTTTTCTTTTTTGGAGAGGAGGGCGGGGAATGAACCCGCTACTCAACCCCGCCGGTAGAAGCCCCCAGGCCAGATGGACCTGCCTCAGCCAGGTCCTTCTCCGAAATGGAGAAGGTCCTGGTGGTCGCAGGGGCATCATCCGGAGGAGATCCCTCCCCTCCTTGTACTGCCTGAGAATCTACAGCCGTTTGATGAGGACCTTGCATAGGGGCAGATTCGGGTTCGGTGCTTGGCGCCGAGCCCGGATTCCCCCCCATGGAAGGCCCTACCTTCTGAGGCTGGTTTTCCTCAAGGACCATGTCTATCACAGGAGGGGCCTCCAGTTGGTCATTCCCTCCCAGGACATCGCAGGTCCCCTTGGCAGCGTCATAAGTCTTTAGTGGGGAGGCACAGGCCTTGACCCTGGCAAGGTTTAATATTTTTGCCAGCAGGTCTTTTGAGGGAAGCGACCGAAGGGGCCTGGCTTCCCTCTCCCCCCTAAGGGGGTTTGCCCTACCGAACCGCTTGTACGAGGGGCGGTCGGCAATGGGCTGCCTGCTGGCTTTCTTGGCAGTCCCCTTAGAAAGCAAAGGAGGGACTGCCGCTGGAGATAGGGAGGTGCCCGAAAGCACCTCCAGAGAAGGGGGTCAGGGGGAGTCCCCTACACCCGTAGGCGTAGGAGAGGAGTAAGCCTCCTCTCCGGTTAAAGAGGTATGGAGGGTCCCCTGCGCAAGCACAGGGGGGGGGACCTCCATCTTTTATGTGGAGCTGCACGAGGGCGGCTCCGTTGTTTTAGGGGGAATTAAGGAAAGATGTTTTTTTTTTTCATCATTGGGCATGGTGACCCTCTTTGTTTTACGGGACGCAATCGCTCACCACCTCTTGCAGTAGCCCGCACTGCAAGAGGTGCTTACAGGCCCGGCAGAGCCAGGCGCCGCCATTTTGGACCACCCCTCCCGCCTGGTGGCCTGGCAGTCCTTCGGCATGGCCTCTCCACCTTAGACACAGCGTAAAACAGATAGAATGTAAAGAGGAGAGGAAAAGGGATGTGAGGAAGGTATGGGTGGGAATAAAGCAGGTTGTTAAAAAAACCCCATCCCGAACCGGAGCTGAGGGGTTAGGGAACAATGTCCCCTCCCCCCTCAGCCCCCATCCGGGGTAGGTGGCTTGAGAAGAAGGTCAGCATTCTACCCTGTGAAATTAGAGGCTGACCAGAGAAAGTTGTGGGAGAGGTTGTATGAAAAGCGACGAGGTAGGGGAGAAATCGGGCTATCTGAAGGAAGAAAGAGAGGCTAAGCTGGGGCCGGACGGAGCGCTGGATCCCGTCAGCACGGCGGCCAGGATGGCAAATCGCCGCTCCCCTTACGGGGAGAGAGAGAGAGAGAGAGAGAGAGAGAGAGAGAGAGAGAGAGAGAGAGAGAGAGAGAGAGAGAGAGAGTAACAAGGAAAGTTAGTACCCTAGGAGACCTTACGGTCCATTCAAAGAGGGTACCTTTAGGCTAGCAATCGAGCGGGCACATGGCTGCTCAATTGTTTTGCGTCCATAAACGGCCACTTTTCAAGACTTTGTCTAGTCTTGACTTGAACTGGTCAACAGATTCACTGTTGACAACTTCCACTGGAAGTGCGTTCCACATACCGCAGATACTGTAAGTGAAAAAGTTTCCACACAGATTGCGGTTGTAACGCTTCAGTTCAAGTTTGAAGCCGTGATTGCGCGTTCTGTTCTCACTCAGTGTGAAAATATCCCGGTAGTCAACATTGTCGAACCCTCGAAGTATTTTGAAAACCTCGATGAGCTGACCACGCTGTCTACGGGTTTTCAGCGAGAACAGATCTAATTCCCTTAGTCTATCCTCATAACTTTTATGTCGGATAGAGGGAATCAGCTTGGTTGCCCTGGCTTGTACGCGTTCCAATCTCGCGATGTCCTTTCGCAATGAAGGACTCCAAAATTGTACGGCATACTCCAGGTGCGGTCGGACAAGTGAGTTGTACAGGCACAGTACAATCTCCTGGTTCCGATAACCAAACTGGCGCTTAATATAGCCTAGCATCCTTTGGGCCTTTTTCTCCGCCTCAATGCACTGTTTCGAGAACTTGAGGTCACTAGTGATTGTTACACCCAAGTCCTTCTCAGTGTCACTCGATTCAAGAGCAGTGCCCTTAAGGATATACTGAGATTGGGGGTTTCTGTGGCCGATATGCATCACTTTGCATTTCCCCACGTTAAAAGGCATTTGCCACGTGTCCGACCACTCCCCAATCTTCCCAAGATCTTCCTGCAGGCGGGCAGTATTTCCAACTTTGGCAACGTTCATACCAAGCTTGGTATCGTCGGCAAATTTGGAAATCTTGGCAACCATGTCACCGTCCATGTCATTAACGTAGATGATGAATAGTAGTGGTCCTAGGACAGAACCTTGAGGCACCCCGCTAGTAACGGGCACCCACTCAGAAGACTGTCCATTTACCACCACCCGTTGCTGTCTGCCACTTAGCCAGTTCTCGATCCAGCCGGCTACCTTTCCGTCTATGCCAAGCGCTCGCACTTTCCCGAGAAGGCGGCGGTGTGGTACCTTATCAAAGGCTTTCTGAAAGTCTAGGTAGACCACATCCACCGCCTTGTCCCGATCGTGCTCACTGAAAACGAATTGGAAGAATTCTACAAGGTTCGTCAGGCATGACCGTTGCCTTCGGAAGCCGTGCTGGGAACTCCTCAGTAGCAGGTTTGACTCTAAATACGACGTCACTTTGTCCACCATGATGCTTTCCATGAGTTTACCGACTATCGAAGTCAGACTGATAGGTCGGTAGTTCGACGGTTGGTTGCGGTCTCCTTTCTTGAAGATAGGAGTCACCTCCGCCTCGCGCCAGTCTCTAGGAACGCATCCAGTCCGGATTGACATGTTAAAGATAGCGCATAGATGTCGTGATACTTCATCGCACACTTCCTTCAACACTTTAGGTAGAAACCAGTCCGGTCCAGGGGACTTATTCGTCTTTAGGTCAGCGATCTTTTTCTTTATTTCTCCTTCGGTGAAGTCCATTGCCTCCAGCTTTTCCCCCGAGTAGGAATCCGTCGGCTGGGGAATGGGACCACACTCTTCAGTAAACACTGAAGAGAAGTAGTCGTTGAGGAGGTTAGCATTTTCTGCATCTGAATGCTTTAATGTCCCCTCCTTATTCCTCAAAGGGCCAATCGTTCGACGGATTGGTTTACGGCTGTTCACATATCCAAAAAACTCCTTGGGATTCTCTTTACAGAGTCTCGCCACTCGGAGTTCCTCAGACCGCTTAGCCGCCCTTATGCTGGACTTCACTCTCCTGGCTAGCCTCCGGTATTCGTCAAAGTCACCCGAGATCTTCGATTGCCAGTACACATTTCTCTTCTCCCTAAGCAGTTGGCCGATTTTTCGATTAAACCACTTTGGTTGAACAGAAGACCGACGGAGGCATTTCAGAGGGATAAAACGCGATTGAAGACTCATGAATGTGGTTTTGAAACTGTTCCAAGAGTCTTCAACAGCATCGCACTCTTCTAGCCTCGAGTCAGTCAGTCCCGCGCGTAGACCTGCAAAGTCTGCTCTTCTTAAATCCAGTTTCCTTGATTTACTAATTGCAGGCTCTGCCTTGGGGACTTTGACTACAAATCTAATTAATCGGTGGTCACTGCCACCGAGCTCTTCGCCAACAGAGAGGTCCTCAACGATGTCATCCTCAGAGGTGAAAACCAGGTCGAGGATATTGTCTCCTCTCGTTGGCTCTCTCACCCATTGAGTGAGGAACTCGTTGTTCGTGAACTCCAGGAGTAGTGCGTTCTCGCCACAGGGTTCTCTGGTTTCCCAGTCAACTTGTGTGTTGAAATCACCCATGACGATACACACTCTGTCTTCGACAAGTTCTCCTAGTAGCTGGTACAGATCTCTGTCCTTTTCAACGAGTTGGGCAGGAGGTCTATAAAGCACCAGGGTCCTATATTTGGCAGCACCTATCTCTAGGTCAACACCTAGTAGTTCATGGTCGGATACGATGTTGCAATCC